>JAGTXX020000010.1:0-600000 GCA_019044685.2 Nannochloris sp. 'desiccata'
ATAATTAAACTAATAGCGACATTACCCGCTTGTCGAATCACTTGTAATGCAGCTACATTGAACGCTAAGTTAAACAAAACGTATAAAATAGGTATTAAGGGTGCCCCCGTACAGTCAGCACCGCACGGAGGAGTGATGCCTCGTACACATTGCCAGCCAGCTGAGAGGTAGGAAGGTAAATCAGATACAGCCATACCACGCGCAGCTGTAATTGCAGGCAAAAGTGCAAATACAAACGCTGCTTGTGCTATCGATCCAAAACTATTTAATATAAACAAATCGAGATCTTTTTTACCGTCAGACCAATTGTCCCGCCATTTTCGAAAAAACATTCTCTTTCAATATTGTATCCAAGGCAGGGAAGAGCATGGACACTATAAATATCAGAGCATACATAGGGTTGACGTTGGCTAAGATTGAGGGAGCAGCAGCAGCAGCAGTAGATGGCCACGCCGCCAAGGCTACTCCAGAGACTACGAGCGTCACTCCAATAATCTGGGACAAACCGAGTCTTTTTCCTAGAATTGTAACCGCAAGTAGCACTTGCCAAAAGAGTACAGTCTGTCCTAGTAATGGAAGTACCACTCCAGGTAATTTGCAGCAGAAATAAAAGAAAGTAAAGAAGAAAGCGCCTCAATGAAGCCAATAGCGATAAAGGTACCAGCCATTTTGCGTGGTAACTGCAACATTTCGTTAGATACAAGGCCTGCTTTGTAGCGAAGTGCAAGGGCACCAATGTAGACAAAGCAATAGCCGAATGTCTGCAATTGGGCGAGAAAAAATACGTAGCTGCCGAGTGGTTTTAGGGCCATTTTGTAGAGAAGACGGTTGCAGATTCCGGTGATCATGACGGCAGAAATAGCAAAGATAAGTGCGGCTGTATGGCCCTTTTTAGATTTGCTTCTTCCTGCAATAGGAACTACTTGTGGAACTACTGGAGGAAAAGGAGGGGAAGTCTTTGTCTTTGAGAGATTGTCGTTGTCATCGGCGGCGGCTGCTTCCACTTCATCTCCAGCTGCTGCTATGACTGATGTTGCTCTTACAGCTGCCACTTTGCGTATTGACGACGGTGCCCGTCTTCCTCTTAGACACGCTAAATGGGAGGCCTTGTTATTGTTGCAGCTGTAGAATGCATTGCCGGCACCAGTGGTGGTGGTGGTGGGTCTAGAGAACTTCGTCTGAGAAAGTCTTACTGGTACCCTTTGGAGCTGCATCAAGCTCGTTGATTGGGTATATGAATTTGATCCTAGGACCATGGTTTCCTATGCTTGCCGAAGAAATAAAGAACGGAGACCCAATAAAACAAAATAATCGAAATTATTTCAAGTGGAATGTGATCTAGAGTAGAAGAAGAAGTTTAGCGACAATAGGTGCGCATACGGTTGATTCTGATTTTATTGAGATTTTATCGAGTTTGATATTTTATTGAGTTGCAAAACATGGAGACGTGAGGTAACAGTACCAACTTCTTATCACCTTTGGTTGGGCACGCAGCAAAGTTTTGCGTGGGAGAGGAGAACGCGAGAAAAGGTCTGGGAGAAAGCTGGGAGATGGAGATATTTACGCCTTCTTGAACATTTCCTAAGACGCTCGCTGTGCTTTTAACTTACTCGCTGCTGGCTTGAGAAAATCCAGCCTGTTTCTCACCGCCGCCCTCTAGCGGTGGTAGCCACCACCGCTGCTAGCAACGCTAGATGGAAGGCTAGAGACACAAACTCTATTCAAGGCGTTACAAAACACTTTACAGAGCATGCAAGAAACAGAAAGAGAAAGTTTTACAGAGCAAAGTAGAGGGAAAATGAAAAAGAATAAAATTCAAAAAGTTGCTTATCTACGACGTTAAAAAAAAATCTAAAAACTTTTTCATTTTAGGCTACCATCAATTGATTTTTCAGGTGCTGCATCAAGCCTCCCAGAGTTTAGCCGGCACTCACTGGCGGCAGCTAGGCCCTCGTTGGCCTTTTTAATTTAAAGAAAACGGCAAGGGAAACTGAAGTGGTGCCCTTGCTTTTATTAAGATGGCATTTCTTTATATGCCTTTGCTAAGCTTCCCCGCCTGGGCTGCCAAGGTAGCCAAACTGGGTGCAGAAGCTGATTCAAATATGAAAAATCTGATTGTAATCTTACACGTGTGCTGCAGAAAGACAGAAGCAGAAAGAACATTAAAACAGAAAAGACATCTCGACCGTCGAACAAAAATGACAGGAATCAATTTTTTATTAGAAAGTAGTACTACTGAATGAAGAATAAGTAAAACTGGAAAAAAACAGGTGTAGATAGTATTTCAGATAAAAGAATATGTAAGATATCTAATACTCGAATAAAAAACTGCTATGCAAACATGATAATTTATTTTTGTGAACAGAATAAAGAACAAAGAAAACCCCTCGACTACCTGGGTTTTACAAAGAGGGCCTGCAGCTAGAGACCCTGTTGGCCAGGCGAGGGCGGACCAGCATGGCTGATCTTCGCATTGGGGCCAGGAGACGCCCAACTCTACGAGGCACGGCAGCTGGAGCGGTGGGGCCATTGCCGGGGCTATTGGTGGGAGCAGCAGCATCGCAAGAAAGCCCAGAAGCCTGGAAGGCGCTGCAAGGGTCGTTGCCGTACTGCGCCTGCTCAAACCATTTCAAATAATCCCCCCCCGTCAAGATCGAGTCCATGTCTCTTTTATTACTTGCGTTGTTTGTCTCACATGGGCCCGCCAAGACACCGATGATGCGCTTCCCACTAAATTCGGACACGGACCCCGTGCCCTTGTCTTTCCAAGAACTACAGGGAAAGGAAAAATGAGCATAAGATAAAACAAAGAAAATCGCAAATAAAAAGTTTGATGATAAGGAACCAACAGAAGGAATGGAGGATTTTTTTTTTCAGAGACGGCAACTTACTCGATGAAAGCAACCAAGTCCGCAAGTTGAGCAGCGCCATCTTCATCCATCACATTTTTGTGCTCTATTACCACAGCACAATTATCCGCGATGGCTGCTGCGTCAATTTCCTTCTTTAGGCTGCCAGGGCCAGTCACCTTTTTCAGGCAGAAGGCTCGAACGTTGGCATGTCCACTATCCTCCAGAAATTTCACGGCTTGTTCCACCAGCTTCCGTTCAGAGCCGTTCGTCTGATTCTTCTGCCAAACCTCGATGCTTTCGAACTGCAAAATCAAAAGAAACAAATCAACGCAGGGGTGAAATTTTATTTTGCTGCCAAGATCAGCGATGATATAGCAATCTACCACAGATAACAAAATGCAGCAAAAGGATCTTACCCTCTTTTCCGCGGTCTTGCCTTCACGAGGAACGACAATGTAAGTGGCCCTATCGTGAAGGTCGATATACTCTGGTGGTTCATCCTCAAGCCCTGTAGGATCGAAATCTTCAAGAGCCACCACTGCTACGCCATTTTCATTGGCCACCCTTGTACAGAATGTTTCACGTGATGTTCTTTTTAAGTTCTTTGTCTTGAAAGGCTTCTTAGGATCGAACTCCTCGGGGAATTGCTTCTCTGGATCGGCCAGAAGCAAAGTAACGCCCTCGTAGAGCCGCGGCGTGGAATCACTGGAAAGTAAATTCCCCATAGTTGCATATAATTAATAATATTGACCAAGCAGAATAGCAGCAGGGTTGCATCTAAGGATTTGGCCATATATTTTTGGCGCAAAAAATTCGGCGATTTTAGGCAGCATATTTTTCCACTCCCTCGTAGCAAATTTTCCACTCCCGCCTGCGGGGCTACATATTTTCTATGTAGGGTATTAGGGTATATTTTGTAGTGTATTAGGGCATATTTTGTATGTAGGGTATGTAGGGTATGTAGGGTGTGTAGGGTGTGTAGGGTGTGTAGGTATGTAGGGTATTAGGGTATGTAGGGTATTTCATAATTTGGCTTCCGGGAGTGGGAAAAAAAAAAAAAGGTCTAGGAGGGAGTGGAAATGTAGGGTATCCTAAAATCATACCCTCTGGGATTTTCTGCATTTTTTCGGTAGAAGCCCGCCTTCCGAAGGCAAGCCAAAAGAAAGGTCTGAGGCCTCTGGTTCAGAGAAATTCTCAAAGGTCACTGGAAAGTATGAAGGAAAATTTGTCAAGCTCGCAGAACAGCTTAAAGGACAGCTTGAAAGCTGAAATCCATTCTTTGGATAAGAAGGTCACAATCATCGTCGGAATTTCTTCTTTCGTCGTTTCATTAGTTACATTAGCTGGGGTTGCGAATAGGTTTGGTTTCCTTCATGCATCTACTGCACCGATCGTAGCTAAATCCATGGAAGTGGTGGCCTCAACCCCGTGGTATGTTTTTTGGTAATCTCTTTGTTTAGGTTTGGTCTTATTTCGCCAACGAGATACCTTAGTTTCTTATGAGACCCTGCCAGGCTGCTCGCAAGCATTCTTTAATCTTACTTCTTATTTTTACTGGTCCATCGTTGCGCTCTGACTGCTTTTTAACCGCTTGGACTTCTCTCTGCTAATTACATAATTACAATGCTCCAATTTATCTAAACAACACTCCAATGAAGTTTTCCTTTTGGTTTAAATTTCTCGCTGCTGGCTTGAGAAAATCCAGCCTGTTTCTTACCGCTGCCTTCTAGCCACGGCCACTGCTAGCAACGCTAGATGGAAGGCTAGAGACACAAACTCTATTCAAGGCGTTACAAAACACTTTACAGAGCATACAAGAAACAGAAAGTTTTACAAAGCAAAGTAGAGGGAAAATGAAAAAGAATAAAATTCAAAAAGTTGCTTATCTACGACGTTAAAAAAAAATCTAAAAACTTTTTCATTTTAGGCTACCATCAATTGATTTTTCAGGTGCTGCATCAAGCCTCCCAGAGTTTAGCCGGCACTCACTGGCGGCAGCTAGGCCCTCGTTGGCCTTTTTAATTTAAAGAAAACGGCAAGGGAAACTGAAGTGGTGCCCTTGCTTTTATTAAGATGGCATTTCTTTATATGCCTTTGCTGAGCTTCCCCGCCTGGGCTGCCAAGGTAGGCAAACTGGGTGCAGAAGCTGATTCAAATATTAAAAATCTGATTGTAATCTTACACGTGTGCTGCAGAAAGACAGAAGCAGAAAGAACATTAAAACAGAAAAGACATCTCGACCGTCGAACAAAAATGAAAGGAATCAAATTTTTATTAGAAAGTAGTACTACTGAATGAAGAATAAGTAAAACTGGGAAAAAACAGGTGTAGATAGTATTTCAGATAAAAGAATATGTAAGATATCTAATACTCGAATAAAAAAACTGCTATGCAAACATGATAATTTATTTTTGTGAACAGAATAAAGAACAAAGAAAACCCCTCGACTACCTGGGTTTTACAAAGAGGGCCTGCAGCTAGAGACCCTGTTGGCCAGGCGAGGGCGGACCAGCATGGCTGATCCTCGCATTGGGGGCAGGAGACGCCCAACTCTACGAGGCACGGCAGCTGGAGCGGTGGGGCCATTGCCTGGGCTATTGGTGGGAGCAGCAGCATCGCAAGAAAGCCCAGAAGCCTGGAAGGCGCTGCAAGGGTCGTCGCCGTAGTCTTTTTTCTCAAACCATTTATAGCAACCGACTCGATGTAACAGCGAGTTCATCTCTTTTCGGTCACTAGGGTTGCTCGTCTCCAGGGCGCCAGCAAGGGCACCCTTGATGACCAGGCCACTCAATTCAGCCACGGTACCCTCCCCACTGTCCTTCTTCGCACTGCAGAAAGGAAACACGAGGAAGGTGAGCAAAATCCCAATAAAAAATTATTTGAGAACTAAAACCAACGAAAAGAATGGGAATACATTTTGGCAGAACCAACGACGTACTCGATTTTCGCTAGTAGACTAATTAGCTGTAATGCGGCCTTTGAATCCATAACATTTTTGTGCTCAACTATAATAGCGCACCCTTGATTTGTCCCATCAGCAATGGCTACTGCGTCTACTTCAGCTGACCAGCCATCCGGCCCCGTCAGCTTTTTCTTGCACCAGGGCCTAACGTTGGTATGCGTAGGATCCTTCTTCAGTTCATCGATGGCACGTGCCACCAGCATGCGTTCAACGCCCGAGGTCTGGTTCCTCTGCCAAGTCTCGATGCTTTCAAACTGCAAAATCAAAAGAAACAAATCAACGCAGAGGTGAAATTCTATTTTGCTGCCAAGATCAGCGGTGGTATAACAATCTACCACAGATAACAATATGCGGCATGTAAAGCAAAGGGGCTTACCCTCTTTTCGTAGCTCTTTCCTCTACGCGGAATAACAATGTAAGTCGCCTTATCCTTAAGCTCGACTTCCTCTGCTGTTGCCTCCTCGATCCCTTCAGGACTAAATTCCTCAAGAGGCACCACGCCAACGCCCTCTTCACTCCTCACTTTGTTAATAAAGCTCTCCCGTGATACCTTTTTTAACTTCTTTGTCTCCAAAGGGTCCTCAGGATTAAAATCTTGAGGAAACCGCTTATCTGGATCAGCTAAGAGCAACTTAATGCCCCCGTAGAGCGGCGGCGTGGAATCATTGGAAAGTAAATTCCCCATAGTTGCATATAAACAATTATATTCGCCAGCAGAATGAGTGTGAAATAAGCTTTTTGGCTTGGCTTATTTTTTTGCCCCAACGGCTGAGGAAACTTTCCCGAAGAAAGCGAGGCTAGGAAACTGGTATTTAAACGTCATTTTGAGCAATTCTGCAAAAGGAAGATAAGACCGAGTTTTCTTATTTAGGGGCTGCAGCAGCCTGCTGGCCACCAGTGCTGCGATGATCACATCAATGTTGTTGATCGCTCAGCGATTCCTGATCACTTGCTGCGTTTGCACCCCTGATTGGCAGCACCCACGATATCAAAGCATCGGCATCAGATCATTGGATACCCACCTGTGCTCGTTGTCCCTTTGGCTGAGTCGCTGCTGCCTTGAGAAATCCAGCCTGTTTCTCATCCCTGCTCCCGCCGCCCTCTCCACCAGTGGCTGCCAACCTGTCTACTAGCAGCAGCGGATGCAGGAACCTCGAGAAACCAGCGCTTCTCTTTCATCTATTGATGAACCACCCGTACGTAACAAATCCTCCTGCTAGCACGTAGCTACACTGGCTTTTTGTCCTCGTTTTGAGATGAATGTGTCGGCATAATAATATATAGTAATAAAGAAGACGTCTGCTATATAGAAGAAGGTAGAGGAGTGGTTTGTAACGAACCTTCGCAACATGAGAGGAGTCGCCCTGCAATGGGGCATTCTTGCCTGGCAGGAGCACAGGCCCTGCAGTAAAAGCATTAAAGAGGTGGTCAGTAGGTATAGATGAACCCAGGGGTGGGATTGATGTAGATAGAGGTTGATGAGGATGGCCCAGGACGGACCTGATAGGGCGAAGGTGATGAAGGCATGAGATCAATGGCAGAAAAAAGTTTGGAATATCTTCCGTGAAGCAATTACTGCGTTGTAACTGTTTTAAAAGCGTCATATTTGCGATAGATAACTGTAGATACTGTGTACAATTCAAAAGAAAAAGTAATGGGCGTCCGCCCAAGTGAGCTTATATCCGGCCAACTGCATCCGGCCAAAAGCATGGAGGCCTTGCGGGAGCTGCCACACGCCCCATGCATGGAGTATATTGTACAGTCTAGTTTCTATTTCACGGCTTAAATCAAGTCAACTTTTATTCTGACTTGTACAGCTTTCTCTCTGGGCAACATGGAGCCCGCAGCAGCCACCGCTGATTTTGAATCCCAGCCCGGGGTCTTGCTCACAGCTCATTGTGTTGGCGCAGGGACGGCATCGCCTCGCCGGGGGGATAAAACCCCTGCTTCCTTCGCTGATTACTCCGTTATCAAGCCTGTAAGAGGATGCCCTCCGAAGAAGCGAGTTGCAGAGGTCCAGCCTGCGCAGGAGGAGCAGCAGCAACAGGAGGTAGAGCACGACGACCTTTCTGCATTTGCCATCCCCAGCCTCCCAGCTCTTCCTGACCTCGGTGGCGCTGTCCGTGAATTCATGTTGGGAGAGGGACCGAAGCTGAGTATGGAAGACATCAAGCGCCTGTCAGATCAAGCCGTTCTCGACCTGTTGGCCAAGATTCCAGAGGCATTCCTTGTCAATGTCGACGCCGACCCCCAGCAGCTGGTCAACGCCAATTTGCTCGATCATGGGGTGTATTCGCAGTACAAGGACCTCACGCTGCCTCTCCATCGATACCTTGTAGATATGGTATGTGCTGAGTGGTTTGCCAAGCTCTGTGTTTCAACATAAACCAATTATTTGAATGCAATCCACAGATTCACCTGGGCTCAAGGTGCTGTTGCAGAATTTGGCTTTTTAATTCTTTGTATGGTGCCTACTGCGCTCTTTTCAGGCTTCAAGCGTTCTGGGCCATCGCAGGATTTGAAAATGGTGGGTAGGGGGCAGCAGCGAGCAATCATCCTCTGCTTGACGAGTTTCAGAGCTTTGGAAAGCATGTGTTGGTTGCCCATCATGGCGAGAGTTCCCTTGCTGAGCTGTTGACCTTGAAGAAGACGATGATGGAGGGTAATGCCTTCCCTGCCCTTTGATAGCTCCAGGGCTCCCCGCAGGGAGAGTCACTGCGAAAAGAAAGTTGGCCCCGGAGGCAAATTCCTTGCTCGGGACAGAAGAGACAACGACGCTGAACCCCCACGATTATGAACGGCTTATCGACAGCTGCATGGAGCTCGGCGGAGACGACAGCCGCTCGCAATGGCTTGCTGCAGCGTTCATGACTTTTGGATTCAACAGTGCCTCGACCTCTGCACAATGAAGTACAAAGCGATGTTCCCGACGACCCAAGACACAAACCCAGTTCAGCATTGCTTGCTAAACGTTAAAAAAGATGGGAACACAAAGACGAACAGGTATGGCGAGTTCCGTGGTGCTGCATGCGGTCGCCATAAACATGCCCACCTCAACGCTCAAGGCTGGTTAGCCGACATGCTGATCTACGATGCCTTGACTCCAGGCAGAGACGTTGACTTTGAGGACTTGGTGTTGCATAGGAGAGAAGAATGGCGCACGATGCCTCTCTTCCATCATGATAACGTTGTGTCTGCAGATGGGTTGACCTCCTTGTTCAGCAACCAACTCAGCAAGGCCGGGCTGAGAAATACAACCAACCGCTTGACGCATCTCATGCGGAACACCGCCGCCACCCGAGCTGGTGCGCACTCTTCAGTGGATATCGTAGAACTGCTTGGAGAGTGGAAATCAGGCAGCACCCGTGCCGGCTCTTACCTATCAAAAAGTCAGTCGTCGACTTTGCCGGCACATCTCGCCCTTGCAGGTTTCAATGGGCCATTCAACCACTATTTAGGGCGTGCTGAGGTACAGGTGCCTGATGCACGGGTTGATGTAGTCCTGCCAGGGGTAAGAAGAGCGCTGAAGATGCTCTTGGAGCAGCGCGAAGGGCTGAAGTGCCATGAGAAGGAAATAGGCGCCGAGACCTTCTTGCACACTCTGCTGTACTTGGGCATGGTGTTTTGGCAGAATCTCCCTCTGAAGTACCACAACTACCAGGACCGATATACACTGGCTCACCTGAAAGGCATCAACGGTATCATGCAGACTGTCGAATACAAAATAAATGCTGAGGAGGTGCTCGACAAGGAGCGGCGGGCTATTGAAAAATTGAAAACAAAGCAAGTAACACCCATGATACTGTCCCCAGAGCCGCTATGGAGGTTTCCAAAGCCTCTACCAAAGTCTACGCCAGCCGCTTGATTTGATTTCGCGACTGCAAGACGTGTGCTGACCTCTGGCGCCTGTGGGAGCAAGAGAGACAGATCATCAATAACATAATCGAGAGATCCAACGCCAAGCACGCGCACAGTCTCACAATTCAGAAGGGAAGGCTCGAAGCTGTCGTGAGGGTTATTGAGAGGCTTTCTGAGGAGGACGGCAGCCTGCAGGACGGTGTTCAAGCTCTGCAGGGGGTCTTGGAGGAGTTTTGATGCCAAGGAGCGGTCACTTGGTGGGGGAGCAGGCATTAGTATTTCCACGTTCATTGAGGCGCTGCAGGGCGTCGTCAACACAACAGACGTGCAAAAATTGAAGAGTACTATCAAAGGGAGAACGAAAGTTTCCATGCCGGACCTGAAGAAGATGCTGGATGCCCACTGGCAAGTGACGACGGGCTGGCCGGCGGTGTGCTATGGCGAGGCTGAAAAGACTGGAGCCAAGTGACTGCAGATGCGCTGACTGCCTGTGGAGCGACATCACCTACCTTTCACTCCATCTGCTGTCTGCCAGCAGCTTGCAGCTGGAGCTGCTGCATTTGGCCGGCGACGGCTGACAATGCTGGAGGCTGGATCCCCAAAGCCTGCTTTAAGTATAAAAAATGGCGATGGTCTGTTACATATCGATAGAAAATCCACATTGTAAATGCTTTTAAAGATTAGAGCTGTTATACATGTCAGGAACCAGACTGTGAAGATCTGATCAGAATCACTGAATCGCTTTGAAGTCAAAATCAGGCCTCCTTGTAACTACAATCTTAATTATATCTGGGAGAGCTATATTTCTGGAAACTATATTTCTTCCAACTCCGTTTTGGTTGCCTGCTCCCACCATCTCCCAGGCTGGGAGATCCAGCAGGGTATAGAAGGCAAAAAAGATGAGAGACCCAATCTTGCTATTTTTACGAAAACACAGAGCATCTGAAAGTCTAAATCATTTACAATTGTTACATAAACGATCTAATACGTGGTGTTTTTAGGCGCATTGGCTCTCTAAGCCACCAACTGATTCAATCTTTGTTTTAATACATTTTCACCTAACACAAATTATACATAATGCCCGCTTTAACAGGCCAGATGAGGGCCCAGACCCCCTTCACTAAATCTGTAAACACTACTACTGCAAGAGCTACCCAGCAGCGTGCAGTCTGCGCTTCCAAGCCAAATACTAACAACAAGAATCATCTTGCTGCCACAATCACTGGAGCTGCTGCTTTGCATACCACCCTCCTTGCTACCCCTGCTCTCGCTGCCAGTGAAGCTATTTCTACAATAGCTGATGGATCTACTGTCACCCTCGCTCTTGGTGGCGGCGCTGCTATTGCTGCTCTCTCTGCCGCTCTCATTGCCACCGACCCTCAAAAACGCCGTGCAGCCCAAATGGAACAAACCGGCGGCGATGAACTGGAAGCAGTGAAAAACTACTTCAACACCGCCGGATATGACCGTTGGCGTAAGATTTACGGTGAAACTGATGAAGTCAACAAAGTTCAAATGGACATTCGTCAAGGTCATGCTCAGACCGTTGAGAAAGTTTTAAAATGGGTTGATGAAGAGGGCGGTGTCAAGGACCTTACTGTATGCGACGCTGGCTGTGGAACTGGTTCTCTTGCCGTTCCATTAGCTCTCCGAGGTGCTGCTGTCTCTGCGTCAGATATTTCTTCCGCAATGGCCAACGAAGCTAAGCTCCGTTATGAAAACGCTCTAAAAAATGGCGCCAAGGCACCGAAAACAGCTCCCGTGTTTGAAGCTATGGATTTGGAATCATGCTCTGGGAAGTACAATACTGTTACTTGTCTTGATGTGATGATTCACTACCCACAGGATAAGGCTGATGCTATGATTAGCCACTTGGCTTCCTTATCTGAAGATAGACTCATAATCTCTTTTGCGCCCAAAACTCTTGCATACTCAATTTTGAAGCGCATCGGGGAGTTGTTCCCTGGTCCTTCCAAGGCGACAAGAGCGTATTTGCATAAAGAAGATGATGTGGAGGCTGCTTTAGCGCGTGCTGGGTTTAAAGTAACCAAAAGGGAGATGACAGCTACCAGTTTCTATTTCAGTCGCTTGTTAGAGGCAAAAAGGGTGTGATTTTGATTTCGTTGATATCTATACAGAGCATAGCCGTTAAGGACTTTGATACTAACTACTTCTTCTTCTTCTTCTCTGGTGTTATTACCGTATCTATATTCATATAGTTTTCAGTTTTTTGTTATCTTATGGCGTAATTTTAAACAAAGGAAAGCCACGCAAAAAAGCAGAGAGACAGATTATTCCACAATTTTGAATTTTGGGGGCGGGAGCAAAAAGAAAAAAAAAGAAAATGGACTGAGAAATGGGGAAAAGAAAATAAAAGCAAATGTGCAGAGTGCTATTACTACAGGCACGTATGTATATATACCCTTTCAGGCCTAGTGGGTTATTAAAATTGTATTTTAACTTTCATCGCCAAATAAAATGGCGTCAGCTGTTGCTGAAGTTGCTGGTCTTGATTGAGATTGCCCTTGCTGCTGCTGTTGTTGTTGTTGTTCTGAGGCGTCTGTAGGAGAACTATCATCCCATAAGTGGTGATGCGCTGTAGGAATAGCAGTTCCACCCCCACCAATGCCACTTGCCCCACCATCACGAGTTGTATGGGTCATCGTTGGTGCACCAGCAGCTGTAACTGTATCTGCTCCACCACTGAAGAAATCATCATTACTATATATTTGCTGCTTCTGTTGTGGCTCGTGTCCTCCAGGAACCTGACCACCACCGCCACCGCCACCGCCACCGCCACCACTAAACAATGGCCGGCGTAACAATGGCCCTTCATCCTGTTCTCCTTGGCCTCCTTCATTCTGACCCAGTCCTTCAACATCGTCATCATAACCACCACCACCACGGTCACCATTATAACCAAAAGTATCATTACTATCATTCTCCACCCGTCCACCAAATAACGGCTTCAACATTGTTTCATCGATGTCTTTAAACCGTTCATGAAATACCGACCTTGACAACTCTGCAGGAGGTTGCTGCTGCCCTACAGGCCCCTCTTCAATCCACCCAGCAGCGTAGATCTCTCCATCTGTGCACCCTTCTAAATTAAGATGCCTCAATAAAGGTCCAGTACCAGATCCTAATAACAACGTAGACACAACGACAATAAGCAAAGCAGCGGTCTCTATGGAAGGTATGCCTACTTGTCCAGGAGTGCCATCAGTCCGAGGCATGTTGACTACTAAACCATACGCCACAGCACCACGAAGACCTACAGCCCACAGCATATTTTGTAGATTTTTCGGTAATTTTTTAAAGGTGCTGTATTTATTGATCAACCGACAACATGGATATATATTAGCAGCTCTGGAACCGACGGCCAAGGGTATGCCACTAATAATTAAACCGAAATCCCAGGAATGGTTGTTTGTAGCTACTTGGAGACCCAAATATGCAAAAACAAAGAGCTCACATAAAAATGCCGCAAGGTCAAATAACCTCTTCAAAGCAATTCGAGCGTCGGATGAAACATTGTAATATGAGTAGTGAGCATGTACTATGCCTGTGAAAAATAGAGCGACAATCCCACTAAAACCAAGAACTTCTGCTACTAGATAAGCTAAATAAGAGCCCATAACTACAATGGCAATCTCGTATAAAGTAGGGTCAAGAGAATGAGGCTGCTGGTGAGAGTCAGGCACCCCACTACCACCACCTCTTTCCTGCTGCTGGCGTTGGTGCTGCGACATAATAAGTCCTTCTCTTGTTTGTGAATAAAAACTATTACCATTACCTCTATTCGCACTACGCATACGGTCAGTAGTACAATAGTAGGCTTCAAATCTTTTTAATAAGAAAGAACATGCCAACGCAACACCAAGACCAACTAATAGGCTCCCGGCAGCTAATACACAAAATTTCAGTGAAATAGCTGGAAGTGTAGTAATTCCTACTCCGACATGGGTAGAAGAATATGTAGAAAGAGCTCTAAATAAAACTATAGCGACTGCATCGTTCAAAACGCTTTCCCCAAAAATCAAATAATGGAGCAAAGGTGGTGTATCTACCTGGGACAATACAGCCAACGTAGCTACGGGATCAATAGAGCTAATAGCTGCACCGTACATCAAGCATTCTACAAATGGAGAGCCACCAAGGTTGGAGCGGCGAATTACTCCAATTACAACTAGAAAGTACGTGCCTAGGGCAAACGTAACAGTTGACAAAACAGTGCCCAAGATCGCCAGCGTTAAGATCGGAGCTATATTCAGGAAGAACCCTTTTTTCTTTAGAGTGAATCCAGCTGAGAATACGATGGGAGGTAGTAAGGCATAAAAAAATGCAGCGGGACTGAAACGGAGAGGGTTTGAGAGACCAGCTATTCTGCTGGCAATGCCGAAAAAAATGCCGATGACGAGTGCCGAGGAACTCGGTGGGAGGATGGAGGAAATACGGTATCGTTGGATGAGGTAGGTGGCTATGACGATGGAGATTAATAGTAGCCAGACAACCAGAAGTTCTCCCTGAAGAATGAGACGTGGGAAAAAAGGCAAGATGAGTTGTGGCGGCAAGATGAGGGCAAGATGGGAGACCATCAATGAGAAAAATACGCATTCTCCCTTGGAACAAAGAGTATGTATTGTATATAACGTACCGATACATATCCTGCAACATCCATTGTGCCTTTCTTTGCGTAGATCACACGATTCTAGAAATTTAAAAGTTCGAATCAATCTGTAAGATTCTGCATTCTATGGCGAGTAATATCGGCAAGAACTCATTAGAAATATACAATTTTAAAATTCTGAAAAGCAATGGAAATATTTTCAACGCGTTTATTTGCAAGTCAGACAGGATTACTCGTCTCTTTTCCTCCCCATCAGATGGTCAAATCTAGAGCCTCCTGCATCTATGAAGCTCTCTCTGATTTTACCTACAGACTAATTTTCTTACATAAAAGGTGCACAGTTAATAACGACTAGTACTATAATAGAGAAATCTAATTCACTACATGTTGATACATGATTTTTTTTTAAAAGAGGTACCCAGGACAACGACGGCCAAAAACCGTTAGATTTTTTTTAATTTTCTTTCTTTCTTCTTCCTTTTAAGCTTCAAACGTCATATTTTCGGCTTCAGTGCGAACAGACTGGAATAACACCGAACTCAAATACCTCTCTCCAAACGAAGGCAGAACCACAACCACCAACTTCCCAGCATTCTCAGGACGACTTGCCACTTTATTAGCCGCAATCACCGCTGCTCCAGAAGATATCCCACACAGCAACCCCTCCTCAGTTGCTAATCGCCTCGCCATTTCAACTGCATCGTCACTGCTGACTTGGATAGTCTCATCTACAATGGAAGTATCCAAGTTTTTAGGGATAAAACCGGCTCCAATACCTTGAATCTTATGTGGACCAGGGGCTCCACCAGAAATGACAGGGCTCTCTGTAGGCTCAACAGCGATAATCTGCACTTTCGAGTTCTTTTCTTTAAGGAATTTACCAGTTCCAGAGATGGTACCTCCAGTTCCAACACCAGCAACAAAGATATCTACTTTGCCTTCCGAAGCTTCCCAAATTTCTGGGCCAGTGGTGCGATAATGAACAGCAGGATTAGCTGGATTTTCAAACTGTTGTAAAATGTAAGAATTGGGGGTGGCAGCAGCGATTTCTTCAGCTTTGGCAACAGCGCCTTTCATACCTTTCGCAGGATCGGTTAACACGAGCTCAGCACCAAAGGCACGGAGAAGGACTCGTCTTTCTAATGACATTGACGCAGGCATGGTGAGAACGAGTTTATAGCCCTTGGCAGCAGCGATAAAGGCAAGAGCGATACCAGTATTACCAGAAGTAGGTTCAACCAAGGTAGTTTTGCCAGCAGAGATTTTGCCTGCGCTTTCTGCATCTTCAATCATGGCGAGGCCGATACGATCTTTCACAGAGCAGCAAGGTTCCATGATTTCGAGTTTCGCAGCAACTTTTGCAGCGTTGCCTTCAGTTACACGGGTGAGATAGACCATAGGAGTGTTGCCAATGAGGGCAGAGACATCGTTGGCGATGTTAGTTGCAGTAGCGGGAGAGGCGGCAATGGCCTTGCAAATGAGAGGGCTACGAGCGGCAACCACACGCTGTACAGGGCGAAGTACCTGCAAGTTAGATAAAAGAATATAGAATCGGCCGAGATACTTGAAAAAGTGATATTTTTAGGGTATGCTCGATACAGATCCAACATTTGGGTGATGCCTGGATGTAAGCCAGATCTATCAAACTAAACGCTCCAAACAATTTTGACTGCACGTCCCAATCATAGCCAAAATATCGACGGGTTCCATTGACTGCGAATTTCTCTGTGCTTACCTTTTTAGTGCGGATGGTGATGCATCTCGAGCTTGCAGACCCAGTCTGGATGGCCAAGCTACCTTGGAGAGAAGCACTTAAAGCTGCCATTTAAGTCGCTGTTACAATCAATTCAAAATAAAAGGGACGTTGCAGACGATGGTTGGGAACTTATTTTGCCAGTGCTAGCAAAGCTCATTTCATGCCGCATGCCGCACCACACCCTGCAGCTCTTTCAACACCTAGCCAGTTAGAGAACCTATTTTACATAAGTCACAGCATATACTTCATTTTCCAATACAAAACTCACTAAATATACTATCTAACACAGATTCAGTATCTATCACACCTACCACCCGACCAAGCGCCGTCGCCGCGGCCCTCAGCTCCTCTGCCGCAACTTCAAGCTGTAGAGGTGCTATTTGATACCTTTCTAGCGCAGCAACGCATTGAGAAACATGATGTCTATGCCTGGCACGGTTCAATAGAGGTATTACCGCAGGATTTTTACTTTTCAGACCACCATCACCCCCATCTTCTGATGATGCTCCTATTATCGAGTTGTTATATATTATTTCTTTTACTTTTTCACTCAGATGAGCTGTGAGAGCGCTCAATCCATGCCCAGTATGGCATGAAATACACAATACACTACCATTATTAGCCATTGCAGTAGTATTACTATCAGCTAGATCGATTTTATTTAAAACATGGAGCACTTGAGGACCAGGAGCTTTCTCGTTAAGATCACCACCACCACCACCACTACCGACTTTCCAGTCGATTTCATTATTTTTATTTTCTGTTATAAACTGGCCATCAGGTTCTCTCATAGAAACTACAATATGTGCAGATTCAGCTGCAGCACGTGATCTACGGACACCTTCTACTTCTACAGGATCTGACGCTTCCCGTACACCAGCACCATCAACCACCACTACCTGGGAATACAAGACACTTGGACACTTTAGAAACCAACACAGAAAAAAAGAACAAACAATTGTTTAAACGAATATATCAACTCTTGTATGTAGTATACAAATATTTCAACAAACAATATTGGTACTGCGAACTGTACTCCAGTACTTTACCTTATACCCACCCAAATCCAAAACGACTTCTAACAAATCCCTAGTAGTCCCCGGCACAGCAGCGACGATCGCAGCATCTCTACCTGCTAGTGTATTCAATAGACTACTTTTACCAGCATTAGGGGCACCTAATAGCACTACCCGAATACCTTCACGAACTACTTCACCACCTGCTGCTGCTGCCAAATGACTTTGTAATTCTTTTTGTAATGCAGACACTATTGGGATCACCGCTGTAGCTACCTCATCTACTATTTCGTCATCTTCTCCAAAGTCTATAACAGCTTCTACATGGGCTAAACATTTAATTAAAGCTGTTCTCCAAGATTCACACTGTCTACGTGCTGCGCCACCAGCTGCAGCGAGGGCTTGAACTCGTTGCGCTTCCGTGTCGGCCGCTAGAAGATCAGCAAGTCCTTCTACTTCCGTGAGATCGAGGCGGCCTAGTTGAAATGCCCGTTTTGTAAATTCACCTGGGTCCGCTGGCCGTACATTTGGGAGAGTAGCTAAGGCACCAGCTACTGAACGTACTACTGCAGGGCCGCCATGGACATGGAGTTCAACGACGTCTTCTCCCGTAGCGCTTCGTGGAGCTGGGAATCGTAAGCATAGTGCTCTATCTAATGGATCTGAAGTTGTAGGGTGACGTAGGGTAGCGAGCTGGGCTGTACGGGGTGGAGGTAGTGGGCGGCCTGGAGGGAGTAAATTTTGCAAGGCGGTGTCAGCTTGGGTGCCGCTCAATCGAAGAATTGCTATTGCAGCGCGTCCTGGAGCAGAACTCAGGGCGAATATTGTGTCGGTGAATGGCGATGGTAAGACAATTGGGTTTAAAGAGGCGTTTAGTTCATTAAATAGACGATGAAATAGAGCTGGTGGCGCTGGACAGACTCGTTGAATTGATTTGAACATTTGGCAATAATCGGGCTAAACCCACCCCCATGTTAAACTATTTTATTTTGGCAGATGATAGGATAGTCGAAATGCTCTAGAGACTATGATTTCTTGAAAAATTGCTGCATATACCCTGCTGGGAGAGGTTGGGAGCAGGCAACCAAAACAAAGTTAGAAGAAATACATATCCCAGAAATATAGTTCTCCCACGGATATAGTGAGGACTCCAACTCCAAGGAGGCCCTGATATTTGATTTCAAAGCGATTCTTGATTCTGATCAGATCTTCATCACAGTCTGCTTCTTGACATTTATAACAGCTCTAATCTTTATATGCGTTTACAATGCGGATTTGATATCGACATGTAACAACCACCATCGTCATTTTTCACTGTTAAAGCAGCTTTGGGGATCCAGCCGCCAGCCATGATCAGCGTCGCCAGCCAAAAAATGGCAGTAGCCTCAAAAGGGCAGACATCGCACAAGCAAGCTGAGACAACAGATGAAGAGAAGCAAAGGTAGGTGATGTCGCTCCAGAGGTCATCAGCGCATCTTCAGCCACTAGGCTCCAGCCTGTTCAGCCTCAGCCCATTGCACTGCCGGCCAGCTTGTCGTCGTCTGCCAGTGAGCGTCCAGCATGTTCTTCAGGTCCAGCTTGGTGACCTTTGTTCTGCCTTTGATATTACTCTGCAGCTTTTGCATGTCTGTCGTGTTGACAACGCCCTGCAGCGCCTCAACGAACGTGGAAATGCTGATGCCCGCTCTCCCGCCGAGCGACTTCTCCTTGGCGTCGAGCTTTTCCAAGACCACCTGCAGAGCGTGAATACCATTCTGCAGGTTGCAATTCTCTTCAGCAAGCCTCACAATCACCCTCACCACCGCTTCGAGCCTGCCCTTCTGAATTGTTAGGCCATGGGCTTGCTTGACGTCGCCTCTTTGAATAATGCTGTTGATGATCGGTCTCTCCCGCTCCCACAGGTTCCAGAGGTCGCTGCAGGCCCTACAGTCACCAAATGCAATTAAGTGGCTGGCATAGACCTTGATGGAGGCCTTGGGGACCTCCACAGCGACTCTGGGGGGAGCACCATGGCTGCTTTCCTGTCTGTTTTCGATTTTTTCAATTGCCCGCCGCTCCTTGTCAAGCACTTCCTCAGCAAACTTTTTGTACTGAACGGTCTGCATGATACCGTTGATGCCTTTCAGGTGAGCCAGTGTATATCGGTCCTGGTACTTGTGGTACTTCAGAGGGAGATTCTGCCAAAACACCATGCCCAAGTACAGCAGAGTGTGCAAGAAGGTCTCGGCGCCTATTTCCTTCTCATGGCACTTCAGCCCTTCGCGCTGCTCCAAGAGCATCTTCAGCGCTCTTCTTACCCCTGGCAGGACTACATCAACCCGTGCATCAGGCACCTGTACCTCAGCACGCCCTAAATAGTGGTTGAATGGCCCATTGAAACCTGCAAGGGCGAGATGTGCCGGCAAAGTCGACGACTGACTTTTTGATAGGTAAGAGCCGGCACGGGTGCTGCCTGATTTCCACTCTCCAAGCAGTTCTACGATATCCACTGAAGAGTGCGCACCAGCTCGGGTGGCGGCGGTGTTCCGCATGAGATGCGTCAAGCGGTTGGTTGTATTTCTCAGCCCGGCCTTGCTGAGTTGGTTGCTGAACAAGGAGGTCAACCCATCTGCAGACACAACGTTATCATGATGGAAGAGAGGCATCGTGCGCCATTCTTCTCTCCTATGCAACACCAAGTCCCCAAAGTCAACGTCTCTGCCTGGAGTCAAGGCATCGTAGATCAGCATGTCGGCTAACCAGCCTTGAGCGTCGAGGTGGGCATGTTTATGGCGACCGCATGCAGCACCACGGAACTCGCCATACCTGTTCGTCTTCGTGTTCCCATCTTTTTTAACGTTTAGCAAGCAATGCTGAACTGGGTTTGTGTCTTGGGTCGTGGTGAACATTGCTTTGTACTTCATTGTGCAAAGATCGCTGCAGCGGGAAGCGCTGCTGAAGCCGAAGGTGATGAACGCTGCAGCAAGCCATCGTGAGCGGGTGTCGTCTCCTCCAAGCCTCATGCAACTATCAATAAGATTTTCGTACTCGTGGGGTTTCAGGGTCGTTGTCTCTTCCGTTCCAAGCAAGGAATTGGCCTCCGGGGCGAACTTTCTTTCTGCGGCGACCCTGCCTGCCGTTTCAAGAGCACTTCTAAACCACGCATCATCCTTCAAGCTACCAGGCCTCGGTATGCCCAGCTGGCACTCTCTTAGTTTTATCATCGCATTTTGAAAAGAACTCGTGGATCCTTTCAGGTTGATGCCCTTCAGACCGCTGTCGACAACAACCTGGGCGGCGTCTGCAACTTTGCTCACGGGGTGGGCGAGGTAGGTAAGGGGCTGACCTTCACATTCTGGCCATTTATTCAGCTCATCGATCGCAGCTTTGAAGTGGTTCCAATGGGTCTGGTAGCTAGCTTTCGTATTATCCGCAAGCTTTCCAAATTTGTCATATCAAATACTTGATGTGTGGCTCCCAACTTAAAATAGATTCAGTTCTTCAGTTGAGCTTGAATCTTGCTTATGAGTGTATGCGTGTATACCTGGTGGTGGTGGTGTTACAGTATGACTGGTCCCGTACCCGTGCTGCTGTGCATGAAATGCCCAGGCTCGATTGACTTTGACCAATAGAAGTTTTTGTGAGGCTGGATCCAGGGTCGAAAGACCAGCGGGCAATGGTGTATCTTACTATGCTGCACTACTGCTTTCAGTTAACGCTAGTCCTCAAGAGTTAATTTGGTTTTCTACTTGAGAAGGGATCAAAATCACCAGATTCCGATCTCATGGATTATCTTCTTGCAAGACATGGAATTTGCTGTCCTGCTTTCCTATACTAGCGTATTACATGCGTAGGGAGAGAAATACGGTGCATGTTTGTTTGGAGTTGTTTTTGGGGGGCCTTAGAAAGAATTTTCAATTTTTGGGGAGCGGCGGGAAGATGAAAAATGAAAAATGACTTACTTTCTTTCTTTATGGAGCCAGAGCTCAAGCACTGTGCTACATTTTGCAGAGCCTGATAATGCAGTTACTTTTACATGAAATTAGGTTTTATTGCAAAGCATGGACTCCATTAGTTTTCAAAAATAAATTTTTAGCACTTAGAGATTTTTACTCAAACTGGCGGCGGTACCCTGCAAGGCCATTTTAACGCTCTAGATTTCCACCCCTCATGAGATTGTCTTTGTATCAAATATTAAAATAATCCTAAGAAACCTTCCTAGAGATTCCCCCTGCTGATCCCCCGCCGACTGTTTGGCCAAATATTGCGATCCAAACATCTCTGGAGATGCTGTCAGGAAAAGGTTTTACTATCTCGAGGCCTAGGGCTGTTCCAAGCCGAACTTCACCTCCCCAGCTTGGACAGAAGGTCCGTTTGGGTGGTAATCTGCGATCTCATCTGCATCTCAAGGCCTCTGCCTCTCAAGGATCATCATCGGCTGTTTTTGGCAAGATTTATAATAGAAAGGAGGAGCTTGCCGCTCTCAACCTAAGGTTTGATAAGAATCCGAAAGATATGCTTATTCTGCTAGGGCCCGCGAATTGCGGCAAAACAGTAAGTTTTTAGGAAACCTGTTGATCTTTTGTTGCGGAACGAATCTTGTGCTTGCTTATTTCAACCTCTCTCCACACTTTGCGTCTATTTTTTTTTACCCGTATCCATGCAGAAACTGCTTCAAGAAGTAAAGCAAGATAGGGAGTTTGCTCAAGCTGTAATAGGTGAAGGCCCTCCTCCTATTCTCTACCTGGACTGTCGTGGAAAAGATATCAGCTCTCCCAAGAAATTTGCGAACGCCATTAGGCAGTTGGTCATTGGAGATGCAGGTCTTAAGAATTGGTGGGCGGGTGTCAAGATTAAACTACCTGGGTTGGAGCTAGACTGGGAGAAAATATTCGAGCAAGCAGCTGGCAAACCGCCAATGGAGTCCATCATCGACTCTTTGACCACATTCTTAGAAGCAACGCGTCCATTGCCTTATAAACCCGTCATTATCATTGATGAGGTCAACAAGTTAATGAGATGGAGCGATGATCCTGGCCACATAGAGCTTAAAAACCTTCTTGATTTTTTTGTACGGACGACGAAACAGGAGCATCTGGGCCACTTTGTGCTGGCATCTTCTGAATCGTTTGTGATTGATTTTCTTGAGAAAGGTAAGCTGAGTAAGTATGTGCTAGCAATGTGTATTGTTGGATCCTACCTACTTATTTATTTGACTTTCCCTGTCGATACCCCACCTCATGCTTTCTTTTTCTTTTCTTTCCAGATTTCATACTGTCAGAAATATTACGCCCGCCATTTTTTTCTCGGACGGTGAAAAACAGCCGAGACAAGCAAAATTTCACGTAGATTCCTGCGCGGCCCTGTAAAATAACATCGCAAATCTTTTTTCGACACTCTAGATCTCAGAGCACGGCCAAAAGACTGCAGAAGACGCGCAAGCACTCCATCTGATCTTGCTCGAAATTGAGTTGACCTGGCCCCAAGTATCCGGAGGCAGGGATTTTCCGAATGTCTCAACGTTATTGTGTGCCTGCATTGTGTAAGAATACTGTACAGGGTAAGGGGCGGTCCAAAGCGCTGTAGGAAAAAAAGAGTAGCGAAATATCAATGATCTGATTATTCTTCTTGTATTAAACTGCAGGTTGAACCGTATTGTGGAGCAGAGACCATGCCGCGGATAACACGAAGAGATAAACAAACTGCTGCCGCTACGCTGAAACGCAAGCAAGAAGTTGCGGTCAGCGAAGAATCACCAAATTTGCAGCGCCCGCCTGATGAATCTACGCGTCTTCGTGGAGCAATGCGGAGCTACTGCTTTCCAGGTGGAATACAATATGCGATGCAACGTTTGGGAATATGACGCGCTGCGCGTTCTGTGGAATATGTAACCTCGGCGGGAAAAACAGGAATTGGAAGACCGTTGCCCCGCCTACGGAAGATGGAGAGGCTATGCCGCCGAAGTCTCTCCCTTTTACCGCTCTTTCAACCTAACTTGAACAGTAACCCATTACTTGAAATGTATAAAATGTGCGATGCAACGGTTGGGGACAAGACGTCATAAGGCTGCAAGCTGATGGAAAAGAAGCGGCACCGTGACGCTTGCCAACATATCCGCTGCTGAAAAAGCAATAGCGCCGGCGCCCCTGTTTCTACTGCGTTCTTGCATCTATTTAAAATAACTTCATCGTGAATCTCTCATGTAACCTTACATCGAACTTCTATAAACACTTCAGCCAAGTATCTGCGAAAGAAATCTGCATTCTAGTTAAAATTTCTATTTGCCTTGCAGAGGGTCTCCACACCAAGCAATATGTCACCCAAGAAATTGGAGACTTGGCTACCATCGACGAAGCTAAGCAATTTGTCGAGAGCCTCATGCTTTGTAAGAAGGCACCGTCGTCTTTCTTTGATACGACAGAAAATGGAGAGCAGATTGACATGTGGCCTCGGGTGTATGAAATATGTGGTGGAAACATTGGGTTACTTGAACGATGTGCAAAGCATTCAAACCGTCTCAAGAGCTGGGAGAAGGGTTTGAAATGGGTTAGCAGGGATCTTGAAGGTGCAGTGAAGAGGGGTCTCTGGCCTGGAGGGTTTTCAAGAGCTGGTGGCAGTCGTTCCCCGGCAGCTTGGACAAAAGAGAATTACAAGACTGTGTTGAGAGAAATCGCCCTTGCAAAGAAGCACAAGCATGCAGTCTCTTTTGACAAACTGGAAGATGCGGCGGGTGAAGCCGCGCTATTGTCAATGGTGGAATGGAACCTCGTGGCGCTGCGAAGAAAATCTGAATGGGCTAAGGATTTGCCTGAAACGGTCTTTGCTGACTTAAATGATACGAAACTGCTGACAATGCCTTCTCCTGCAGAGTTGTATTTTGTATTGAAGATGTATGAAGCTGGGAAGCTTGATGCAGCACCTCCAAATGATGATAAATAAATAAAGAAAGAAAAGTTTTAGTTTTTAGTTTTCCCCTTTACTCTATTTGTTACCATTTTCTCTGCTTGTATTTTTTGTTTTACAGATTAATTGTTTGAATGTAAGTGTATAATGGCATAGTCAGCGAAGGAGGCAGGGTTTTTATCTCCCCGGCGAGGAATGTTCAGTTGGCGGTGAAAATGCGTTCCTCACCAAAATGAGATAGAAAGCCAGTGTAGCTGCGTCTGAGCAGGGCAACTTGCTGCATATGGGTGGTGCAACAGTATATGAAAGCGCAGCTCTGATTGCCGGAGGTTTGTCTACCAAACTGGCGCTCTTTAGATAGCTTGGAACCACTGGTGGCTGGAGGGCGGCGGGAGCGGTGGTGGAAGCAAGTGTGATTTGCTCATGGCAGCAGCGACTCAGCCAAGGGAAGAACGAGCGCAGCTGGATATTCAACGAGCTCATGTCGTTGATTTGATATCGTAGATGCTGCCACTCAGGGTGCAGACGCAGCGAGTGTTCAGGAATCGCCTGAGCGATCATCAAGTTTATGATCAACGCAGCATTGGTGGTGGCGAGCAGGCTGCTGCAACCCCCCGCAGATATTTAGTATACATTTTCTCTTTGCAGGAATTGCTCAGAATGGCGTTTAAATGCCGTTTCCCAGCCATCTCCCAGCTTTCTCCCAGCTCTTCTCCCAGCCTTTCTCATCATGATGGCATCTCCGAGATGAGAGGCTCCCACTGGCAGTGGGCCGCCCGGCGTCATCTGGGTTTTGCACCAAGTGAGATTTTGTACAGGCGCAGAAAGCCACAAGAAAAGCAGCAATGCCCCCCAATGCACTTGTACTTATTTGCATAATTACAGATTATCGCAGAAAAGTGCTGGCGCAGCTTGCGGAAATCTGCGAAGTTGCATTTTACCATGTACATTTCTGCAATGTTGCAAAATATCACGAGTTGTGGAAGCGCTTTTCCAGCGCAACCGCAGAAAATCACAGAAAAGTGAACATACAAAGATGATATAATCGGCTCCAAAGAGCTGCATTAGCCTTGCAGACAGTCTCTTCGACATTATGAGACTCTCTCATTGCAGCTGCCTTTCCGCTGGCGAGTGCTGCAGCTGTGTGTGAACAGCAGCCACCTTCACAGGGGGTTGACGTAAAATCTACCTGAAGGCGTGTTCTTATTCTCTTGGCCTGCATACCTGCAGCCACTAGAATTTCACGAACAGCAACTCCTTTAATAGCAAGGGGGAACTTGCGGATGAAGTGGAGCTATTGCTTGTTGGGAATTGGCACTGCCGCCGCCCGCTGCAGGGTCTTCATCGTGAGAGAGATCAACGCGATCTGGATTGATATCCATAGCGTCATAATCCTCGTATCCATCTTCTTGAAGGCCCTGATCAAAGGCATCGAGGGTAAATTTCGCAAAGAAAGTTGCTTCCACCGCCGCCGCCGTGATATTTACCGCTGCTGCTGAAGGCTCATCTCTTCTTTTTGTTTTATCAGCACCACCAGTTGCTGCAGCCACTGTAGCCAAATAGGTGCGGAACATGATGTGCATTGTGTTCATTACATGTGTGCTACAGAATGACAGAAAAGAAAGAACATTAAAACAGAAAGGACGTCATTTTGACCCTAAAAAAAATGAAAGAAATCATAAGTTTAAAAGAAAGTATTACTAGTAGACAAAGTAAAAGAAAAATTGTAAGAGCACGCGTAGATGGTGTTTTTCTAGGTAAAAGATAAAAACATTTAAGACTAAGAATAAAGAACAGGATTATATATGCAGCAAAAAGAAAGAACGCTAATTAATTTATTTATTGAGTTTGTTTTTGAAATTGAAATAATAAAGAAAGAAAACACAACCCAGGACTATCTGGGGGTTAGAAAGTAAGCCTAAATCCAGTAACCCTGTTGTTAACCAAACGAGGGCGTACAAGCATGGCTGGTCCTCGCATTGGGGCGAGGAAAGAGCGCCCACCTCTCCGAGGCACGGCAGATGGTGGGGCGTTGGGGCTGGTGCCTGGAGTATCTGAGGGCGAAGAAATATCACATGAATCCCCTGAGGCCTGGAAAGTGCTGCAAGGGTCGTCACCGTAGAGCCCATCCGTGGAAATTCTTTTATAACCCAGGCTTTCGATGACGTTGTTCATTAATTCTTGCTTCTCTCCTCCGACCTCAGGTGCGCTGGCCAGAACACCAATGATGCGCTTGCCCCTAAAGAGGGACACATTCCCCTCGTCCTGGTCACGGTATTTCCTGCAAAAAGAAAAAGGGAAAGCATGAGAAAGACAAAGGAGATCAGAATTGTGAAAAATTGTGAAAAAATTACACAGGAACGACGACTCACAAAGTAAATGCAATGGCCCTCTGAAGTTGCTCAACGCCCTTCATACTCATCACATGTTTGTGCTCTGCTACCATAGCACAATCCGGACTAATGGCTGCTGCGTCGATTTCTTTAAATTTGCCACCAGGACCATAAACCCTTTTGGAGGAAAAGGGCTCGACGTCGGTATGATCTTTCTGGAGCAATTTTACGAGTGCTGACCTCACATGTCGTTCCTCAGCCTCAGCATGACTTCGTTGCCAGGCCGCCAGGTCATCAACCTGTAAAATCAAAGAAACAAAGGTGAAATTTAGCAAACGACGATCAGCGAAGATTTGAAAAGAAAACTACCAAAGATAACAAAAAGGTGCTTACCCTCTTCCTTAAACCTTTTTCTCCGGAGTGAATTAAAATGAACGTTGCATTATCGCAAAGCTCGACATCCAGCGGCGATTCGTCCTTCAGAATGAAGGCTGTAGGACTTAAACTATATTTAAGAAAATCTTCAAGACGCACTACTGCTACGGCACCTTCATCTTTAACTCTTGAAACAAAGCCCTGTCGGGATACTTTTTTTAGCAATGCTGTCCCAAACGGGTGGGCAGGATCAAAATCCTCTGGATTGCCCCGCAGCAACGTAATGCGCTCGTATAAGTCCGGTATGGGCGGTGTAGGATGAACTACAATATAGGTCGCGTTGTTACGAAGCTCGACCTCCAGCGGCGATTCCAGCTCAAGCCGTTGTAGGATCTTCAAGAAGAACAACTCGAGAAGGGCCATTTCTACCGTTCACGGAGTCGACAAAGCTCGCTCGCGAAACTCTTCTCAGCAGCTCTGTCTTGAAAGGGCGCGTTGGGTCGAAATTTTGAGGGAACCCCTTGTTAGGATTGCCAAAAAGCAATGTGATTCCCTCATAGAATCGTGCCGTGGACGGTGCGGACGGCAAGGAAAATAAATCCCCCATGGTTACAGGATACTGTAAATGAATAATATGAAACGAGAATGGAGGTGAAGGCCACAAAACTACAATTATACTTGGCGTGTTCACACCGAGGCGGTTCCAGCTATTTTTTTAATTAATTTTGGAACCACCCTGGAACCCCCACCTATTTTTAACGACTCTTCAACCTGCAAGTTTGAGGCATCATATTTTGGCCGCTTCTTCCCTGTAAACCTTATCAATTCAATTTCAAATTGTAAATTAGAGCTCTAGAAGGCCGCCAAGAATGCAAGCTGCGCCAATCGCACTGATCTTTTCGAAAATTGATAATTTCGAAGAGATCATTGGTTGCACGAAATCCTGGTTGAACACGGGGTTGTTGTTCAACCCAGATGTTTATTGTTGAATGATGAGGGAAACCTGATGCAGAACGCTGTCAAGTTCATCTTCTTGAAGCATTGGTGAGAAATGCTCCTCATTCCCATCATTGCGATGATCAGGGTCGTTAGGCATGGTTCCTGATCCGCACTGGGCGATGGTAGCATGTTTACATAAATAGTGGAGTTGATTTAAAGGCAAAATCAGCGAATATGGGGCTTAATTGACCCTCGAACCAAGGCCGAAGAAAGTGGCAGTTGGAAAAATAAACTGGGTTCCAAAATGGAAAAACTGGGTTCCAACTGGAACTCTGCTAAATAGGAGAGTTGCAAAAAATAGCTTTGCTACCCTGCTGGAACCCCGCGCTGATAGGTATAAAACTTTTGGAACCACCTCGGTGTGAACACGCCAGTGAGCGGTGGCAATGGCTGATTCAGCATCTACCGCTGTGAAAATAATTGCAATAATTTGCAGAAATGCATTCCTTGGTATCTTTATGTAACATTACAGCATGTAAGTCTTTGTATTATCACAAATTCACACTAGCTCTGCACTTTCGCAGAAAAGCACATGCGCAGATATTCACAACCTGCGAGATTGCTTTGAAGCCTGTGCTTTTCTGCAACAACGCAGAAATCCACAGAAAAGTACAAGCTGCAATATTACAAAAAAGCGCAAGTGATAACGGGCACGCAGATTTGCGAGATCGCAGAAAGCCGCAGATTCATACAAATGCAAAACCCAGATCATCATCTATCATCCATGATGGCCGCCCACGCAAAATTTTCAGAAAAATAAAGTGATTTTTGGGCAGCTTCTTTTGCAAGATTAAGACAATGTTCTCTGTTCCAGTTGCTATTAAACCTAATTCATTGTTATTGTGGTAGAAATTTGAGTGTATATAGGCGGCTAATCTCGCTGAAACACTCTCATATACTCTAAAATCAACAAGTAAAATGTCTGGTCTGTTATTGGTTTTTCCTTAACTATCCTGATATTTGTTTTAATAGTAATTGCTACACATGTCTACATAACAAAAGTAACATTTACTTGCGGATCCGGAACTCGTGGACCCAAGATGAGGGTTAGGCAGTTGGGGTGGATTCTCCTCCTCTTGTCCTGCGCTGAAACAGTGTTTGGCAAGAAGCGGAGCTTCACATTACCCCTACATGCCAAGAACTTAGACGCTCCACAACCTGGAATGCGTAGGAAGCTCCTACGCAATACCACGCTGCCTCTTCATGGAGCTGTCAAAGATTACGGGTAAGAGAGATATCAAACCTTTGAGCATAACTGCATTTACTCCTATTAGCAGCTGAGCATAGAAGAATCTCTTCAGTATTTCCCAATAGAATAGATGCCGCATGCATGCTCTGCTTTTGCAAGATATTTAAGTTTTATTTGTAATCTATAATCTTGCTCTCCGCTCGCTCACTCAACTTCCTCTCTTCTACTGATCTTACAGCTATTTCTATGCGAGTCTGTACTTGGGCACGCCTCCTAAGAAATTCGCCGTCATTGTCGACACAGGCAGTACCATGACCTACGTCCCCTGCGCTACCTGTGGAGCAGCTTGTGGTCCAAACCATCAAGACGCTGCCTTTGATCCCCGTTTATCTCAAACATCAAAACTAATCTCTTGCGACTCTGATAAATGCCGTTGTGGCAGTCCACATTGTGGTTGTTCAGATGCACAGCAATGTATGTATACTAGATCCTACGCTGAACAATCTAGCAGCAGTGGAATATTATTAGAAGACGAGGTTTCGCTTCATGATGGCGGACCCAGTGTCCCAGTTATTTTCGGCTGTGAGACAAAAGAAACTGGCGAAATTTTCAAGCAACGAGCTGATGGATTATTCGGCCTCGGTAATTCTGATGCGTCTTTAGTAAATCAATTAGTAGCAGCAGGGGAAATAGATGATATCTTCTCGCTTTGTTTTGGTGTGGTTGAAGGGGATGGGGTTCTGATGCTGGGCGACTCTCCTGCTGCGAATGAAGTGGGGTTACAATACACACCATTGGTGCCCTCTCCGACACATCCATTTTATTATAATGTCCGCTTAGATGCAATCTCAGTCGGTGGAGATCAACTAGATATCTCTACGAGTGTATTCCAAGAAGGCTACGCCACGGTCTTAGATAGCGGGACGACCTTCACCTATGTCCCTACCCCTGCATTTCAAGCATTTGCTTCTGCAGTAGAAGCGTATGCATTACAACATGGACTCGTTCGTGTACGTGGTCCAGATCCTCAATATGATGATATATGCTTTGGAGGGGCACCTGAACATACGGATGTCGAGGCTATGGCATCTGTGTTTCCTTCATTTAGTCTTCATTTCGCCCCTGATGCGACTTTAACATTAGGTCCTTTGAATTATCTGTTCGTACATACTTTTAATTCAGGGAAATATTGTCTTGGTGTGTTTGATAATGGCCATGCTGGCACATTGCTCGGTGGAATTACATTTAGAAACGTACTTGTGCAATATGACCGGCAGAATGAGCGGGTAGGATTTGGTGGAGCTGCTTGTAAGGAATTAGGTAGAAAACACCGTCCACCGTGTTCTGCATTCAGTTCTGGGAATGGGAAGAATGATTTAGCTGCGATTGTGGCTGTTGCCGATGGAGATTGTCAGCAAGAAGGAGGAAATGGACGAGGGCACGGTGGCGGGAATGCAGCTTCATCTTCTAGTTCTTCTACTACTAGGGAGGATGAAGAGCATGAAGTTGTCATGCCTAGTGCCAATGATAAAGACGACCAGCCCACAAGACCTTCATCCTCATCAGGAGCATCCTCTAGCTCTTCCTCTTCAAGAGGCGGCGATGGCGATGATGGAATCGAGGAAGAAGTGATTGGTTTACTGGATAACAACAATAACGATAGCAACACTGATACAGAAGATGGGGAAGACGATTACGATGATTCTCTGCTCAGTGAGGATGATACGTTCACAGATGAAGAAGGTGCAGATAGACAACAAGATGAAGTGGATGGCGACGAGATCGAGAGGAGCAAAGGTGTTGATGGGATCGACCGTGACACAGATAGCGAGATCCAAGCTATCTCAGAATCCGATATAGATGATGGTGGGTTAGGGAGAGATCCTGAAGCGAGTGATGATTCTGAAGAAGATTTTGATACGAGTGCTTTAGATGGATTAGAGGAGCAGATTGCAGCTGCTGCAGCGGAAAAAGAAGAAACTTTGCAAAAGGATGGCGGTAGTGGTGGCGAGGTAATGTACGACGATAATGATACAAATGAAGGGTTATCTACTACTTCAATAGATGGTGGTAGTGATATATCATCATCATCATCACAAGATCCCCCTGCTATGCATGCTACGCCATTGGCAATTGGCTTATTAGCTGGAACGGTAGCGATGCTCAGTTCTGCTGTTGTGATTGCGTTGTTTAGACCTGGACCGAGAGAAGCGTTGCAGTCGATGATACCTAGTAGGTTTAAAAGGTATCAGCAATTAGAAAATGAAGATCCAGAGTCTGGCGGTGGTCCAGGTGGCGGCGGGGGTGCGATTTTGGATAGTAAAGGAGCTGGAAGTATCATGAACACTACCAGTATACATGGAAAAGGAGGAATCAGTTCTAAAAATGGTATTTCTTCTATTAATGGACCATCTAGTACTATTCTTTCTTCCTTAAACCCATCAGCAAATGGCGGGGCGATAGGTGGCAACAACAATGTGGATGCTGTTCATAACAACAGCAACACGCCTACCATAAATAGCAAGCCTCATGCTCCTGCGATTGCAGTGATCTCCATGACTGAGTTGTCTAGTAAAGGACCTATCTTTTCAGGCATTATGGGTGAAACAGCCCGTGTGGTAGGATTAACTACACCACAAAAGCTACAAAGAACAAATAGCAACTCTGCTGCGGCTGCTGCCGCTGCTCTGGCAGAGGAGCTTGCTGCAATTCATGGCCACGGAGGCGGGCACCATACACCGAGATCTGGAGGTGGTGCTGGTGGCGGTATTTCTGGGTCGTTGTCAGGTTCACAGCCACCTTCTGCGAGGATAGGATCGTCAAGAGGAGGGCCTTCTACACCAACGAGAATGCAGTTGTCTTAATCAAAGACAAAAAAGTTAGTAAATAGAAGCATAGTACCGCAGTAAGGGATAGTACGTGTGTTTACCATTAAAAAAAATGTCAAAAAGCTTTATTATTATTATTGGTGTGTATATTGTAGCTTTTTTTGCAAGTATATAGCCTTTTCCTGATCAACTATCATATTATTAAGTTAGTAATCTTTTCTTATTTCGATACTTTAAGAAAGAACTGAAATTTCTTTCTCCGTGGACCAATAAATGAATTAATAAAGAATCTATTGTTATTCCCCCCCCTTTTTATCTCGCGATTACTATGTTTTCAAGTACAGACCTATTTATAAAGAGCAAAATGATCAAATACCAAACGAAGTAATAAGCCATATGCTACGAAGTTATGCATCAATGCAACTTCAAGAAAAAAAACCATATTGTTAATCAAAATATTCTTCCTTTTCATTTCATTCATTTCTCAGCCCAGCAACTAGTATCCATTCCATACACCACGCTAATGACGACAGAGATGGTAAGGATTCTGACCACCTCTGACATAATTGAGACGTTGCAGTTCGTCGTCAGGAATTTCCGAAAGCTGCACTGGATCCCATTTGAAGCTGGTGTCTAGGCCCAGCTGACGCTTCATGGAAATGCAGCGCAGGTTGTCTATACTATAGGTGTGCATTAACTCCATTCTATCTGCAATTGTATCTAGCGCTGATGGCATTTATTTTGCCTACGACCCAATGTTTACTTGGCGGCGCCGGGGCATCAGCAAGGCAGAGGGGCAGCAGGAAGCCATCCTCAAGGGCAACGAAGATTTAATACCAGGGGTAATTTAGGTTTTTTTAGATAAGGTAATTTATTTAACAGGAAACTCCAAAAAAGATGTAAATAAACAAAGAAAATACAAGTTCTAGGCAAAACTCTCCTCTCCACCTTCGCTGGGTGGATTGCTTCCTGCTGCGGAAGGAACTCTCGGTGCCATCAAAGACGCGTTTACGATATTGTTCGTAAGCCCGTTTATCTTTGCATTGGTCCTCGTCTCAGCGTCAGACACCGCCGTATACATGGCTGCCTGGTCTTGAAGACGCCATTCTCCAGCTTGCGTCTTCCATTCGTTGACAGCTGCAAGAACGGCCTTGATGTCGACCGAGTTCGCGTCTATTTTCTTAAAGAGTTCATCCTTTACTTCTTGCAGCTGCTCCTTCGCTTCAGCCTTGCTTGCGTCTATTTTCTTAAAGAGTTCATCCTTTGCTTCTTGCAGCTGCTCCTTCGCTTCAGCCTTGCTTGCGTCTATTTTCTTAAAGAGTTCATCCTTTACTTCTTGCAGCTGCTCCTTCGCTTCAGCCTTGCTTGCGTCTATTTTATTTATTATTATGGGAACCGCATATAACAAAACGCCGATGAGGCAACTGATCTCAGGAGATAACGTCGCACCCACCGCCTGCAGAGGGTTTGAAGTTAAGGGAACTAAAATGAGCTGAAAGCAAAAACAATGAAGTAATTTAACCCAAACACAAAAGATTTCCCAGTTGACTTGCCTTCTGATATTGCAAATATAGCAAGTAGCTGGCCAAGGGTAGCCAGTTCAACCAAGACGCCAACAATTTTTTAATTTGATCTAACAAAGAGGGGCCTCGTTTCTCCTTAGAGGTCTCCACAGGAGCCATACTAGCTAACACAATAGCCGATACGCAGTTCGGGGGTTTCCCGAGAGCTACGCGGTTTCTGCCAGCATGAGCAAGCTGTTGCTCCTGCGACATCTTGCCTGGAGTGACGGGGGTCCCGAGCAATAACAAGGGAGCCATTCGACAACGTCTATTTGGCACAGACAACGCCCTGGAATAGGCTCGGAAGCCAAGAACACTACGCATGTTCTGAATTGGGGAAGTCGAATTAGCCTGCTGTATCTACCCTCCAGCCACAGCGAGCCAGAGATGACTCTAATTATTCTTTATCTAGCGTTGATTTATCTCGGGTGCTTAAGCTTTGTTATAGACATGACTCCTTTCAATGGGTGAAAAATAAGCTTTTTGGTTCAATCAGAGCCATTTCTGCGTTTTAGCCTAAGCAACTTGTTTAGCTTAGGAGAATATTGTAGCTTGTTTTTGCAAGTATACCCTTTTACTGATCAACTATCATATTGTTGGTGAATGGCATCATAAGGAAGATTTCAGCCAAGATTTCCGATTCTGAAAGAAGAAACTTTCTTTCTTTAAAGTAGCCTTCTCAAAAAACTTCGTGTTAAAAAAAATCAGATTTGAAAGGTCAAATTTACGTGTATTTTGGCCGATTTCAAAAAGATTCAGCGCCCTCAAAGCGAGCGCCTGAAATCGCACGTTTGTAAAGAAAAAGCGCCTCTCAACAAAGTTACATTGAAGAATTGGAAAGCGTGAGGTGTAGAGCCGCCAAGGGGTAATTACTTATAAGCGAATCGAGCCAGATGCGAGCTCCGCCGAACCGTCCTGGCGTCGATCGCTCGGTCCCTAGTCGCTGCGGTATGATGCACACGGTGATTGGCTGCAGTTTGTGAGCGGGAGTCCTCGCCCAGACCACCGCACCCATCGAATCATTCGAGTCTGATGTCTCAACTCGATGTCCATCTTTTGCAGGAGATAAAGAATCGCCGGTGCAGCACCTCACATAATAATTATTAATAGTGCAGGTTTCAAGAGCGAGGCCAAGGGACCTGATTTCTGCTGAATTCATTTGGCCAGACAACAACACCCCTAGCCGGTGCGTCACGGTGGTGAGCTACTTCAATTTTTTTGAAACAAGTGCGTCTTGTGAAGTTACAGTTTCACTGGGATTAAAAGACCTGACAATATTATTGCTGCCTGGCTAGACCATTCACCGCCCTCCAAGGGCCTCGTTAATACGTTAAGAAAGAACTGAAATTTCTTTCTCCGTGGACCAACAAATGAATTAATAAGAATCTATTGTTATTCCCTCCCCTTTTTATCTCGCGATTACTATGTTTTCCAGTACAGACCTATTTATAAAGAGCAAAATGATCAAATACCAAACGAAGTAATAAGCCATACGCTACGAAGTTATGCACCAATGCAACTTCAAGAAAAAAAACCACATTGTTAATCAAAATATTCTTCCTTTTCATTTCATTCATTTCTCAGCCCAGCAACTAGTATCCATTCCATACACCACGCTAATGACGGTGCCTTGAAATGCACAGCACCTACAAATCTACTCGGCCCTTCATCGAAAGGCCCTTCTTTCTTTGAATCAACATACACAGCAGGCACTACAGCGGTACAACTTTTATTCCTTGTTTTATTTTCACCACGGCCACTATCACTCTCAACACCAATGGTAGAATGAGCTGTGTCTTTTGATAATACCATTGGAGTATCAATCCAATCTGAAGCCTTTTCCCAATGCTTCGGAGGCTGCTGCTCAGCATCTTCAGCATGCTCTTCTCTTTCTGCCTCGTCTCCCACTGCTGCCGGCGCCGCCTTTTCTATTTCCTTCTTGGCACCACTACCACTGCGGCCATGGTCACCACGGCCATCCTTGTGAGGGCCACCGCGTCTATCCTCTATAAACACCAATTCAAACCCACGGTTCTGGAATATCTCGCGCGCTCTCGCACCCACCTGCACCAAGGCCTCTTCATAAACTTCGGCACTCAGACGGGAGCCTTCCCCTCTCGGTCCTTTCTTTTTACCTCCAGCTCGACTTATATGAGTATGTTTATACGTAGCATTGATCCTGTGCGAGTGTATAGAATTCATCAACTGTTCAGGATTCTCTAGAGAAGGGCTCATCTCTTTAACAGCATACGCAATTTGCTCTCCACTTTTCAATTTTAAAGCATAGGTAGGCGACAACAATGCTGTAGGCGCTCTGGTACCTACAGCGTGTTTTCCTTCTGGGTACGCTTCTCTTTGTAACAGAATATGTACCTTGAGTACAAAACCATGCGGTGCCTCTTTGCACTGTAAGATCACTGGTTGGCTGTAAATAAACGACTCCCTTGATGTATGTGACACCGCAGCCATAGAAATGTCTTTTACGATTTCAGAAGGAAGCCCTGCAGATTCTAGTAGTTGTTTTTGAGCCCTGATTGCGAATCGTTCTGCAGTGTGAAGCTCCCCTGGATGTGCTGTAAATGAACAAGAAGGCGAATCAAAACAAAGATATTCAGCCCCGTGGGAGTAGGCAAGAGGGTGCGCAAGGACTTGTCGCTCTAGGCCATAGCATGCAGTGGTATCATCGCAGGCGCCTTCAGTGCACAAAAGCAAGTCTTCTGCTGCTGTACGGCCTAGAGCACGCAGATAGGGAGTGAAATGACGAGCAGCACGCATTGTTACGTCTTCTAAGACATCTATCGCTGCTTCTTTCTTTTGGAAATTTTCTTCTTGTGCTTGTGCTTGTGGCAGTGGTGGTGCAGAGTGAGCAGTTAGGAACGCACCCACCACAGCAGCTACTTCTTCCAAAGCCGCCTTTTGCTCCTTTTCAAATGGGTCTAAATCTCCTCTATTATAATTTACTTTTCCATTACTAAACTGTGCGTGATTCATACCCTCTATTATAGCTATAGGGCACTCTCTGGCAGCGCATTTTCGGCCTAGACTTGGTGCAGAGAGCGCTGCTTCGGCTGCAGAGAGCGCAGCACGGCATTGATGCGCTTGTCCATCCATTTCTCCAAAAATATGAAGAACAGGACGTGGGTAGGTGTGTACAAATGGCCAAAAGGTGTCTGTAGGGACCATTGATGCGCCAAATAAAACTGCGCCAGCAGAACGATGGAATGGGAAGCCACTTGCAGCTAAAACTGACATTGAGTGCATCCCGATGAATACATTATCGAATCTTCCAGAGAAACTAGAGCTCGATTTAATGAATCCAGCGTCTTCTGCAGCTTTTAAAGCGTCTTCAATAGCAGTGTTGAAAACTTGTTCAGTGCTGCTGGGCGAGGTCGAATTCATTTGAGACCAATCTACAGCAGCGAGAATCAACCAAACATTGGTAGAGAGGGTTTTAAATGCGGTTTTGAGTTCTGCTGCGAGGGCAGAGTAGTCTTTTGGATACATAAAGGCACCAGGAAGGAAAATAAAGGCAGTTGCCTGTTCGGATTTTGTTTCTTCTTGTTGCTTTGCTTGTAAAGATGATTTTGAGGAAGGCGAGACAACCAAGGGCTTTAGATCACTGGGATCAGGATGGGGGGCAAATGCGAATGGGAAGGAAGCTCGGCCTGCATGCGCTCCTCCTCCAGGAGCAGCGGCCAAGGGGATTCTCTCATGAGGTCCACCACTTGGTATATTCAAAGAGGCATGTCCCAAGGACGTAGCTGCCTTCTTATCGCTGACTTGCATATTTCCAAGGTGGGAAAAGTGCGTTGAATCAACAAATTTGTGAGGAAGTAAAAATTTCCAAAAAATAGAACGTGACAAATGATCTCAAAACTCCGGGTTACTAGTTTCGATTGAGAACCTAGGATACCGCACAGTATATAGATACTTATTCAAATAGATCCTCGTATTACATAGATTAAATTTTGCATGCAACCTAGGCCCTCGTTTCCACATATTTCTGTCTTTACCGAAATCTTACAATAGCGAGAAACGCAAAAAAGAAAGTATCATAAATAGTAAAATTTCATTATTTCTCCACAAAACGTCAACTGTTCGTTTAAAAAAAAATACCGTCGACATTGAACGCTACTCCCGCTGCGACTGGGCCAAAAAAACCGTGTTGAACTTTAAATTCAAATCAAAATTGGATCACAAATTCAACTAAATTCCCTGCGTTCCTCAAAGATTCCTAATCCCATATGTACTTTTGTGCGGGCAGATCTCTGCTACCGAAAACATCAGCGAGGCCGCGAAATTCTACTCCTGTAAAAACTAGTAGGGATTGGCGTGAATGAACGATGTCGGTATGTGGGTCGCCCTGCGACCAAAACCGCCGCATAGCTATACCTCCAAAATCAAACTCATATTTCTCGGTACTAATGCACATGAAATGTTGGAGGACATGATAAACGATCATGAAACCGTGCGCAAGGTCACCTAGGAAGCCACCGCCACCGCCGACAAGGACGACAGGTACCAAGAAAGATGGAGCAAACGCAGATCCCAAGCCGAGCGTTGCTACCCGAAAAGTGTGAATATATTTATCTTACACCGTCAGCACTTCGACCCATTGTGTCAGTATCTTTTAAGACGTCGTGCCTGAAGAAGACGTGCAAACAGCTATGAGGCGGGATGCAAATTTGCAACTCAGCAAGGCAATTAAAAAAGTGGTGCAATACAAGGCCCCTGGCACCAAGGTTCACCGCTTACCACAGAAGCATGCTTGCTGATCTTCTACCTCGCGTAAAGCTGCACAGACTCCCTAATTTCTTCCTCACTCTCACCGCCAACGAGGTATCAGAAACTTGATGGCCTAAATTTAAAATGCTAGAGGACGATTTCCTCTCTAGCTTGCCTATGGTGATTACATAGAGTTAATTCATAAGGGGCACCGCCTCCTGCACGCTTCAGCTTTTCCATGTCTGCTGTCTCCTGTGTAAAAGTAATAAAACGTTGCCGCCAACATCACCAAGGCGGCGAGAAATGCCGTAATGCTCCATACTGCCTCCGCACTTAATTTACAACAATGCACATGAATATAAAATGTGCTTCAAAGAAAAAACACAGTTAATTGCTTCCGCACACCCAGTTACATTATGATATAATATTTCGGGCCATTCTTGTTGTTTGATCTTCAAGAAAGTTCGCACGCCATTGTGGAATATGCTCATCTAAATGCTACACCAACACAACTTACTTAATAATAGTCTTTAATTGAAATGCTGGAAAGAGCAGAGGAAATCCGATTAAGGCTTGTTAAATTTTCCTTCTCCTATTGCTCGCCTGGTGTCGGCCAACCAGACGTCTCCTGGCAGGCAAAAGGAACCGTTGTGATTAAGCGAACGAGGCGCCTGCGTCCAGAGCAGGAAGGATCTTTTGGATTGAGTCACGTTGAGATGAAGCTTTGGATCACCTGACCCGCCGGGTGATCCTTGGTGGACCAAGACGTTCGGTTTTCTTTGATGCGGCGGTGGATGGTAACTATATTGAATTGATATTTCTTGATTTGTTCTTTGTTTCTTTTGGTTCAGGCTGTGTCCTTTATTATCTGTTAAACTGTTGTCATTGGCAGCAGAATATATTTATATATTAAAGGCTGTAAAGAGAGAGAGAGAGAGAGAGAGAGAAATTTTCCTTCTTCAAACCACCGCTGCTGTCACTGATGCTACCACTGTGGCCCCTGCAAGTACGAATTACGTCCCTGGCGGTCGTCCTCCAAGCAGCACTTTAAGAAGAAGCACCAGAATAGTTGAAAGGATGGGTCAGACCTTGTCTAACCCTCTGCTACCTCCCTTGGCCACTCTCAGCGGACAACCAAGAAGGACTCCTTCTTCGCCATATGCTGGCAGACCACGGGGGCGAAAATTTCTGCTAGGTTGAGAAAGGGCGTATACACACAGCAGACAAATCTAAAAAGCTGCATCCGCTGCTGATCGTTTCTTCCTCCACGCCTAATTGCATGTTGACTTGAAGAAAGAAGTTAATCCAGCGATTCAGACAAGACTGGAGAATCAAAGTTTCCAACCAGTCGAGACCACGATTTGAATCGTTTCGTGTCACTGCTTTCAGCCAATGCTTTCGCGCACTCTTCCCTTGTCCTATGGAGATTGGAAAAGGCATTCCAGCTGATCTCATCATCCAGGCTACCAGAAAGCGTGCTAGGCGTCCATTACCGTTACTAAAAGGATGGATTGCTAAAAAATTATAGGAGAACTTCGCTGCGGTGGCTCCCGAGGCGGTGGAATTGGCCAGCTGCGTGGGTTTGTAATATTCTTAATCGACTGGATTTTCTAATCGAAAACTCGCTCAGGTAAAACTCGCTAGGATTTGTTTTTAACCTACTGTATAAGAAAGGATCATCATCAGGTACAAAAAATGATAGCATGCAAACAAGAGTAGTTGCAGTCTTCTGACTGTGGAAAACATACCTACAAAACAGCACAGAGAGGTGAGTGCCAATTCCAGACGAGTCTAATTGAGTTTCAGTTAGAAAGGCGTAGACGAGCTCGAGGTGGGGTCTAAAGAGCAGGAGAGTTGCTTTGCTGGCGGTGTCAGAGCTTCTTCCGGAGCTTCTCGTGCAGCTCCTTTCCAGCATATGAATCCAGATTTTTGCCCAAGTTGAATATGAGTTGAGATATAAATTTTCAAACCATTTAGGAATAAGTCAGAAGTAGTCAAAAAAGAGTCTAGAAGCGTGGAAGGAGTTCAATTAAGGAAATACTTTTCTGATCGACAGATGTGATCGAAGAACTACAAAAGTTGGAAAAGGAAAAGAGCTGTGATGAATGCGTAGGATATGGGCAGTATAGCAGGTAAAATGAACTAATGCAAGCTCTGAGGGTGAAAAGCGGACTGTGGAGAGAATAGTGGAATTGAAGAATTTTTTTGTGTTGTCACCGCTCAGTTTAGTTCTTTTGTTCTAGGTCCATTTTAAATCTTTACATGAGAAATGGGGTTGGCAAGACAATGGGGTGCATCCGTTTATTGCATGCCTGTACAATAACTATCCTAGCTCATTCATTCTCCACCTTCAAAAAATTTTATAGTTTCAAAATTTCTTTGCCAGCTGAAGGAAAAGAGAATAAAAAAAAGACTAGGACTGATTCGTTCTTCTTTACGATAAAGTCAGGGAAAGTAAAGAGTGGAGAAACCCGATCTATTATCGGCCAGAGAAAGAAAGAAAAAAAGAGAAAATATGATTTCAAGGTCCCTATCTACTACAAAACCGACAAGTAGGTGGCGGTTGATGAAAAACAAAAACAAAGGTGGATTGATTGATTTTATTGAATAGCTACCTAGATAGATAGATAGATATTAATCAGCATGATAAAGAAGATAGATTGGTTTTAGTTTCTAGGAGCAATGATTGATACCAAGTGATTTAATTCTCTCTTATAATATAATAATAATTAATTAATTTTCTTATTCCAACCCGTCTTCTTGATTGAATTTAACCAGAGCACATCATGCACGCGTCCTTGTTCTCAATGCTGCATACCATAGCTGCCATCTGTCGTTCCCTTTCCATTTCCTCATCAATCTCAGCAGCAGTCTTCTTCGCAGGCTTGGCAATGACAGCGTTCTCCTTGGTAGCATCAGCAGCGGAGTTTTGGCGAGCAAGTCGGTCGCTTTTTCTTTTAGCAAGAGCCTGCTGGTCAACGGTGAACTTAATAGCATCAGCAGCAGCACGAGTACGTAAATAGTACAATCCAGTCTTCAATCCAGCCTTCCAGGCATAGAAATGCAAAGAAGTGAGTTTACCAAAGTTAGGGTCACTCATGTGGACATTGAAAGATTGCGATTGATCAATAAAGGCACCGCGATCAGCAGCCATATCCACCAAAATACGTTGTTTAATCTCCCAAACAGTCTTGTAGAGTGCCTTGAGCTCATCAGGAATCTCCAAATCGGCGACAGATCCATTCGAGGCAACCAATTCATTCTTCATGTCAGCATCCCACATACCCATGCGAGTCAAATCAGAGAGTAAATGCTGATTGACGACAGTGAATTCACCAGAAAGCACACGTCTAACGTAGATGTTGGAGGTATAGGGTTCAAAGCATTCGTTATTCCCCAAAATTTGAGAAGTAGAGGCAGTAGGCATGGGTGCAACCAACAATGAGTTGCGAACTCCATTAGCAGCAATCTCTCCACGAAGAGCAGCCCAGTCCCAACGATCACCAGGGGTAACACCCCACATATCAGGCTGCAAAACACCTTTAGATACAGGGGATCCTTCATAAGAAGAGTAGGTTCCCTCTACTTTAGCCAAAGAGCACGACGTACGCAATGCAGCATAATAGATAGTCTCAAAAATATCCTTATTCAATTGCTGTGCTTCAGGTGAATCAAAGGGCATACCCAAAAGAATAAACGCATCAGCAAGACCTTGTACACCAAGACCAATAGGACGATGGCGCATATTCGAGTTTCTAGCAGTCTCAACAGGATAGTAGTTAATATCAATGATCTTGTTCAAGTTGCGAGCAGCAACTGAAACAACCTCAGCAAGCTTTTCGAAATCAAAGTATCTGTTGGCAGCATCTAAAGATCCAATTATCTTACGTCCTTCACGGCCAGTAGGATTGTGTTCACGAACAAAACGAGGCAATGCAATAGACGCCAAGTTGCAAACGGCAGTCTCGTCCGGAGCGGTGTACTCAAGAATCTCAGTGCACAAGTTGGAGCATTTAATAGTACCCAGATTTTGTTGATTAGATTTCCTGTTGCACGAATCCTTGTAAAGCATGAACGGGTTACCAGTCTCAACCTGTGCTTCGAGGATAGCAAACCATAACTGCTGTGCTTTGATCGTCTTGCGAGCACGGCCCTCACGTTCATATTTCGCATAAAGTGCTTCAAATTCATCACCCCAGCAATCAGCAAGGCCAGGTGCTTCATTAGGACAGAACATAGACCATTCACCACCAGCTTCTACGCGTTTCATGAATAAATCAGGAATCCATAAAGCATAGAAAAGATCACGAGCACGTGCTTCTTCCTTTCCGTGATTTTTACGGAGCTCCAAGAAATCAAAGATGTCAGAGTGCCAAGGTTCTAAATACATGGCAAAGGCACCCTTACGTTTACCACCACCCTGATCAACATAACGAGCGGTATCGTTGAATACACGAAGCATAGGGATGATTCCATTGGAAGTACCATTGGTACCACGAATGTACGATCCAGTAGCACGGATGTTGTGCATATGGAGACCAATACCACCAGCAGATTTAGAGATGCATGCACACTCTTTTAAAGTGTCGTAAATACCTTCAATGCTGTCGTTCTTCATGGCGATGAGGAAGCAAGAAGAAAGCTGAGGGCGGGGGGTGCCGGCATTAAAGAGAGTAGGAGAAGCGTGGGTGAACCAACGCTGAGAGAGCAAATGGTAAGTTTCAATGGCAGATTCAACATCGTGTTTGTGGATACCGACAGCAACACGCATAAGCATGTGCTGAGGGCGTTCTACAACACGGCCATTGACACGAAGGAGGTAGGAACGCTCGAGGGTTTTGAAACCAAAATAATCGTAATCAAAATCGCGATCGTAGACAATTTCGGAGTCAAGACGTTCTTGATTGTCCATGATAATCTGGAAAACGTCCTCAGCGATCAAGGGAGCAGGGTCCTTGGTCTTGGGGTTGACATGGCTATGCATGATCTTGACGCTGCAGATAATTTTTTGAATAAAAATTCGAAATTTAGTAACGAAAATAGTGATTAAATGGTTTGTAAAGCAACGCATATGAACAAGATTGTGAAGGAACTTACGTCTCGCTGAAAGACTTAAGGGTGTTCTTGTGGAGGTTGGAGACAGCAATGCGTGCAGCGAGCTGCAGTTAATAAAAGTGTGAATTGGGAGGTGTAAATGAGAAACCAGGGTTAATGGGGTCTAGAGCGTCAAGAATATATGCGTGTCGATATTACTTACCAAAGCATAGTCAGGGTGGGTGGCGGTGAGGGAAGCAGCAGTCTCAGCTGCAAGCTCATCCAGTTCAGTGGTGGTTACACCCTTGTATACACCAGCAGTGACCTTCTGGGCGACCATAACCTGCAGAATAGGAAAGAGTATTGCGATGAGTACACATTGCAAGATTGCAGGGGGAAAACACTGCTCTGGGGAGCAAGACAAAAAGTTGACATTCAAACTGAAATTTAAACTTGCGGGCTATTTGGCGCATGAAAGCACCCCTTGACACGCAGCAAGTCGTCAATAAAAAATGTCTCAGCATTATCAGCAGCGCAAAACTGCTTGGCAAACGCAGAATACTTACAGGGTCGCAGAAATCGGAATTCAAACCATAAGACAGCTTCGTGATACGTGCAGTGATCTTGTCAAAGTGCACTGGCTCTTTCCTGCCGTCTCTTTTGACGACAAACTGCAACAGAGAAGGGGAACCGTGAGAGGGCTGCTGCAAAAAGTGAACGCAAAGAATCAATTGCAACAATAACAACGAACAACTTACCATCTTGCTCCCAGCGTTTGACTACGCAATTCTATAATAGCTGACACTTTACTGCCGCTAATTAAAAGGGTGCAGTTACGGCGAGGGCTGCTAACAAATTTTCCTTTTTTTTGAATTAGAAAGCCCATTATCGGGCGTCTGAGTGTGGGGGATGAGAAACTTTCTTTGATTTGAAATCAAGGCTGGGAGAAGAGCTGGGAGAAAGCTGGGAGATGGCTGGGAAACGGCATTTAAACGCCACTCTGAGCAATTCCTGCAAAGAGAAATGTATACTATATCTGCGAGAGGCTGGAGCAGCCTGCTCGCCACCAATGCTGCGTTGATCATAAAGTTGATGATCGCTCAGGCGATTCCTGATCACTCGCTGCGTCTGCACCCCTGAGTGGCAGCATCTACGATATCAAATTATTGCCATCAGCTGATTGAACATCCAATTGCGCTCGTTCTCCTCTTGGCCGAGTCGCTGCTGCCATGAGCAAATCAAACTTGTTTCCACCGCCGCTCCCGCCGCCCTCCAGCCACCAGTGGTTCCAAGCTATCTAAAGAGCGCCAGTTTGGTAGACAAACCTCCGGAAATCAGCGCTGCGCTTTCATATACTGTTGCACCACCCATATGCAGCAAGTTGCCCTGCTCAAACGCAGCTACACTGGCTTTCTATCTCATTTTGGTGAGGAACGCATTTTCACCGCCAACTGAACATTCCTCGCCGGGGAGATAAAAACCCTGCCTCCTTCACGGACTATGCCATTATACACTTACATTCAAACAATTTAATCTGTAAAACCAAAAATTACAAGCAGAGAAAGTGGTAACAAATAGAGTGAAGGGAAACACTAAAAACTAAAACTTTTCTTTCTTTCTTTATTTATCATCATTTGGAGGTGCTGCATCAAGCTTCCCAGCTTCATACATCTTCAATACAAAATACAACTCTGCAGGAGAAGGCATTGTCGCCAGTTTATCATCATCTAGGTCAGCAAAGACCGTTTCAGGCAAATCCTTAGCCCATTCAGATTTTCTTCGCAGCGCCACGAGGTTCCATTCCACCATTGACAATAGCGCGGCTTCACCCGCCGCATCTTCCAGTTTGTCAAAAGAGACTGCATGCTTGTGCTTCTTTGCAAGGGCGATTTCTCTCAACACAGTTTTGTAATTCTCTTTTGTCCAAGCTGCCGGGAAACGACTGCCACCAGCTCTTGAAAACCCTCCAGGCCAGAGACCCCTCTTCACTGCACCTTCAAGATCCCTGCTTACCCATTTCAAACCCGCTTCCCAGCTCTTGAGACGGTTTGAATGCTTTGCACATCGTTCAAGCAACCCAATATTTCCACCACATATTTCATACACTCGAGGCCACATGTCAATCTGCTCTCCATTTTCTGTCCTATCAAAGAAAGACGACGGTGCTGTCTTACAAAGCATGAGGCTCTCGACAAATTGCTTAGCTTCGTCGATGGTAGCCAAGTCTCCAATTTCTTGGGTGACGTATTGCTTGGTGTGGAGACCCTCTGCAAGGCAAATAGAAATTTTAAAGAAAAGAAAAAGAAAGCATGAGGTGAAGGAGATATGGTGGGTAGGAAAAAAGGCAAATAAATAAGCTGGTAGATAGATTCTAGCATTACACCATTGCTAGTTTGGGACACTTTCTCAGCTTACCCTTTTCAAGAAAATCAATCACAAACGATTCAGAGGACGCCAGCACAAAGTGCCCCAGATGGTCTTCTTTTGTCGTAGCAACAAAGAAACGAAGAAGGGCTTTAAGCTGCGTGCGCCCGGGATCGTCATGCCAATCCAACAGCACGTTGGCCTCGTCAATGATAATGACGGGTTTGTAAGGCAAAGGCCGTATTGCTTCCAAGCATGCGGTCAAAGAGGCGATGATCGAAGCCATGGGTGGCGCTGGGTCATCTGCCGGCCCGAACAATGTCCCCAAATCTACCTGGATGTAAGGGAATTTAAGCTTGACAGCCTTCCACCATTTGCCAAAAGCTGTATCTTTAGTGACAAGCTCCCTGATGGCGTTCGCAAACTGCTGCGGAGAGCTGATATCTTTCTTACGGCAGTTCAGGTAGAGAATAGGAGGAGGGCCTTCACCTATTACAGCTTGGCCTAACTCCCTATCTTTCTTCACTTCTTGAAGTAGTTTCTGCATGAATATGGGTGTAACATTTAGACGCAAAGTGTGGAGAGAGGTTGAAATCAGCAAGCACAAGATGAGTTCCGCAACAAAAGGGTCAAGAGGCTTCTGAAGAACTTACTGTTTTGCCGCAATTCGCGGGCCCTAATACAATAAGCAGCTCACTTGGACTATCATCAAACACTTCATTGAGAGCGGCAAGCTCTTCCTTTCTATTAAAAATCTTGCCAAAAACAGCCGATGATGATCTAGCTGCAGCCCACGCCGTGACCTGAAAACGAGGTCGCAGACTGCCAGCTAAGCGGACCTTCTGTTCACTCTGGGGAGGTGAGGTTCGGCTTGGAACAGCCCTAGGCTTCGAGATAGTAAAACCTTTTCCTGCCAGCATCTCCAGAGATGTTTGGATCGCAATATTTGGCCAAACAGTCGGCGGGGAATCAGCAGGGGGAATCTCTACGAAGGTTTTTTACGGTTTTAATATTTGACAATGACAAATTAATGTTATTTATCGTTGATATGTGGGGAGAAATCAAGAAAGCGAGGCCTCCCTAGAACTGGCATTTAAACGCCACTCTGAGCAATTCCTGCAAAGAGAAATGTATACTATATCTGCGAGAGGCTGGAGCAGCCTGCTCGCCACCAATGCTGCGTTGATCATAAAGTTGATGATCGCTCAGGCGATTCCTGATCACTCGCTGCGTCTGCACCCCTGAGTGGCAGCATCTACGATATCAAAGTATTGTCATCAGCTGATTGAACATCCAATTGCGCTCGTTCTTCCCTTGGCTGAGTCGCTGCTGCCATGAGCAAATCACACTTGCTTCCACCACCGCTCCCGCCGCCCTCCAGCCACCAGTGGTTCCAAGCTATCTAAAGAGCGCCAGTTTGGTAGACAAACCTCCGGAAATCAGCGCTGCGCTTTCATATACTGTTGCACCACCCATATGCAGCAAGTTGCCCTGCTCAGACGCAGCTACACTGGCTTTCTATCTCATTTTGGTGAGGAACGCATTTTCACCGCCCCTCCACCTCCAACTGAACATTCCTCGCCGGGGAGATAACGACTTTTTCTTCGAGCCTTTCTTCGAGCTTCTCTTCGCCAAATGGCTCGAGGGTGCTCAAATAATAACAATTAAACTAGATACATACTCGATGAAAGTGGTGATTTTATGATTTTACAAAGGGTGATGATGGGCTAGAAAGGCATATAAAGATTTGGCAGGTAAAACTAAAGGTCCTGGTGATGACTTTAAACTCCCTGGTTCGAGTCGGTTCTCCGTGGAGGCGTAGGGGCTTTTCATCGGTTCGCCCGGTTTTACCCCTCAGATCTCCAGCCGGCTCGCATCGAAAACCAGCCTCAATATACTTGCTGCGGAAGCGAGGGATTGTGGGGTGGGTTCCCCAATGTTCAACTCTGACCACAAGGTCCCTGAGGCTGAGTGTACAGTACTGCTCCCCTCTTGTGATATGGAGAGCTGATTATGGTCTTGTCCTCTTCCTTCATCTGTTTCCTTCTATATATGCATTTCTCTGTCCTTTGTACTAGAGAGACTCGATCATTTCGATGAGGTCACAGGTGAGGTGGCTCGGGTTACATGTAACAACTAAACTAAACTAAACTAAAACGTGTTGGAAAGTGCAAATGCCGGGGCATGTCTGGGCATATCAAAGAAGCCCAATGGGAAAAGAATGCGTCTATTTAGGATTAACGTGCTACAGCTGGCCATTATGCAGCTCCGCAACGCAGCTTCTGCTGCTCCAGTTCTAAATTAGGCTGTGGGTTTCCGTCGCAGGGTCGGCGGCGGCGGCTGTTTATCAGACGAGGAATAGGGAGGCACCAGATGCGCTCTCTAAGCTGACGCATGGTGAGTACCATTTATCTGCTAGATAGCTGATACGGTGGCAACTGATGAAGCTGAAGACCATTGATCAAGGATCGCTGTTTTCAAAATGATATTTTTGAACAATTATTCTCCATCTAAAGTGCTCCAGCGCCAAGACAGGCTTCAAGCGTATTACTATAGTAATGCGGAGGTCTTTCTGGACTAATTCTCGCTGTTTCTCACTGTTTCCCAGGGTCTGAAAATTTGTTTCTCAGGCTGAGCCCTCTGCCGGGACACCAAGCTGGATGGCAATAAGGCGGGCCAGAGCCGACTGAAAGACACTCAGTGTGCCAGAGGGGTGCTGCATCTTTCAACCATCGACTGCAGACTGAATAACCGAGTCGATGGAAGCGGCAATGCCATCATACGGGAGCACCACTGCCGTGGTCACTACAGGCTGGTGAGCCCCGGTGACTCTGTGAATCGCATTCAAAATAGTTGGATTTGGTCGTGAAAAGGAGCTTTCCAAACCACTCTGCACATACCCTATCTATAAGGTACCGCTGTAGAGGCAGCGCGAGGTGCTTGTATTGGGAGTACACACCAATATCAAGCAAGTTGGCGTTGACCAGCTGTTGGGGGTCTGCGTCCAGATTGACAAGGAAGGCAGCGGGAATTTTGGCCAACAAGTTGAGCACAGCTTGGTCTGAGAGGTGCTTGATGCCTTCCATGCTCAGCTTCGGCCCCTCGCCCAACATGAATTCACGGACAGCGCCACCGAGGTCAGGGAGAGCTGGGAGGCCGGGGATGGCCAATGCAGCAGGAAGGTCGTCCTCCTCCTCCTCCTCCTCCTCCTCCTCCTCCTGCTGCTGCGTAGGCTGGACCTCTGCAACACGCGTCTTCGGAGAGCGTCCTCTCTTCTTTTTCTGAGACCTGACAGGCTCGATAACGGCATAGTCCGCGAAAGAAGCAGGGGTTTTATCACCCCGGCGAGGTCTTGTCGACCCTGCAGCAACACCAACAAGGTCAGCGAAAAAGCAGCACAAAAACATCGACAAGGGAGAACCTAAACCTACCCGTGGGTCCATTAGAAGCTGGCTGGGCTTGAGAAGGTTCTTCAATCGAAGCAAAGAGGTCTGGCTGGGATTCTATTGCTGTGAGCAAGACCCCGGGTTGGGATTCAAAATCAGCGGTGGCTCCTGCAGGCTCCATGTTGCTCAGGGAGAAAGCTGCTGCAAGTCAGAATAAAAGTTGATTTGATTGAAGATGTGAAATGGAACTTAGACTTTACAATACACTCCATGCATGGGGCGAGTGGCAGCTCCCTCAAGGTTGGAAGCTGGTGCAGTACCGGCCAAGAAAGGAACAAGGATAATTGTCTAGCAGAAACTAGCATATAAAGACAGTGCAGCTACCTATTTTAAGCGATTATTGTTACATAAAGACGATATCAATAGCATATGAAAAGATAGGTTGATAGATGTGGGGGGCATCTGCCCTGAATGTTAAGATTCATTGCTTGGTGGTGGCTGACGGCGGAGGGCGGTGAAAAATGCACATCTCGTCAACGGGGGTAAAAAGCCAGAGTAACCGCGTCTGAGCAAGGCAGCTCACTGCATGTGGGTGATGGAGCAGTAGGTGAAGGTGTGGTGTTGATTGCCGGAAGTTTCTCCACCAAACTGGTGCTCTTTAGACAGCTTGGCAGCCACTGGTGGCTGGAGGGCGACGGCAGCGGCAGCAAGATCAAGCGAGGTTCTCCTCAAGGCAGCAGCAACTCAGCCAAAAGGATAACAAGCGCAGCTGGATGTTCAATCAGCTGATGGCAATAATTTGATATCGCAGGTGCCGCCACTCAGGGGTGCAGACGCAGCAGGTGATCAGGAATCGCCTGAGCGACCATCGACATTGTGATCAGGGCAGCACTGGTGGCGAGCAGGCTGCTGCAGCCTCTCGCAGATACGTCTACTATATTTTCTCTTTGCAGAAATTTCTCAGAATGGCCTCTAAACGCCAGTTATAGGGAGGATAGGGCCTCGCTTTCTTGATTGCTAATCATAGTTTAGATAGATAGTTGTTTTTAACCTACTCAGTGACTGCCCTAGCATATATGCTCATTTCCCTCTCTCTCTCTCTCTCTCTCTCTCTCTTTACAGCCTTTATAAATATATTCTGCTGCCAATGACAACAGTTTAACAGATAATAAAGGACACAGCCTGAACCAAAAGAAACAAAGAACAAATCAAGAAATATCAATTCAATATAGTTACCATCCACCGCCGCATCAAAGAAAACCGAACGTCTTGGTCCACCAAGGATCACCCGGCGGGTCAGGTGATCCAAAGCTTCATCTCAACGTGACTCAATCCAAAAGATCCTTCCTGCTCTGGACGCATGCTCATTTTCCCCCGGGTCGTTTAGAGCGATATAGCTGCTTTTTCGCTGCTTTGCTCGTTTATTTTTTATTGTATGTGTAATAGAAGCTTGTTGGATCACTGCGACGGAGACAAAATGCATCCTATCTGCACTTTCTCATCTGCCAGCCTTCACCCATGGGGGAAAAACTTTCAAAAATAGCAAGTTAGGAGGGGTATCTGGGGGAAAGGGAACAACCGGCGTTTAATCACTCCAATATGCTCCCTGTTATCTATTTCTGAGCCCGCTTTGCTCATTTGAAGCCTCTCCAGGTCACCCTTAACCCTTCAGTTACTGTGTAAGAAAGGATCATCATAGTATCCCTCCGATCCGGAATTCACAAAATAAATTAACATTAATTTGTCGTCGTGAATTATTAAAACGATAAAACACTTACGTAGAGATTCCCCTGCTGATCCCCCGCCGATTGTTTGGCTAAATATTGCGATGCAAATATCTCTGGAGATGCTGCAGCTGGCAGGGAAAGGTTTTACTCTCTCGAGGCCTAGGGCTGTTCCAAGCCGAACCTCACCTCCCCAGCTTGGACAGAAGGTCCGCTTAGCTGGTGGTCTGCGATCTCATCTGCATCTCAAGGCCTCGGCTGCAGGATCGTCATCGGCTGTTTTTGGCAAGATTTTTAATAGAAAGGAAGAGCTTGCCGCTCTCAATGAAGTGTTTGATGATAGTCCAAGTGAGCTGCTTATTGTATTAGGGCCCGCGAATTGCGGCAAAACAGTAAGTTTTTCAGAAGCCTCTTGATCCTTTTGTTGCGGAACTCATCTTGTGCTTGCTGATTTCAACCTCTCTCCACACTTTGCGTCTAAATGTTACACCCATATTCATGCAGAAACTACTTCAAGAAGTGAAGAAAGATAGGGAGTTAGGCCAAGCTGTAATAGGTGAAGGCCCTCCTCCAATTCTCTACCTGGACTGTCGTGGAAAAGATATCAGCTCTCCCAAGAAATTTGCGAACGCCATTAGGCAGTTGGTCATTGGAGATGCAGGTCTTAAGAATTGGTGGGCGGGTGTCAAGATTAAACTACCTGGGTTGGAGCTAGACTTGGAGAAAATATTCGAGCAAGCAGCTGGCAAACCGCCAATGGAGTCCATCATCGACTCTTTGACCACATTCTTAGAAGCAACGCGTCCATTGCCTTATAAACCCGTCATTATCATTGATGAGGCCAACAAGTTAATGAGATGGAGCGATGATCCTGGCCACATAGAGCTTAGAAACCTTCTTGATTTTTTTGTACGGACGACGAAACAGGAGCATCTGGGACACTTTGTGCTGGCATCTTCTGAATCGTTTGTGATTGATTTTCTTGAGAAAGGTAAGCTGAGAAAGTGTGGACTAGCAATGGTGCAATGCTAGAATCTATCTACCAGCTTATTTATTTGACTTTTTTCTTACCCACCATATCTCCTTCACCTCATGCTTTCTTTTTCTTTTCTTTAAAATTTCTATTTGCCTTGCAGAGGGTCTCCACACCAAGCAATACGTCACCCAAGAAATTGGAGACTTGGCTACCATCGACGAAGCTAAGCAATTTGTCGAGAGCCTCATGCTTTGTAAGACAGCACCGTCGTCTTTCTTTGATACAACAGAAAATGGAGAGCAGATTGACATGTGGCCTCGGGTGTATGAAATATGTGGTGGAAACATTGGGTTGCTTGAACGATGTGCAAAGCATTCAAACCGTCTCAAGAGCTGGGAAGCGGGTTTGAAATGGGTAAGCAGGGATCTTGAAGGTGCAGTGAAGAGGGGTCTCTGGCCTGGAGGGTTTTCAAGAGCTGGTGGCAGTCGTTTCCCGGCAGCTTGGACAAAAGAGAATTACAAAACTGTGTTGAGAGAAATCGCCCTTGCAAAGAAGCACAAGCATGCAGTCTCTTTTGACAAACTGGAAGATGCGGCGGGTGAAGCCGCGCTATTGTCAATGGTGGAATGGAACCTCGTGGCGCTGCGAAGAAAATCTGAATGGGCTAAGGATTTGCCTGAAACGGTCTTTGCTGACCTAGATGATGATAAACTGGTGACAATGCCTTCTCCTGCAGAGTTGTATTTTGTATTGAAGATGTATGAAGCTGGGAAGCTTGATGCAGCACCTCCAAATGATGATAAATAAAGAAAGAAAGAAAAGTTTTAGTTTTTAGTGTTTCCCTTCACTCTATTTGTTACCATTTTCTCTGCTTGTATTTTTTGTTTTACAGATTAAATTGTTTGAATGTAATTGCATAATGGCATAGTCTGTGAAGGAGGCAGGGTTTTTATCTCCCCGGCGAGGAATGTTCAGTTGGAGGTGGAGGGGCGGTGAAAATGCGTTCCTCACCAAAATGAGATAGAAAGCCAGTGTAGCTGCGTCTGAGCAGGGCAACTTGCTGCATATGGGTGGTGCAACAGTATATGAAAGCGCAGCGCTGATTTCCGGAGGTTTGTCTACCAAACTGGCGCTCTTTAGATAGCTTGGAACCACTGGTGGCTGGAGGGCGGCGGGAGCGGTGGTGGAAGCAAGTGTGATTTGCTCATGGCAGCAGCGACTCAGCCAAGGGAAGAACGAGCGCAATTGGATGTTCAATCAGCTGATGACAATACTTTGATATCGTAGATGCTGCCACTCAGGGGTGCAGACGCAGCGAGTGATCAGGAATCGCCTGAGCGATCATCAACTTTATGATCAACGCAGCATTGGTGGTGGCGAGCAGGCTGCTCCAGCCTCTCCCAGATATTTAGTATACATTTCTCTTTGCAGGAATTGCTCAGAGTGGCGTTTAAATGCCAGTTCTAGGGAGGCCTCGCTTTCTTGATTTCTCCCCACGGGAGGCCTCGCTTTCTTGATTTCTCCCACATATCAACGATAAATAACATTAATTTGTCATTGTCAAATATTAAAACCGTAAAAAACCTTCGTAGAGATTCCCCCTGCTGATTCCCCGCCGACTGTTTGGCCAAATATTGCGATCCAAACATCTCTGGAGATGCTGGCAGGAAAAGGTTTTACTATCTCGAAGCCTAGGGCTGTTCCAAGCCGAACCTCACCTCCCCAGAGTGAACAGAAGGTCCGCTTAGCTGGCAGTCTGCGACCTCGTTTTCAGGTCACGGCGTGGGCTGCAGCTAGATCATCATCGGCTGTTTTTGGCAAGATTTTTAATAGAAAGGAAGAGCTTGCCGCTCTCAATGAAGTGTTTGATGATAGTCCAAGTGAGCTGCTTATTGTATTAGGGCCCGCGAATTGCGGCAAAACAGTAAGTTTTTCAGAAGCCTCTTGACCCTTTTGTTGCGGAACTCATCTTGTGCTTGCTGATTTCAACCTCTCTCCACACTTTGCGTCTAAATGTTACACCCATATTCATGCAGAAACTACTTCAAGAAGTGAAGAAAGATAGGGAGTTAGGCCAAGCTGTAATAGGTGAAGGCCCTCCTCCAATTCTCTACCTGGACTGTCGTGGAAAAGATATCAGCTCTCCCAAGAAATTTGCGAACGCCATTAGGCAGTTGGTCATTGGAGATGCAGGTCTTAAGAATTGGTGGGCGGGTGTCAAGATTAAACTACCTGGGTTGGAGCTAGACTTGGAGAAAATATTCGAGCAAGCAGCTGGCAAACCGCCAATGGAGTCCATCATCGACTCTTTGACCACATTCTTAGAAGCAACGCGTCCATTGCCTTATAAACCCGTCATTATCATTGATGAGGCCAACAAGTTAATGAGATGGAGCGATGATCCTGGCCACATAGAGCTTAGAAACCTTCTTGATTTTTTTGTACGGACGACGAAACAGGAGCATCTGGGACACTTTGTGCTGGCATCTTCTGAATCGTTTGTGATTGATTTTCTTGAGAAAGGTAAGCTGAGAAAGTGTGGACTAGCAATGGTGCAATGCTAGAATCTATCTACCAGCTTATTTATTTGACTTTTTTCTTACCCACCATATCTCCTTCACCTCATGCTTTCTTTTTCTTTTCTTTAAAATTTCTATTTGCCTTGCAGAGGGTCTCCACACCAAGCAATATGTCACCCAAGAAATTGGAGACTTGGCTACCATCGACGAAGCTAAGCAATTTGTCGAGAGCCTCATGCTTTGTAAGAAGGCACCGCCGACTTTCTTTGATACAACAGAAAATGGAGAGCAGATTGACATGTGGCCTCGGGTGTATGAAATATGTGGTGGAAACATTGGGTTACTTGAACGATGTGCAAAGCATTCAAACCGTCTCAAGAGCTGGGAGAAGGGGTTGAAATGGATAAGCATGGATCTTGAAGATGCGGTGCAGAGGGGTCTCGGGCCTGAAGATTTCCCAACAAGTGGCAGCCGGTCCCTGGCAGCGTGGACAGAAGAGGATTACAAAACTGTGTTGAGGGAAATTGCTCTTGCAAAGAAGCATAGGCATGCAGTCTCATTTAAAAAGCTGCGGAAGATTGTGGGCAAAAAGGCGTTGAGGTCGATGGTAGAATGGAACCTTGTGGCGCTGCGAAGAAAATCTCCCTGGGCTAAGGATTTGCCTGAAACGGTCTTTGCTGACTTAAATGATACGAAACTGCTGACGATGCCTTCACCTGTAGAATTGTATTTCATACTGAAAATGTATGATGATGGTGAGCTAGATGCAGCACCTCCAAATAATGATAAATAAATAAAGAAAGAAAAGTTTTAGTTTTTAGTGTTTCCCTTCACTCTATTTGTTACCACTTTCTCTGCTTGTAATTTTTGGTTTTACAGATTAAATTGTTTGAATGTAAGTGTATAATGGCATAGTCCGTGAAGGAGGCAGGGTTTTTATCTCCCCGGCGAGGAATGTTCAGTTGGCGGTGAAAATGCGTTCCTCACCAAAATGAGATAAAAAGCCAGTGTAGCTGCGTCTGAGCAAGGCAGCTCACTGCATACAACCAGTACATTAGTAGATGAAAGCGTGGTGACGATTGACTGATGTTTCTTCACCAACTGGTGCTATTAGACAGCTTGACAGCCACTGGTGGTGCCGGTGGCGACGGCGAGAACAAGCAGGATTTTCGTCTCACGGCAGGAGCGACTCAACCAAAGGAACAAGGAGCGCAGCTTTTGCAAAGGCACCGCCGCTCTCCCGCCCATCAGTCGCCTTCGTTGATACCGCCGCTTTTAGCTTCGCTTTTCCAGTGCGCCACTACTCCAGCAGGCTTCAGATGCTGCGCTGGGTTACGGCCAGGAAGAGAATCATTCTTTGTAGCGTGGGCAGAAGGCCGTGCTGGTGCCCGTGGAAACCATCGTGAAAATCGCCGTTTTTTATTGTTTTTTATATATTTAGGGTTATATATATTTTTTACTTTTGCGAAAATGCAAATGGTTGCTTCACGTATATAACTCAATCTGACACCATGCCATCAAGTTAGATAGGTTTGGCGAAGCTGGAAATAGGGCAGGCTTGAAGAAAACATCAAAGCTCGTGGAGGTCGAGCACTCTGGCAGTGATTTCAGCGGAGGTTCCTTCGATGCATCGACCCTCTTGTCCTTAGAGAGGCATTAGCAGATGGTCCTGCATTTGGCGATGGAGTCCATGCTGACCCGTAGGAAAGGAGAGAATTTTGTGAACCTTGAGAATTTTTCAAAAACCCACACTTTTTTTACCCGTCGACGCCAGGCAGTTACGTAGACTTATTTTCTGATTATAATATTAAACGACCATTATATCGTTATATTGATTCTTCTTTTTTATTTATCACAGCTAAATTATGCACGTTTCTATCCTTCTTTTGCAGGCTTCTTCTTCAAACGGTCCCACCGCCAGCACAGCCGCTGCATTACAGAGAAGGAAGAAATTCCTAATTTTCTACTCCCTCCCCCATGTAAAGAAGCCTCGCTCTGGCACTGGTTCTATTTCTTCTGATATCTCTGAACATGATTTTAGCGATCTTTGTCCTTGTTGCCTGACGTTGGCGCTGGTGATTTGCCCTCACGTTTGATTTTGTTTTTCAAACTTTCTTTTTCCCCTGTCGATTTTTTCCCTACCCCTTATTAACCCCAACTGGTGTCGGCTGATTCGAAGAGTTATTTTGAATAGGGGTGGCCTGAAGCTCGGTGCTTCTCTCGATCCCTAAGTCACCCTGTTGGGGTTATTTTGTTTTGTTTTGTTTGAAGCCTTGTTTTGTTTCTTCCCTTGTTTGGGTATTGGACCTAAATAACCATTTTGACATTATATGCATAGTTTGACTAGTATACAGGTAAAAAGGAGAAATCGGAGAAGATAAAATAGAAATTGATAAAGCAAAGCTTCGACCCCCGCTGCTGCCTTTGCTCCCCAAGAATGCTGAAGAGTCCATGTTGATGTTACCTCTCCTGCAAATGGATTCCACTACGTCCTAATTCTTCCCACAGGGTTTTAGGTTGCGTAGCCGGCAGGAAGGTAAAACCATCTGAAATCCCTACCCAAAGGCCGCTGAGATGGAATCCAGCGGTTGCTGTTGCTGTTTCAAAATAAAAAGGAGCAAAGTAGCCCACTGCCTTTACTCGTTGTTGTTTATGATTTACAAAAGAAATTTTACTTGCCTTCTGGAGGGTGTCGGCCTTTCGCCTTGCGGTTCTGAGAGATGTTAACCACTGTAGGAGAATCAAAAACGCTGTAACCATTATTATTTTTAAAGAAGAAGAAAAATGTACCTGCTCGAAAAAGCTTTTTTATTGGAATTATTAATGGTAGAGACGGCAATTTTTCGTCTTTTTCAACTTCTTTAAAAATAATAATGGTTACAGCGTTTTTGATTCTCCTACAGTGGTTAACATCTCTCAGAACCGCAAGGCGAAAGGCCGACCCCCCTCCAGAAGGCAAGTATAATTTCTTTTGAACATGATAAACAACAACGAGTAAAGGCAGTGGGCTACTTTGCTCCTTTTTATTTTGCAACAGCAACAGCAACAGCAACAGCAACAGCAACAGCAACAGCAACAGCAACAGCAACAGCAACAGCAACAGCAAGTAAAAGCATCTTAGGTATTTCGTCTATTATTATCCTTTTTATGACAATTCTACAGATCAAAATGTTACAAAGTTCTAAAAAGCAAAATAGCCATCATAATGATTTCTTTTTTAATTTGCTCCGCTCACTCCCGGAGGCAGCGGAGAAAAAGGGGACACTTCCACTACAGAGAGTGAAACACTACACAGTTTTTTTTTCTACATCGACATCTTTCTGCACTTCCTTCAATTTAGGGTTTTTGTTTCATCCATTTATTGGCAGCCGAGAAGTGTGCTGCAGAAGGCATCGTCATTACGTCATCCAGATCTTCTTCCTCAACGTCCTCAGGGCCAAATGCCTGCCTAGGAACGTCCTTGGCCAGCTCAAAGTAGGGACGCATATTCAAGACGTTCCACTCTACCATGGAGTGCAGGATCTGATCTGCATCGACTCCTTCAGGCATGGGCACCTTCGGAGGACCCTCCAGTGCAGCAGCGGCTTTCTTCTTTGGAACAGCATGGTGCTCACTTTCGACAATGAGGGGCACCACAGCTTTGTAGTGGTCTGCTGTCCACAGAGCTGGCCCAGCACCAATCGGAGGAACAAGAGCTTTGGGGCCATTGCGAATAATATCTCTCACTTTTTTAGCAGGCTGAATAAGAATACTTTTTATCCCTGCGTGGCAAGAAAGGAAAGATAGAAATCTTGAAAAAAAAATCAAAATAAAAACGATAATGAGTTTGTTTATTCATCTCTCGCCTTTCTCCCAAGTTCCTGTTGTACTGCCCGCAGAGTTAACACAGCGAGAAAGAGTAAACATGCTGCCTCCACACGCTTCGAAAACTTCCTTCCAATCGTCATCATTCATCTCTAGCTTTGGATACTTGGAGATCCACCCTGGCCAAAACTCTTCTTCGCCATTTCCATCCTCCATTTTGCCGCCACGCACAAACCTCTCAGCTTCCTCCTCTGGCAGGTCTCCCAACACTATTACCTCGAAGACTGTCTCCCCGTTGCCTCTTTGTAGCCATGACACCATGAAGGACTCGGAGGTCAGCAAGATCACATGGGCCTTTTTTTCTTGCTTTGCAATGCGCTGCAGAAAGTCCACGAAGTTGGTAAGGTCCGTCGGATACTTCTCCTCCCATTCTCTGAGCCTGTTTACCTCATCAATGATTATGGTGGGGTACTTCTTCTGGGATATGGTGCCGCATGTCGGCAGCATGTCCAAAAGGGCTAGAAAAGATTTCTGGATGTGCGCCAGGTCGCCAAGTTCAGCCTTCGCTTCGTTAAAAAACCCTTTCTTCACCACTTTTCCTATTACTGAAGACATTTCCATGCCATATTTGACTTGTTCTGGCAACAGCGGAAACCCCGACAACTTCTCCACCACTGTAATAAACCAATACCAGAAAAATGTCTTACGACGCTCCATAATAAGCTTCAGAAGTTGCTGAGCCATATCCTTGGGTGTCGGTGCCCCTTCCAATCCGCAGTCGACGTAGATGACAGGTTGATTAGTGGCATCCCTAGAGATGAGCTCAGCCTTCAATCTCGACTTGCCGCAATTTTTGGGACCCACAATCAGCAGTACTTCAATCGGTCTATTATCTAGCTTTTCTTGAAGAAACTTCATCTCAAAGGAACGATTATAGAAACGAAGATCTACAGGGCCCTTAACAGCCTCTCTCTGAATCGCCTCAGCCTTCATTGCAGCCTCTCTCCGAATCGCCACAGCCTTCATTGCAGCCTCGACCTGCGACGCCAACATGAGCCTACGTGCCTCGTCCGTTTCTGAGGGATCGCTGTAGGTCACTGAAGCTTCAGAAAGAACATTTTCTGCTGGATTTGCAGATTCTACAGTTGGAGAATGCCACAGGTCCCCTTTGTTGTTCATCTCGGAAAATTGCTTAAAACGGGAAAGCCGCCATGATCGAGCTGAGAGGGCCGGAGATTCTGTGCCGATGAAAAAAGATGAGGTAGATCGAGATAGACTCTCACATTTTACGTGGTTATCTCCATAGAATTGACCCGTTGGCTTCTGCTGGTGTCTCACACCAAGTTGACGAGACTGATTCATCACCGTCACCGGGACTGATTTCATGCTGCATGTCGCCCGAGGGCGGAAGCTTTGGACGTGTACCATGGCCTAATGGCCACTACCAAGCATTTAGGGAATACCTGGCAAAGATGGCGATCATAGAAGAAGAAGATCTTTCCGTAAATTCGTCAGTGTCTCTGTTTAGGTTCTTCACTTCAGAATTTTTGCTTACTCAGGTCTTAAAAGTTCAATTACTGTTGCGAGAATGAATAAAAATGCGCCTACTGGCCAAAATTCTCCGATTATGCTATTGCTTGGCAACTTCAAGTTGGCAGGTTGCTTGAGAGACAAACATAAACATAAATTAGCGAGAGAGACAGCGAGATGGCTTTATTTAGCCCCTCGGCGCAATTGGGCTAAACACTGCTCAGGGGGGACAATTTTCTGGAGCTTTATCTGAAGCTTTTGAGGGTGAGATCCGCCCTGAGGATCGGAGTGTGATCACATCGTTATGGCAACTTGACGATTTAAAAGACACAATGTATCCACAGCGATGACATATTTTTTGAGATCAATGGCGAGGATTGGAGTCCTCTGCTCATAGAGACGCGGCATTTCTTTCTGTGCCTTCAGCCTCCCCTCTGCCACCCATCCCCGCCCGCCTGCAACAGCCTCGCTCAGGGGCAGCTATCTCCAGCCTGGCCTGAGGCTGCGGGTGACGCATGTTGAGCAGCTCGGTGACGGCCAGGAAGATCATCGTTCTTTGCAGCGTGGCCAGACGGCCGTGTTTGTGGCCGTGAGAATCATCGTGAAAATCGCATGTCTTCTTCTTTTATTATTATCACTTTTGCGAAAATGCAAACGGCTGCGTCACGTATATAACTCAATCGGGTACTCTGCACACCATGCCATCAAGTTAGATAGGTTTGGCGAAGCTGGAAATAGGGCAGGCTCGAAGAAAACATCAAAGCTCTTGAAGGTTGAGCACTCCGGCGGAGATTCCAGCGGAGGTTCCTTCGATGCATCGACCCTCTTGTCCTTATAGAGACGTTCTTTTTCTGTATGAAATTTTTACAAGGTCTTTTTGAGTATATCATGCGAAATAGATGAAGCACTCTAGCCAAAGAGAAAAGAAAGGGTGAAAAGAAAGAATTCGCCAAAAAAGGCTGCAATTTTTTAGTTTTTCAGCATGAGAAACAGGGAAGTGAATGGAAGCAAAGGGAAGATACAGTTCTGCTTGTTCTCCTCAACAAACGTATACCAATTTCTGGGGTCCGCTGGCGTCGCTGGGATGCCCTAGCTGCTAGGTGACACCAAAGGTCTTAATGACAAACCGGCGGGGCAGAGCTCGAAGAGGCAACAGATGGTGCTTCCCTCGGTGATGGAGTCCATTTTGACCTCCGCTTTTATCAAACAGGGCGCGTGGCTCCTTGGCGTCGACCATGCGGCGACGCTCGGCGGTGCTGGGGGAAAACGTTTCCCCGGTTTGAGCTAGGTGTTCAGCACGCTGCGAGGAGAACCTCGATGTCGAGAGCTCACTGTTGTGAGCTACGAAAGGGTTTGAAAGAGACGGGAGCTGAGAATCCATAACCGGGCTGCAGTGACCGTCGGCAGCTGCCCCTGCTGCATGTGAATTCTCGCGCTGGCAGGGACTGTGACAAGCATGATGGAGCCACTACGGGCTATCTAAAATATCTACGGGGTCCGCGAGGGTTTAAAAAAGAATAAAGTGAGTAAGAGAGGGTAGGCGTTTATAATTTGCAATCATCATGATTTCAATGATTGAAATAAATAGATAAACGGTTAAATTTTCAGGAAGTTTATTCACTTCATCTGTTTGAATTTGTTTCCATATATCAGTTAAGTTGGTATCCTAAAATCACCTGTAGAGCTTCCGATCCAATTTAACTGCACTTTGCATCCATTCAAAATTTGAAGGGATGAATGAGGTGCTTGGAGATCAAATTATGATTTATTGAGCTTAGCCTATATTTGAAACATGTTTACCACATGAGATCAAGAAAATCAGCGCGGGCATCGCGTCAAGAAAGCGCCGCTAAGGTCATCTTTTCGTATTTTTATTTTCTGACCCACCGCCGCCACAAGGGGAGTCAATGACTACCTTTGATACCCTATGCCAAATAGGCTTTTTTCAACCTTTCTTCTATCGTAATTGTTGCTGTGAATAAAGAATAGGAAGAATATGAGTTATACATAAAAGTTTCCAGCATTTATATTGTGCAAAAATGGCCCCTTTATTTTTTTAGCGACAAGACCGCCGCCGCTGGTGCCTCAAGATATTTTCGCATTAAAGTACCAATTCAATGAACGATTTTCCCACTTCTTCTATTAAAACTAGTTCAGTTAATGAATAATACAAAGAATAATGGCAAAGAGACAAGGAAAAAAGGGGCGATTTCGTACTTTATAGACCATTGCCAAACCATTGCCAAATACCACTTTTTGGCAACGGTTTGGCAATGGTGTAATAAAGAGAGTATAGCTCTTATTGAAGTGCCAAATGTGCATTTATCTGGATCTCCTGCGCCATACTGGCAGTACTATTGAAAGAAAAAGGTAAATAGGATGATATTGAAGGTTTTATTGCATTAAATAACATCATACTTCTCAAGACCCTTTAAAGATGTCTTTAAAGAAAAATAGACACTTACACACCGACTCCGAGTCAAGAGGCTCTTGCTGCACAATCCCGCCTGGGCCAGCAATTGTGGGCGAGTGAGGTTCATGTGCTATATATATGGTATTTGAGGTCTCCTAGCCCTTCAATTCAAGAAGAAGTTCTTCTAGACTCTACCATTACCAGATCGGATCTTGCTATATACAGGTAATTTTTGCAAAGACATTCTTATTTTTGAGGGGAGAGGGGTATACTATAGATTGGGGATAGCCAGCGTTGATCAGCAACGATTTCTAGGGTAAGTTTTATTTCTTGGTCTGCTGTTTTTTCTCGCTCTCAGTTTTTTAGGGTTGGGACATTAAATTAAATTTACTTTAAATTTAGTGTTAAATTAAATTTAATCGCTAAATTAAATTGTTGTTCAAAGAATTTAGTAAATTCTTCAGCCTTAAGACTGGGCCACATGTAAGATCCTCAAATAAGATGACTGATGTTAATGACATTGCACAGAATGAGCTGCATCCTTCGGAAGGAGCAACAAATAAGCTCGCCCCTGAAGGCAACGCACTAAACTCTGATCTGGCAAAGCTTGAGAAGAAAAAATCCGATGCCTTGCTGAATGCTGCTGATCCAGCTGCTTGCTATTGGTATTACTTCACTCCCAAGATGATCAGTGGCAAACCTGGCTTAGCCTGTAACTGCTGCGAGGTATATTCAACTACGTCGTTGCAGAACGTTACACAAATGATGAAAACCCATCTTGGCAACGAACCGCCGCTTGATGAGAAATTTAAGTAGCGACGATGACCGGGAAGAGGATGCCATGGACGTGCTTTTGGAAGTGGATGTTTCTGAAGATAAAGATGAAGATCATGAAGAGATCATTATTGAATAATTTGTTGCAAATGAAATAATAAGTTTGAGAATTCTGCCGTTGAGCTGGTTGGCGGTGGTGAGCCTAAGCCACTTTTTTTCTTTTTTTTTTGTAAGAATTAAAGTTTAGATTATCATATACTGTTATACTAGAACGATAACACCAACTTTCAAAGGTAAATGCGACAATTTTGCTTGTTGCGAGCATAGATCTGTGGATGTTGAATCACATTCGGTGATTCAATTTAACATCTACACTGGAGATAAAAAATTTAGCGCAAATTTAGTGCTAAACTCGCTAAATTAAATTTAATTTAGCGCTAAAGAGCAAAAAAAACTCTTTAGTCCCATCCCTACAGTTTTTACTTGCACTTGTGTATTTTCCCCTCTATCTGGTCTCTGTCTGACTTTGGACTTTGGTGGCTTTAAGCGCAGTAATTTGCAAACTTCAGCAAAGCTCATTCTTGATCTCAACTTCCGATTAACAAGTATATATATGTATCATTTTGTAGCATAGCGAGGACTCTGAGTTATTTCTAAGCTTGATCATATTTATTTAATGTTGAGTTGACGTCAATCCAAGGGCACAACATGCAGCCAGTGAACTATCGCAAGCGTAAAAGGCAAGTATTTATGAGTGCATATTGACAGCTGAGGTGTTATCTGCAATTCACCGAAAATTAATTTGCTGTTTTTTTACAACTTTGTTTTTTCAATCCCGCCAGGCGCCAGGCTGCTGGCCTTCTACTATTAGTGATACTATTGCTGGGAATCTGGCGCTTTGGGAATACTAGAGCGGTATATAGCTATACAATTTCACAAGACACTAGGTAAGCGCGTTTTATTTATTTTCATTGTTCCCTGGGTGAGCCCAAGGTTGACGGCAATGGCCACAACAGCAGAAAATATGTCATTATTTATCGACCAATTATTGATCCTCATCCTGTCCAACCCCTCTTATCTTTTCATCCAACTTTCTGCTGCAGCAGCGGTATACATGGAGCAGGAGATCTACTAGAACGTGATATTACCACAACGACCACTCTAACAGACCTTCGCTTTCCTCCAGAAACCCCCTTCCTTAAAGCTTTATCCTCCTGCGATACCTTAGAATGCCTCAGAGACGCACACCAACTCCGTCATCGAGGCCGTGCTAAATATAATTTTCCACATTTTTTGATCATCGGTTTTCAAAAAACAGCCACCACGTCTCTTTACGGTCACCTCGCAGAGCACCCACAAGTCCTTAAACCATCTGGAAAAGAGCCTGAATTCCTCTCATTTGGATGTAGATACAGACCACCTGCAGACTGTCCATTACACGCTTCACAAAGGTACATAAATACAACTCTTCGTCTCCAAGAATTTATCGAAGCTGAAGGCCGTCTCAGTACCTTTGAAGCAAGCACCCATATAGTCCGTGCTGGAGACTACCTAGCTCCAGCCATGTATGAAATATTACCATGGTTGAAGTTGGTTATTTCTTTACGTGAACCCATATCACGCGCAGCATCCATGCTCATCCATTTAAAAGATTTAAATAAACAAGGGTGTTTGATGATGAAAAATCTGGGCGAGTGTTTGCTCACTGAATCTCAAATACACGGCGCTCCTTCTGGTGCACGAACGACGAATTATTCATTTCCAATGACGACGTGGCTTGATGCATACCCTGCTGAGCAGATACATGTGATTCAATATGAAGAGTTAACCGAGGAAGATAGACAAGCACCTGAACTTGATAGGTTGAAAACATTTTTGGGATTGAAGACCGGGGTGCCTCAAAGTCCTCTAGGGGTTCATAACTCAAGAAAATATAAAATTAGACCACAAGGATGGAAAATGCCAAAGCAGCAGTATCTAGATTTGATAGAGATGGTTAGACCGGACGTAGATGCACTGTTGGCCGTGCTGCATAAGTACGGGAAGATTAAGAGTAAAGATACATGGTTGGATAGATGGAAACAAGTGTGGGATGATAATTTAAAGTCGTGTAATGAAGATGATGTGTGTAGCATTCTTCTGTCTTAATTAATTTTCCACATCTACAAGCATTAGCCGTGTAATTTATACATAGCACAAGCATACAGTAGGAGGCGCTGGGACTGTCGGATTTTTTGAGGAATTTGAAGGCAGTACCTGAACGTGTATATTAATTCTTAATTTAGTATACATAGATCAAATAATGGAGTTTATGTGAAGGTCTAGGAGAAGGAAAGGAGACCCGGCGAGTAAATAAAGTAAAGTTTTGGTTTAGAGAAAAATTGCAGCAGCATTCACATTCATGGGGCTCCCACGAACCCCGGCTGCTAGGAAAACGGCAAGGTAATACTTTAGAGAATGGTTGATTTAGCGCGTTGATCAAATTTGTTTCCTTGAATGTGAAGCCTACGCACCTGCATTATTATTTTCTATTGAGCGATTGCTGATTCACACTTCCCCTTTTCTAACTGCAGAGCTCTCCGTATCGCGATCCTAGTCCCCCTTCTTTGCCTTGTCGTCTTGGTGTTTCTCAATAGGTGTGTTTGCAGCCTTCTATTAATTGAGTGGCAAAAATACTTGACAATCTGCTGGCTTGCTGTCGTTCAATTTTTTCTTATGTCGACAATTATCCTTTATATGCTGCAGAGATAGCCCATACCTACAAAAAAGTGGAATAGGGTTCTTCAAACAGGGCTCGAGGTAAGCACTAGGACCCTTGTTGCTTAAATTATTCGTTGCTCTACTCTCCCGAGCTACTTCTCACAATTTTCATTCCTCTCACCTCCCTGCTTTCGTATACACCCTACAGAGATAGCGGCAGAGTCCTTCGTAGCTCATCGCCCACACAAAGGGCATTAGTTGGGTAAGTTAAACTAGGGATACTATTTTTCCGCCCTTCAAATACATTTTAGAATTATTTCACTGCACTAACTTGTTTTCCTCTAATTATTACCTTTCATCATTCTTGCCCACCTCTTCTAAACTACGTTTCATTTCTTCGTACCACTTTTCCAACTAATTTACTGCAGTGATGACGGTATTAGCCCTGAAAATCAGCTCATAATTGTCAAGGGTGCTTCTAGCGACACGGACACTGGCGGTGAGAATGAACCTTCGTCCGATCGCCAAGACTCCATGGTGGCCAAAGCCCTTAACCATGTCCAAAAAGTAGCAGATAGAGATGCATCATTACGCTGGGAGAATGACGATCCAGAAACAGATGCAGCACGCAGTGAAGCTCTTCAACATATGATGGGCTTAATTTCCGATGGTGAAGGACAAAATGAAATCGATTCAGACGTATCAACTGAACGCGCTCGTCGATCTAAAGATATGATTGAAGCTGTGCGTGGATGTCGTACTCTTGAATGCATTAAAATGGCACATACAAGACCTCCAGGCTTAGCGAAATTTAATTTCCCGCATTTTTTTATGATCGGGTGGCAAAAGACTGCAACGACTTCGTTGTTTGCGCATTTAAATCAGCACCCACAGATTTCTAGGCCGTGGGATAAAGAACCAGAATTCTTTTCTGAAGCGTGCAATTATGATGTTCCCAATGGCTGTAGTACAAATGCTACCTTGGACTATATAACTCGGGTTTTACGCGCACCAAGGTATTCTGGTTTTGATGGCGCTGTAGCCCAATATGAAGCTTCTACTCATTATTCTCGCAATGGACATCGTCTTGCTGCTGGAATATTTGAAATATTCCCTTGGGTGAAGATCATAGCGTCACTACGTGAACCTATCTCTCGTGCTTCCTCTATGCTTGTGCATTTGGTTGATAAAAACGTCAGTGGTGGTGGGTGTTTAGCTTTGAATAACATGGACTTAGGCTTTTGTTTATTGAATGATAGCCATATTAGTGGTGCTGATTATGGCGGACCTACTGAGTATTACGTGCCACTAAAAGCTTGGGTAGATGCCTTCCCCAAACATCAAATTTTCCTCGTTCAGTATGAAAATTTGACACATTTAGAAACAGAGACAGGCGAATTAGTACGTATGAAGAACTTTTTAGGTATCGATCCAAAGCTTCCTGAAGGGAAATTCGCTACATTAGGCATGAATAATGCACGAAAAGGCCGTATCAATCCAGATGGATGGCCTATGAAACGGAAAGTGTATGAAAAAATCATTTCTGTTGTGCGACCAGACTGTGAAGCTGTTGCGAGAATGGTGACCAAGAAAGGGTTTGGAGATGGAAACGCGTGGTTGAGGAACTGGGAAAAGGTGTGGGAAGATAATTTGAATTCGTGCAATGCAGATGGAGACTGTATTATTCAATTATCCTAGATAGAAGTAAGTATTAATGAGATAGTTGGAGTAGGTATAACGGTTTTTGTTCTCCCGTCGCCTCGCCTCTTCTTCTTCAGAAAATTATTTTCAATCATATTTGTCGGCAGTTGTGTGTGGGTGGTACCTGCTACATACTTATCTGTCAATTTAATGTACAAGTTATTAGTTGAATCTTGTCTGCTGTTCGCTTTTATTACCCCATTTTATCTCCTAAAGTAACTGATGGTCCTAAAAGTTCATGTTGAGTGACGATCATCTTTCTTTTTAAAGAATCAAAATATAATATATGGAGTAAATACAAAAGTAAAGGATCTAAAACTAATATTTTACTAAAATTAGGGGGTCGAATAACGTTATGTGGCTCCTAATGTGCCTCTACTTCCAGTGCTGTAGCTCCACCATCATTTCCAGTTACTGCTCCCGGCGGCGGCTGTGTTTGCTTCGCTATTCCACTTGTTGCTGCCGCGCTGAGCTTCACTGAAGTATCAATACTACCACCACCATCCATCGTACCATTTCTACCACTAATCGTACTACCACCACCACCACCATTGTCTTTGTTAGCAAGTGTGTCTTTGTTAGCAAGTGCCTGTCGTAATCCTCTAATCATTAATTGCGGTTCATACAATCTCGAAAACAACCCTTTTTTAACCAGCTTCACTTTAATTTCATTATCTTCCCACACTAATCTCTCTTTAAAGAAGTCCATCAACTTATCATCAGGCTTTAACGAAGCTTCTAAAAAGGCAATTCTATCAAAAGGTAAAATAAAACATCGCTCCGCATCTTCTTCAGTTGGTTTGCAATCACACCGATCTCTTCTGGACTTCAAATCAGAAAAGCGGTTATATGTATAATGTAACACAGCAGCTTGCTCTGAAGACCATTCTTTCGGCGTTCTATTGTAATTATGCCATCGATGAGCTCCGTTTGGTCTCAAACCATCAACGACTCGTGCCGCACTTTTGCCATTACCATAAGTAGTAAAATAATTTGGATTGCCGCGCGAGACAGTGCCGTATTCAGCGAAATACGCATCACTTTCTACATGAGAATAACTGCGCTTAAATAACGTTACTTCTGTAAAAGGGTCCTCGACATCAGTCTTTTCCGCTAAAGACTCATAATTTGGAAAGACTAATAAATCCACATCGCCAGGAACTGAACTGAGTAATTCTATAAGAGAATAATCACGAGTGCCTGATGGATAGAGTAATTCATCAGTATCTATGTGCAACAACCAATCTGCTTTATCCTTTTGCGCTAAACTAATCCCCATTTCCATATTTAGAGATTGCCGTACAAACAGCTCATGGTTGCATGGTTTATTAAAAAATGCAGAAAGCCAATTTTCATTCCAAATACGACTGTTCGCATGTCTAGACTGCAGATCTTCATCACCAGCGATAACAGTGACACCAGGCTCAGCGCGCAAAGCAGTGATTGCTTCAGGAGTGCTTGCTTGGCCTTCTACAAAGAGGTAATATGTAGAGACGCCGAGGGCGCGGTGATAGGCCATCCAGAGCTTTATTTGAGATACACTCTCTGCTGTAGTGACTATAAAAGCGATTTTAGGTCCTGTCGTTGCTAAAGAAGAAGAGTCTTTTTGTGGCCAGATCCAGTCTTCGCCTAGGCCTTCTGGAAGAGGTCGTTTTGGATAATTGTTGAGTGTAGCATCAATGCCGGCGCCTGCTCCTATCTTACGGCCACCACCGTTGCCATTGGCGATGTTGCTCTTACGAAGCTGGCTTTCTAGACGCGGGAGTTTATTAGAGCTTCGGATGAATTCTTGCTCGCTGGATGGAAGATTTAGGGAAGGTTAGGGAGTAATTAAATGAACATAAAGAAGAAATAGGGGCGAGGAAGTAGTTGGGCTGGCAGCAACAGAAAGACACCATTTTTCAAGGGCAATAAGGACTACAGTGGGCTCTAAAATCAAGCTTACTTGAAGAGGTCAAAGATATCTGTCTGTACAGGGTCTCGGTGGCTAGAGAACTGAAGAACTAAGGCAAAGATTGCTAAAGCTAATGGGAGTAAAAGTAAAATGCGAGGCACGGTAAATGTATGGGATGGTCCAGAACGAAACAATGGGCGCATTATAACTTGAATTGAGAGTAATTTCAATCAATGCAGAATAAAGTTTGTCAGAAAGAGTGAAAATGGAGTTGGTTCAACTCATTGCCGTTGAATAAATCATGAGTTGGGCTGCTTGTTTGAAGGCTAATGCTAGGCATTTGGTGCAGGATCTTATTATTTGGGCTAGTTTCTTTTATAAATTGAAAATGCACTGCATTGCCCAGGGCGTGAAATAAGCTTTTTGGCTTGGCTTATTTCTTAGAAAATTTCTTCCTGAGACGATTTTTACGGCTTACTTGCCATAAGCGAAGTAGGCCTCATAATGGGCTTGCGGGATAATCTGAGCTTTACATAGGGTAATAATGTTTTGGGGGTACCAAGGCAAGAAAAATTGAAGAGTTTAGGGCCCATTTCAACACTTCCGTCGGTAACGGCGGGGGAAAATGCTTGAAATTTTCGGCTTGTTTTGCGGCTCCGTGGCCTCCTCTGGCTTATTTTTCTCCGGCTTACTTGAGCTCTAGATTTTTTCTTGGCTTGCTTTTTCGGCTTACCCCGGCTATACGCCGACTATTTCACACAATGAATGCCATCGCCAGTTGGCAAAGAAAGCCAATGGTATTGTTGGCTTCAAACTTTCTAGCTTGATTTAGGAGAGCAAGTGGGCTTGGGAGTCGGAAAGGCGGTGATGGGCATGCCATTTTATTTTCTTCGTTTCTCCTTCTATTATTTATTTTCTATCAAAAGGCTCTATAGTATCAGACCCCCCCCCCCCCCCCAAAAAAAAAATTACGGTGTTTCTTTCAGCTTCTTCCGTCTCCGTTGTTTAGTTACTTTGATATGTACTTGCACCTTTGTACTCGATGATATAGTACAGTATTGTTATTTGTACTAGTATGTCAATTTTGCACCATCTTCTCTCTATTCTTTTAATATCCAATTATCAGTATGTCGACATTATGACGTCATAATAAACAATAATAATGTAGACGAGCAAAATTTGTTGTCGTTAGCGAAAGAAAGCATACGCATTGCAGTGACGGCTGGAGGTCTACACCTAGGTCAGCGATGGAGGTGATGAGAACAGGCAGCAATCTCGTGTGACAATATTGTACGTTTGGCAGCTACCGAACAGTCACTAAAACATAGCACACACATCACGCCTTGAAGCGCCCATAATACTTGATTTCTTGACATAGCAACTATCTTTTAATTATTAATTGATCCCAAACTATTAGAACACCTGTAAAACTACTAGAAACTACCTAGCAGCTGGCTAATACCTTCATATTAGTTAGTAAGATACCGCTCTGTCAAGATCGAATATCACACCGCCTCCGGCGTTCGCTCCGGCATTCCTCTTAATAGTGCATCCAGAATCATCTTGTGAGCAAATTTACTTCCACAGCTACTGCAGATCCTGTACTCATTAGCAACTGGAGGAAAGAAGCGTGCAAGTTTCAGCTACTCACGCTACCAAGATCACCGCCATGGTGACGAGGAACATACAATGATCCGTTGAAATTTTTCGAAAAGAATTTGAGCGGAACGCCAACAATGCCAACTGAAGGTATCAAATGCTTCTCAATAATCAGCAGTGATGGGTTAATTCTCCTCCTAGTGTACGTTTTTCACGAGCTCAACAAGGGAACAATTTTGAAAGTTCTTTAAAGTATCGAAGGGAGCATGGAAGAGGCTGTGCTTACAACAGACGCACAGACAATATTAGCAGTGCGATATCTTCGGTTTTACCATAGGAAATCTTGCAATTGCGGGACTCCTAACTTTGATCGCCATTGTGTCATTGGGTGATCACCAGTCCAAGACCCGATGTCTCAGCCGAGGCAATTTAAAAGCGAATTCCAGTGCCAGCTATATATGGGTTAGTTACATAGAATCAAATAAATTATCAGCGAAAATTAGCATACTGTAGTTTTTCGGCCGGAGCCCTGGGAGGCTCTGCTAAATTTTTGCGACGGAAGGTTAGTAACCTACTATGTAAATAAGGTCATCATTCAAGATGGGATGAACATCGGAAAAGATCGTAAAAGCCAGGGTTAAAATTAGACCAGCCAGGGTCAAAAATGCAGCTGCAGCGCCAATTTGGTTTAAAAATTAATTAAAAACGCCTCAGTCGGACTCAGGCCTGCGAGTCCCGTACGTGGGGAGTCCCGTACGGAAAAATGCGGCCCAAAATCCTTTAAGGATACAATGACCACACCTCAGCATCGATATTCTAATAATCACGATGAAGGTTGCTTGCATCTTGTTGCTTGCCTGTGTGGCAGGGCTCGCCTCTGCGGCCCCCCGCCAGGTGACTTTCTCTCCTCCTGCCATCGTCCCTTCCATCCCTTCCCCCCCTCCCCCCACTGCCCCTGGTACCCCTGCTCCTGCAACCTTTAGCTCCCCCGGTGTAAGAATATACCTCTTTAGTTTGCCTCTATTTCGCCTTGCAATCGAATCTGCAACAAAATTTCACACCATTTGTGTGTACAAATTCTCAATAATATACATATATGCTCCTCCATTTGCAGCTTGACTTCAGCATTATCATCCCCGGATTCACCACAGCCTCCTTCGGCACTGCCCAACAGACTGCTCTTTGCGGAGCCATCACCAACGGCTGGTCTTCCGCCACCAGTGCTACTACTTGCACTGTAGGTAGCGTCTCTTCCTTCAATGGCACTTCCGTGATGGCATCTGGATATGCTTACTTCACTTACGGCGCTGTCCCCACTGTCACTCAGCTCCAGACTGCTGCTGCCCTCCGTGATGCCCGCATTGTTGCCCTTACCACAAACTTCACCTCTGTCCTCGGCAGCGTGTTCCCCAGCGCCGTGCCCAACTGCGCTTGCAATGATCTTACTGCTGTCATTGCTCCTAGCACCACTGCTTTCGTTTACAACACAAACATCACTGGTGTACCCGGCCCCATGCAATGCGGTGCCAAGTTGACCTACGACGGATCTGTCAATTCACTCGTCAACCAGGTCGGTATCGATAATGGTTCCGTTACCTTTGGCAACCTTGGCAAGTACTGCTCTACCCCCGCTGTCGCTGGTGGAGTTTTAGGTGTGCCTGGCTCTGGTACTTGCGAACAGTACGGTGTCCAGGCGTCTGCCGAGGGTACATCCCAAGCCACTGCCGAAATAAATGAGGAGTATTTAGACTATTATGGTTTTATTTTGGAAGGAACTGTCGTTGTCAAAGATGGAGGATCTGGTTACACTACTGCCCCCACTGTGACCATCTCTGCCCCCAGACCTCTTGCTGCCCAGGTCACTTACACCTTAACTGGCTTCCAGCCTGGCGCTCCCACTATTTCCAGCCCCAACGGACCCTACTCCGCCGCGCCTGTGGTGACCTCCTTGACCAATGTTTGCGTTGACACCGCAAACACTGGATCTTTCTATGGCAATAAAGCGTATTGCCAGGGTGCCCAGGTAACCTACCAGGTCAATGGAGAGCCCAAAACAGGTGCCCTTTGCGTGGCTAGTGATATTGTCCCTCCTGATATGGGCAAAGGCGGTCCTGCTATCCTTGGAGGCCTCACTTTCCCCCAAGCAGAGGTGCAGACAAGAAATATCAAGGCTACAACCATTTACTGCACCCAAACCCCCGTCATTACCCTCTCTACCAACACCCTCCAGCCCGCTGTGACTGCGCTGGCCACCGCCACTATTTCTGGCGGTAAGGTCACTGCTATTAACGTTGTGTCTCCTGGTTCCGGTTACCTTAGCAGCCCTGCTCCTACTGTTACCATCTCTGCTCCCATTGCCAACTACGTTGGCAAGTTGTGCAGTCCCTCCCCCATTGCTGCTCTTCCCTCCTCCATTGCTTACGGCTTTGCCCAAACCATCACTACTACCGGTGCTTGCCAGCCTCTCGGTCGCGACACCTACCGTAACCAAGTTTGCTCCGTCCCTGCTGCCCCTAATGGAGGTCTCTGGGAGCCTATCAATGTTGGTACTTGCAACGTTGTCAGCTCATTCATTAACCAGCCCGGTTCAACTGTGACCAATACTTGCGGTGTCGTTGCCCAGACCTTCACCGTCACTGTCGCCGATGCCCCCACTCCCACTCCCGCTCCCACTCCCGCTCCCGCTCCCGCTCCCGCTCCCGCTCCCGCTCCCGCTCCCGCTCCCACCCCTTCTCCCACCCCCGCTCCCGCTACTACCACTTGCACCTACTCTGGCACCTACACCATCGGGTCCGTTGCTTGTGCTGGCAAGTTTATTGCTTACAACAACGACCCCAAGAGCAACGATGCTTGCAAGAACTCTACCCTCATGCTCCGTACTGATAAACAGTCCCAGGGACCTCGCAAGATCTGGACTCTCAATGCCAGCGCTGTCTCCGGCACTGTGCCCACTGCCTCTGCCCAGATTGCTAGCGGCCGTACCGGCAAGTGCGTCAATGACAAGTACACAAACTTGGCGGCTGCCAACAGTGCCCCCACCCCTCGCCTTGCTGGCTCTGGCTGGAAGAACAGGATCATCCCTGTTGACGCTGCCAAGGGCTGCGACACTGTCTGGATCCAGGCTGTTGGTAACAACCCCTTCCAGGGCAAGTACCTCGGCTATGGCTCTTGCTCTAGCCAGACTGCCTTCAAGTGGGAGGCTGCTAGCTCCAGCTCTGCCATCCAGTGGAAGCTTGCTAAGTCTTAAATGATTTGGGAATCCTAAAAAAATAATCGTGCCCTATGACCCCAAAATTAATTCTTAATTGTTGCACAACGCCAGCAATATCTTCCCCCTTCCCTTTGACTCATCTATATTCTTCTATTCTCTTTCCCTTTTATCCCAATTATATGGATCCCTCTCTGCTAAAATTGTTAGACAAGCGGTTAAACATTATTTAGATCAATAGGGGTTAGAGACAGCAACTCAATAATATGATATGTTGATATCAATTGACATCTTTCCCAACGTTGGCGTTATCGTTAAATGTAGAACGAGGCCTAACTACAAGTAAGGCTAAGTTCTGCTGAACAAGATGTTCGATCGAATGCGCACAGTTGAGCCATAAATGCACTATCTGGGAGGTCTGTAGTGTATCTCTCTAGAGGTAATAGGTGTACCTGGTTACACGAATCAAGAAATACTAATAATTCAGAATGCTTCATATGACCGGTGGAGAGTCTTTTAGTGATAAGACAAGGTGCAAGCAAAAGACGCTAGCAAAGGGCGTACGCCGAGCATAAGCCTGGATCTAGAGTGTACAAGATTCTCTTAAGAATCCTAGAAAGCTCTCGAGGTAAGAAAAGAAAGAAAGGACCAAAATGGATCCATTTTTCTCCGGAGAATATAGGAAAAGGGAAAATAAAGCCAAAGTGCTACATTAAGAAACAAGCCATGTACACGCTGGCTTAAAGGTAAAGAGAAAGTATATACGACAACCAATCAATCGGGGATAAGACAGAAATCAAAAGAATTGAACATTCTTTTAAGTAAAGACAATCGACAAAATAAACCAGGAAAAAAATGAATAAACACACAATTACTTCTTCTTCTTAGTAACAGTTTCTTTAGTACGCTTCTTCTTAGTATATGTAGTAGTATCTTCGACAGGACACGGTGGCAGCTTAGGTTGACCACGTTTGCGTGGATGAGCAGCATCATATTCATCGACAAGGTCACGGATACCTCGCAACTGGCGGCGGGGTTCCCAAGTAGCTTGATCCAAAGAATAGCCGAGCCAGGCAATGTGGTAAAGCCATTTAGGGCGAGATTTACCTTCAACAGTGGCCCATTTACGACCAAAGACATAATCTACAAGGTAAATTCCATCACCACGAGCATAACCAATTAGGGGCAGTTTGAGCGATGCAACGCCAGTAATAATGCCTAGAAACCAAACCCACAGTTCTATCCATACCAACGTGACTAGCAGTCACGTGATCATGATTGGCAGCCATGACTTGAGCTTGTAATTGCTTAAAGGGAACAAATAATTTCTTTCGTCCATGCACTAAGGCATAGTTCAGACCATCTTATATTCAAAATTCAGTTTAGGAAGAGCAACGCTACGACGGCGGCGAGTGGTGGCTCTCAAAGCGGGAGACACTAAACGTGTGTATAACGGATCGTTAGCGAAAGCTTTCTTCAACTCTAACAACCGGCCTTGGTTGGGCTCAAAATACACACAACGTCATTCACTCGAATAGTACTCACGCGAATGCTTTGAACCCGAAGTACTTTAGGCAGCAGGCTGGGCGTCACAGGAGGTAACTCAAAGTCGGCGCGTCGACTAAGAGCATCGGCTACGACGGTTACATATAGTCACAATCATAATTAATCAACTAGTGCTTTCAGAGTGGGTTTGGCCCTTCTCACCCACTTTCAAAGCTTTTAGTTAACACTTGAAGTCAACACCAAGCCAAGCAACAAACAAACCCTTTCACATGCTGCTCATGACCAAAGATGCTAGTTTGTTATTACATTTGTTTTCAATAACATAGTTTACTATCATTAGAAGGCCAGCTTAAGCTGCATTTCGACTAGACTGCTCAACTTTCGTTCAATTCAGCAATCAATTTTAAAAACCTCTGAAAGATCAGAATGTTTTCTGCTCAACAGCTCCAAAAGTTTGCCGGGAAGAAGAGGATCACTCAAGGGACATTTGATGAAGCTGTAGAAGAAAATATCGAGGAGTTTGAGATGGCGGTACGTGCACAACTTGGGATCTTTGTCATAATTTGAACTGTTTTATGATTTAGCCACTCTAAACTTTAAACCAATGCTCAAAATAAGATCCGTATTCTCTTCTAATTACCAGACTGAGGAAGCAGTAGCAAGTGCAGTAGCTGAGTTCCAGTCCCAAGGCGTTGACTTGAGCAACATCATCACCACAGCCTCACGCTGCGACCTCAGCGAGCACCCTCTCACCAAGACACTCAAAAAATTAGAAGCTGCAGTAGATTCTGCAGATCATAGTACTTCTCAAAAGACGCTAGATTGTCTCCGTCTAGCAGCTATAGATGCTTCATCTACCCCTTCTTTTTCTTCTTCTTCTTCTTCAGACAAGTGCCGTCAATTTGGCGCCATGGCCAATTCCTTTGATGCAGTCACTCATATTATTAACGCGTTAAAGCAAGGAACTTCTGACCATAATATTGACACCCAAATAGCTGCAGCAGGCGCTCTCCGTGCTCTGCTCCCTCTCTCTTCAGATATGAAAACACGTTTTTTAAGAGCCGAAGGAGTGAAAGCATTAGCTGCAGCTGTCACGACCTTGATTCCCACAACAGCACCCAATGGAGTAGAAGATACTAAAACTAAAATTACTAGTAAAAGCGATGCACAATCTAGTGAACGAAAACATCAGCTACTAGCTGCTGCGTTATTACAAGCTGTAGCAGCTTCTACAATCAAAGCGGAGTATAACAAGTGTGCCGCCATGGAAGCTGATCTTGGCTCACTTACCCTCCGAATACTTCGGCAATCTTCTTCCAGTTCTTCTAATGATGATTCGAGCACTAATGCAGTTGTTATTGCAATCTGTGCTGTGCTCGGTAGTCTCACCTCTGCAGATGATGAGTCACTGCCTAGTTCACGAGCTTTTCTCAATGCTCGACAATTGGCAATGGAAGGTGCCGCAGAGGCACTTGTCTCATCTTTACGTATCTATACAACCGTAAAGACCTCTAGTAATAGTGATTATATCAATACTATAGATATATCTGGTAATATATCTAGTACTAATACGAATAGAGATGTAATTATTGCCTTGTGCAGTACTTTACGACAAGTCGCCGCCAACGATGACATCTGCCAAGAAGCTGCTGGTTCAGGTGCTGTACCTTTAGCTCTTCAACTTGCAGACAGAGGTTTAGATACACAGGATATGGAGCTATTACGTGCTGCATTGAATGTATTGAAACAGCTGGCATCGAGTGATGGTATTAAAGCTGAAGTTTTTGAAGCCGGTGGGTTGGAGACTCTTAAAGAATCTTTGAAATTGACTACAGACCAACTAGACGACGAGAACAGTGCTGGTGATAATGCTAATATTAATACACGTAGTGTGGCTGTTGTAGAGCAAGCGCTGGGTTTATTGACCAATATAACGTTGCGTAACCCTGAAATCTCAACTGCTGCTGTGTCGAGCGGCTGTGTTGGTGAAGTATTGCGTGCTATGCATGCTCTGCTTGATACTGCGCACTCGAGCAGTAATAATTTGATTGGTAAAAAGGCAGAGTCTAGTTTACGGCAAGGGTGTATGGCTATTAGGAATATAGCAGCAAGGTGTCCAGAAGAACGGCAAGTGCTGTTGGCTGAAGGGGCAGAAAAATTGTTGAGAGGTATTAAAAAAGTGTTTTCTAGTTCTTGTGAAGATGTAGGGTCGGCTGCATTGCGTGATTTAGGGTTGGATAATTATAATAACTGATACGTATAGGATTGATGTAATAGTAAGAGCCGGTCAAAGTCCTTGCCAAGTTGTGAGCACTCGTGGAACTTGAAGTCCAGTCAGCAAGCTTCTCAGCCCCTTAAAGCTTTTAAGGCGACACGTTATATCAATTTGTTTATAGCTTGAATTAGTAGTGTTAAGTAGCTCTCGAAAAGCGGTTCCTTCTCAGGATTTCTGTCGCTGTCATTGAAGCGATCTTAGATTGATCTGGTGATAAATTAATTTGGTGCCAACTTTCATCAAAATGCCCTGCATTGCCGCACAGAGTCAATCTTTTGCTATCTATACTGCTATTCAACAGAAAGCGCCAAAAAAATCAAGAACAAGGATGCCTGCCTGCAAAGCACAACTCCAACCTTGCCCTACGTCTGCAGTCGCATCCTTAGCTGAGCAAAGTAAGACCTATGCAGCCCTTTTAGCCTGCCAAAATACAGTTCTTGGCATCATAACCGAGCCGTTAAACTTGATCCCTTCCAAGATACATCCTCCTCTCAGCATTCATGGAGCTAAGAAAGAAGTTAATGAAGAAGAACTCGATTGCACAGTTGGTGCCACCATCGCCACCTGGCAACATGCCAACTCTCAAGAAGAAAGCTCTACTGTCCGGTGGGTCTCTGCTTCTGCTTTAGCGAATGCTCCTCTAGGCTTTGGCACTACCCGTTTAATGGCTTGGGCTGGCGCTCACATTGTATGCCCTCATTTTGCTATAGAACTTGGAGTAATGGGCACTGCTCGCGGCGAGGGGGAGAGAGCTCAAGGAACCATATCTTTTGCTCAAAGAAGTGATCTAGTACTCGATTTGGACTATTTAAACAAATATTACAACACCAAAGGCACTGGGATATCTAGTTTATCGTTTAATGATGTTTATAATCGCTGTTTAGGGTTTCAAAGTACCCTAAATTGGCATCATTATCAAGTCCCGCAATCAGATATGAAGCCGATTATTGCAAATTCTATTAGTTATACTTTCCCAGCTGAGAAGGAAAGCATCCAAGCGTTTACAGACGCCGCTGCAGATGTAGCGCAACTGTGGACTGAGCTTGTCATAGCCTCGGAAGCAGAAAAGTTTGAAGAAGAAGAAGCAAAAGATCCAAGGTGGTCGCAGGAGCATCGTGTGGCGTTGGTGCAGAAATATGATGTAAGACATGAGCAGGTGGTGAGATTTGATCCTGGTAATATGATTGCAGAGAAATTGTTTGGAAAGCTAGCAACAAAACAGTTGCTTGATATGACTGTTGGTCGTTTTAATTAGTTAGATTTAATATACTTTTGTAAGGTTCATTTTGAGCGGCGGTGAGGTGGGCAAGTGTCCTATAATCCTAAAGAAGAAAAGAAAAGAAAAGAATGTCTGGCTCGGTGAGAAGTCAAGAGAAACGAGCATCAAGGCAATATAACAATCTTGATCTACAGTCATAATCTATTTCAACTATACATATGTAGTCACTATGCCGCATCCTGGTCCAAGTCAATCCCAAGTTCGAACTGCGATTGGCAACTGCGATCACGTTGAAACAATGGCAAAGCGAGTACAGATTGGAGAAGACTTATTAACATCATGTTTTGAGCAAGAAGATAGAGGCGAAACACCAGATTGGGAGCTAGTGCGAGGCCTACCAGGTAGGCGTAGATCCTATTTGAATATTTTGATTCCCACCAAAATGTCAATTCAAATTTCACCTCAATCAGTGATCTCCTCGAGTGTGTGAATTTCAGCTTTGAAATTCAAGGAACACTCGCTTTGGCTGTCTCTAACACTCTCACTAGAACATTAAATAACCCTTTAGGTATCCGACTAGAGCCAATGTGTTGGGATGAAGCCTCCGCTCTAATTGCTGACGGCACTTTGACCTCTCTAGCAAAACTTGGCAGATTGCCCTCAGACACTAGAAAATATAGAAAATTTAGATCTGAGCATATCTTGGCAACATATGCTTCAGTAACAGACTACCTGTATGCCTCAGTGTTTAATCTGGAATGCAAAACAAAGGGTAGGAACTGTTTGAATATTTATAAAGTGGCCACTGTAGCGGTGAAGAACATATAGGTATTATAATATTAGTATTAAGTTTTTTCTTTTCTTTAAATGATTTTTGCAGACGAGAAGCTAATTGCTGTAGTTCCAGATGATTTTAGAACAAAAGAACGCATTGTTTGGAGACAAAATGGAAGTCGTAAACAAAAAAGAGCTCCCTCGATTGATTCACTCTTTTTTACTTTTCCTCCTTCTCCTTTTATTCTCAATTGCAGGATTTTCCTTACGCTTTTAAACATGGTATAGAGCATCACGTTCTCTGGTCTTCACTCCCATTAGACCATGATAAAATAATAATCGAAGCAACTGCTCGACGGGATTCTCAACAGGGGTGGGAGTTGATTTATTTTATAAATCCTCCTGTACTGAAATCTGTACCTGCAGTAAGTTAGATAGATAATAATAATACTATGGAAGTAATGGGATATCTACTTGTTATCTTTGATGAATAAAAATTGCGTATTTAATTCTCGAGAAGGAGGAGGGCTTTTGTATTTGGAAAATCTATATATATTTCACAAAGTCTCATGTAAGAGCGGGGCTGGGGCTGACAGAAATCTTTCATTTTTTCTTTCTACAGATTTGGCATGCGCATATTATTTCAAGGAAAATTGTCGTAGATGTATGATAGAACTGTAAGAATGTAATGGACTTCCCAAATATAGCGGAAGAATGCTTTGTTTGGTTGCAAACAGCAGCAGTTTTTTTTTTGGTGGGGGGTGGGGGACTCCCCGGGAGGGAGCTGACCTTCTCAGAAGGCTTCTGCTTTGCGCTCTGTTTTAATTGGCAATGCATGGTTAAATTAGTATGCTTAGAGCACAATTCCATTCGTAATACATATGCATGTATGTTTGAATAATCAGGATGGCTATTACGCAGGAAGTATAAAGCTAATCGGCAATCCAGTTATTTTTGGTTAGAAATCTTGGTTGCTGCAAACAGATAATTAGTTAAAATGTTGGCCCCAAATAACCGCAAGCGTCGTAGGTACGTTCTTATACTATTTCTGTTCGCAATATCATTGATATGTAGCGCCGAATTTCTTAAATGATAGCCTCACATAACGTCCCATCCCGTCTGAATGCAGTCCTCGGAGCTTATTAAGCGCTGGAGCAGTTATAGCAGCTTTAGTGGCCGCATTTTTCTTGGTTTCCCCTGGGCTAAATAATTCAAAGTAAGATCGCTAGATTTCGAGACCTCAATTGTGCTGTACAGCTTTTTCCTTGGTAGCCTTGCCTCCACCACTAATGTTTGATGCAACCACCCACTAATGTTTCTATAAATTACGTTTATCCCTTGCAGACAAGCAGCATCTTACACAATAGCTACGCCTGGTTCCTCTGCAAGTAGTCACAATACCAATAAGAGCAAAATATCAACGGTCGCCAAGGATGTTGCCAGTGCCGCCTCAGTAGAAGAATCACAAGCAAAAGCTGCTCACAGCAGCAAAGTAACTACTGAGGATAACGATGATGATGATCATAGTGCTGATTATGATTATAAAGATGGTGAAAACTCCAAACTTACAATAAAAAGCGACGGCGAAAATGCTTCTTTGCACAAAAAAAGCAGCAACAAGAACGACGACAAAGATTACGACGACAGCAAAGATTACAAAGATTACAAGGAAGAGGAAGAAGATGACTACAAAGACTACAACGACGCTTCTTATGATGTAAATAACCATGCACACAGTGTTACTACTGTCAAGTCAGGCATTGGACCCACCATCTCCTCTGCGTTTGAGCGTTCCCCATCCGCCACCACTGCTGATGACGACGCCTTTTTAAAGAAAGTCGCCGAATGTTCTACTCATGAATGCATTACAGAAGCTCATAAAATGCCTCGATCGACTAACATCTTCAATTTCCCTCATTTCATGATAATTGGGTTTCAAAAATCGGCCACAACGTCTCTTTTCAAACACCTTCAAGAACACCCAGATTTGTTGCCTTCTATCCCCAAAGAGCCCAATTATTTTAGTTACCGGTGCAATTACAACCCTCCCGAGGAGTGTGATGCTGATTTATTTCCTAAATATTTAGATAGAATCTTAGTAAGAAAGAGATATCAAATGGCAAACGGTACTGTCGGTGTCTTTGAGGGAAGTACCCATTACCTTCGTGGTGGAGTCAACTTGGTCAGAGGTCTACGAGAAATGATGCCTTGGTTGAAACTAATTATTAATATTCGTGAACCCATCTCCAGAGCAGCTTCTATGCTTATCCACAACAGAGACTCGCAGAAAGTAGGCTGTTTAATGAGAGGGGAATTAGGCGAATGCTTATTACGGAGGTCTCAGATTAATGGAACTCTGGAAGGGCCTGATAACTATTACGACGCTGTCCGACCCTGGTTTGAAGAATGGCCTGCTGAGCAGATTCACGTAATCCAATACGAAGAGTTGACTGAAGACGAAAGTGAAGAGAATGAACTGATTCGAGTGAAGCGATATTTGGGAATTGATGAAAAGGAACCGAAAGGGGTTGGTCTTGGATTGTTCAACGTTCGTAGATTCAAAATTCGACCAGAGGGCTGGAAAATGCCTCGTCTCGAGTATGAAACAATGTTGAAATTAGTCAAACCGGACACAGAGGCGTTGATCAACCTACTGGACAAATATGGGAAGATTAAGAGTAAAGATACATGGTTGGATAGATGGAAACAAGTGTGGGATGATAATTTAAAGTCGTGTAACGATGCCGGGGTATGCAATATTTTACTTTCTTAATATTCGGGTTATTGAGAAAACTTTACTGCTGGAATGTTCTGAGCTTGATTCTGCTTTATTGCTACTATTTGTGTATATATCTTTATGCCGATTTTGTCGTTCAGTTTAGTTATAGTACCATCCACTTTAGTCTGTCAACCGACGACGCCTACGGTGGTGGTGGTGGTGGTGGTGGCAGTAGGGAAATTTTGGAAACGTAAATAGGGCAAGGGGGCTGGGGTTTTACCTTTAATATTTGCCCATCGTTAGATGCATACTGCTCATCTATGGAGAAAAGGCATCAATCGTCATCTTACATTTCCTTATTGCCTTGAACTTGAGCCTCCCCGCCGCCTACCACAGCCCAAACTGCCATGCCTTACTCAGGGGCAGCATCCGAAGCCTGCTGGGCCGCTTGGCCACGTCCAATAAGCAGAAACCCCGTTCTTCTCACTTAAGCAGGAGCCCGCGCTGGTGCCTGTTAAAACCATCGTGAAAATCGCCGGTCTTCTTCTTTTATAATTAGTATTTTTGCGAAAATGCATATGGCTGTCTCGCGCATATAACCAAATTCGATACTCTGAAAATCCCACCATCAGTGTGGACAGCTTTGGCGAAAAGGGGGATAAGAGGATTACCAAAACTCTTTGAGGTCGAGACAAGGAAAAGTGAAGAGGCCAAAAATTGATCTTTGAGCGCCGCCAGAAGCATGAATCACAAGAGGAATCAATCCAAAAATCACTCCAGAGAAGCCCACTGCACAGTGGGATAGCAAGGTTGGGAATCCAGCAAGGTAAGCTAGATATGATACTGCAATTTACAAGGCGTCGCCGAAGAAAATTAATAAGCCAATAAGCCAATAAGCCAAAGTAAACTGAAAGACCCCAGGGACCGTTCTAGAGAGGTGCCCATGGGGAAGAAAGCCATCATATTAAAAGCTAGATGCAGTTGACCAGGGTGGAATGCTGCAGACGCAATCAAACGCCATAGTTGTAAGTGAGAGACCACTGCCTCTCCATTGTTTGCTAATATTACCAGTGGGTCCGTGGGTGCATTCATATAACACAGGCAAATCAGGCGGCGGTCGGCGAATTTTTAATGGCGTGAACACGGCAGCGTCAGAAGGTGCAGGAAACAATGGGTGAGGGGTAAATAGGTAAAGTCGTGAGAGCTGTGGGGGACGAGGCTGGGCTTAGGAGAAGCCAAGAGGTTCACGATCGGTTCCTCACATGAGATTGGAGTTTGTTAGCGGGTGAGGGTCAGTTTGTGGTGGCCCAAGTCTCGCAGTTACCTAAGGGTTTGAGCAATCCTGGGAGGCTACGTAGTGACCCCCTTGAGAACTCTAGTCATGTTGCTGCTGGTGGTATAGATAGACTATACTACGGCGGTGGCATGATGGTCCGACCTAAGGTCGCTATCATTCTCAGTGGAAGCGGGTAAAGGCGGGAGCACCTTTACCGCCGAAGCTGGTGGGCTCAGGAAAGATTAGTTGAGTTTTCTTTCTTGTAGAACCCAGCACAGGAAACGTGTGAGTGCTTAAGCTTTATTTGGCCAGATCTCATTAGAAGGATAGAAGTTCAAGTTACATGCATTGATTTATTATTTCATTCTCGGCTAAATATTGATTTTTGCTTTACTTCTGCTGAATGATTAACGATGTCACTGGGGGGGGGGGTGACCGTGTCTCACGTCGGCTGTCGGACCGAGTAAGCGTGCCCATCTATAGCAGACGTTAAAATGTAACTTCCTTCCTTCCACTGTGGTGGCACTGAGACACACAGCCCCTAAAAAAACCCTAAGCAAAATTCGAAAAATAAAAACTGTGTTGAAAATAGTAAAAAAGGTTATTAATGCAAAATCGTCTACTTGTTTAAAATTCTCTGTATTTATCGGTTCTTTGTAAAAATCAAGCCAATTTAATAGGTTGAAATACTTGTAATACACTTTCATCACGTAAAGTCTCCACATCGCTTCGTGTAAAAGTACGAATTTCGTTCACAAAGTTTTGGAATATTTTTCTTAAAAATTTAAAGTATTTTGACTACTAAAACATGTAAAATTTAGATCCTTGATTCATGGTGTGAAATAGAACCTAGGCTGTTGAATACACTACCTGCATGCGGCGTGTGGCACCTCCTTCAAGGTTTGAAGCTGATGCAGTACCGATGCAAGGGGCAAGATAAAGAATATCTTGCATATAAATATGATATAAAGACAACCATAGCTAATAGTAGTATGTTTTTGTGTGACATAAAGAAGAGTTCAATTACATATGAAGAGTTAGGGTTGATAGATGCATGTAGATGCACTGCATGTTGAAATTTAAGAGCTTGGCGGTGGCTGGCGGAGAAAAATGCCCTTTTATAAAACGAGGATAGAAAGCCAGTGTAGCTACGTGCTAGCAGAGGGATTTGCTACGTACGGGTGTTACATCAATAGATGAAAGAGCAGCGCTGGTTTCTTTAGGTTCCTGCATCCGCTGCTGCTATTAGACAAGTTGGCAGCCGCTGATGGAGAGGGCGGCGGGAGCGGCGGTGAGAAACAGGCTGGATTTCTCAAGGCAGCAGCGAGTCAGCCAAAAGAACAACGACCGCAGCTGGATACGCAACCAGCTGATGATGATGCGTTCATATTGTGGGTGCTGCCAACCGGATCAGGAATCGCCTAAGCGACCAACATCAACATTGTGATCAGCGCAGCATTGGTGGCGAGCAGGCTGCTGCAGCCTCTCACAGAAAACTTGGTCTTATCTCCAATTTGCAACAGAATTGCTGAAAATGGCGTTAAAATGCCATTTCCCAGCTTTTGTAAGCCTCGCGATCGCTTTCTTGGTTACCGAAATCTTATAAGATGATGATCCTTTCTTACACAGTAGGTTAAAAACAAATCCTAGCATTTAAAACCGAGCCCTTCAGATCCAGGTATCCTAGGCGCTCTTTAATTTAAGAGAATGTGCACTATATTTACGTATATATCTTGTGAATAACTATAAAAAGGCCACAGAAGCAGCTAGGAGACCAACATACTATCGCCCAGTGGGGCATATGCCAGCCAAAGCACTCTGCCGCATGAATAAATTATTTAAGTAAGGTTCAGCAAAAGGGAGGTCTTATTAATTAAAACCCTCTGTACATAGCGCAATGCACTATCATCAGGAAGTATTGGAAGGTGTGTATGTATTGAAAACAGGTTTCTTCCAGGCATAACATAGGGCCCTGAAGCAGGAGTTCTCAAAGGGATATGTAGTTAGGTTCTATAACCAGCATTATAACAGTGCTTGCATTTGAATCAAAAATGACTATTGAGAAGCAAGGGGCACAAGACGCACTTTCGCCCAGTGGGGCATGCATACAAGCTTTCTCGCCCGGCTGTCAGGATTTCATTGCAGCTAGCTCAGGAAGTTCAATAAAGGCTCGAGGTAGATAATATTGATATTGTAGATTGGCGAAGGTGTCATCTGCAGTGGACAACGACATGTATCTAATAGCTGAGAAGGAAGATGATTCCCTTCTTCTGCTGACGTTGGCGGTGTGGTGACGGGTAGGCGTCTTGAAGATTGTCTTAGAGTAGGGACCCACCCAGGACTGGGCGCTCTATCAATGGATATAAATAAATTAGGTAGATGGGTATAAGATGGTTCAAGATGGTTCAAGTTGGTTCACGTGGGGTCTCGAGGGGCACTTGGTGATATTCACCGATGTCTTGATTACCAAGATAGGTGCTGCCAGACAGCCGTGTGCTGCTCAGCGGGGGTGATTATTATTAGGTATTATTATTATGGAATGAGAATCGCAGAGGGGTGGGTGTATGCGTCGCCTGGGTGTTCATCCCTACCCGATAATTATGATGAACTGATGAAACTGATGACATAACCTGCCCTACCGCGACTCTCCTTGGCCTTAATCGCCAGCCGTGCGGCTGATTTAAGCCTTTTACTCCCAACTACAATAATAATAATAATAAGAGCGAGAAACGCAAAAAAGAAAGTATCATAAATAGTAAAATTTCATTATTTCCGCCACAGAACGTCAATTGTTCGTTTTAAAAAAATACCGTCGACATTGAACGCTACTCTCGCTGCGACTGGGCCAAAAAAATCGTGTTGAACTTTAAATTCAAATCAAAATTGGATCACAAATTCAACTAAATTCCCTGCGTTCCTCAAAGATTCCTAATCCCATACGTACTTTTGTGCGGGCAGATCTCTGCTACCGAAAACATCAGCCGAGGCCGCGAAATTCTGCTCCTGTTGGGACTACTTAGGTTTGGCGTGAATGAACGATGTCGGTATGTGGGTCACCCTGCGACCAAAACCGCCGCATAGCTATACCTCCAAGATCAAACTCATATTTCTCGGTACTAATGCACATGAAATGTTGGAGGACATGATAAACGATCATGAAACCGTGCGCAAGGTCACCTAGGAAGCCACCGCCACCGCCGACAAGGACGACAGGTACCAAGAAAGATGGAGCAAACGTCCCAAGCCGAGCGTTGCTACCCAAAAAATGTGAATATATTTATCTTACACCGTCAGCACTTCGACCCATTGTGTCTATATATTTTAAGACATCGTGCCTGGAGAAGACGTGCAAACAGCTATGAGGTGGGATGCAGATTTGCAACGCAGCGAGGCAATTAAAAAAGTGGTGCAATAAAAGGTCCCTGGCGCCGTCCAAGGTTCTCCCGCTTACCACAGAAGCAAACTTGCTGATCTTCTACCTCGCGTAAAGCTGCACAGACTCCCTAATTTCTTCCTCATTCTCACCGCCAACGAGGTATCAGAAACTTGATGGCCTAAATTTAAAATGCTACAGGACGATTTCCTCTCAAGCTTGCCTATGGTGATAAAATAGAGATAATTCATAAGGCGACACCGCCTCCTGCATGCCTCAGCTTTTTGTTCCATGTCTGCTGTCTCCTGTGTAAAAGTAATAAAACGTTGCCGCCAACATCACCACGGCGGCGAGAAACGCCGTAATGCTCCATACTGCCTCCGCACTTAATTTATACCAATGCACATGAATATAAAATGTGCTTAAAAGAAAAAACACAGTTAATTGCTTCCGCACACCCAGTAACATTGTGATATAAGATTTCGGGCCATTCTTGTTCAACAGAAAGGCAGGCGGCCTTTCTCCCAAATCCACAATCAAAAAAAAGTTAATCCCTAACGAATAAACATTAATTTATCATGCTGTCGTTGTCAAATATTAAAACCATAAGGCACCTTCGTAGAGATTCCCCCTGCTGATCCCCCGCCGACTGTTTGGCCAAATATTAGATGCAAACAATCGCTGGAGATGCTGGCTGGAAAAGGTTTTACTCTCTGTAGGCCTAGGGCTGTTCCAAGCCGAACTTCACCTCCTCAGCTTGGGCAGAACGTCCGCTTGGCTGGCAGTCTGCGACCTCGTCTTCATCTCGCGGCCTCGGCTGCAGGATCATCATCGGCTGTAAAAGACCAGATTTTTAATAGAAAGGAAGAGCTTGCCGCTCTCAACCTAAGGTTTGATAAGAATCCGAAAGATATGCTTATTCTGCTAGGGCCCGCGAATTGCGGCAAAACAGTAAGTTTTTAGGAAACCTGTTGATCTTTTGTTGCGGAACGAATCTTGTGCTTGCTTATTTCAACCTCTCTCCACACTTTGCGTCTATTTTTTTTTACCCGTATCCATGCAGAAACTGCTTCAAGAAGTAAAGAAAGATAGGGAGTTTGCTCAAGCTGTAATAGGTGAAGGCCCTCCTCCTATTCTCTACCTGGACTGTCGTGGAAAAGATATCAGCTCTCCGCAGCAGTTTGCGAACGTTATTAGGGAGCTGGTCGCTGAAGATGCAGCTCTTAAGAATTGGCTGCAGGCTATCAAGCTTAAATTTCCTGGTATCGAGCTAGACTTCGAGAACATGTTCAAGCCGGCAGCGGATAAGGCGCCGATGGCTTCCATCATCGCCTCTTTGACCAAATTCCTAGAAGCCGTACGCCCTTTGCCTTACAAACCCGTCATTATTATTGATGAAGCCAATGTGCTGTTGGATTGGCACGACGATCCTGGCCACATAGAGCTTAAAAACCTTCTTGATTTCTTTGTACGGACGACGAAACAGGAGCATCTGGGACACTTTGTGCTGGCATCTTCTGAATCGTTTGTGATTGATTTTCTTGAGAAAGGTAAGCTGAGTAAGTATGTGCTAGCAATGGTGCAATGCTAGAATCTATCTACCAGCTTATTTATTTGACTTTTTTCTTACCCACCATATCTCCTTCACCTCATGCTTTCTTTTTCTTTTCTTTAAAATTTCTATTTGCCTTGCAGAGGGTCTCCACACCAAGCAATACGTCACTCAAGAAATTGGAGACTTGGCTACCATCGACGAAGCGAAGCAATTTGTCGAGAGCCTCATGCTTTGTAAGACAGCACCGTCGTCTTTCTTTGATACGACAGAAAATGGAGAGCAGATTGACATGTGGCCTCGGGTGTATGAAATATGTGGTGGGAATATTGGGTTGCTGGAACGTTGCGGAGAGTACGCGAATGATATCGGGAGCTGGGAAGCGGGTTTGGAAGAGGTGAGCACAGATCTTGAAGATTCGGTGCAGAGGGGTCTCGGGCCTGAAGATTTCCCAACAAGTGGCAGCCGTTCCTTGGCATCATGGACTGAAGAGGATTACAAAACTGTGCTGAGGGAAATTGTTCTTGCAAAGATACACGCAGTCTCATTTAAAAAATTGCGCAAGATGGTGGGCAGAAAGGCGGTGAGGTCGATGGTAGAATGGAACCTCGTGACGATGCGAAGAAAATCTAAATGGGCTAAGGATTTGCCTGAAACGCTCTTTATCGAACTAAACGATACGAAACTGGTGACGATGCCTTCACCTGCAGAATTGTATTTCATACTGAAAATGTATGATGATGGTGAGCTAGATGCAGCGCCTCAGAAATCAAATGATGGTAGTCTAAAATGAAAAAGCTTTTAGATTATTTTTTGGCATCGTAGATACCCCCGAATGGAATATGTTTTTCCACCGAGGTTTTTCCGGCTTAGCCGCCGGCATCTGCTGTAGAAAAGCAACTTTTTGAATTTTATTTTTCTTCATTTTCCCTCTACTTTGCTTTGTACCCCTTTCTCTTTCTTGTATGATCTGTAAAGCGTTTTGTAACGCCTTGAATAGAGTTTGTGTCTCTAGCCTTCCATCTAGCGTTGCTAGCAGCGGTGGTGGCTAGAGGGTGGCGTTGAGAAACAGGCTGGATTTTCTCATTAGGCAGCAGCAACTCAGCCAAAACCCAAAACTAAAACCGTGCTGGCGGCCGCGCTGTTCCCGTGAAAACCATCGTGAAAATCGCCGGTCTTCTTGGCTTGAAATTATTACTTTTGTGAAAATGCGTATGACTGTCTCGCGTATATAACCCAATCTAATACTCTGCACACCATATCATCAGGGTGGAGACATGCCGTGAAACCGAGCCCTGAACATCCAAATGCCTGAAAATCGCGGCAAACTCAGTGAGGGGAGGAGGGACCCACCCAGGACTGGGGGCACCACTACAAATTTCTCGGATTTTATGGTAACCCTCTTCGTCAGTAGGGGGATTCCTGGTTGGAAGGCGGCAGGGGGGATTTCTATTTTCATAAGGATCCTGGCAGCATGCAGGGGGTCTATAAGATGGGTCTGAGGTGTAGGTGCACTAGGGGTAAATGCAACAGCAGCAGCAAGGACAAGTGCAGCAGCAGCAGCAGCAGCAGCAGCAGGGACATGTGTGGCAGCAGTGGCAGGGAGGGGTGCAGCAGCAACAGCAGTAGCAGGGACAGCAGTAGCTAGGACAGCAGCAGGGACAGGTGCAGCAGCAGGTACAAATTCAGCAACAGGGGCAGTCGGGGGTGGCATGAATGGTGGGGTTTGGCTGGCAGCTTCTGGAAGGTCCAAGTTGGGATCACCTAGAAGCATGCCCATATTTATGACCTCAAGTATGGTGGTAGCTATATCCATCCTGTGTGAGGTCTCGGGAGCTTGAGGGGCGGCGAGGACAATGGTTGGGAAGTCACCCATTATTCTAGAGTAGCCCTGAGGGGGCCGGGTCATAAGCGCAGACAACAGATTCTGGCGGTTGAATTCGAGGATTTTCCCCGAGGGTCAGTGGAAGACATCAATCACAGTGGGACCCATTCTTACTATTAGAACCGGAGCATAGGAATGCTATTAGACAGGTTGGCAGCCGCTGATGGAGAGGGCGGCGGGAGCGGCGGTGAGAAACAGGCTGGATTTCTCAAGGCAGCAGCGAGTCAGCCAAAAGAACAACGACCGCAGCTGGATACGCAACCAGCTGATGATGATGCGTTCATATTGTGGGTGCTGCCAACCGGATCAGGAATCGCCTAAGCGACCAACATCAACATTGTGATCAGCGCAGCATTGGTGGCGAGCAGGCTGCTGCAGCCTCTCACAGAAAACTTGGTCTTATCTCCAATTTGCAACAGAATTGCTGAAAATGGCGTTAAAATGCCATTTCCCAGCTTTTGTAAGCCTCGCGATCGCTTTCTTGCCAAGAAATCAGTGATTTCTCCCAAATCCACAATCAAAAAAAAGTTAATCCCTAACGAATAAACATCAATTTATCATGCTGTCGTTGTCAAATATTAAAACCATAAGGCACCTTCGTAGAGATTCCCCCTGCTGATCCCCCGCCGACTGTTTGGCCAAATATTGCGATGCAAACATCGCTGGAGATGCTGGCTGGAAAAGGTTTTACTCTCTGTAGGCCTAGGGCTGTTCCAAGCCGAACTTCACCTCCCCAGCTTGGGCAGAAGGTCCGCTTGGCTGGCAGTCTGCGACCTCGTCTTCATCTCGCGGCCTCGGCTGCAGGATCATCATCGGCTGTAAAAGACCAGATTTTTAATAGAAAGGAAGAGCTTGCCGCTCTCAACCTAAGGTTTGATAAGAATCCGAAAGATATGCTTATTCTGCTAGGGCCCGCGAATTGCGGCAAAACAGTAAGTTTTTAGGAAACCTGTTGATCTTTTGTTGCGGAACGAATCTTGTGCTTGCTTATTTCAACCTCTCTCCACACTTTGCGTCTATTCTTTTTTACCCGTATCCATGCAGAAACTGCTTCAAGAAGTAAAGAAAGATAGGGAGTTTGCTCAAGCTGTAATAGGTGAAGGCCCTCCTCCTATTCTCTACCTGGACTGTCGTGGAAAAGACATCAGCTCTCCCAAGAAATTTGCGAACGCCATTAGGCAGTTGGTCATTGGAGATGCAGGTCTTAAGAATTGGTGGGCGGGTGTCAAGATTAAACTACCTGGGTTGGAGCTAGACTTGGAGAAAATATTCGAGCAAGCAGCTGGCAAACCGCCAATGGAGTCCATCATCGACTCTTTAACCACATTCTTAGAAGCAACGCGTCCATTGCCTTATAAACCCGTCATTATCATTGATGAGGCCAACAAGTTAATGAGATGGAGCGATGATCCTGGCCACATAGAGCTTAAAAACCTTCTTGATTTCTTTGTACGGACGACGAAACAGGAGCATCTGGGACACTTTGTGCTGGCATCTTCTGAATCGTTTGTGATTGATTTTCTTGAGAAAGGTAAGCTGAGTAAGTGTGGACTAGCAATGTGTATTGTTGGAACCTACCTACTTATTTATTTGACTTTCCCTGTCGATACCCCACCTCATGCTTGGTTTTTCTTCTTCTTTTTAAATTCTTCCTAGCAGAGGGTCTCCACACCAAGCAATACGTCACTCAAGAAATTGGAGACTTGGCTACCATCGATGAAGCTAAGCAATTTGTCGAAAGCCTCATGCTTTGTAAGAAGGCACCGTCGTCTTTCTTTGATACGACAGAAAATGGAGAGCAGATTGACATGTGGCCTCGGGTGTATGAAATATGTGGTGGAAATATTGGGTTGCTGGAACGTTGCGGAGAGTACGCGAACGATATCGGGAGCTGGGAAGCGGGTTTGAAATGGGTAAGCACAGATCTTGAAGATGCAGTGAAGAGAGGTCTCTCGCCTGGAGGGTTTTCAAAAACTGGTGGTAGTCGGTCCCCGACAGCTTGGACAAAAGAGAATTACAAAACTGTGTTGACGGAAATCGCTCTTGCAAAGGAGCACAAGCATGCTGTCTCTTTTGACAAACTGGAAGATGCGGTGGGCGAAGACGCGCTCTTGTCAATGGTGGAATGGAACCTTGTGGCGCTGCGAAGAAAATCTAGATGGGCGAAGGATTTGCCTGAAACAGTCTTTACTGACCTAGATGATACGAAACTGGTGACGATGCCTTCACCTGTAGAATTGTATTTCGTATTGAAAATGTATGAAGCTGGGAAGCTTGATGCAGCACCTCAGAAACCAAATGATGGTAGTTTAAAATGAAAAAGCTTTTAGATTATTTTTTGGCATCGTAGATACCCCCGAATGGAATATGTTTTTCCACCAAGGTTTTTCCGGCTTAGCCGCCGGCATCTGCTGTAGAAAAGCAACTTTTTGAATTTTATTTTTCTTCATTTTCCCTCTACTTTGCTTTGTACCCCTTTCTCTTTCTTGTATGATCTGTAAAGCGTTTTGTAACGCCTTGAATAGAGTTTGTGTCTCTAGCCTTCCATCTAGCGTTGCTAGCAGCGGTGGTGGCTAGAGGGTGGCGTTGAGAAACAGGCTGGATTTTCTCATTAGGCAGCAGCAACTCAGCCAAAACCCAAAACTAAAACCGTGCTGGCGGCCGCGCTGTTCCCGTGAAAACCATCGTGAAAATCGCCGGTCTTCTTGGCTTGAAATTATTACTTTTGTGAAAATGCGTATGACTGTCTCGCGTATATAACCCAATCTAATACTCTGCACACCATATCATCAGGGTGGAGACATGCCGTGAAACCGAGCCCTGAACATCCAAATGCCTGAAAATCGCGGCAAACTCAGTGAGGGGAGGAGGGACCCACCCAGGACTGGGGGCACCACTACAAATTTCTCGGATTTTATGGTAACCCTCTTCGTCAGTAGGGGGATTCCTGGTTGGAAGGCGGCAGGGGGGATTTCTATTTTCATAAGGATCCTGGCAGCATGCAGGGGGTCTATAAGATGGGTCTGAGGTGTAGGTGCACTAGGGGTAAATGCAACAGCAGCAACAGGGACAGGTGCAGCAGCAGCAGCAGCAGCAGCAAGGACAAGTGCAGCAGCAGTAGCAGCAGCAGGGACATGTGTGGCAGCAGTGGCAGGGAGGGGTGCAGCAGCAACAGCAGTAGCAGGGACAGCAGTAGCTAGGACAGCAGCAGGGACAGGTGCAGCAGCAGGTACAAATTCAGCAACAGGGGCAGTCGGGGGTGGCATGAATGGTGGGGTTTGGCTGGCAGCTTCTGGAAGGTCCAAGTTGGGATCACCTAGAAGCATGCCCATATTTATGACCTCAAGTATGGTGGTAGCTATATCCATCCTGTGTGAGGTCTCGGGAGCTTGAGGGGCGGCGAGGACAATGGTTGGGAAGTCACCCATTATTCTAGAGTAGCCCTGAGGGGGCCGGGTCATAAGCGCAGACAACAGATTCTGGCGGTTGAATTCGAGGATTTTCCCCGAGGGTCAGTGGAAGACATCAATCACAGTGGGACCCATTCTTACTATTAGAACCGGAGCATAGGAATGCTATTAGACAGGTTGGCAGCCGCTGATGGAGAGGGCGGCGGGAGCGGCGGTGAGAAACAGGCTGGATTTCTCAAGGCAGCAGCGAGTCAGCCAAAAGAACAACGACCGCAGCTGGATACGCAACCAGCTGATGATGCTGCGTTCATATTGTGGGTGCTGCCAACCGGATCAGGAATCGCCTAAGCGACCAACATCAACATTGTGATCAGCGCAGCATTGGTGGCGAGCAGGCTGCTGCAGCCTCTCACAGAAAACTTGGTCTTATCTCCAATTTGCAACAGAATTGCTGAAAATGGCGTTAAAATGCCATTTCCCAGCTTTTGTAAGCCTCGCGATCGCTTTCTTGCCAAGAAATCAGTGATTTCTCCCAAATCCACAATCAAAAAAAAGTTAATCCCTAACGAATAAACATCAATTTATCATGCTGTCGTTGTCAAATATTAAAACCATAAGGCACCTTCGTAGAGATTCCCCCTGCTGATCCCCCGCCGACTGTTTGGCCAAATATTGCGATGCAAACATCGCTGGAGATGCTGGCTGGAAAAGGTTTTACTCTCTGTAGGCCTAGGGCTGTTCCAAGCCGAACTTCACCTCCCCAGCTTGGGCAGAAGGTCCGCTTGGCTGGCAGTCTGCGACCTCGTCTTCATCTCGCGGCCTCGGCTGCAGGATCATCATCGGCTGTAAAAGACCAGATTTTTAATAGAAAGGAAGAGCTTGCCGCTCTCAACCTAAGGTTTGATAAGAATCCGAAAGATATGCTTATTCTGCTAGGGCCCGCGAATTGCGGCAAAACAGTAAGTTTTTAGGAAACCTGTTGATCTTTTGTTGCGGAACGAATCTTGTGCTTGCTTATTTCAACCTCTCTCCACACTTTGCGTCTATTCTTTTTTACCCGTATCCATGCAGAAACTGCTTCAAGAAGTAAAGAAAGATAGGGAGTTTGCTCAAGCTGTAATAGGTGAAGGCCCTCCTCCTATTCTCTACCTGGACTGTCGTGGAAAAGATATCAGCTCTCCCAAGAAATTCGCGAACGTGTAATAGGTGAAGGCCCTCCTCCTATTCTCTACCTGGACTGTCGTGGAAAAGATATCAGCTCTCCCAAGAAATTTGCGAACGCCATTAGGCAGTTGGTCATTGGAGATGCAGGTCTTAAGAATTGGTGGGCGGGTGTCAAGATTAAACTACCTGGGTTGGAGCTAGACTTGGAGAAAATATTCGAGCAAGCAGCTGGCAAACCGCCAATGGAGTCCATCATCGACTCTTTAACCACATTCTTAGAAGCAACGCGTCCATTGCCTTATAAACCCGTCATTATCATTGATGAGGCCAACAAGTTAATGAGATGGAGCGATGATCCTGGCCACATAGAGCTTAAAAACCTTCTTGATTTCTTTGTACGGACGACGAAACAGGAGCATCTGGGACACTTTGTGCTGGCATCTTCTGAATCGTTTGTGATTGATTTTCTTGAGAAAGGTAAGCTGAGTAAGTATGTGCTAGCAATGCTTTCTTTTTCTTTTCTTTAAAATTTCTATTTGCCTTGCAGAGGGTCTCCACACCAAGCAATACGTCACTCAAGAAATTGGAGACTTGGCTACCATCGATGAAGCTAAGCAATTTGTCGAAAGCCTCATGCTTTGTAAGACAGCACCGTCGTCTTTCTTTGATACGACAGAAAATGGAGAGCAGATTGACATGTGGCCTCGGGTGTATGAAATATGTGGTGGAAATATTGGGTTGCTGGAACGTTGCGGAGAGTACGCGAACGATATCGGGAGCTGGGAAGCGGGTTTGAAATGGGTGAGCACAGATCTTGAAGATTCGGTGCAGAGGGGTCTCGGGCCTGAAGATTTCCCAACAAGTGGCAGCCGTTCCTTGGCATCATGGACTGAAGAGGATTACAAAACTGTGCTGAGGGAAATTGTTCTTGCAAAGATACACGCAGTCTCATTTAAAAAATTGCGCAAGATGGTGGGCAGAAAGGCGGTGAGGTCGATGGTAGAATGAAACCTCGTGACGATGCGAAGAAAATCTAAATGGGCTAAGGATTTGCCTGAAACGCTCTTTATCGAACTAAACGATACGAAACTGGTGACGATGCCTTCACCTGCAGAATTGTATTTCATACTGAAAATGTATGATGATGGTGAGCTAGATGCAGCGCCTCAGAAATCAAATGATGGTAGTCTAAAATGAAAAAGCTTTTAGATTATTTTTTGGCATCGTAGATACCCCCGAATCGAATATGTTTTTCCACCGAGGTTTTTCCGGCTTAGCCGCCGGCATCTGCTGTAGAAAAGCAACTTTTTGAATTTTATTTTTCTTCATTTTCCCTCTACTTTGCTTTATAAAACTTTCTCTTTCTTGTATGCCCTGTAAAGTGTTTTGTAACGCCTTGAATAGAGTTTGTGTCTCTAGCCTTCCATCTAGCGTTGCTAGCAGCGGTGGTGGCTAGAGGGTGGCGTTGAGAAACAGGCTGGATTTTCTCATTAGGCAGCAGCAACTCAGCCAAAACCCAAAACTAAAACCGTGCTGGCGGCCGCGCTGTTCCCGTGAAAACCATCGTGAAAATCGCCGGTCTTCTTGGCTTGAAATTATTACTTTTGTGAAAATGCGTATGACTGTCTCGCGTATATAACCCAATCTAATACTCTGCACACCATATCATCAGGGTGGAGACATGCCGTGAAACCGAGCCCTGAACATCCAAATGCCTGAAAATCGCGGCAAACCCAGTGAGGGGAGGAGGCAACCACTGATGCTAATTTAAACTATGGCTGCTTTACACAACTCTTGCCGACGGTGGGGCGGCTGCAACTGAGCGGTTCCGGTAGCAGCTTCCCAGCCAACAGGACAGAGAGCGCAGCTCGGTACTAGAACTGACGGTGTTCATGATTTCACATACAGCAAGCTGTCAAAGTCAGTTGCTTAGCCACACTAATCAAGGATTCGCCGGCAATGATAAAAAATCTGGGGACCACCAAAGCGTAGGTGTTTGGGCAGTCCAGCCCACCGTATTTAACATTATTCATCATATTATATCCAAAACATGCTCAGATGACCTGGGATAAGGCGTGTAGAAGAGCTCCCAGCCTTTCAAACAAGTTGTTTGTCGCGGGTTGGCGCGATTTTTTCTTTAAACAGGCGGCAACTTCACAGGACATAACATTGTATTCCATCTACTGTACATTGTTCAAGGAAATTTAAATTATTATGCAGATTCAATACCAGAACAACGCACGTCTTCAACAGATTACATTAAAATTTTAAGATCACTTCTACGATCATTCCTTCATAGAAGACAAAGCAAGCCTTCTAAAATGAGGCGCAGGTTCCTCCAAACAGCAATACGTGGAATCAAATCGGTCCTAACCAATCCTCCTACAACGGAAGCATCTGCACGAAGCATCCTTTCACCAACTTCAATTTCCACTGCCACCCCTCGGGCGTTCACTGCAGTCAACAGGACAAATTCATCACAGCAGCAACTACAACAACGATATAGAGCATCATGGGGTCGTCCACCTCGCAACAACGATGACGGTCGTGTTATTATCTTCACTAACAAACCAGGCCGTGATGGCTACACCCGTTTTGGCTCCCAAGGAGGAAGAGGAGGAACTAACCACAGACAGCGTACAACTCGCCGTCAACTAGCAACCCTCGCTTTCCTAGGTACAGGCGGCACTGTTGTCTACATTTCTAGCCGACAACAGATCCCTTACACAGGTAGAATACATGCAATTTTAGTAGATCCAGAGACTGAGCTGTCACTAGGCAAACACACCTTCTCTGAAGTTATTAATCAAGCAAAAATGAAGGGGCGTCTCCTCCCTCCACAACACCCTGCAACGCAAGCAGTCCGGCCGTGTCGGCATCCGTATCGCTTCAATAGCAAGCGACGGCGCTGGAGGTGGATATCACTCGCATATGCAAGGTCTTGACTGGGAGTTTGCAGTCATACATAGCCCTGAGGTGAATGCATTTGTCGTTCCTGGAGGGAAGGTCGTTGTTTATACTGGCTTATTAAGATTATTAACAACGGAAGATGAGCTTGCTGCTGTCATAGCCCATGAAGCAGGGCATGTAGTCGCTCGGCATGTAGCTGAAAGGTTGACCAGGGTTCTGTAGTGGAATTACTCCGTTGTATTGCCTATTATGCATTTGGGATCCCAATTCCAAGTGGGCCTTTAACAGCAGTATTCTTTCTACCTAATTCCAGGAAAGCAGAAACTGAAGCAGATGTGATTGGATTACAATTAGCTGCACGGGCGTGTTACGACCCTGCTGCTGCTGCTGTGGTATTTAAAAAATTAGGGGAAGAAGAAGAAAAACACGGAGCGAGCGCGATACCAAAAATGTTGAGAACACATCCTGTGACTCGTGATAGAATTAAAAAAATAAATGAAATGTTGCCGAAAGCGCAGTTATTAAAAGAAGCTGCAGGGTGTAATGTGGGTATGTTGGATGCGTTCGAAAGACAGGTGGGTAGTACCATAGGGGGTGGGTGGTAGAGGCATGCATGCATTCAATGGTGACCGGTCGGTCTCTCTCTCTCTCTTTACAGCCTTTAATATATAAATATATTCTGCTGCCAGAAAACTGATTCAGATAATAATAGAGAAAATATATTTGTAAAACAGTTCTTTTAAGACAGAAATATGGAAAAACCGGTGATCGGTCGGTCCCTGGCATTGTAGAACCAAGTCTAGCAACACTCTTTGCTTCTATTCTCTTATATATTTAGTAAACGAATCAATATCCTTGAACAATAATTCAAAGTTACATAGCTAGTATAAAATGTGTATTTGTATATACTTATAGTATATACCAATGGTGGTTTTAAATGTCAAAAAGATAAAAAAAACATATCGATATCGTACTATTTAATCTTTTTCTTTTTTCAACCAAACCATTTTTTGCCGCCGCTAGAACTACTGGTCTTCCCAGCATTCGCAACAGACAATTCCTTCAACTCTTCAATCAATTTCTTTTCTTCGCTACTCACCCCTTTTGGAATCTTCACTTTAACATGAACTAAATGATCACCTCGAGCGGAATTAGAAGCACCCAATTTTGGAACACCTCGTTTACTCATTACTAGAGTAGTCCCAGGCTGTGTTCCAGCAGGTATTTTCAAATCTACAGGTCCATCTACAGTTGTTACTTGCACCGTGGTACCCAATATAGCATCAATGTAGGTAATTTCAACATCCGAGTGGATTGTCGTGCCATCCCGCTTTAATTCTGAATGAGGTCGGACTGCTAAAAAGACATAGAGGTCACCTGGACCACCTCCTTTCTTTCCAGAATCACCTTCTCCACGAACACGCAATCTACTACCTTCATCTACACCAGGAGGCACTCTCAAAGAGATCCTTTTAGAGCCACGAATTCTGCCGTCACCCTTACATGTCCCACAAGGTGTGGAAGTTTCCCCTGTTCCACCGCATGCAGGACAGGTAGATACTTGCTGGAAAATGCCTAAAGGTGTTCGTACAGCTTGTACTACTTGCCCTTGTCCATTACATGTACTACACGTACTTGGAGACGTACCAGCTTTCACTCCACTACCAGAACATGTACTGCATGATTCTAATCGGCTCACTTCAACTTCCTTCTGGCATCCAAACACCGCTTCTAAGAAATCAATGGACATGTCGTAGCGTTGATCATCACCTTGAATAGGTCTATTACGCATACGTTGCCCTTGACCACCACCCATGCCCCCCATGCCGCCGCCACCTCCAAACCCGCCGCCCCCCATTCCGCCAAAGAACGATTCAAAAATATCCATAGGATTAGTAAAATCTTGACCATATCCACCACCGCCGAATCCACCTGCGCCCATACCGCCACCTTTAAGACCCTCTTCACCGAATCTATCGTAGATAGATTTCTTTTCGTCATCTGATAAGACTTCATATGCTGCGGAGATGTCTTTGAATTTAGCTTCGGCATTTGCTTCTTTATTTACGTCTGGATGGAATTTGCGTGCGAGTTGGCGGTAAGATGATTTGATCGTCTTCTTGTCTGCGTTGCGATCGACGCCTAAGATTTGGTAGAAATCACGTGCTGCTTGAGTAATAATTGAAGTACGATTGCGACGAGATTGGCGAGGAGATAAGGCGACCATGGTGGAAGAGAGAGGGGTGCTACTGATGCAACGAGTGCTAGATGGAATGCTTGCAGAAACGGTGCTGCGAGTTAAGGGACAAGAAGAAGGATTGTGTTTAGTATATGAAAATAAACAATAGATAGGGACGAAAAACAAAACTGACTGAGACACGGCCTCCGGGACGTCTCCGGAAGAAATAATAAACTACTTATTAGACTCTAAAATAATGGCACATTGTGACAGCAACCCACGCTTGAACTTGAGTAGCATGTACCACGCCCTTTAAAGTTAAAATTATTGCCTACCTGCTGCTCCTGGCTTTAAAGTGACCACAATTTCTGGAAGCACATGTCAATCGACTATTACAAATGGGCAATTCTGTGCTACAAACAGCCCCAAAAGTTGTTTTATAGCTCATAATGATATAAAGATAAGATTTATATGAACAAACTAGGTTGGAATTGGCCCAAAGTCTAGTGTTTTCTTTGGCTATTAATGGTCAAAACCAAACTGTGGATGCTGCAACGACAGACGAGACTTTTGCGTAACGGTGAAGGTTCCACGTTAACACGTGTATCGGATCTAGGAGATTTTAGATGAAATTGACTTCATTTAAGCTCAATGCTATATAAAAATGAAGCCTGAATTAAAAAAACGTATTGAAACTGATTGACCCCGGCACTGGCGTCGAGCTGCAAATTTCGCCTATTTTTTGCACAGCCTAGCAACTGAGAGGCCCTCTTCATATCTGGACCGTTCTTTATTACCAGTATCCAGGTGCGCAAGGGCTCAAGAAAAGGGAACAGAGGGGTGGCCGCCAACCCATCACTATGTTGGGGTCGTGAGGAAATTGATGTTGCTTTGATAGACTTAATGCCAGCCTGAAGATCTATAAAACATCCAGCAGCGTAGATATTTGAAATAATCAGATCTGAAACAGCTTAAATTCAGCAGAAGGGCCGTGTCCGCCATCTTCATTTGAACATTATAAAATAACCCATCTTCTTTTCTTTTCTGTTATTGCAGAAGAGCTGCAAATATGGCGGCCGTAGATGTTAAACTCTTTGGCAAATGGAGCTTCGATGACGTAGAGGTTAACGATATCTCTCTTGAGGATTACTTGGCCGTTAAGCCCAAGTATGCTCGTTTCACTGCACACACTGCTGGACGTTATCAAAAAAGACGTTTCCGCAAGGCTCAGTGCCCTATTGTTGAGCGTTTGACCAACAGTCTTATGATGCACGGCCGCAACAACGGAAAGAAGTTGATGGCTGCTCGCATTGTCTCACACGCATTTGACATTATCCACTTGCTCACCGACCAGAACCCTATTCAGGTTCTTGTTGATGCTATCATTAACGGCGGACCTCGTGAAGATGCCACCCGTATTGGATCTGCTGGTGTTGTCCGTCGCCAGGCTGTTGATGTGTCCCCCCTTCGTCGTGTCAACCAGGCTATTTGGCTCATCACTACTGGCGCTCGTGAATCATCTTTCAGAAACATCAAGACTATTCCTGAGTGCCTCGCTGATGAGCTTATTAACGCGGCGAAAGGATCTTCTAACTCTTATGCTATTAAGAAGAAGGACGAGATTGAGAGAGTGGCCAAGGCCAATAGATGTGAGTTTATAATACTTATAAATACTAATTATAATCTTGGCATCCCTCCAGTGCTTCGTTTAGTACTATTATATTTACTCACCATCTAATTAAACCTTCCTTTATTTTGCAGAAACGAGATTTTGTTTGTTGGGAACTCTGGTGCTTGGTTTTATCGGCTGATTGATTTAAAGATCAGCAGCCCTTGGCAACTGGGTGCCAGAGGAAAAAAAAGTAAACGTGTTCAATTGTGAATGCAACAAGAAACAACAAGCGGTTTGATTAATGTAGTATTTTCAGCCGCATGTTATAGATTAGAATACCCATGTAAAACAGATTAGCTTGCAATTAGTTGTGTTCAGTCGTCAAAGTAGAAGAAAGTGAGAATTTATTTTTAAGGCCAGTAGTAGAGGCCGGTGTTTGGGAGCCAGCGCTGGCAGAAGGAATGTGTATATAGCTCTCCACCCGTGGTATAAAGCATCCACATCAAATTACACTATATAAAATTTCAACCAGAATCCAACTGATTGGTTAATTTCCCACCAGAAGCTCAACTGTGCCCTATATACATCTATGAATTCACCATTTTATTCATTTTACTAAGATTCTTAAGAGCTAAATGAGTGCTTTTGCTATCCTTAAGTCATCTCGGACGCAATTGTCACGTCTTTTAATGCGACCTGCATTGCTAGATAGCGTTGCACCCAGCCAAAGTGGCCTAGTCTATACTTCATCGAATAGTCATTCTCTTGCTGCGGAAACCCTACGCTCACAGACCTCCAACAGCCTAGTATCACTCTTTTCTTTGAGATCTTTAAATACTTCAGCCGTTAAGGAAGCCAGTGTTCAGGTTTCTGTGCCTGCACTCGGAGAGAGTATTACCGACGGCGCCATTGCAACAATCTTAAAACAAAAGGGAGAACAAGTTAAAGAAGATGAGGTGTTGATGCAAATTGAAACTGATAAAGTAACAATTGATGTTAGAGCACCTACATCAGGAACTGTAGAAGCTATTTTGGTATGTGGGGATATATTTTTACTTATCTAAGCTTTATCTTCACGTAGCCGTTGCCGCACCCTTCCGCCTCTGTCTTCATTTTTTCATTATTTCTTCAACTTTCTGCAGGTGAAAGAGGATGAAAACGTCATTGTAGGTCATATTATAGCTGTCATAGACGACTTGGGTGAAGCTTCTTCTTCAGCTTCTTCTTCCCCTCCCGCTGCAAAAGCTCAAAAACAAGAAGCACCGCCCACAATTTCTGAAGAAAAAAAGTTGCCACCGCCACGAGCTGCTGCTAGTGCTCCTCAAATGACAGCTTCATCTGACGATTCACATGGACGAGGACGTATTCCTTCTATTCAATTCCCACCTCGTCGCACCTCTACAGGAGATATCATCAGTATGATGCCTGCCGCCGAAGCTGCTGCTGCGGCTGCTGCCGCTACGGCGAGTGCTGCCGCTAGCAGTTCTTCTTCATCTTCAGAAGTTTCAAAGCCTGTTCGAATGACCGAGTCGCCTCATAAATCTCAATTGTTTATCAGAGTTCCCCCTAGATCCTCTGGCCCTGACCCTCCACCGAGAAAAGAACTGAGCGAGTGGGAAATTGAAAATATTATGCTGGGCGGTGCCGAAATGGAAATTTGAAACGTGAAATAGTATTCCTTTTGTCTCGAATTTTTTGTAATTATGTGTAGTACAATGTTACAATCATCATCAACAACAACAACAGCACAAAAGAAGGACTAACACTGAAACAAAAAACCACACTCATATCTAGCTGTTTAAAACTGCTATATATCGATATGGGAATAAAACTAAACAATAAAACGACCTCAAACCCTCAACAGCAACAATTTCTCTGTTTATACTCTATGCAGCATGATTTTCCATTGCTATGGCCCTAACAGCATCCATCGTCAGTGACTTTGGTCTCTCAATGGGTAATCCCAATGCTCTAGACCATATGCCCTGTGATAAGACCCCCAAAGATCTTGATACGCCAAACAACACGGTATAAAATTTATCTTCAGTGATGCCATAATATTGTAACAAGACCCCAGAGTGGGCATCGACGTTTGGCCAAGGGTTTTTAACTTTACCAGTTTGTGTAAGCACATCAGGTACTACTTCGTACAGCTGACTAACCAGACGGAATAAAGGATAGTCTGGCATATGTTTTTGTGCAAATTCTCGTTGAGAGGTGTAGCGAGGGTCAGTTTTACGCAGCACAGCATGACCGAATCCTGGAACCACTTTCCCACTTTTCAGTGTTGCCCATACAAAATCAGTTAATTGCTCCTTTGTAGGGTTATCTCCAAGTTGTTCACGGACATTAGTCAACCAACGAAGTACTTCTTGATTTGCGAGGCCGTGTAAAGGACCAGCTAAGCCAGTCATTCCAGCTACAAATGACAAATAAGGATCTGAAAGAGCAGAGCCAACGAGATGCGTGGCATGAGCACTGACGTTACCACCTTCATGATCAGCGTGGATTGTTTGATACAATCTCATCATTTCCAGTGCACCTTCATCTGATCCATATCCCATCATATGTGCCAAGTTAGCTGACCAGTCAAGAGTTGGGTGGGGATCGATGTTTTTGCCATTCTGGTAGCACCTGCGGTAAATGAGTGCAGCAACAGCAGGGAGTTTGGCGATTAAATCCATGCTATCTTCATAAATAGGTTCCCAGTACTTTGTTTTATGGATACCAGATTCATAAGCAGAGGCGAATTGCGAGTGTGACTGTAACGCCAATATAGCGGTAGCAAATTGGGTCATGGGGTGAGTAGTGGGGGGCATAGCTTCAAGAACAGCAGAGATATGAGCTGGTAAGGTACTTCGTTTTCTTAGCATTTCAGTAACAGCAGCTGCTTGATCTTTTGAGGGTAAATCTCCAGTTAATAGAAGCCATAGAAGACCCTCAGGTAGTGGCTGACCACCAGATTTTGCAGCAGGGAGATGTTTTTGAAGATCAGGGATAGAGTGGCCTCTAAAACGGATACCTTCTTCAGCGTCGAGAAGAGAAGTTTCCCAGAGCATTCCGGGGATACCACGCATGCCACCGATCGCTTGTTCGACAGTGACAGTGCCAAGGGCGGCAGCACCGCATTCTTTCTTCAGCGCTTTCAATCGTTCCTAGAGCAGAACAAATATATCAATGATTAGGTAAAGATTAGTTAATAAGTACTAGATGGTGCCTAGGAATGAGTTTGGTGTTGATTTATAAAGGCAGAGCTTAGGGCAAAGAGGGGGCTTCAAGCAATTGTCACAAGAGACGAGAAAAAAGAACAAAAAAAAAGAACCAACCTGTTCAGCAGGAATCTTTTCGGCAAGGACAGCCTTGAGATCAGTGCTTGTCGAGAGACTACGAAGAGCTCCAATCTCAAGATCAGCGAGGGTTTTCTGAGCAAGAGCACCCCTAGCTAGCAATAAAGATTTACATGCCCTCTGCATTTTTGTTGACCGATGGGGCTCAATCAATAATTAAAAGGCAAATACGCCCAATACCAAGCTCAAATAAGGGGTAATATAATGAACCCAGATTTAATACTGATCTTCGAGGCTATAAAACTTGACCCTTTCAAGGGCTTTACCTGCCGCGATCGAGGTTTCTCTTCTTCGTTTCTTTTTTTTTTCAAAGCTCTGTTCTAATCTTTTTAATCTACTTACAAAATGTTATACATCTCATGTTCAAGAACATGGGCGCTAGGATACTATTGCCTATACGAGTGTATTAACTCTCCTATCTCTAATCCCTCTCGCTGATGGCTACCAAGTGCTCTTCCACTTCAGCATCACTCAACACTTTAAACGCTCCCTTATCAGCCATAGAAACAACACCTACTTCTATATCTGTAGCCTTTAAATCTTCAGCAAGAACATGCTGTAATGCAGAAATAGCAGATTCAACTGCATCTGTATATGTTAATGCACTTAAACCACCATCAGTGCCCTTGTGTCGCTTTTCCAACCAATTGATCGCTTCTTGATCTTTGGCACCTGAAGCAGTAGCCTTGTAGCCAACATAATACCCAGCAGGGTCTACTTTAAAAAGCTGAGGACCCTTTTCTTCATCAATACCCACGATAATGGGGACTACACCTAAAGGACGCATGTATGCATGTTGTGTATAGACCTGTGCTTGATCTGCAAGGATGCGTGCAAGAAAATCAGGAGGGATTTCGTAACCATACTTGAATCTGAATTCTGCAGCTTCAGCGCGAGCTTTTTGAACCAATGAGCGAGAATCCCCTTGCATTCCAGTGACCAGCATACCGATACTGCGGGTAATTTTGTGGATAGAGGTGACTGATGTAGGGTCAACGAGTTTGTCGGGGATTTTGCGTTGAGTGACAAAACAGACGCAATCTGCTCCGCGGACAGCGACTGCACTTAAACCAGATGTCTTGACTGCCTTGAAAGCATACTCTGCAAGGTTCGAGAGAAGGGACAGGGAAATAAAGTTGGAAACTGAGAGGGAAGTGCAGGTTCTTCCGAAAGAATGAAATAGTAATTATTATTTAAGGCTGATCAGGGGCTTTGAGAACAGATTTTAAGTCTTACCGACTTGGTATAACCGTCCTTCCGGGCTAAAAATTGTGATGTGCCTATCATAACCTCCACTGCCGCGCGACATGTTGCTGATCCTGTGTCTTCTAGTTCCTGATCTTTATGTTTATGGGAAAAGGAAACCTGGGTGCCAGAGAAAAGCAAATAATCTGTAAGAGTTCTAGTTCCAAGTTCAACGGGTCTAGGCACAGAAAGGTGATTTAGGCCTCGGAAAGCAAGGGCACCACCTAAGCTGGAGTGATCAAAGTTGAAATGATGCACTCTCAAGAGGTATTAGGAGCTTTCTGGCAATGAAGAGCAGCCTGAATATTTATTATCTTCGTTAATAATCCATAATAACCCAGAAATGTAGCACTATAATGGACTCCAAAAAACTCAATGCGAAATGTGTGAAAAAGCTTCGATCCTGGCATTCGGAGTAGTGAGGCACTTTTTCTCCAAGCAAAAGGCTCATCCATCTCACATTCACATATACAGCCCAATTTATACCAAAATCTATCTCACGGACACAGCGCCGCCGCAGCACAGAGTTTTTTAACTTTACATTTATAGTAGCAAAACAAACAGCATGGCATTCTTGGGCTCCCAGCAGCTCACTATGCAGCGCAGCGGATTCTTCGGCGGTAACAGCAGCTTAACAGGAGCATCTAGGGCACAGAGGGTGAGAATGCGCCTCAATTTGGCACCTTTTATGGCGAACTAGCAGTCCCCACAAGTCCATTTTAAGAGTTAAATTATTATATTTTGCAGGCAGCGGCACCTAGCAGCTTTACTGTTTACGCAGGAAGAATCGTAAGTGGCGAATAACAATGCCGATGTTCTTAATGAATGCAAATTTTGGCTGACCTGTCTTGTTTAATATTCTTACATGCAACTTTTTCTCAGATATCCTATTTGTTTACATCAATCTTCATTCCTTTCTCCCAATAACAGGGTCCTGGAAAAAAATGGGAACATTACGACCTCACTCCCAACGGCAAGCCTGTCCGTGTCAGGATGCATGTTAAATCTGGAGACATTGTTCAAGTCATCTCAGGACATGATAAAGGCAAGGTTGGTAAAATCACCATGGTGAACACCAAGACTGGTGAAGTTGCTATCGAGGGCGTGAATATCAAGACCAAGCACGTCAAACCTACCGCTGGTGAGGAAGAAGGTGGTCAGATTGTGAAAAAGGAGTTCCCCGTCCACCATTCCAACGTCCAGCATTACTCTGAATCAGCTCAAACTACCTCTCGTATCGGCCGTAAAGTAGAGAATGGAAAGAAGGTCAGGTTCCTGAAAAAGACTGGAGAAGTTATTGATAAGGAGTAAATATATGCATCATCAATATTAGTTAATCAATTATTTTTACTCATTTTAATTTTTCTGCTTTAGAATTGGGACTCAGAGGCACGAGCAAAATGCTGCTGGTCTTTTCAAATAGATAAGTTTTCTAGATTAGGGATTCATATCTTTTTACAATTGAAATATAATAAGAATGTAGTACAATGCAATGATAAAATGATGCGATATAATGTAATCAATTTTCCCCGCAAGCAGTTCTAAGTTTTCTAAGCAATGTCAAGCAACAGAGCAACGCCTGCCTGTGCCCATTTTCTGGCCGGTTGTTTCCCTCCTTTCAGCTGTACAGTAAACACTTCCTGCCTAAATCGCGCTTCTGTAGTATACACAGGACAGGCGTACGCATCAGCAGGGGCAGCAGCTTTTTCAGCAGACACCCCTTTGACATGCAGCACTGGTAGAGCACATGCCATCTCCTTCGGTCTACTTTCTTCTAAACAACCAGTCCTTTCTTCCCAACGAGCACCTTCTAGGTATAAACCGTGTATATATGCCCCTTCACGAGGTGGTGCGTCTACTTGAGTTTGTACTTTCCTAGTTACTTCAGTTACCAGAACAGTCGCATCCAAAGCATAGCCTCCTTTCCTAGCTGCAACTTGCTGGACAGCAGTTAAAAAAGAAGCTGGATTAAACAAACCAGGTAGCCAAACTGTATTTGGTAAAGTTCTTGGTGAAGAAGACCATTCTGAGAGCTGTATATGCCTGGATATCAGATTTTTAATCCAAGAGGATAGTGGGCGCAAGGACGGGTACGCAACTGCTGCCCAGGAAAGAGGCACTCGGTCAGCTGCTAAGGCAGTTGCTAAGGCATCCATTGATTCACTCATGACGAGATCTCCTTTTAATCCTAGAGCTACTTCAGCAAGGGAGGTGCGAATTGTGGCTAACACAATATTCATTCTTTCGCATTCTTGCAAGACCACCATGGCAAATGGTCCTGGTGCTGGTGAATTTTCTAGTTGCCCCTGATCACCAGTAGCAGAAGGTGCAATGGCAGCCGCACGAACTTCTTCGATGCTTATAGTACTAGGAAGTGATTCTAAAATAGCCTCCATTGCAGATTTGCATCGCTCTTCAACAGTGGCACTACCGCCTGTTGCAGCAGCAGTGGCACCGCCGCCAGATTGTAAAGCTGCTAATGCAGCGCAAATTTCCCCTGCTGCGCGTAATGAGACACCTCTCTCTGCGTTAGAATGTAATCCTAATGGTCCTCCACCATCTTTAGGTGCTTTTTCTAGAATATATTGAGTTGTTTGTGCGTGATTTAAGCCTGAAGGTGGCAGTGACAATTCGGGACAGACTTTGCCAGTTTCGAGCAATGCAGGACTGAGTAAACTTTCTAAATAGGCGCTTACTAACCGTCTATCCCATAGTTCGACTACGTGTCCTCCATACATGATCTCTCCAGCAAGATATCGCAAATCATCCCAAGGTATTTTTGCGCCAGTGTCTAAATAATTTGCTGCAAGCTGCCCACAGCACCGCAAATCGCCTGCGCTGAAGGGATATGCCATATTCCACCCAATACCACTACGAGTCCCAGGTGAATTTCCGACTCCGAATTTCTTGCGTTCTTGCAGCACAGCGTGGAAGAAACACAGGGCAAAAACAATGGCTCTATATTCTGTTGGGCGTACACACGAATCCAGTATATCATCATCAAACATCGCCCAAGCACGTGCTAAATTAGCACAAATGCCCTGAGGAGGTTCATTCGTCAGTTTAACACACGATTGGAGGAGAGAAGGAGGAAGTGGGCGTTCAAGAGAAGGCGGAGGTTCAGCAGAAAGGAAAAGTTGGAAATCAGGATGAGTTGTTCCTGTTGTTGCAGAAAGGCTATCTATCGCTCTATCGAGCTCAGCCCAGGTCCATTCCATAGTTAAATGAATGTTTTGAAGTAACACCCAGCCACCGTGGGATGCGGCGTGGCGCAATTTAGCCATCGCAGGTGCTTCTTGACCTTGACCTAACGACACCGAGGCATAGTTACCAGCAGCGATTAATCCCTTCTTTTTAGCTGCTTCTTCCACCGAAGTAGCAGTATCTACACCAGGAGATACAAAAATCAGCACAGGTGTAGCAGGACCTGCATCTTGTAACGCAAGTTCCAAGTCGAAATTTTTCGAAGCAGTATGGGTAAAGGCCGGCCCGAGGGTTGCAGCAACAAAGGAAGAAAGGGCAGGACCGAGTCTATCTGGCCTCATTGCACGTACTAATAGTAATTTATGCAATGCTGTAAGTTTTCTCCAGTCTCTAGGGAGATTTTCTTCTTCAGGGCGATCCAAATGATACCACTCACCCCAACGTTTTGCACTGCTTTCAAGATCTTCAACTAGACCACGGAAGCCGTCAACCTCTTCTAAGGCTAAAACAGTAGCTTTAATAGAAGAAGGAAGCCATTCAACCGCTACTTTACTTTTTCCAGACGCTTGCGGAGCGCAAAGAAGGAAATCCAAGGCAGCTGGCGTCAACTCTGAGCGAGCTTTTAAAGTTTCCAAAGCAAGTTGTGCTGCTGCAACTGGTTTATGTCGCTCGAATAATCCCTGTGTGACGTATGTAAATACACTTTCAGTCACTGAAGATATCAACGCACCAACACGGGCATCCAAATCAACCGGAGCTTGACTTCCTCTTCTTTCTTCTTCACCGGTCGTCGTGGTTTTTGACGGCACCAAGGGTGTGGCTGCATCCATACCACGTTTCATTACTCTTGAGAAATTAGCCATAGAGTACCAATATACTCTATCTAAAGCAGCTAAAGAATCAATAAAGAAGTACAACATCGCACCACGAGCAGCAACAGGTCTGTACACTTCACATGCAACATTCAGTTTAATTTCTGCAGTTTTGGCTTTGGCTACATTATCCGCAACTTCCAAGGCAGTTGCCTTTGTAGCTTCTAGATTTTCTACTAAAGGTTTATCTTCAAGAATATCGCCTTGGGATGCAGCTAATCGAGCTAACAATCCATCTTCTAGCTCTTCAAGGGTGACTGTGTACTCGGCGAGTTGAGCTGAAAGGGCAGCTGCTTGTGCTTGGAGGTCTGCTGCTTCGTGGCCAACGACAGCAGCGAGAAGCTGTTCTTCTAACCCTTCTGGAGTAACAGCGAAATTAACGATTGTAGTCTGAGCTGCTACTTCAGGACCATAGTGAGGATTAGGTAGCTGCATAGAGAAGAGGGAAAAAAAGGCATCAGCAGGGTTTTTTTTCTTCCTTTTTTTTTGTACTAAATTTAAGATTCTTGAGATTGATAAACCAGATTGAGCATATAAAATTGTAATATATATTTTTTACCTTCGTATGAAGATATAATTTGAACTCTGGATGTAAGGCAACTTCCCTGCCACCCAACGTCAACATCACCGACCGCCCTCTTTTCACAGTCCTTTTCGCCACCAATGGCTCCAACGCAGGATCTAATGATTCAGGCAGGTTTTCAATCATTAGAGGAGTACCATTCTCAATACATCGTATAACTGCATCTACTAATTTCGGTGCTCCCTGTTGTAAGATGACTAATCCTTTCGACCCTTCTCTGCCTCGCACCCAACGAGCACCATGAAGCTGAGGATCAATGAGAAGAGGCCAACGTCGTGTTGCACCTACAATGCCAGCATTTTCTGCACTTAAGCGGTCTCCAAGGAGTCCTTCTTTTGCCCAGCTTGCCTGTGTGGTGCTAGTACAGAGAATATTCATAGGTGAGGGATTCTCTGAAAGTGGAATTCCTCTTCTTTGTGCTTCTGGAATCCACGAAACTTCAACCAAGTGAGCTCTCATCTGAGCATTAAACGCACCAGCATAAGAAACAAATGCTGCTGCAAGCAGAGCGTCACCAATGATGGTTTCGTCCTTTCTTTTGATGGTTTGAATGGCAGCATTCCAGCGCTGGAACTCGCTTCCTAGTCCCCCAATTACACGATCAGCTAGTGCAGCTTTGGTAGCAGTACGTTCAGCTTGAGCTTCTGCTGCTACTTTTTCAGCAGTAGCAGCAACGAGGGATGCCTCAAGAGCACCTACGCGGGCACGCAACTCAGTAATATGTGCACGAATGCCAGAGAGTTTGCGATTTGCATCGGCAAGTTTCTTATTTGCTTCTACAAGCGCAGCGCGTTTTGGAGCTACAACTTGGTAAATCCTGAAATATTTCGCAATATTAGTAACCCACGCACACAACCCAGCTGCAGCCATAGATTTCACTTTAATAGCCTCAGCTTTAAAAGTCGGCTGAGAAAGATAATCCTTTTCAACACGTTCCACACAACTTGCTGGCACGTTGTCTTTATTGAAGTTGGTTAAACTTTTCAAGAATGTGTCTAAACTTTGCGCACCCATCCATTTCTTCCCTCCAGTCCAAGAAAGGTCTTTTGGTATAACTCCACCGGGGGCTGTTAAAATCATGCAAGCAGCGACGACTGCTACCACTTCAGGTGCAGGGTTACTGAACGACTTGAGTTCACCCAAAGAAGCTTTATCTAAAGAATTTAAAGCTGCTTCTGCGGCAGCAATAACAGGTTCTGCTGCCGCAAGGTCTGTAGTACATTCAGTCTGCACTTGTAAAACTTGGGCAGTTAATGTAGCGGCGGCTTCTTCATCTCCTTTACTTGCGGCTACTGCTTCATCAGCAATGGACTTTTCACGTCCAATAGATTCAATAAGAGCTGCAGCAGCAGCTTTCTTTTCTGCAACGACTAATTTCTCTGCAGCCAAGGCAGTCCGTAGACCTTCAACTGCAGCGGCCGCCGTTGAAATTTTATCAACGCCCTGTTCCAATCTTTCCCTGGATGCTAGTAAGCCAGCTGAAGTCTTTTGAAGAGTCTCTTTATAGACTCCAATAAGCTCTAAGAAAGACTTTGGAGTAGTATAGTTATACCTTCTGAACTGCTCCAGATATTGCTTGCACGCAGCTTCAACAGCCGCATGGGTAGAAGCCATATGAGCAGCTACAGCAGCTCTCAAACCTGCGTTATTCTCACCAGATAAAGCAGGTTCCGTAATTAAAAAGCGTTCTGCTACTGATTCTAAAGCGTCACGTGGCCAAGGGCGCAACCAATTATAGGTAACACACGCAACCAACGCAGGAAACCGCCTTGCCAAACCACGCAATCTCTCCCCAGCAGGGCTTAGACACAAGACAACATGCAAATTACGTCTCAATTTCTTCAATATATGTGCCCAACACGCTTCAGGAGTATCTAAACCGCCGGATGCTTTGACCTCTGCACGCACAGCGGCGCCGAGTGCTTCTCTCTCTTCAGCAGGTATCAAGTCAGCTACTTGGCCTGTAGCGAGCAACTCATTGATGTATACTAAAAACCTTTCATCAACTATATGTGCATCAGTTATAATGAATGCAATATTTACTGATTTAGCACCGCATTTTTGATACAAAGTCGCTAAATCTGCTTTTAATTCATTGACACCATACCCGGTAGTCACTTGAACTTGAAATACCTCACAGCCTGCCACGTGTGCAGCAAGCCTAGCGAGACTCTGTTTACCACTACCACCAACTCCAATCATTGCAACATGGCCGCCAGGAACGGCCAGAACGCGAGCGACGCGTACTACATGCTCTGCTGCTTGAGGGAAGAGGACCAGATCCATTGCCGCAGCCGGGTTGCTTTCATTGTGTTCAACCAAACGAAATTCTAGGACTCGACGAAGTTGATCTTGAGAGACGATCTCATCATATAATGAGTTAGCATCATCATCAGCAATAGAAAAATGTGGACTCCTAGCTCCAGTAGCTGCATGGCTGTCACTACCAGCGCCGCCACTATCGGCTCCGTTGACGCCTCCATTTTGAGAAGAGCAGAAGGTAGAGAACAATAAAGGTCTAGCATCAATTGCTGCAGCTGTAATTCCAAGAGGTACAAAATGTCTCCTGATGACTGACGCCTTCAGCTGTTCCAAGGTATCTAAATCTCCATCACTGGTCAGCCTGTCTGCATACACACGCTCACACTCGTGACTCCACAAACGCGCTGCCTTGAGCAATTGAGCAGCTGTAGCTGTTAATCTACTATTTCGACCACCTCTACTGCGACCATCAGGGCTGCTATCACTGATGCAGAATGCAGCAGGAGTCATTCTCAAGAGCCCTCCCACCACAGCTGCTACCTCTCGCAAAGTAAAAACGTAATGGAACCGCACAGCACTAGGAATAAACGTATTCACAATAGCTGTATGCAGCTCAACAGTAGCTTCAGCAAGCACCGAAGCTAATCGTTTCATTTCTTCGCTCCAATTCCCACCAATGGTTGATGCAAAGTGGCCTTGTAACAGCTGCATACACATAGAAACCGCAGTCTCTGGTGCAGGCGCAGGCACCAAAAATGTTGCAAAATGGCGTTGTAATCGACCAGACAAGGTAAACGAACCGGAAGTAGGGTTCATAGAAGCAACAAATTGGACTCCAGAGACCTCTTTTGAAGTCGCCTTTGCCTTGTCATACCATCCTTTGGAATCTATCGCCTGCCGAAGTAATTCTAAAGCAGATTGCGTATCATATTTGTCTTTGCTTGGCATATTAGCATCGTCAATAAAGTAAATTAATTTCTTTGTTCCTGGAGGGCCATACCGAGTGCCAATTTTCCGTTCAAGGGGAGCTTCAAGTGCATTTTGTAAAGTGGGACCATCGTGGAAGGAGTTAAGAGGTAGAATGTGCGTGACGTAGCTTTCTGAGTCGAGAGATTTGAGTAAGTCTTTGATTGTTGAAGTTTTTCCAGTGCCAGCACCACCAACAAGCATTGCGCTGTGTCCATTTTTCAGTAAAAGCTTCAATAAATACTGTATCCGAATAGTTTCGGTTGTAGGTACAAACAATGCAGCAGGGTCAAGAGGAGCTCCAGAGGAGCTATTCGCATCGCCTCCAGCACCCCCACAAGATGCTGCCGTGACAGCTGCTGCGAAGTCAAAGGTAGGCATCAAAGATTTCCAATGACTCCATGCATTTGTTTTGGGATCAATAAAGTAGTCAAATACAGTGCAATCTGTATCAACAGGGAACGGGATTGTTTTGTGCTCAGAAATCCACCAAGTAGAAAATACTGCTCTGTGATCGGCAACCTTGTCTACAGTTAGACAGCCACCAAGAGCCCAAATGGAAGCGAATACAAAGCGAGCTTCAACAGCTTTACGATCCATATTAATACTATTAGCAGAGGCGGTGGTGCTAGGTGTAGAAGTTGAGTGAGCTTCTTCTTGTAGAAGGCCTTCAACTAGTTTGCAGAGCGTCTCGACTTGGTTGACAAAAGGTAAAGGAACGATAGTAGCGCATTTTCTACGTACAAATTCCAGCGTTGGTTCAACATACCTGTCAAATAATGGAGTCAAGATGGCACGAAGCTCAGGAGAAGAGTGTCCAGAGAGCCAAGAATCGGCAGTTGCCCTCCACCCCACATCCTCGGCTGCAGGAAAAAAATAAAAAAAACAGAAAAAATAAAGATCACCAACTAAACGAAGCGTTTTCTGTAAATGACAAATTCTTAAGATGAATAAAATAAAACGTACCGTTCATATATATAACACCTCCTCGAGAGACCGTGGCAGGACTGGCATGGTTCATATGACTAATCTCTAAAAGCAGCCTCATCGATGGAGCTAAAGCAATACGCTCGTTAGAAGCTAATGTCAACATTTTATTATCATCCATCACGGTATTCATACTTTCAATCCATTCAGGATCGATATCACCATCCAATACAATCCATTGATGGTGCCCAGTAGAAGCTGAGGTACCACTAGCAGCACCGCTGCTGTGTGCCGCGGCCATGCTGCGGTAGGTAGCACTCAACAAACCCTCCTTCCATTCACGTGTTTGTGGGTGAAGACATCCATACAACTCATCACGTGTAACTGATTTAGGATTAATGACCTTCGCAACAGCTATATGGCCAGAGAGTTGCAGTGCTCGTTGCAGCGTTTTCCAAACTGCCGTCTTCCCACAGCCAGGAGGACCAAGTAAGAAGACAGACCAACGAACCTCGAAAATTTCCCTAAGTTGGGATACTTTGAGTAAAAATACAGGCTCAGGTTGGTACCCCAGCTCCAAAGCAGCCTCTCGCACTCGCGTCTCAAAAGTTATATCAATAGCACGAGGCACGAGAGAAGACGTTTTAGGGAACAAATCTTCTAATAATCCAGAAAACACAGCTGCATCATCTGCAGTCAATTTCCCTAAATTAAAATCGCGAAGTGCACGCAATAGAACTTTCTCTTCAGAAAGCTCTGGTGCAGCACGTTTCATGCCACCTGCAACATAGAGAGTAGTTTTGATTGCTCGCAATTTCCAGTCATAGTGCCTTGCTTTGCTTAATAAATCTTCACAGAGACGATAAAGCGCAATGAATTTTCTGGACAAAGCACGTGCTGCTTGGAAGCCTTCAGCCATGAGCATTATTTCGCAGATAAGTGATAAATCTGGGGCTGCCATGGAGACTGGCCGGAAGAGCGCTTTGAGAGATTCTGGGAGTTCGGCTCTGCCAATGTAGCCAGGATTCATTGTAATGTGAGCCATAGCTGCGGAGGAAATTAAAAAGATAAATTATACTAATTAGTGCGCGAAGCTCAGAAGGAAATAATGTGGGGGGAAAGGTGGTTGGCCGCAACAGAAGCAGCGGTAGCACCGCAAAAATATTGAAGCAATAATTGGGAATCTGTTTTATTATCTTACCACTATTTTTTAATTTAATTTCATTTCCTTCAAATAATAAATGATTCTGTCTAGATCTCAATGCGTCCAGTACTGCCTTGTACTGGGTAGAACACACAGAAAGTACCGGTACCGGAATTCTATTAAACTCATCAAAACAGCCCCAAGCGCCAGTTTGAGCTAACCCCTTGTAGATTTGACCCATGGCTTTATAATCCATTTGATCAGAGCAATTGAAAACGTAGCATTGGACTCCTAGAGCACGAGCAAGATCTTTTGTTGTTTCAGTTTTCCCCGTCCCTGCAGGCCCAGCAGGGGCACCACCTGAAAAAGTATTGGAAAAAGGGAAGTTGAACATGTAAAAAAATAAGGAGTATATTGAATTAAAAACATTGATACTACTACTCATACTACTCATACTTAAAAAGCTGGAAAAAATAATATATAATATAAAAGAATCCTCTCTTCACCTACCGAGGATCAAGCGTTGTGCTTGGGTTAAAGTAATATAGCACCGATCAGTCAATGGTGTAATACACAAACATCCACAGTTTCCAATATATTCAAATTGGTAAGGAATATCAGCATCACAAATTTGCACCAATGGATCACCAGTCTTAGGGTCTTGAGTGTACCGTAACTGAGATTGCCAAGCAAAGACGTCCGCAGCTTCGCACCTATCTTCAATTAATCTTTGAACAACGTCTCGGGCATGGACATCAATAGTACACAGCGTAATAAGCTTTTTACGGTCATTTTTACTTAATGGGCTGTTAATCAATTCTATAATTTCACTTAGTTGTGCTTTTTGGCGTTCTAAAAGAGTTTTTAAAGCGTCCTCGTTGCCACCTTCCAGCTCAGCAAAGGCATCGTTCACTTGTTGTGTGAAATATGTCCTGCTGACGAGGACAGTAGTTTGAGCAGAATAGTCAAATACCCATTTAGAACGCGGCTTCTCTTCATAAGCAGGCATTGCTGCTCTGTATTCTGCTCTCAGCGCAGCACGCATAGCGTCAACCACAGCCGCAAGCCACACCTCAACTGCCCCAGTACAGCGGCATTCTCCATCAAATATAACGTATTCACCTTCTCCACTATACATACCGATAGCAACATTGGTCCGCTGACCAGTAGCCTCATCTTTCTTCCACTCCAATCGATGCAAATTATCAAACAATTTGGGCAAGTGGTGCTCCACTGAATGAGGATCGCCACCTTTTGCCAGAATATCTAGCAAATCCGCAGTAGAGACAAAGTAAAAACGAGGAAAAGCTTGTCTTTTTGTCTCCAAATAATCTTGCAAAGCACGTTCTCGCAGCTCTAAAGAGCGTAACAGCATTTCCAGCCTTTCTCTTCGTCCAGGTACAGCGCAGGCATCCAACACAGCAGGCGTAGCAGGTGCTGCCATCATTAATTCTTTAAAGTCGGAATTTACTTGATCAAACATAGTTGCTTCTTCAGGTAACTGCGCTCGAATATCAGCAGATGTACAGAAAATTGCTTCCAAAGCTGTCCACTTACGTTGAGTATCACTCCAAATTGATAACACAACATCCACGTTCGACAATTTCTTTTGCCAAGTAGCAACTTTAGATCTAAATGTAGGGTTTTCAGAGACAGCTTTACTAGCATTAAGATTTTGTAAAGTGACGCCATCAGACTCTAAAGCTTCAGTCACCGTTTCATCAACCACCAAACACGGAGGCGTTGTAGTAGGTGCATTTGTAATAGTAAACCCCAGGGTCAACACTTTCCACCCAGATTCAATCTTAGTCAAAGCTTTTTCAACAACAGCTTCTTTTTTTGCAGTGTCTACAACCTCTGCACATGCATCAGCACACCGGTCAAGACGTAAAGCAAGAAGAGCTCCCAACGTCAAAGATGAAGGGTCTGAAGGTAAGCTTGCATTGAGAGCTCGGCCCAGTGCAGCCCAGTGACGGTCCTTCATAGCTGGATGAGCTAAATCTTTTATCAGAGGCAATATCGTACTTATCCCTTTAACCCTGGATTCTAATATTTTATACGAATTGTATTCTCGGACAGATCGAGGTAAAGATTTCAAATCTTTATTTTTACGTTTACACTCTTCACCCAGTGCTTCTGCGTCTACTTGAGGCCATGGAAGGGCATCCCAAGAGGAGAATATATTCAGGGTAGTAGATATTTCATCCCACAATAAACGTAGCGCATGAGCTTCTTCTTGGCACCGTTGTAAGCTAGAGGAGGAAGAAACTGTCCTGTCGGCAGAGGAGGTGGCGCCGCTGCAACTGCTGGGCTGAGAAGAAGATAAGATGTCCAACAGCTGAAGACGTTCTCGCAAAGAATCAGATCTAGAACTCAAATCATGTAAATTAATAGAAACATTACTACCACTGTTGGTTCTAAGCTGCAGCGTGTCCAGGGCGGCAACCGCTTGTTCTACCTCTGCAGCCGTAAGCTCTTTTCCACCAGGCGGCCCAAACGGAGCTATTTTCTGGAAATACACACGAAATTCTTCACTTTCATGGTTTAATTGTGAATATAATTTCTTCACATCTGCTACTTCGGCGGTAATAACAGGGGAAAGTGCTTCTTTTGCAGCAGATGCTTTGCGGGTCAGGCTTCTCCATGCTTGTGGGCATTGGCGTAAAGTAGATTCAGTCTCTTCAGAAAGAGGGGCCTCACACCGTTGTAGCATTGCTGAGGCAGCAAGAAGTGGACCTAACTCGGCATCAGAGTTGGATACACGTTGAGTAATTTCTTTGAAACAACGAAGTAAAGAATAGAGCTGCTGAGAATCAACTGCCATGGACGCAGCAGCGAGGGATGCTGTTGAAGAACGACGACTGCCAGTGCTACCAGCACCACTGAGCACTGAAGCTCTAGAAGATAATTTACTAGAGGAGCTAAAAATAGAGGCTCTGCCCATAAGGCTCGATCTCTGACCAGCAGTAGGAGCCACCTTTGTAGTCGCTCTACGAGACGCTGCTGAAGAAGAACCAAGGACAGTTGGTCCTCTTTCTTTTATTTGAACCATAGTCGACGCAGATTGGATAGTATCTATAGCTTTGCTAATAAATTCCATTGTAGAATCAAGTTTTCTTTCAACGCTGTGTCTAATTTTTCCGGTTAAAAGAGCAACGTGTTTGCCAGCAGCAGTAGCCAGAGCTTGTTTTGCTGGCTCAAAGTCCATTGATATCCAGCCAACTGGGGTTTGTACAGAAGGTATTTGGTGAATAGAGTCTTGAAGAGTGCGTAGCCGATGAATTTCTGTTTCAATTTCTTCTAAAACCTGCTTTTCTAGAGCTCCATCTTCTCCACTAGTATTATTTGAGAGAGTCGCAGCAGCAGCAGTACAGGTGGAAGCTACCTCGTGTTGGAAAATAAAAATCTGTGACGCTACAGATTCACACCGTGCAACACTCGTAGCAAATGCGCTTCTCACTGCTGCAAGGCCATCTCTAACAGCAAAGGTTTCTTCCAACTCAATTTGGTGCCTAAAGGACAAACAAAGGCGCGACAGGGCAAAAGCATACTTTTCAAACATCTCTGCTATTGTATTCGGTAATCCCTTTTCTGGAACTAAATTCTCTATATTTTTCCAAGATCCAAGCTGTGGAGACCACTGCAAGCCTTCTTTACCACTCGCCAAGTGCAATGCTACTATCAACAACGGGGGCATCGGAAACCCCTTTTCACCTTGCTCAACGATTAATAAACGTGTCAACGCTTCCAAGGAAACAATTACAGCATCAATACATCCCTTTTGTGCTATAGTAGAAACATAACGGGAATACTCGACCCAGGAAGGTGAAGTAGGGACCAGACCAAGTTGTTCAGCTGCACTTTCAAGACGAGAATGTAATCTCTGTGAACCTTCATCAACTGCACATTTTCTGTGTGTAGCAGCAGCTTCTAACCATGTATTTAAGTCTACAAAAGATTGCAAAGACTTAGAAATAGTATAAGAAGCACCGCTGACCGCAGAGCGTTTCAAGCTTGCAAAGGAGTTGATATTATTTGCACTATCGTTGGCAGAAAAAGAAAGAGGAAAGTCCTTCTGCCACTGTTGAGTATCAACTTCAGTGGCAACTACGACCTCTCGCAGTAGTTTCACTTGTTTGGCGAGCTCTATACCACATTGAGATGCAGTACTGCAAAATGAATCAAGCTCTTTACTCGCCCAAGTAACTTCTCGTTGCCCCTTTGCAGCGATATTTTCAGCTGCAGCGAGTGCTGAAGCAACCAGAGGTACTTCTACTGCTGACAAACTAGATCGAACAGCATTTAGCTCTGCTGCAAGTTGCTGTAAAGCAGAGATATGCTGTAATAAAACAGCTTCTTGCTGGAAAAATGCTAGGGCAGCAGCAGGAATTGGTCTTGATAACCTAGACATGGCAGTCAGAGCTCGCACTTCTTTCAGCAACTGCGACAAAGCAGGATTAAAATTGACTTGAACAGTAGACGTCTGCGTTAAATGCAGCGTATCACTAGTATTAGGTGGAGAAACGAGCGTTTGTAATACGCTCAATACTGGTTGCTTCATTGTCGCGTCAGAAATTCCAGCAGAGGTCTCACACCAAGCTGCCATCACCCCATCTTCATGAGACCTCAGCATGCGCAGAGCGCTATCGTAGACCCTGATCATCTCACGACCAGTCTCACTTTGTAATATAGATTGGCTTAGATTACGTAGTCGGGCCATAGGTACAGTTAATCGTTCTTGTAAACCTCGAACCCAAGCGACTGCACCAGCACAGGGAGGAGTGCCAAGTGCAACTGGTGGTGCTGCCTTTTCACTATCAAATACTTCCTCCACTGCACGCACTTCATGAGTAAATGTCTTTACTGCTTTCATTTGAACTGTCTCAATGCAGCGTCGCGCTATTGGACGATCACAGAGAGCTTCCAAACTTTCAATTATTTTGCAGCACCCATCAAAAGTCGGAGCAGTCTCCAAAACTCGAGTAATAAATACAGATAACCGAGCATCCAGTTGCTGAACACCATATTTCCAACCCAACATTGCAGTGGGAAAGGTAGAATTTGTCAAATCAAATGGGTCTACAGTGCCAGAACCTTGAGAAATCACTTTTTCCTGAATAATAACAAATTCTGAATAGAGATGTCGAGCAGTCGCAGTGAAAGCGCCACCTTCTGGACCACCAAAATCAATTTTCTCAAGCTTTGAGTATTGATTTGATGTCGTACAGACTGTGTGAATGTCTTGACAACGTGCCATTAAAGCATCAATAGCTCTGAATGTCCCATGCGCTGTGGGAAAGCTTGTACTTTCTTCTCCGCGAGTTGCTAAATTACTTGCTTTGTCTCGGGCATCAGCATAGCAGCTCTTCATATGGCCCAAGATGCGCAACATACCACGCGAAACACCAGACGCTTCATTTAAATCACCTTGAAGCAGTTCTCTACCATAAACACACCTCTGTGCTACGTTGACAACATCATTCGCCATTGCCTGCACCATTAAAGAGAGAGCGATGCTGCTAGAGCGAAGGGCGTCGCAGTACTGCCACGTTAAAAATATTCCATGCATACACAATGTAACCGCATCTGAAGCATTAATTAAATTTTCAGAAGTATATAACCGCTGAAAAAGAGGGAGTAATGGTGCAAGAGCGATGGCAATTGAACGGGCCTCTTCAGCCGCAGCACCGACGTTGTAACAAGATTGAAGGAAAGATGGGGCCACAGAGCTGCCTGTCTTAAGCAAAGCTTGGGTTATCACCGTAATAGAACGGTGTTGTAATTCTTTATTCAAAGTTTCCAAAGCAACTGCACGTGTTTTCCACGACAGGGCTGCAGCAATCGCCTTTGACGAGAGGTTAAATTCCCCACCCTGCTTGGCTGAGCGCGCTGTTTCCTTCTCAGCGTCATTGATACGCCGGGAGAGAGAGACGTCTACAATGGATACCCAGGATGAAACTGCACTTTCTAAATGTACCAGCGTTGAACTATCTAAAGTAATGCCTCCTTCTTCGCCTTCTTCTATTTTCGTTTCGAGACATGAAAAGTCAACAGCAGTAGGCAGGGGGAGAATGGTGGGCGCATCATCAAAAGTACCAGTGGTCTCGTTTTTATCCAGTATTGATGACATACATGGCAAGTTCTCTCCAGTAAATTCTCCACTAGCAACAATGCAGTCAAAGTTCTCCGGGGATAACGACTCTGGAGTAGGCTTTAAAAAAAAGACGCAGCGGCCGGGCGGACGAGCACCCGGTCTAACACTTGCACAGAGTTGGGTGCCCTGGAGGTAGAATAGGAGGGAACATGCCGCAGTACTATTCAAAAACTCGTTTAAGGCAGCTCTACAAAGCCAAAGAAGAAATATTTAGAGTGAGGGAAAGAACAGGCAATCTCATCAACTTGACAAACTGGCATCAAAATTCTCATTAAGTGAGCTTACCTGTAGTCCGAATCCAGGAATGATTTCCACTGCGTTTCATCTTCGAGTTCAAACCCTAATTTTAACTTCTTAAGCACTCTTTGTTGCAACAATGTTGCTGAAGATATTGGATCGCTTACTGTCATTTTAAAAAGTCAAACTTTATAAAAATGTCAAAGTAGGCACCTCCATTAGATTTATAATGTAAAGCCTATACTTTAATACTGGTATTAAAAGCACAGTTGGTGCTTTATAGACCGGCCTGGATCGGTCAACATCGTCAGTGCTGTCAGTGCTGTCAAACACAAATGCTGCGTCCACAAAATTCTTGAATTATTTCAGCGATTCCGAACAAATTGCTCTATTTAGTATTAGATCCCAAATTCAAAATGCAAAGCATGCAGCAGATCTCCTCAGGCGTTCTTTCTGGTGGACAAAGTAAGTGATTTTTTATTGATTCGGTCGCACCAATTAAACCACACCTTCTTATCTTTAAGCCTTCTCACATAGCACATTCTACTCATTTATCCCCATTACAGATGTTCCTAGACCCGCAGTCGCACCTCGCAACTCTCCCAGTCCGTTCAAGTTTTTATCTAGCACCAGCACCAGCACGCTTCCCCACCGCTCCCTTGTTCAAATCTGCAACGCTGGTTTCTCTTCTGGCTCCTCTGGCTCATCACCGTCATCTGATAAAAAATCCAATAAGAAGAAAGCCCGTATCACCCGTTATTTAGATGTTGAAGATGGCTCTCCTCAGCAATCTGCAGAGGAATTCAGTGGATGGATTGAGATGCCTGATATCGATGCTATTCAATCCTTTGTTTCAAAACCTATTAAGCCAATCATCCTGGCTACTGGCAAAGCTATTTGTTTGTATAAAGTAGGAGAACAGATCTTCTGCAGTGATGCAAACTCCACTGCATATCAATACCCGCTCGCCGATGCCAACATCCTTGGGTTAAAAACTGGGCCAGCTGTTGAGTCCAAGTTAGATGGAACTGTCTACGATCTTGCTACAGGGAGGGTGATGTCGTGGTGCCCAAAGAATACGCCTGTCCGCGGCTTCTTAGGCGCACTCAAGAATAAGAGTGAACCTATAGATCTTCCTATATATCCTACGAAAGTGGAAGGCAGAAAAGTATTTGTAAAACTTGCTAAAAACTAAACCAGCAAATTTTGTTCTACTGAGATTTTGTTTATACATTCATGTTTACATCAATCAACTATGTAATTTCTAAGCACTAAATCAATTACTATTCTAGAGGATCGTGGTACATTAGGAATTAAAGATATAATACGCAAGAGAGTTTGTAATGTTTGATCATTTTTCCGCTTAGGGAATAAAGGCTTCTGGTGGCGGTGGCAGCAGCTCTCCTCCTCTCATATCCATAAATTGAACCAAAGCAAGGTATGCAACACCGAAAATAATAGAAATAGCACCAGTAAGGATGGCTGTGGTTTGTCCACGGGCTATAGAGGGATCAGGTACAGCATTTACACGAGGAGGGTTGGAGACAGGATCTGTGCTGTCAACTGCAGAGAAAGGGGATGGGGAAATATTGGGTAAATGATTGCAGATAGAAGCGAAATTGATTAACAAGGTAGCATAGGTGCTATAAAAGCGTAGGGAATGCTCTTGAAGTAGAAAATCTACTGTTTCTCCTCACCTTTTGGCTTCTGTTCTTGTTGGTTGTTGGGCTCTTGGTCGGCAGCGGCACAGACATGGAGAGGCCGTCTCAGAGCAACATTTGAGATCCTGTAGCAAAGAAATAACCATTAACTGCTGACCATTCAAATATAGAGAACAATTTGGGAGGATAATGTATTACTAACTTGCCTCATCTTGCGGGTGTGGGTGACGAAGGCTGCATTTCGTGGCATGGCCCTTGCCTGAACGTGAGACGTTGTGGCTGCAGCTTGCATCATGGTTTCCAATAGAATCTGTTAAACTATTCAAATGCCTGGACCGCTGTGCTCTGTGGCGTTGTAACGAACGATCTGGAGAGCCTAAAAATCTAATTATTTTTCAAACCAGCCGCTGTGCTCATTAAGAAGCTTCAATTCAAATCAATTATTGATTTATTTTCTTTTGATCTACATCCAAATTGTGTTTTTGACTCAAATCTACGCTCAGAGAGGGGGATTACAAGTTCATCTTTGTCAAATCTAATTAAAATCCTAAATATCGCTCACAAAAGATGGGTGACGAACCTACAGGTCTCAACCTGTCCCTTGATGATATCATCAAGAAACAACAAGAACAGACCTCCAAAGGTGGAGATGATAGAAGAAATCGCCAGAGAGGACAGCGCCAAGGAAATTTTAATAATGGCTCTCGATCCGGGGGCGGCGGTCGTGACTTTGACATGGTTGGTGGGGGCGGTGGGGGCCCTGTGAGACGGCATAATGATGCAGGAAGGGATAGAGCACATCATAATGTAAGTGAATCAATAGAATCCATCACTATTACGTCTTAAATACTCGATTGATATCTAAACTTTTTCCTTATTCCGTATTATTTTTTCTGGAATCAGAGACCGTATGGCGGCAGCAGAGGAGGAACTGATCGTCTTGCAGGCCGTCTTCGTGACAACTCTGGCCACGACCCTCGCAGTGTTGGTCATGGAGGTGATCGTGGCATTAGTGCTAGAAATTCTCGTGGTAGTCATATCAATTACCGTGAACTCCAGAGGTGTTATGTTGAACATGAAACTGGGGTGGTGGTGTTCAAATACCGAGGCGGACATCTAGTGAGAATTACGCCAGAGGGTGAGATCACTTTGGATACGCATGGATACCATAATGTGAGCTATTTAGTTATTAGTAGAGCAAATTGCAGCATTATTCTTAGATTTTACTGTTTGCTTAGCGAGCGTTTTTTTTCTTCTTTTTTCTCTGCGTTCCACGCCTTTTTCTACAGGAGACCAATATTGCATCGTTAAATGACGCTTTAAATTGTATAGGTATCCGTATTACTGCCCCAAGTGGCGACCCCAGTAACGGAGAATGGACTATATCTGATGGAAATTCTTTAACTAGATATACAGATGGGGTCGTAATTCCGGCAAAGGGGGCGTCATGGAGAGGACAACAAGTCCTTGATGCATTTAAGAACCCGAATAGAGGAGCAGCGACCGCAGCAACTGCAGCGTCAAATGCAATGGCATCGAATATGGGGGTTTTACCTGGGTTCATGCCTATGCCAGGCATGCATCCAGCGCTGGCAATGGGGTACAGTGGTGGGGGCGGGAGAGGCGGTGGCCGTGGCGGACAGCGATTCACACCTTACTAGTTGCTTGGATTCTTTATGATGTGACATTGTGTTTATCTGTATAATTGTGTAAAGTGCAGTGTAACGGCCCTTCCTAGAAGCACTGAAAATACGACTCAGGCTTAGCCTTTCAAAATACGCGGGGTTTTATTCAATGAGTGATTGCCAGCCTGGGTACTAAGGCGTGCAGACGATGAAGGAAGGGCTTTAATCTCGGAGACGTGCACAGTTGAGCTCAAAACCTTCTACCGTAATATGAATGAATGTATGTGGCATATTGGGAGGATAAATCGCTTTTTTATTTTTAATATTTAAATGATTGGAATCCTCAAACGCATTCACTTAATTATGAGAAGTCCAGGTCGCAAAAAATGTGCAATGTTGATGCTGCTACAGCTGGTGATGCTAGCAAGTGCACAATCGGTGAGTAATGGCACTATAAGGATGCAAATTTGCGGTTTTTATTTTTAATCCTAGTATATTTGTTTGCACGTGCTCTACCGGCGTGCTCCTTGCTAGCCTCCTCCTTCATGAAAACACCGTGTTTGAACTTTTACTTGAGCAACATTGCAGGTCCCGCGGTGCAACAACGACACAATGCTAGAGTATGCTAAATCTGATAGTGACCTTGCACTCACCGCCGCTTGGGCCAGAAATGCCAACACAGACATTCTTTTGGACAGTCCTTCCATCAATGTGACCATGTTTATGCCTACAAACGAAGCTGTCAGGGAAGCGATCTTTAGTTACAGTAAGTTTGAAATTATAAAAGACCTTTCTTTTCCCTCGCCAATACGAACACCGCCCACCTCTTACTGGACCCTAAACTGACTCCTAAATTCCCATGTGTATTACGAAACCACTTATTAAAGATGGCGTAACTAACTTAACTGAAGCTAATGTCGGCCAAGGCGACCAGGCAGAGCTTGCTGTCTACAATATCATTGAAGGACTTTACTCGCCTGAAGATTTGGTGAACTTGACATCTGTTAATAGCATTCTCGGCATGCTAAAACAACAAGATTACGTGATAAAAGCATTCCGAGATGCGCTTGGGGATCTCTATCTTCAGGGATTGACGGAGAACAATATTGTCAAGGTCCTAGAAGTTAAGAAAACTTGCAACGGATTTGCTTACAAAGTCGGTGCAGCTCTTCTGCCTGCTGCTAAAGAGACTCAAATATTTAGCAGATACGGTGATGGTGCTATCGTAGCACAGATATACGTGAATGGAAGTAATTGCCCTATTTCTATCCCTGAATACGTGGCCACTGATGTCCCAGGTACTGCTCAGTGGCAACAAGTATGGTCTGATACAAAAATGGATGTGCCACTTAGTAATAAATTATTAGCTGCTACGCTTTTAGTACCTCAAGACAGTACTTCAAAACTCGATGCACAAGATTCTACAGCTGCTTCAGTGATGTATAATATGATTTCTGGGCAATGGTGCCCTGGAGAACTTGAATCCCTTGCCAATGCCAATGGTGGGAGTATTACAAAAAATAGTATGCTGGGTGAAGTTACTGGCACTGAGCTACCTCTTCGTTTTACAAATGAATCTGGAACCTTGGTTGTCAGTGGAGACCTGGGTACTGCACGTGTGCTCAGCCATAGTGTGGGCTGTCAAGGTGTTATTTTGAAAACTGATGTCCCGCTTCGTCCATCACCTGCTGCTGCTTTTACCCCTGCCCCTACAGTTTTGCCTACGCCTTTAACCAGACATCTTACGTGCAATCCCGTTGTATATGTAGCTGATCCAGCAGCAGCGGAACCTTTACCTTCGGATTCTTCGTCCTCGTCTTCAAGCACAGGGTTAGCGATTGGCTTGGGAGTTGGGCTCGGCTGTGCAGTTATCGCAGGAGGCGCTGGAGTCTTCCTTTATCGAAACCGCAAAAATTCTAACAAAGTTAATAATATCAGCAACAGCAAAGGTACTGCTCACAATAGTAATAATGATGATTCAAACACTTGGAATTCAGTCCCTGCTTCCTCTGTGTTCGCTTCTTTGCTTACAAACCCTACGGCAACAGCCGTTAGTTTACCTGGAGAATCCCATCATACAGCCCGTGTTGCACCTGTCACCCCTGATGTAGCTGCAATGTATGGCGAGTTTCTTGATCTTGAAGATTACGAAGACTCTGACAACGATGAGAAGTTTGCACAGCAGGAGGAAGGAATCCGTTTTCCTAATGACCAAATCCTTGCTAAAACAACCTCTGGAAAGAATACGCAGCAGCTTTCAAGGCTTCTTTCTTCTGAGTTGTCTCGTGACTTGTGGGAAATTAAAGACACAGATGTCGAAATTATCATCGACGCTGAATCTCAACCGGTGGAGCTGGGTCGTGGGTCCTTTGGATCTGTATATCGTGGTGTCTTGCGTGGGGTACAACCTGCAGCAGTGAAAGTGCTGAATGCAAGCGTTGGGAGTGATGCTAAAGCAGCTTTTGAGCGGGAAGCAGCAATTCTCAAGCATGTCAACCGAGATAAAAATGTTGTGCAGCTCTACGGAACAAGCAAAATGCCTGACGGAAAGCTATTGTTGGTAACTGAATTAATGGAGGGTGGCGATCTCAGACGTGCTCTAAACAACCCAGCAACAGCTGAGAAACTTTACTGGCATAATAGCGGCAAGCGTGTTGCTCTTGACATTGCTCGTGGCTTGACTTCGTTGCACGCCGTCAATGTCGTTCATCGTGATCTCAAGTCTAAAAATGTGCTGTTGACAGACACTTTAAGCGCCAAGGTGGCTGATGTTGGCATTGCTGCTGTTCATTCTCAGGGGTATTTGACAGCCAGTGCTGGCCACGTGATTGGTACCTTGGCGTGGAGTGCTCCGGAGCTACTCCTCGGAAAACGATGCACTGAAAAAGTCGATATTTACAGCTTAGGTATTGTTTTATGGGAGATTGCTACCGGTGGCATTCCTCAGCGTGGGTTTACTGAGCCACCACCGCCTTCCGAACGGTGCCCTGCTGAGCTTTCTGTGCTTATTCTGAAGTGTACAGCATCAAACCCTCGTAATCGTCCCACTGCTAGGGAAGTCTACGAAAGCATTCTACTTATTTCGCCACTGGAAGAAGCTTAGAGAAAGAAGCTTGGAGTCCAGCTATTTTCTGCTAAATTGCCCGGCGATGTTTGCTGCTGGCCTTGCTGCTCTGGCTAATTTCGTATATACTCAACTGTGCGCTGCATTAGAAATTTTTAGTTTTACGTGTATAAACAAAGTTTTACGGCTTTCTGCATAAAAGTACAACTTTAGAGTTATGAAATCCGGCGAATTTTTGACCTAAAGCCCGACCACCGGCGAGTTTTTCAGGTGCACCCTCACTCAATCCAAAGCGTTCACAATTTCACACAGTACCCCATCCTTCAACTCTACTACAACCTTTCCCAACACTGAAGAGTCAATGCAACTATTTTTGGATTCTCTACCAACTAGCAAGAACCTTTTGTTTGCCTGCCGCCGCATCGTTTACTAATACAATGGCCTAGCTGGGCAGCAATAATATTGTCAAATCTTTTAATCCCAGCGAATCTGTTACTTCTGTGGTAGATGAGAAGGCGATGCTGGGAGAAGGGCTGGGAGAAGCTGGGAGAGCTGGGAAATGCGCATTAAAACGCCGGTTTGAGCAATTCCTGCAAAGAGGAAATGGACAGCAAATACCAGGGAGGGCTACAGCTGCCCGCTAGCCACATTGCTGTATTGATCACATTATTGATGATCGCTCAAGCGATTCCTGATCGCCTGCTGCGTCTACACCCGTGACTGGCAGTGCCCACGATATCAAAGCATCGCTATCAGCTCGTTCAGTATCCAGCTGTGCTCGTTGTTCTTCTGGCCGAGTCGCTGCTGCCTTGAGAAAATCCCATTCTTCTTGTCGCTGCCCTCCGGCCACCACTTCGATGCTTTCTTTAGCTACCTAGAGCAAATCTTGCTCGCCTATATATTTTTCTTGATATTTCATCCTACTGATTGGATGTTAAAAGAATAGAGAGATGATGGTGAAAAAATGGCATACTAGTACAAATAGCAACACCATACCCTCAGAAGAAAAAAAGGCGCAAGTAAACATTTAAGTAGCTGAATAATAGAAACAGAAGGAAGCTGAGAAAACACAGTAATTTATTTTTTAGTTTAGGCTCTGATGCTATTCGTAGGAAAAAGAAATTTAATTAAATACAGAACCGAATAAGGGAAAATGGCATGCCCAACACCGCCTTTCAGGGGCTGGCGTCTGGACAATGGCCCTCGGGGGCTGCACAACAAGGGAAAGTCTGTGAACTCTGGAAAGGAATACAGGGGTCAGGGGCGTAGGATGCCTGGACAAACCGTTTTTCAAGCCCTTCAACCTGCAAGATAGTGTCCATTTCATTTTTGTTCTTAGTATTGCTCGTCTCCATATGGCCAGCCAGGAGGCCATAGATTTGCTTCCCCTTGAACGTCTCCATCGACTCCTTATGCAGCCTACAGAAATAAAGCCACGGTTAAAACAAGTTGGGAAATTTGAGGAAGAAATTCACGAATAAAAGCAATGGGACAAAAGATATTTCTACATACTCACTTGATGAAATCCAGTGCGCCAGCAAGTTGAAGAGCGGCGTCTTTATCCAATTTATTCTTGTACTCTACCACTACGACACAATTTTCCGCAATGGCGCCTGCGTCTATCTCGCGATACTTTCCATTTGGCCCAAATATCTTCTTGTCACAAAGGGGCTTGACAGTTTCCTTGTCGTGCCCCATCTCCACCAAATAGTTCATAGCAACCGCTGCCAGTTGCTGCTCATAACCGGCAGTTTGAGTCGCCTTCCAGCCTTCTAAGCTTTCAATCTACAAGATCAGGAATGAAAGAAATATATTTGTCAGAAATTCAGGGTGAAAAAACAACAAAATGTGCGAGGAAGGTGAAGACTTACCCGTTCCGCCAAGTTGTCCGTGGACGTGGTTACGACGACGAATTGCGCGCCATCATGCAGGTCTACTTCCTCTGGCACAGTCACTTCGGGGCTCAGATCATTCGGATCATAATCTTTCAAAGGTACCACACCAACGCCACCACCAAAACGAATCACATATGCGATGAAATTTTGTCGTGAGGTGCGTTTCAACCGAATTTCCCGAAGACCCGAATCTCCAAACACGTGCAAAACAATGCCTGCATAAAGCTGAGGCTTCTTCGACGCAAGCTCCGCCTCGAAGTCGTTGCTGGAGCGTAGCGGTAAGCATGGTAAGCGCCTTCCAGGATGAGCCTGCAATTTGGAGATTGTGCCACTAACGCGAGCTGGGTGCGGCATTGATAGATATAGAGGCCTTAATCTCCGCCTAGGAACGACAGCCGAGGCTACCAGGGTGGCCCGGAGGGCCGGAGGATGAATGGTGTTCCTGATCAAGCTAAGAATTGCTCGACTCGAGCAAGAACTCGAAGTTCTTCTGCTCCAGCAACAGTGCCAAAGATCCCTATGAAATATAAGATAATTTATCTACTGGTATTAAATATTTCAAAAACAAAGAGGAAATTGAAAATTGCCTTGAATAGGAGATTTCGAATTGAAGTTCAATCAGTGATAACGCCAGCTCAGCTGGCAGCTGGGACCCATACTGGTTCTCCCCTCTGGGGCGAATATAACTGCTTGAATATACTTGTTATCTGCTTAAAATTCATTGATTGTTGCTCTTCCATTTAAATAGGGGTGGCCTGAAGTCGCGCTGGCGGCTTCTCACGATCCCTTAAGTCACCCTGTTGGGGTTAATTTGTTTTGTTTTGTTTTTCGAGTACCTGTGGGGAAAAAATTGTCTGTACACAGTCGCTCCACGACGAGTCTTACGCTTTATCTACACTAAAAATGCTGAATGGAAGACTTCATAAACCAGCCGTACATTGTCGTACAACCGGAAAGTCTCTTCAAGGCACTAGACCAGTACGAGCTGGTCACCATCGACGAGTGCGAGAGCGTGTTCTCCCAGCTGCAGTCCAAAACGAATTCAGAGGTTGAAGAGGTATATACAAGTTTCAAAGCATCGTGCAGATATGCTGGTTGCACTTTTTCACTTCAAGTAAGGCTTATTATGCTATGATGACATCAATACGTGCCTTGTAAAAATACGTGCCTTGCCACTCTGAATGCTTAGCACAGATACTATTTTTAAATTATCAAATCCGCTTTAACAATTTGCCTTCAATAGTAGTCGTCTGGATCTGGGAGATCATCGTAATTCTGGATTGCGTCCATTTGTGTATCATATTCCCATTTCTTCCAGACCTCTGCACTTCCCGTAATCTCTGCATCTGCAACGGCAACAGCCACTCCTTGAAGTTGCAAACAGTTTCTCAATCTCGAAACGTACTCCTCACCCTCAATCTCTACTGCGATTCCGTTTCCAGTATGGCGCATTAAATTTCTTAGCCAGGTAATAATATCAGAGATGTTTTCAATACCGTAGAAACTTGCAAAACCTGTTGTCAATACAGTAACTTTTTTCAACTTTTTCATATGAGCAGCAAATTCACAGCGGTTGGTTGATTTAGTTTGGCTTGTCTCTTCAAGTTGACGGGATTCTGCCAGTAAGAAGGATGTTTTAATAACTGAGAAATCGACAATAAGGTGCTCTACGTTTTCGAGACAAGGTCCCCCCTTTGGAAAGTATGCCTCGCCACCAGTATTCCCCGATACAACTAGTAATTCTTTGACTTGAGAAAAAGCACCTTGGAGCGCTGCGTCTTGCCAGCCAGTCATTTTCCCTGAAATATGTAAGCGTTCCAGGCTAGATAATGACTTCATTAACTCTCTAATGCTTGCTTTTTCATGGCTTACAATATCACCTCCAAAATCAGTGTGTGCCCACTTCAATGTTTTCAATTTTTTCATTTTTGTCAAAACATCAAGGACGTGGTACTGGCGAGAACCTGAGCCGTAAAGGTTCCAATAGTCCGCTCTGCCAATTGATGATAGTTCTAATGCTAGCTCTGCTATAGAACCCAGGTTATTTAACGCATGAAGCAATCCTGGTATGACAATGTCTCGTTGATGCATCAGCCGTTCGGGGTTCTTTGCATCTACCTTGGTCGGGTATTGGATTGATAGAGAGGTGAGTTTCCTAACCCATGGATTTCGAAGAGAAGACGACAGTCCCACTATTGGACCAAACGCTTTGAAACATTCTAGGCTGGCAGGTAATTCATTTCTGGATGGGTCGCCTACAGAGTTAAATACACGGGCAAGGTCAGTTTCAAGCCCCGCCTCCGCCCGAGTTGGAGATCTCAAAATCAGTTCTTTTAAGTTAGGCGCCCATCTGACGAGCTCCCAGTCTTCAGTTACTGACCATTGAAAATCAAGAAACAGGGAGCTCAGGTTGGGGAACGCTGGCAGCCAATTGAATGAAGCATGGCCAGGAAGGCCTCGGCGGTTTCTAGCATATTTTGAGACAACTAAATGAAGGCTAGAGAGGGTTGTAGATACATTCTGAAAGACATTGAACGCAATAGTATTGTGACGTTGACAATACAAATGCTCTGCAAATGAGCAAAGAAAGAGTCAATTTGAAGATAAACAAGAACTGATGAGGAACTTTCTTACCGCTGCCACAATCCATTCAAATTTTTGGCAGGAAATAGAAACTTTTGCTATTTCTTACCGTACTTAAGCCTCTCAATGTTAGCGCCTCTTTTAAAAAGCCAGAATCCAAAGCTGTCGATTTTCTCTTCGGTATCAAGTCTTCCTTGTAGAGGAGCAACGTCAGCTGACACAGGAGCAGGGGCACACAATAATCCCAAGTGTCGCCACGCCTTGCACGTTGACTCAACAGCACAAACTCTGCAATCAATTATTTAATATCAATGTTAGGAAGGAAAAAGAATGAGTTTGCAACAGACAAGCACCTCACTCCGCTAAACAAAGATTTGACGTGATCACTTCAAAGGCTTCTAAAGGAAGTGACAGAGCGGGGCACGTAGTCGCCATTCTTTCGGATGATGTTCGAAAAAATTGAAAATGATTGACTTAAGTTGGGGAGTCTCTTACTGAGGAACGGGAACACTATGAAGGAATCAGGAGTATGATAGTTCAAAATAAGTTTTACTAGCTCAGATCCCTGCAACACTATATTTTTTATTAGAGGTGTATATACAAAGTGCCTGGAAGTGATAAAGTGGCTGAGCAGATCAAAGATTTCAAGCTTGATCAAAAATTCATAATTGTTATTATTTTAATTGTGAGACGCATATGTTTTGGGAAAGAGTGCTTAGTTACGCAGATAACTTACATAAATTCTCTTATGATAGCATCGTCAACTCCGGTCTTCATTGCTTAGTATCCAGGATAACTATAATTTAAATCTTTTATTACAACAATGGCTGGCCAGCAGCCTGGACAAGGAGGCTTTGGTCAAGTATTTGGGCAACCTAGTTATCAACCGTTTGGGCAACAGCCTGCAGCAAATCCTGCACCATTTAGCTTTGGGGCTGCCCCCTCCGCTGCCCCCGCTCCAGCGACCACACCACCGCCCGGCTTTGGCTTTGGCTTTGGGCAGTCCCCAGCTCAAGCTCCTTCACAGCAACAACATCAGCAACCAGCAGGATTCGGATTTGGACAACCTCAAGCTCCTGCGTTTGGACATCAAGCAGCACCTCCACCTGCCTTTGGAGGAGCCCCAGTATTTTCAAATACAAGCACCGCTGGCAGTGGCGGGTTTAATTTTAATGCCGCAGCCCCAGCATTTACGCCTACTGCTGCACCTGCACCTCGTTCTTTTGATTTTGGCAGTGCATTAAGGAAGCAAGAACACGCTGCTGCTGCACCATCTCCAGCTCCTATAGCATTTGGATCACAAGCTCCAGGTCGTCAACAACAACACCAGCAGCAGCAACAGAACGCTGTAGAAGAGGAAGAAGAAGAAGAGTTCGACTACGAGGCAGCAAAAAGAGCAGCATTAGATGCAATGCCGTCTTTTCAAGGCACTGGTGGAGGCAGCTCTGCTGCTGCACCGCCAAAGTCTATTCAGAAAAAAACATCTTTCGGTGGTGGTGGTTTTACACGACCTCCTCCACCACCAGCTACTCGTAAAAAGCAATCTGCACAGGCCGCAGCAGCAGCACAGCAAGGTGAAGACCCGGCAGAGGTAGCACGTCGTATGCAGCGTGCTAATAGATTCGCCCCTGTTTCTGCTACACCGTCTTCTATCTCTCCACCACAAGCATCACCTCAAATGTTTACTGTTCCTCCTGTTACATCATCTCGTCCTCCTCCTGGCCTCATTCGCCCAGCTTCCTCCAATTTTGGAGGTGATGAGGGTAGCAACATCAACGATGAAGACGATTATGGTGGTGTTGGTGGCGGTCGTGGTCCTATTGTAGGTACTTGTGAAGATATGTGCCCTGCTTCTGAACGTGAACGACGTCAAAATATGTCAGATATTCAAATTTTTGAACGTGTGGATCCAAACAACCCAAATCTCACTTCGGCAGAATTAGCGGTGAGGCGATTTGCTCGTACAGTAGATGACCCACATCCATCAGAATTCCGTACTCGCGGTGCATTGACTCGTACTATGGATTACCTTAGAAGGTTATTGGATAGAACAGACGTACGCTTTGGTCTAGTACATAAATTTTTATGGGACCGATACCGTTCTATAAGACAAGATTTGTATATTCAAAATATCAGTGATGAGTTTGCTATTAATATATTTGAAGAGATTGTGAGGTTTCATGTGTTGTGTGAACACGAACTCTGTGGAGAAGATCAAAGTGGTGAGTTATTATTAAAAATTCGACCAAATTGATTATAGTTCAGTTGTTTTCCTATCATCATCAAAGTGGAGAAGGAGGAATGTATCTAGTATTTTATTAGATAACTAGTTAATTTCTTATTTATTTTCTCTCTCTCTCTTTATGCAGTCACTGATATGGAGGGTTTCAATTCGCATTTGAATATGGAACAAATGAATAAAGCTCTTATATCCCTTAATGAAATGTATAACAAAGCAGCAGCCAAAGGACGACCATCACCAAACGGTAATGCATTGTTATTTAGTTTTTATACTAGCTTTAATACATAATATCAATTCATCGTTCCTTTTCAACACTAAGATACCAGTTATTCTAACCAACTATCCTAAATTCCATTGTCCTGTACAGAGGCCGAATTTAGAACCTACCATTTACTTTCTTTAATGGCGCAACATGGCAAATTCAAAGGAGACCAACAAGCATTCTTATCTACCCTACAAGCACTACGCCCAGAAGTTCGTGGATCTGCAATGGTGCAATGGGCATTGAAATTACGTGCTAATTTTGTAGCTGGAAACTTTGTGGGATTCTTTTTACTCGTACAAGAAGCGGCATACTTGCCAGCGTGTGCTGCCCACACCTATTTCCCTGCTGTGAGAGCTCGTTTCTTACGTACTCTGGCAGAGACATTAGCACCTACAGCTTCACGGCCTGCAATTGTAGAAATATCATGGCTACGTAGAGCACTTATGATGGATAGTGATGAAGAAGTAATCTCCGTAGCAGCGATACACGGTTTCACTGAAGTAACAACTGATGCTGAAACTGGAGAACCAGCGTTGTTACTAGGTAAAGGACAGTACGTAGATCCACCTCCGCCATTAATAAAGCGTTCAGCAGAGTGGATTCGTGCAAAGGCACCAGGGCTACGTAGTGTCTGTGTAGCAACGACAGCTGGAAAGCCATTGTCACCTGAAGAGACTGCTGCTCTGCGAGAACAGCAACGGAAAGCAGAACAGGCACGGCATGAAGCAGCTGCTGCAGCACGAGCTGCCGCACAAGCTGAAGAAATGCGTAGACAGCAAGCTGCTGCGGCAGCAGCAGAGGAACAACAGCGGCAACAGCAGGCGGTGTATGAAGCACAACAAAGAAAGTTCGAAGAGGAACAACGCGCTCAGCAAGTACAAGCAGAAGTACAACGACGAGCTGAAGAAGAAGTTCAAATGCAAAGACAATTAGCAGCAGCTGCTGAAGCTCGCCGTCTCGCAGAAGAAGAAGCAGAGCGGGAACGCAAAGTGGCAGCAGAGCGTGCTGCCATTGAGGCTGCACAACGCGCAGCTGCTGAAGCCGAAGCCCGCCGATTGGAAGCCGAGAGAACACGCCGTGCAACTGAAGAAGCAGAGCGTAGGCGTCGTGAGGAGGAAGAAAGAAGGAGAGCAAAAGAACTACAACAAAAGGCAGCTGCTCTACGGGTACGTGTTTTTGAAAGAAAATATTTCGGTCGATGGGTTGCTCAAATGAGACGATTAGTAGCTGAAAGACGTCGTAACGAACGTATTGCCGCTAGTTTAAAAGCGTGTAGAGTTGGCATTATCCCTGGCATGGCTGAAGAAATCGCTGCTGCAGGAGCAGCCCTTGGCGATCTTGATATCGATGGAGATGCAGATAGACTAGAAAAGAAAGAAAGAAAATCAGCATTTACTAAAACATCTGGTGGTCGTGGAGCACTAGATCTTGCTTCTTTAGTGGCTCCGTTGCTTGCACAGAACAATCCTGGTGTTCAAAGTTTATTCTGGAAAGCTGCTGTCCTCGGGAGCAGCAGCAGCAGCAGCATCGGTGGTGGTGGTGGTGATAGAAGCATTGGCACTGGCACCACGACTTTGACGTCTGACAGTTTGTTGAAATGGCTGCAGTTGCAATTATCTTGTGGGAAAGTAACTTCTTCATCTTCAGGGTCTGTTTATGTTGATGGACCTGTAGAAGTAGAGCTGCGTCGCGGTTATGATGCTCTGGGTACTGCTGTTTTGAAAACGTGTACATCAATCGTGTCCCCGGCCAATTCATTGTCTAGGGTTTCTTCTGATGGTTCTACTTCTTTATATAAAAGTTCATTGGCTGGTGCGTCTGGTGTTATTATTGCAGCGTCTGGTGATGAAGCAGCAGCTGGTCTATCTGCTCGAAATCTTGTTGCAGCACTGCCTGCTGCTGCGCCTGCTGTGCCGGTACTCATTGTCGCCGCGGGAGAACAGCAAGCGCAGCTCTGGTTACACACATGGCTTGAAACCTTAGGATCAAGGCTACATAATGCGAAAGTGCATGCAATCATTGTTTCTACATCTGAAAATGGCTTGATATATTCAAAAACACAGTTAGCTCAAGGACTCAGATGGCTGGCTGCCCGGGCTCCACCTCAACCAGTGCTCGCTGTCGTTCGCCTTGAGGACGCTACTAGAGATGCACTGGCTGCTACTACAACAACATCACCAATAGGAAAATATTCTTCTTCATTTTATTCTCTTAAAACAGCTGTTGATCTAGTGACTGCTGCAGTAAAAGAGGCCGGAGCGTCTCTGGAAGCAGCATGGCAATGGCCTCCACCAGAGCTGGCAGAAGGAGGTCTGCGTCATTGGTACACTACAAAGACTCAAGATACTCTTCTCTCTGCTCTAGAAAACATCTCTGCTGCTGATAGTACTACTACTGAAGCTAATGCAGTTGCGATGCACTTGAGAGTGAGTGAGCTGTCTGCAGTACAACAGCCACTTGTATTGCCAGCAACAGCTCATACGAATTTTTGTACTGCATTGCGTACAGCAACTGAGCAACAGGAGGGTAGAGAGCAAAAAATACAACAACAACAACAACCACCACTACAAGATCAACTACTTCAGCTGCGTTCTTCTAATCTTTCTCGGCAACAAAAGCGCAAATGGCGTCATTCACCAGATGGAGAGGCTGAAAGACCTAGTGGAGCTGCAGCACATGCACGAATAAGGCAAAACTTAGTATCTTTAGAGCAGAATATTGCACTAGAACGTAGTATTGAGCGTCAATTTGATGCTGAATTAGCTGAAGCAGCAGGAGATTTCGGTGTCATCAAAAGCAATGGTGGTGGTGGCGCTGAAGATGTTGAATACAAACAAGAAGATAATGATGAGTATAATGTAGCCGTTGTATTCCCAACTAGTCAATCCAAAGCATTACAAGAACTGAATGCTGCTTTACAACAAGAACGTAAAGCTTCTCATTCATTATGGCGTCGAATGAAGACAATGGCGACCTCGTTGTTTTAAATAAATTAAGTTCTTCTTATATATTTGGTATTGGGTTTTACCATCAATACATATAAATAAACCTAATGTAGTATCGTGTAGAATAAATTTAGATCAATTACATACCAAGTCTGTTGACAGTTTGTAAGAAGGAGACGAAAAGAAACAGCATAACAACGTGCTAACTTCTGTATTCTAACCACCGCGTGCACAGCAGCAGCAAAGGAAATAATAATGAATCGTGAAAGGGAGGGGGGCAATGTTATTTACTTTTTAATGGAATTGTAGCGCAGTAGTAATAAGGATGATTAGCATTGAAAATGAAACTCAGAGAATGTAACTGACGCAAAATAAAGGGGAGAAAAAGAACAAGGCATTATATATTGCGTCCAGTTTTTCGCTAACGAATACTTATGATTTACTTATAGGTATAAGATCAGTGCGGCCTAAGAAGACAGAGGTAGGAGACTAGAAAAAGAATGAGAAGTTCTTGGAGGTGTAAACTTTGGAGAAAAGATGATCAATGAAGGAGCGGTACGCTGCTGCTATTTCTGTTTTTTGTGAATGAAGTATAGCACAGACACCCATGGATAAAAAATCAAAGAAAGGAAGAAGGGGTTTTTAAGGGAGTTTTTAAAGAAAAAGAAAAATCTTGAAGAGGGGACGAGAGAGCGGTCATTTTACCACCGTTTTACTACTTGGCAATCACCTGCTCCTCAGGCAATTTGCCGAAAGAAGGAGAAGGGAAGACCTGCTGACCAACAGCCTCTTGTTCACCCTCGACAGGGGAGCACGTGAACAAGCCCTTGGCGATGGCACCTAGAGCTGCACGAGATTCCCAGAAGGGCAAGAAAATACCGACGGCAGTAGCAACAAAGCCCCAGATGATGGAGAGAATAACCCAGAACTGGAAGTATCCAAGACTGAATACACCAGCAGGGAGAGTGAGTAAAGGCCAGAGGAGGATAAGCACCAAAGACATTCCCCAGCAGACACGGGCCATGACCTTGGCGGCCTTGTCCATGGCTTCAGGGCCATCCTCAGGAGCGAGTTCCTTCTCGTCGGCGACACCATCCTCCTCAACGAGAGCAATCTCGCGAGTGGTCTGCCAGTCGTAGTCCTGGGGTTTCATGAAGGACATGATGGAGCAAACGATCATGGAGACAAAGATGGATGCCAAGTTACCGCCAAGCATGGGATAGTTTCCACCCAAAGTGTCAACAGAAATGGACCCTGAATAAGCCTGGGCAGTGACCAACCATACGATGAAACCACAAATGGTTCCGACAATGGCACCAGTCATGGCACCAGCAGCAGAAGCCTTCTTCCAGGTCAAGCACGCATAAATGGGGAACACAGCACCGCCGATGACGATACCCATAAAGAGATATACCCAGCCAAGGGAAAGACCAATTTCAAAGAGAACAATAGCGAGGATACCCATGAAAATCCCGAATCCAACAATACCCCAGCGAGACACCTTGATAATATCCTTACCAGTGGCCTTGGGGTTGATGTAGGTGCGGTAGATGTCATAAGAGATAAGGGAAGAGACAGCAATGAGCTCAGAGTTGGCAGTGGAGGTCACAGCCATGAGCAACATGAGAGAAATCACCCAGGCACCAGAGGTGCCGAGGAGGTAGACGGCGGTGGCGGGGGGGACAAGACCAGAGCCGGCCTCAGCAGCGGTAAGGGGCAAGTTGGCAGCACGAGATCCAAGACCAAGAGCAGTAGCAAGAGTGAAAGGAATAGAGAACCACATTAATCCACCAAGGATGTATCCCTTCCAGGAAGCGGAAGGCTTGGAGGCAATGGCGCCCATATAGTAAGATTGGTCAACAAACACAGTACCAAAGTTGCCAATAATATTGATGATGCCAAAGATGAGACCACCTTCGGAGAACATGGTAAGGTAAGATCCACCCTTGTTATCCTCGACAGGTCCGAGTTTCATGTCAGCAGGGGGTGGAGTGGGGTAATTGAAGGCGACAGCATCCCTGAGGTTAGTCCAGACTTTTTCAGGGGATCCAAGGACGGCATCACTGGATGCATAGACGAGCATAGAGAACAAACAGAGCATGATCAAGACGTAGAAGGAGTTGACGCAAGAAGCAATAAATGTAGCCTTGAGTCCACCGACAGCAGTGTAGAGAATAACACCGACGGGAATGAGCATGCATGCAGCATACAAGTTCATTCCAGTAAGAGCGTTCATGACGGAGGCACCTCCAAGCAAAAGCATAGCAGTAACAATAGTGTTGGTCATGATGGCAAAGACAAAAAAGACCTTGTGGGCAGTGTTACCCCAACGAGCACGGACAATTTCAAGGAGAGTGTGAGCGTTGGGTGCCTTGCGCTTGATCTCAACAGCGAGGATACCGAAGAGGATAATCTGGATGGTAGCGCCGGAAGCGTACCAGAAAGGACCAGAAACACCATATTGCCAAGCAACGTTGGAAGATTGCAGCAATGTTGCTGCCCAAGTCCACTGCAGAACGGCAATGAGAAAAAACACAAAATGGTGAATTTGGTGCATCAAGATCACGGAAAATTAAGGGCATCTCCTCCAGCCTATCTGAATAGGTAAATTATAACAAGAAACTGACCTGAGAAACAATGACGTTGGCGATTAAACCAGTCTTGACAGTACGGCCAGCAGTGTTGAAACTCTCAGAGGTGGTGTTGGCTTTGGCGAACTTCCACTCAAGCCAGATAAGACCGGAAGTCACGAGCGAGAAGAAGACACCGAAAAGGATGACCATAACATACCCAGCAGCTGCAATCAGATTAAAAATATACTAATTGAGATATAATGTTGGAGGAAATAGGAGGGAAGGAAGGCAGGAGGACTGCTAGCACTGCTGAACACATTGCAGTGGACGCTGGAAAAGAAAGAATGATACAACTTACTTTCAGAGAGGACGGGCTGGCCACCGAAGAAACTCGTGCAACCATCATACTGGGTGATGCCGAAGATGTTATCAGGGCCCTGCAGGGAGAAATAAGAGGTAAAAGAGGAGTTAGTGTTCAGTCATCACATGCATTGGTGCTAGTGCTACACCAGACTGGCGTTATTGCCTGTAAGCAAAGGTCCAACTATACTATCTGTAGCGTATACGATCATTTAAGCCCAAGGCTATAGAGATCACAGCGCCAGTAGAGATCCGTATCAATTGACCTAGCTAGGGCCCTAGTGTAGATTTGTAAAAATGGGCAAAGCTAAACTTACATCTCCACCAGGGCATTGGGAGGCCATCTTTAAGACAAACTAGACTAAATGTCCCAAGGTATAAACTTTATTCAAGATGTTTCAAAAACAACAAGGACAATGGTGGGTGATTGGCTCCTTTTCATCGAATTTGGCGCGCCAGCGAATTGAAGTCCATGTTTGACCCGGGCACGTGTGGCACGTGCTGACATAAATCACTTACCCTCAGACGCCCAAACCTGCTCACCTCGATGCCGTTGATGTTCGAGTTTATCGATGACTTTCTCGCTATCTTCACGGAGACTGGAAACATCGGAATTACTGGGAAATGCTCTTGTTTGTTTCAATCAATCGAAATGGCTTGCAATGGCAGATCAGACACTAAGCCGAGCAAGGAGCTGGAACACCATGAAAACATTAAAGACTGACCTAAGTGCCACGTCTATGAGAGCTAGAGGTGAGGGAAGGTTGCCTGCGTCGCAAAGTTGCACTGTCCACTAAATTTCAACGCCCCCTCCTGCGGGCAGTTTTAGCAGTTTTATAGCATTGCAACAAGGAGAAAAGTTCCAAAGGACTCCAGAGTGTTAAAGATTTGGTTGCTATTTTTCAGTTTGTTTTAATTGTATTTACCTCAATCCTATTATTGTGGCTTTCGAGTAGATTTAAGGGCTACTACTGCTGCTGCAAGGAAAAGCCTTATTGGCTGCCTAAAACCCGCCACTAACGCTGCAGCCATACCGTGTGATTCCTCACATCCAGCGTGCAGAGACGTTATCAAGACGTTACTATTGTAAACTGTAGCAGTACTAAAGCCAATGAATTTTATGCTATGAACAATAAACAGTTGTTACTATGAACAATATTAATTGTCTATGTCTATATCTACTCAGCATTTTGTTTATTCTTTCAGGTTTCTAGTAATTGTAAGTAGAGGTCTCGGTCCATATCACAGATAGGCAATTAAACCAGTGTCTCTAGACACCTACACACCGGAACTTTCTGCATAATCCAGAAATCGTGGGCAAGTGAGGGTAAGTGCATTTTTATGAAAGATGCATGAGTCATCAGCTGTTCCGCATCATGCCATGGTTCATCATGGCATGTGGGTGCTCAGCACCGTGCTGCTTCTGGACGAGGGCTTTAAAATTTGAGCTTTTAAATTCGAATTAGTTAGCGCTTTTTTAAGCTATTACAGCTTACATATTGTATCATCATTCAGGTTAAGGAGGGTTCTGAGTGTGCGGCTCCAACTTTGGAGTGTTATTTAATCAGTTGTCATCGATCGAGGGCTACATCTGCCCTTTTCAAATCAAGGTATAGTCGTTGATACGAGCATCTTCATAATTAGAGGATGTCGTCATCCATATATTATGCAGTGCATTTGCTTAAGTACTTGACGAATTCCACAAATGGGTACCCCATGTCATGCCGCTGTCTGAAACATGGCTTCTAGCTTGCTATGCAGACTATTGATACCTTGATCTGCAGATTGCGAAGTTTTCAATCATGGCTATCACTAAACTGTTAATTGCCAATCGAGGTGAAATCTCATGCCGTGCTCAAAAGGCATGTGCAGACCTCTCATTACCCTGCGTGGCTGTTTTCACTGAGCCCGATGCGATGTCTCTTCACGTCCTCAACGCTCAAGAGTCTGTATGTCTCGGCAAATCTCCCAAAGAGTACCTCAATGCTGACCGCATATTAGAAGTCTGCAAGGAGACGGGTGCGGACGCAGTCTTCCCCGGCTATGGCTTCCTCTCTGAGAATGCCGAGTTTTCCGAGCGCTGTGAAGCTGCAGGCATTGCTTTCATTGGTCCTACTGGTGAAACTATGCGTCAATTCTCCCAAAAGCATACTGCTCGTGAACTTGCAGAAAAGGCGGGTGTCCCCGTTCTGCCTGGAACCAGTCTCTTGACTTCCGGAGAAGAAGCTTTAGAAGCTGCCAAAACCATTGGATTACCTGTTTTATTGAAAGCAACTGGTGGTGGTGGTGGTATTGGTATCCATATGTGCCGTACTGAAGAAGAAGTTGCACAGAATTTTGCTTCTGCTGCTCGTCAGGGTGCTGCTGCCTTCGGTGATGCAGGAGTATTTGTTGAGAAATATGTTGAGCATGCTCGCCACATTGAGATTCAAATTTTTGGTGATGGACAAGGTACTATTGTCACCTTCCCTGAGCGTGAATGCTCTATTCAGGTATCTGGAAGAAGAAGTTTTTAAATTGTGCTTCTCCTTTTTCTCTGGCAATCTATATATCTAATCCTTTACTTCTTCTTCTTCTTCTTCTTCCTCTACCAATTTCTTACAGCGTCGCCACCAAAAAGTTCTCGAAGAAACTCCTTCTCCCTTTGTCTCTGCTCGCCCTGAGATCCGTGCCGCTCTTCGTGATGCTGCTTCTCGTCTTGGTTCTGCAATTAAATATCGCTCCGCTGGTACAGTTGAGTTCATTTTGGATGATGAAACTGGTCTCTTCTATTTTTTAGAAGTGAATACCCGTCTTCAAGTGGAACACGGTATCACTGAAATGGTCAGTGGAGTCGATCTCGTGTGCTGGCAATTCCAGTTGCAAGGTGCTCCTAGGCCTGCTGGCATCGATGCCCGTGCTGTGCTCCCTACCGATCTTGCTGCTATCGACATTGAGCCTACTGGGCATGCTATTGAAGTACGTGTCTGTGCTGAAGATCCTGCCAATGACTATCGTCCATGTACTGGTACTCTCGGTGAGGTAGCATGGCCTCAAAATGCTCGTGTTGATACCTGGGTAGAAACGGGATCTGAAGTACCTGCCTACTATGATTCTCTGCTTGCAAAAGTGATGGTGCACTGCCCTGAGGGACGTGAAGCATCTACTGTTGCAATGATATCTGCTTTGGATTCCACCTACTTGCGTGGTGTAACTACAAATTTGGAATTGCTCCGTGAAATTGTCGCTGCTAAGAAATATGCTGCTGGTGCGACCACAACTAAATTTCTCGAAGGGTTCCCTTATGTAGCTCATTCTATTCAAGTTGTAGAACCTGGATTAATGACTACTGTACAAGATTACCCTGGCCGTGTTGCTAAATGGGCTGTTGGTGTCCCTCCTTCTGGGCCCATGGATGATTTGTCCCACCGCTTGGCAAATGCCATTGTCGGGAATGCAGACAACGCAGCAGCACTGGAAGTAACTCTGTCTGGACCTACTCTTAAATTCTTGGCACCTGGAGTTGTTGCTGTATGTGGTGCTGAAGCACCTGTGACTGTCGATGGCGTGGCTGTGCCTCAGTGGCAATCATTCAAGGTCGAGGCGGGACAGCTTGTGAAAGTTGGCGCCACCTCTGGTGGGTCCCGTACTTATATTGCTATCGCTGGTGGAGTTGATGTACCTGAATATTTGGGTTCTAAATCTACATTTCCTGGTGCTGTTATGGGTGGACATCAGGGTCGTGCTTTGCGTGCTGGCGATATGCTGCCTATGGGTTTGACTAAAACACCAGCAGCTGTCGGCGCCCAAGTCCCCATAGCATGGCGCCCTGTTGCCCCTGCTGCTGATGCACCCTGGGAAGTTGCTGTACTTCCTGGTCCTCAAGCAGATCCTGATTACTTCACTCGTGAAGATGTCAAGACTTTCTTCTCTACAACTTTTAAGGTGCACCACAACTCAAATCGTTTGGGTATCCGTCTTGATGGTCCTCGCCCTCAGTTTGCTCGTGAAGGTGGTGGTGAAGGTGGATCTCATCCTTCAAATGTCTTGGATCACGTCTATGCTATTGGTACTATCAATTATACTGGCGATATGCCTGTCGTGCTCACGGTTGATGGTCCTTCTCTCGGTGGATTTGCATGCCCGGCAACTATTCTTACCACTGAACAGTGGAAGATGGGACAAGTACGCCCTGGTGATGGTATTATCTTCAAGGCAACTACAATTGAAGCTGGTGTTGCTGCTCGTCTTGGCACTGATAAGCTGGTGCAGCTCGTGTGCTCTGTTGGCCGTGGTGAAATGAGCGGTGCTGATGCCGAAGGAGCTCTTGCTGGCTTTGCTCCTCAGCTGCCTCCTTGCCCTCCTACCCAGGCAATTCTTTGGGAAATGCCTGCTGAAGGATCTCACCCTGGTGCTATTTTACGTCTTGCTGGTGACCGCTATGTTTTCTTGGAGTGGGGACCCATGGAGCTTGATCTTAACTTGCGTGTCCGTGTGCAACAATTCGAAGACTGGCTGGCTGCAGCTGCTGTATCTGGTGTTATTGAAACTTCTCCTGGGGTCCGTTCTGTCATGATTGAATATGATCAACGTGTATTACCTCTCACTGATCTTATTGAGTTGATCAAGAGGGCAGAAGCTGAAATGGTTCCATCTGCAGAAGTCAAAATGCCTGTCCGTATAGTGCACCTACCCATGGCCTTCGATGATAAATGGAACAAAGAAGCCATCTCTCGTTACACTCGTTCTGTCCGCCCTGAAGCTCCCTATTTACCTTCCAATATCGAATTTATCGCCAAGAACAATGGCTTGCAAGGTGACCCTCTTGACGCAGTCCATAAAGTTGTCTTCGATGCTTCCTACATGGTAATGGGCCTTGGTGATGTCTATCTTGGCGCACCTTGTGCTGTTCCTGTCGATCCTCGTCACCGTCTTGTTGTTCCCAAGTACAATCCTGCTCGTACCTTCACCCCAGAGGGCGCTGTGGGCATTGGAGGTGTGTTTATGTGTATTTATGGAATGGATTCACCTGGTGGATATCAATTAATTGGGCGCACTTTACCTATTTGGAACTCATTTACCCGAGCTGGACCATTTGAAAAGAATAAACCTTGGTTGTTGCGTAATTTTGACCAAGTTCGCTACTATGAAGTGAGCGAAGATGAATTGGAGCAACTGAGAACTGATTTCAAAAATGGTCGTTTGGATTTAAAGATCGAGAATGACGTCTTGGATATGACGAAATATAATGCTATGATTGAAGAAACAAAAGAAGAAGTCGCTGTGATGCGTGCTACACAGGCTGCAGCTATGGCTGAACAGATGGCTATCGATGTTGAGCAGCTCGCTCGCATCGATTCAAAAGCTTCTTTGCCTGTTTCTTCCTCTATGGCGAGCATGGGTGGTGAAGGAGGAGACGATCCGTATATTGGCCGTGACGGTGAAGCTGTACGTGCTGCTGTTACTGGGACAGTTTGGGAAGTCAAGGCTGAAATTGGACAACAGGTGGCGGTGGGCGATACATTGCTTGTTCTTGAAGCAATGAAGATGGAGTATGCTGTAGTGGCTACCAGTGCTGGTAAGGTAGTAGATATCGCAGTAGGCTCGGGAGATATGGTGCAGCAAGGTGCTTCTCTTTGTTTAGTAGAGTAATGTTGAAGATTATTGCGTAAATATCTCAAATTTGGAAACTCAATTTTACTTTTTTAAATAGCTTTGATCTTTTGATTTTTTTATTTTTCTCTAAAGTGCTATCTTCTTTCTTATTCTCTTTTCCTTTTATGAAATTAAATAATAGTATAGTTTGTTACTCTAAAACGCACTTCATCAATAAATCAAATTAAAGAAGATTTCTGCTCCTGCTGCTGTTGTTGCTCTATAAAAGCAAGCCAGTTGCCTAGGTGAGTAATATCCACTACAGTGGGTTCATTAGCTGCAGCAGCCTCACCTACCCAGGCCTCGCAAATAAAGCCTTTAACCTGTGTACCGTCATCAATATCAACTGTTCCAATGCCTAAAGGTGCAGGAATCTGCAGAGAAAAATGATAAATATTAATTAATTAGAGACTATTTTGTGACCAGGCAGACGACGGCAGCAAAATCATATGTGGTATAAAACTTACCTGCTGAATAAATTTGCCAAAGTTTTCAATGGGAACGTCCCACAGTTCAAGATACACAGAAGTACATCCTTCTTTACTTAATGGGCGCACCATCCCTGGTTTTGTTTTCCCATTTGCATCAGTGAAAGCAAACAACCTGCGGAGCAAAAAAAAAATGGCGGCGGCGGGAGCGTTGGTGAGATTAGATCAGATTCAAGAGAAATGCTGCAATTGGGAAAATGCGCGCTGGAGCTTATCCGGATACGTATTTCAAGTAAACGCACTTGTAGGCAGGAGCGCTCTGGCATGCCTTCACAAAACTAGCAGAGAGATCAGTCAATTGCCAGTTCAATGGCTGACCCCTCAAGTGCAAGCCACAGACAGCTAGTCTCAGGTGTGCCATGACGATACTATTATTAAAAGAATTGTGCTTTACAAGATAAAATTACTTCTGCTGCACGAGCAGTATTGGCGCATGTGATTAGTCAGGTGGACCACCTGTGCGAACTTTCAAGATAAATTGGCACAGATTCCAGCTTGGTAGCTCATTTATACTACTATCTGCAGTAGTTGCACGGTTCCCCCCTCCAACATCGCCGTGTTAGGGAAAGGTAAGCACTGCCGCCACCAAGAGTCTCACAAGCCCTAACTTAAATGACTTTTGAAAAGCTGACTACCGACGGCAATTGCAGCAGCTTGTTGTGTGTTCAAGACATCATCGAGTATCGTGTCAATTTTTATAACCGCTGTTACAATGCAATTGATGTGTCTACCTACATTTACCCTTTACAGAACATTTTGATCAATCTACAACAAAATGGTTAGCACTGAAGAGCTGACCCTGTCAGCCGTCAAGGAAGCTTATGCATCTGGTAAATTAACTCCCACTGCTCTATGCCAGCGATTAGTAGAGAAAATATCTGCATCGCATGCTGTCTTCATTACCAAACCACGCATGGCCGAGGTTATGGAGCGGTGCAAGTAAGTAGAGAAATTTTTGTTTCATCAAGAAAAAGGGCACTAAAGCTGTCAGCACAGCCTGGAAATCATTGATTGATGAATTTTAATCTAACTTTCCTTTCTTCTTCCCTCTAATTCTATAACCTTGCAGGTTCCTCGAGTCTTTGACAGCCGAACAGCGTTCCGCCATGCCTCTTTGGGGTGTCCCCTTTGCCGTCAAGGATAACATCGATGTTGCAGGCTATCCTACAACCTGTGCATGTCCCGATTATTCTTATTATCCTGACAACCATGCTCGTGTCGTCGCTGCTCTCCTTGAAGCAGGCGGTATTTGCCTCGGTAAAACTAATTTAGACCAATTTGCTTGTGGTCTAGTTGGCACCCGTACTCCCTATGGCATTCCTTCTAATTCATTCGACGATCGTTTCACACCTGGCGGGTCTTCATCTGGTAGTGCCGTTGCTGTTGCTGAGGGTATGGTAACTTTTGCTCTCGGTACAGACACAGCTGGATCAGGCCGTGTTCCTGCTGGTCAGAATGGAATTGTGGGCATCAAGCCTTCATTAGGGCGATGGAGCACTGTTGGTGTGGTCCCTGCATGCTATACTTTAGATTGCCCATCTGTGTTCGCTCTTACCGTTGAAGATGGTGCTGCAATTGGTACTTTGCTTGAAAATAAAGATGTCGGTGATCCTACATGGCGGCAGCGTAGAACAGAATACTTATCTAAATCTTTTGCCTCAGGGCCTAAAAAGAAGTTTAGATTTGCTGTTCCTGCTCCTCAATATATGGATTTCAGTGGACCAGGTGGTGAACCTGTTCGCAAGGCAATGGAAGCAGCAATGGTCGATGCAGTTAAAAAATTAAGATCAATTGGCGGTGAAATGGTTACTGACTTCGATTTTGGCCCTTTTGCCGAGACTGCAATTTTATTGTATGGCGGCGCATCTGTTGCTGAAAGGTACTCTGGTATTCGTAGTTTCTTAGAAGCACGTGCACCTGGTCTTGAACCACCAGAGCTTGCTGATTTATCTATTGATCAGCGTTTACTAAAAGTAACACGGTCCATCATTGCGAAGACTGAACATTGGAGTGCTGCTGATGTATACGAGGGGCAGCAAACACTAGCTAATCTTCGTGGTGCTGCGAGAAGAGAGCTTGAGAAGATTGATGTTTTAATTGTCCCTACTGCTGCTTATAATTACACAATTCGCGAAATTATGGCTGAAGAAGATGAACAGGATTACGGCGCCATGCTGAGTGGTCGTGCTATGGTGACGAAAAATGCATTTTTAGGTAGATTTACTAATTTCGTTAATTTATTAGATATGTGTGGAGTGTCTGTCCCTAGCACAGTGTTGAAATTGGGACCAGAAAATGGAGCTGGAGTTGGCTCTACAGCTCCACCTGCCGCAGGAAAGAAGCAGCGCAAAGATAAAAATAAAATTGAACCTGCTGTTTCTACTGAGCCTGTGCCTGCAAGTGTGGCAGATCGTGCCGAGCATTTGGCTAATACTGGTAATCCTACTGCTACTGTTCCTTTTGGTATTACGTTGCTAGCACCAGCATGGACGGATAACTATGTGGCTGAAATTGCTGCAGCTTATGAAAAGGCGACCGGATTGAAAGCAGGGCCTCAGGGGCATGGGGTGAAGCCATACAAGACTATTGGAGTGATTAGGCCAAGGAAGAGCAGTCTTGCAGTAGGTAAGAATCATCCTGGTGGTGCTAATTGAGGAAACCCTGCAAGGGAGGGTGCATGCATGTGGCGGCAGTTGATAAATATAATTTTAAATTTCATTTATTTCGTGTAAAGTGAGCATTAAATACGTAACCAAGGTAAATACTAGTAGAACAATTCAACTAACAGCGGTAAATACGTGGTAAGTAAAGTAATAACAAATAACAACAAAAACATGACTCCTACTTTCACACCAAAAATATATTTTAACAAAAATATCTTTTTATCACCCGACAAAACAACAAGAGAACAATCCACGATTCTTTTCCCGTGACGCAAACAGTTCATCAAGATTTTCAGATGCATGCCGAGACGAATGATTACTCAATCGATCATCAAAGAAATTCAAATCATCGAGTCCATCACCAGACTGCAATAAACGTAACAAATGTTGAAAATCGATTTTGCTGGAAGGCATCGTCTCAAGACCTGATGCACCATGTCCAATATCAGCAGCAGCAGCAGCAGTAGTTGTACTGCCGCCAGTTATCTCCACTGAAGATGGTTCTGACTCTCCCACCGGCCCTACACTCTCAATTAATACTTCATGCACTGCTGCATCTACCTCGTAAGGACACAAATGCCCTGAAAATGCAGCAGCTATTTCCTTTGCATCTAATTCTCCGTCGCCATCTGTATCTAACTCTTCAAAAACACGACGCACACTTTCTACCCAGCGATCTGCATAGGTATCCTGAACCCATTTCCAATCGACAAGCGAAGCAGATAAATCAGCCTTTGCTACTGTTCCACGGCGTTCTACATCCACAGCATCAAAAAGTTCGCCGGCTTCTGTAGCATCAATTTTATACCCCATTTTTATAAGGGCAGTTTGGAGATCTTGTCTATCTACTTTGCCATCGGAATCAGTATCCAAAGAATCGAGTAATACAGCCAGACGACGTGAATATGGGGTTGATACAGGTAAATAAACACCAGCAGGGACAGTACCACCACCAGACCCTTCGCCCCGAATACTGCCTCCAACACCACCATGGAAACTACCATACCTATCACCTCTCATGCTCCTGCTGCCTTCTTTATTGAATATATTCGCAGTGCGCTGTGTAAATGCAGTTGCAAATCTATAACTACCTGATGGATCTTTGCTGCCGGTGCCTCTACCATGGAGGGATGCTTCTTGGTAAGCACGTGCACCACGGACACTGCGGTCTTTAAACACAGCACCACCATGCGCAGATCGATCGTTCTTTGCTCTGAAATGCATAGAAACAAGATCTTGGGCAATGTGCTCCAATATACGACGCTTGAAGACACCATTTTGAGCGAATCTCTGAATGCGTTGTACAACTGAATGATGCAAAGGACGGTCTTGTTTAGAAGGTATATCTTGTAGGAATGGGTGTTTCAATGCTTGTAAAGCAGATGGTCTCTGTAATGGATCTTTCACCAGTAAATGAGCTATAAACTCTGTCGCTTCAGTACTTAAATCCCTCCATTCAGGGCCAGTTTGATTCAACTCCTCGAAGCAAATAACTTTCAAAGTACGAGCAAGATCTGGCATATCTGGTAAGAGTCTATCAATAAATGGATACATTCCAGTCAGCATGTATGCTGCAATAATACCTGCTGCCCACACATCAGTAGCAAAATACCATTTCGCTCTACAAGCTTCAGGTGCCAAGTACCACGGAGTACCCTCGACGTTGGGAGCTGTGAGCGGTAATGACTCTGGATTGACAAAGAAAGCGAGACCAAAGTCAATCGCTTTTAATGGTGCACCTTCTTCTTTGGAAAGTAATAAAAAATTCTCTGGCTTGATGTCTCTGTGAATAATATTACGAGCGTGGCATTGTGCGATAGTTTGAAGAATACTTCGCATAAAACTAGCTACAGCACGCTCACTGTACGCAAAATTACGTTTTCCTGGTCCGCTTTTACCAATTAATTCGCCACCGCGGCACAGCTCCATAACTAAGTATACATTTCTGGCATCTTCGTAAGCACCTTCTAGGGCGGCAACATTGAGGGTGCCACGCAAAGCAAGAAGAACCTCAACTTCTCTACGAATTGCTGGGAGCTGGTCAGCCTTCTTTCTTTCACTTGCATTATGGTCATTAAGGACCTTGGGAATGACCTTGACGGCATAGTCTGCGTTGTCAGAGCGGCGAGTGGCGACAAAAACGGTGCCACTGCCACCTTTGCCCAATTTTTTGCCTAGGGTGTAGGTCTCGGGAAAGGTTTTCAGATACCCTAGATCCATTGATGGATCACTTATAAGCTCGACTTTCTGGATTTTCATTTCTGCTTTCGAACCCACGTGTTTAAAATTAAGTCAGTGTGTTTCTAAATTTGAAAAGCAAATTGTTGTGAACTGTGGGCTGTGCCCCTGGCACGCGCTATTTAAGCTACAAAAAACGAAATATAAGAAGCTTTATCAGTGTTTAATGGAGCGAGAGATTCAACGAGATTTCAAGTCGATCTTTTTGAACACGATCGACTGACTGACTCTAAAAGCCAAGTTTTCAGACATTGATTGTATCTTATTGCGGTAATAATATATCACCAACAGTAAAATGCCATCATCGCTAGATTTACAGGCGGCTTGGCGGCTTTGCCTCAATATTTATTGAAAGTTGATCATGATCTAAAATCTGGACATGGCTTCAGGCGTGTCTCGAGAGAAACTTTAAAAGGAAAGACGGTATTACTGTATTTCTCGGCGCAGTGGTATGTTCTTATATTAATACACGTATTTTCAAGGGTGCCTTCACAGGTCCAATTCTTGCAACATCTTGAAGTCGGGCCCCTTTTACAGGTGCACCCACTGCCGAGGCTTTACTCCACAGCTTGCAAGCGTCTACTCTGCATTAAAGAGCAAAGGCATTGGTTGCGAATTCGTCTTTGTTTCCCATGATAAAGATATTGAGCAATCTGAGTTCTATTTTAGACATATGGGCGATCTTGGCGGCACTTGGTTGGCGGTGCCTTTCGATGATGGCCAAGCTGAGCGTAAGAAGCTTGCTAGAAGCTGCAGTGGCATGGGTATTCCCACTCTTACAGCAATTAGTCCTGATGGTTTGATCATAGCTCCTAATGCCCCGGTGGGGAGCGGTTTCTGCTGATCCAAACAGAGACAATTTCCCATGGAAAGGAGCAACAGGCGGTGGCGCCGGCGGTCCTTTATTAGTTATAGTGCTGATGGCTATGCTATTTTTCACATTGCCTAAGTTCATTGGAGCATTGTTTAGATGAATTGGAGCATTGTAATTGTGTAACTAGCAGAGAGAAGTCCAAGCGGTTAAAAAGCAGTCAGAGCACGACGAGGGACCAGTAAAAATAAGAAGCAAGATTAAAGAATGCTTGCGAGCAGCCTGGCAGGGTCTCATAAGAAACTAAGGTATCTAGTTGGCGAAATAAGACCAAACCTAAACAAAGAGATTACCAGAAAACATACCACGGGGTTAAGGCCACCACCTCCATGGATTTAGCTACGATCGGTGCAGTAGATGCATGAAGGAAACCAAACCTATTCGCAACCCCAGCTAATGTAACTAATGAAACGACGAAAGAAGAAATTCCGACGATGATTGTGACCTTCTTATCCAAAGAATGGATTTCAGCTTTCAAGCTGTCCTTCAAGCTGCTCTGCGAGCTTGACAAATTTTCCTTCAAGCTTGAGACGTCAGCTTTCAAGCTGCTCTGCGAGCTTGACAAATTTTCCTTCATACTTTCCAGCGACCTTGAGAATTTTTCAAGGGCCCGGTCGAACTTGTCGTCGATCCTATGTCGTTCCTCCGTATTTGACTTGGCCACATCAGCCATAAATTGAAATGCCGCCATTGTCACAGGATCTGTTGGGGCATTGCTAACTGCGGCACTCCCACTGGCGCGCTTGACTAAAAGCTGTCCAAACCTACGGGAAGTTCCTAGCATCGTGTCCTCTGCAAAAGTAAAACATGAAGTTAGCTAGACAGCGGCGAGTCTTACGAACCTGCAGCGCCCAGAATTGGGGAGAGGGTGAAGATTGGCATTCAGCAACTCCCCTCGGGAGTTACAGGGGCTCAGAGAACATAATAAGAAACCTACCTTTGCACCAAGAGTCAGAGCTAAGCGTTTGCCTCAAAGTCTAAAGCTAGTTAATTGTTTAATTCTAGAATCGATCTCTTTAGAGGCGATAAAACTTCGCCAAGATTTTTCGCAGTTCTAATATATTCTAAACTAGTGTTTTACTGTAAAAAGAATTAAATTAAAGGACACCAGGAGAGGTGACTTGAGGGCAGAGCTCTCGCAGATTTTTGGCGGAGGCCAGAGGCCTCAGACCTTTCTTTTGGCTTGCCTTCGGAAGGCGGGCTTCTACCGAAAAAGTGCAGAAAATCCCAGAGGCCCGTTTGCGGTCTTTTCCGCCGAATTTTTTCGCCATAAATATATGGCCAAATCCTTAAATGCAACCCTGCTGCTATTCTCCTTGGTCAATATTATTAATGATATGCAACTATGGTGAGTTTACTTTCCAGTGATTCCACGCCGCGGCTCTACGAGGGCATTACTTTGTTTCTGGCCGATCCAGAGAAGCAATTCCCCGAGGAGTTCGATCCTAAGAAGCCTTTCAAGACAAAGAACTTAAAAAGAACATCACGTGAAACATTCTGTACAAGGGTGGCCAATGAAAATGGCGTAGCAGTGGTGGCTCTTGAAGATTTCGATCCTACAGGGCTTGAGGATGAACCACCAGAGTATATCGACCTTCACGATAGGGCCACTTACATTGTCGTTCCTCGTGAAGACAACACTGCGGCAAAGAGGGTAAGATCCTTTTGCTGCATTTTGTTATCTGTGGTAGATTGTTAAATCATCGCTGATCTCGGCAGCAAAATAAAATTTCACCTCTGCGTTGATTTGTTTCTTTTGATTTTGCAGTTTGAAAGCATCGAGACTTGGCAGAGGAACCAGACCTCGGGCGATGAACGCATGCTGTTGGCACGTGCCATCGATGAACTGAAGAAGGATCCAACGCATACCAACATCAGGCCCTGGTGCAAGAAAAAGCTGACGGGGCCGGATGGCTGGTCAGCTGAAGTAGACGCAGTAGCCATTGCTGATGGGACAAATCAAGGGTGCGCTATTATAGTTGAGCACAAAAATGTTATGGATTCAAAGGCCGCATTACAGCTAATTAGTCTACTAGCGAAAATCGAGTACGTCGTTGGTTCTGCCAAAATGTATTCCCATTCTTTTTGGTCCTGGTGATGACTTTAAACTCCCTGGTTCGAGTCCCGATTACCCTAGCAGGCGTGGGGTTTTTCATCGGTTCGCCCGGTTTTACCTCGTAGATTTGCTGTCGGACTCTATCGAATTATAGCCGAAATACTAGCTATTGGCGAGGTCTACGGTCTGAGATTGTGGCTCTCTGGTGGTAGTTTTCTTGACCATGTGGCAGTTATTGCGTCTCACAGGCACAAGAAAATTAGGTTGTTCTTGGATTTGTAAGGCCTCTCCAAGTTACAAGGGGGGTTCAGGCCTCCGACCCCCGGGCCCGTGCTTTGCATTCCGTTTCTGTTCTTCTTGTCTGTTTCTTGTCCTTGATAATTAATTGTCTTGAAGTACTCCGGACGCAGCCAGCTGGCTGTGAATGGCTATGTAACTTCCTGCTATGCTGCTGCTCCCACCGATAGCCCCGGCAATGGCCCCACCGCTCTGGCTGCCGTGCCTCGTAGAGTTGGGCGTCTCCTGGCCCCAATGCGAGGATCAGCCATGCTGGTCCGCCCTCACCTGGCCAACAGGGTCTCTAGCTGCAGGCCCTCTTTCTAAAACCCAGGTAGTAGAGGGGTTTTCTTTATTCTTCATTCTGTTCAAAAAAATAAATTATCATGTTTGCGTAGCAGTTTTTTTATTCTAGTATTAGATATCTTACACTTTCTTTTATCTGAAATACCATCTACACCTGTTTTTCCCCAGTTATACTTTTTCTTCATTCAGTAGTACTACTTTCTAATAAAAAAAATGATTCCTTTCATTTTTGTTCAACGGTCGAGATGTCTTTTCTGTTTTAATGTTCTTTCTGTAGCACACGTGTAAAATTACAATCAGATTTTTCATATTTGAATCAGCTCTTGCACTCAGTTTGGCTACCTTGGCAGCCCAGGTGGGCAGGCGTGGAAGCTCAGCAAAGGCATTTAAAGAAATGCCATCTTAATAAGAGCAAGGGCACCACTTCAGTTTCCCTTGCCGTTTTCTATAAATTAAAGAGGCCGACGGGGGCCTAGCTGCCGCCAGTGAATGCCGGCTAAACTCTGGGAGACTTGATGCAGCACCTGAAAAATCAATTGATGGTAGTCTAAAATGAAAAAGTTTTCAGGTTCTTATTTTAGCGTCGTAGATAAGCAACTTTTTGAATTTTATTCTTTTCCATTTTCCCTCTACTTCGCTTTGTAAAACCTTCTCTTTCTGTTTCTTCTATGCTCTGTAAAGTGTTTTGTAACGCCTTCAATACAGTTCGTGCCTCTAGCCTTCCATCTAGCGTTGCTAGCAATGGCCGTGGCTAGAAGGCGGCGGTGAGAAACAGGCTGGATTTTTCTCAAGCCAGCAGCGAGTAAGTTAAAAGGAAAACTTCATTTGAGTGTTGTTTAGATAAATTAGAGCATTGTAATTATGTAACTAGCAGAGAGAAGTCCAAGCGGTTAAAAAGCAGTCAGAGCACGACGAGGGACCAGTAAAAATAAGAAGCAAGATTAAAGAATGCTTGCGAGCAGCCTGGCAGGGTCTCATAAGAAACTAAGGTATCTAGTTGGCGAAATAAGACCAAACCTAAACAAAGAGATTACCAAAAAACATACCACGGGGTTGAGGCCACCACTTCCATGGATTTAGCTACGATCGGTGCAGTAGATGCATGAAGGAAACCAAACCTATTCGCAACCCCAGCTAATGTAACTAATGAAACGACGAAAGAAGAAATTCCGACGATGATTGTGACCTTCTTATCCAAAGAATGGATTTCAGCTTTCAAGCTGTCCTTCAAGCTGTTCTGCGAGCTTGACAAATTTTCCTTCAAGCTTGAGACGTCAGCTTTCAAGCTGCTCTGCGAGCTTGACAAATTTTCCTTCAAGCTTGAGACGTCAGCTTTCAAGCTGCTCTGCGAGCTTGACAAATTTTCCTTCATACTTTCCAGCGACCTTGAGAATTTTTCAAGGGCCCGGTCGAACTTGTCGTCGATCCTATGTCGTTCCTCCGTATTTGACTTGGCCACATCAGCCATAAATTGAAATGCCGCCATTGTCACAGGATCTGTTGGGGCATTGCTAACTGTGGCACTCCCACTGGCGCGCTTGACTAAAAGCTGTCCAAACCTACGGGAAGTTCCTAGCATCGTGTCCTCTGCAAAAGTAAAACATGAAGTTAGCTAGACAGCGGCGAGTCTTACGAACCTGCAGCGCCCAGAATTGGGGAGAGGGTGAAGATTGGCATTCAGCAACTCCCCTCGGGAGTTACAGGGGCTCAAAGAACATAATAAGAAACCTACCTTTGCACCAAGAGTCAGAGCTAAGCGTTTGCCTCAAAGTCTAAAGCTAATTATTTGTTTAATTCTAGAATCGATCTCTTTAGAGGCGATAAAACTTCGCCAAGATTTTTCGCAGTTCTAATATATTCTAAACTAGTGTTTTACTGTAAAAAGAATTAAATTAAAGGACACCAGGAGAGGTGACTTGAGGGCAGAGCTCTCGCAGATTTTTGGCGGAGGCCAGAGGCCTCAGACCTTTCTTTTGGCTTGCCTTCGGAAGGCGGGCTTCTACCGAAAAAGTGCAGAAAATCCCAGAGGCCCGTTTGCGGTCTTTTCCGCCGAATTTTTTCGCCATAAATATATGGCCAAATCCTTAAATGCAACCCTGCTGCTATTCTCCTTGGTCAATATTATTAATGATATGCAACTATGGTGAGTTTACTTTCCAGTGATTCCACGCCGCGGCTCTACGAGGGCATTACTTTGTTTCTGGCCGATCCAGAGAAGCAATTCCCCGAGGAGTTCGATCCTAAGAAGCCTTTCAAGACAAAGAACTTAAAAAGAACATCACGTGAAACATTCTGTACAAGGGTGGCCAATGAAAATGGCGTAGCAGTGGTGGCTCTTGAAGATTTCGATCCTACAGGGCTTGAGGATGAACCACCAGAGTATATCGACCTTCACGATAGGGCCACTTACATTGTCGTTCCTCGTGAAGACAACACTGCGGCAAAGAGGGTAAGATCCTTTTGCTGCATTTTGTTATCTGTGGTAGATTGTTAAATCATCGCTGATCTCGGCAGCAAAATAAAATTTCACCTCTGCGTTGATTTGTTTCTTTTGATTTTGCACGGTTTGCTGCACTGGTCGCTCTCCGAGCTTGGTCAACGCTAACGTGGAGTTGTGTATTCTTTGCAAGCGCACTAGCTGGAGACATAACAATAGCAACACCTTGAGCAATACTAGTAGGTGCAATTGTACGAGAACTTGCACCAAGAGCACTACTGGTAGCGTAGGCTTGCAACGCTTGAATCTCTGCGGTAGTAGCACGGCCCATTGCTTTCTCGTGATTTCCACTACAAGGCAACGAATGCACTGGAAGGTAAGGCTTCGTTGGCTTGGCTCGTTTACTAGCACTACTGCTAGCTACACCATCATCACAGTCTTCATCACCCTCCGACTCTCCCTCTTGCTCGGATGTGGTCGTTGACATCAGCAGCCTTTTTTGCCTAGAGCCATCATCCACGTGCTTGTAAGAACAAGATTGCAGAGCTACGAATACAGGCATATAAGTAACTTGATCAGGTCCAAGGGCGACATTGGTATCCACCATGTCCTCCCTCTTCTTGTCGCCACATAAAGAGCTAACAACGTCATGAGGAGCACCAATGGAGATCCTAATGTGCCCACTACACGGGGGATTCGTTCTACTAGAAGACAGCCCACTGCAGTAGTAGGTAACGTAGCCACATATAGGAATTGACAGTTCTGATTTATCCAAGAGGGTACATTTGTAGATGGACCCATGCTTCACGGTCTTCACTTTAGCCGCTTTGTCTTTGTTGTCTTTGATAAGCTTACTGACCTCGGCTGTATTGGTGGCAGGCGAAAAATCTCGAGGAAGGAAACCAGTCTTCTGCAGTGGACGCACTATGGTACCTTTGACCAAACTTTGGAACTCCGTTTTGTTGCGTGCTTTCGCTGCTTCAATACAAGCAAGTACAGGTGTAGATTGGAAGAACACTTTGTAGAGTGTACCTTCAGACTGAGTCTTAGCATCGACAACTGTATATTTCTTAGTGAGACTTCTGCAAACCGAAGCATTGATCTCAAATTTAACAGTAGTGTTTATAGGATTGAAAACACGCGCCACGTGGCCTTTGTAGGACAAATAGACACTTCGACTTGGGCGCAACTTAGGAGCTTCAAGAACACCCAATGCTGGAACGGAGTCTGTATCAGGGGCGTATGGCACCAATTTACCATCTTCATCTTCCTCAAGTGTAGCAACTTGATCAGATCGAACTTCATCAGCATCAACATCTGACAGCTTAGTAAGTTGACCCGACGGCAAGCAAACAGGAGCAGGTCTTGAAGAAGGTGGAAGAGGTGGTTTTGCGGGAGGAGGACGTACCGAGGGTAGAAGCTGCGACGGTCTTGAAGGTCCAGCCCCACCGGACAATTGCAATTTTGGATGATCAGGCCGAACGACTTCCCAATAGGTGAAACCTTGAAACCTAACCATGTGATCCTCGTGAGGTAATTCAGGTGGGTACTTACCCCCTGAGGTTCCGTCGTTAAGCCGTTTCCAGTCATCGTAGTACGTCTCGAAGATACTGGGCCAGTCCGGGCTGCATCCCGTGACTGGTACCAGCAGGTAAGGCGGGTCGAGGTGGGTGACCTCAAAGACAAGCCCAGACCCCGCATGCAATCGGTTGAACTCAAAAAGCTTATGCACAAGGGTTGTAAACTCTTGGTAAACAGAATCTGTAGTTTTGAAGACGCAATTAGGTTTCAGGAAGTAGTTGTTGTTGCAGACCCAAAAGGTAACAGTTGTTGTAAAGAGGAGGTGATCTGATTCAAATGTGAATAGTGAAAGAGGTTAATTAACGGTGCAGGAACTCACCACAATGTGCAGGATGATCAGACATTATGTAAATATGCTGCAATCTATTTACACGCACGCAAGGTAGTTTCAATTATTTGATTAATTGAATTTGAATCAATTCATTCGAAAAACTTGAGGAGCATGCGCTTCTTACGGAGAAGAAAGGGAAGAACTTGGTTAGATTAACTTGCTAGTGAATATAAGGGGGGCGCGGCTACAATGATAAATGCAATTGAGCATCTATTAATTTCTCATCCATTAGCGATGGATGCATGCTCGCCTACCTTGACTGAACTTCAATAATACTTGATGAGCGGCAGGAAATAAGCTTTAAATGAGCTCATAAACAATAATTAATGCAAATGCGTCATTATAAGTTGCTTAGAGTAGCGTTCAGGAATTCAGGAATGCCGACCCGGCGAATGGAACCCGGCGAAAAGAATAGAATTCTTTTCCGCCGAATTTTTTCGCCATAAATATATGGCCAAATCCTTAAATGCAACCCTGCTGCTATTCTCCTTGGTCAATATTATTAATGATATGCAACTATGGTGAGTTTACTTTCCAGTGATTCCACGCCGCGGCTCTACGAGGGCATTACTTTGTTTCTGGCCGATCCAGAGAAGCAATTCCCCGAGGAGTTCGATCCTAAGAAGCCTTTCAAGACAAAGAACTTAAAAAGAACATCACGTGAAACATTCTGTACAAGGGTGGCCAATGAAAATGGCGTAGCAGTGGTGGCTCTTGAAGATTTTGATCCTACAGGGCTTGAGGATGAACCACCAGAGTATATCGACCTTCACGATAGGGCCACTTACATTGTCGTTCCTCGTGAAGACAACACTGCGGCAAAGAGGGTAAGATCCTTTTGCTGCATTTTGTTATCTGTGGTAGATTGTTAAATCATCGCTGATCTCGGCAGCAAAATAAAATTTCACCTCTGCGTTGATTTGTTTCTTTTGATTTTGCAGTTTGAAAGCATCGAGACTTGGCAGAGGAACCAGACCTCGGGCGATGAACGCATGCTGGTGGCACGTGCCATCGATGAACTGAAGAAGGATCCAACGCATACCAACATCAGGCCCTGGTGCAAGAAAAAGCTGACGGGGCCGGATGGCTGGTCAGCTGAAGTAGACGCAGTAGCCATTGCTGATGGGACAAATCAAGGGTGCGCTATTATAGTTGAGCACAAAAATGTTATGGATTCAAAGGCCGCATTACAGCTAATTAGTCTACTAGCGAAAATCGAGTACGTCGTTGGTTCTGCCAAAATGTATTCCCATTCTTTTCGTTGGTTTTAGTTATCAAATAATTGTTGGTTGGGATTTTGCTCACCTTCCTCGTGTTTCTTTTCCGCAGTGCGAAGAAGGACAGTGGGGAGGGTACCGTGGCTGAATTGAGTGGCCTGGTCATCAAGGGTGCCCTTGCTGGCGCCCTGGAGACGAGCAACCCTAGTGACCGAAAAGAGATGAACTCGCTGTTACATAGAGTCGGCTGCTATAAATGGTTTGAGAAAAGAGACTACGGCGATGACCCTTGCAGCCCTTTCCAGGCTTCGGGTGCTTCCTGTGATGCTGCTGCTCCCACCGATAGCCCCGGCAATGGCCCCACCGCTCCGGCTGCCGTGCCTCGTAGAGTTGGGCGTCTCCTGGCCCCAATGCGAGGATCAGCCATGCTGGTCCGCCCTCACCTGGCCAACATCAGAGCACTGCAGGCAGTTGCATCACCTTTTAGGCTATGGACATGGAAAGGCATAGGGATTACCTTAGCTGCCCTCAGTGTCTATTTGGTAGCTATCGAGGACTTTATCGATAGTGATCGACAAGGACCTCCGGATGTAATGGCAGGTCTTCAATCTATTTTAAATATTCCTAAATAAGGCACGTGTGCTCTCTCATCCCCTTTATAAACAGTTCCTCAAGGTGTGTGACCGCATTATGAAGTTTCCTTGATGCTGGACCTTTCAGAGTGTCTTTCAGCGTATTGTACGTGTACTGTGTATCCTTTACGTATGGATCATGTTTGCGTAGCAGTTTTTTTATTCTAGTATTAGATATCTTACACTTTCTTTTATCTGAAATACCATCTACACCTGTTTTTCCCCAGTTATACTTTTTCTTCATTCAGTAGTACTACTTTCTAATAAAAAAAATGATTCCTTTCATTTTTGTTCAACGGTCGAGATGTCTTTTCTGTTTTAATGTTCTTTCTGTAGCACACGTGTAAAATTACAATCAGATTTTTCATATTTGAATCAGCTCTTGCACTCAGTTTGGCTACCTTGGCAGCCCAGGTGGGCAGGCGTGGAAGCTCAGCAAAGGCATTTAAAGAAATGCCATCTTAATAAGAGCAAGGGCACCACTTCAGTTTCCCTTGCCGTTTTCTATAAATTAAAGAGGCCGACGGGGGCCTAGCTGCCGCCAGTGAATGCCGGCTAAACTCTGGGAGGCTTGATGCAGCACCTGAAAAATCAATTGATGGTAGTCTAAAATGAAAAAGTTTTCAGGTTTTTATTTTAGCGTCGTAGATAAGCAACTTTTTGAATTTTATTCTTTTCCATTTTCCCTCTACTTCGCTTTGTAAAACCTTCTCTTTCTGTTTCTTCTATGCTCTGTAAAGTGTTTTGTAACGCCTTCAATACAGTTCGTGTCTCTAGCCTTCCATCTAGCGTTGCTAGCAATGGCCGTGGCTAGAAGGCGGCGGTGAGAAACAGGCTGGATTTTCTCAAGCCAGCAGCGAGAAATTTAAAAAGGAAAACTTCATTTGAGTGTTGTTTAGATAAATTAGAGCATTGTAATTATGTAACTAGCAGAGAGAAGTCCAAGCGGTTAAAAAGCAGTCAGAGCGGGACTGTCCCGTGACATACCCTACATTTCCACTCCCTCCTAGACCTTTTTTTTTTTTTTTCCACTCCCGGAAGCCAAATTATGAAATACCCTACATACCCTAATACCCTACATACCTACACACCCTACACACCCTAGATACCCTACATACAAAATATGCCCTAATACACTACAAAATATACCCTAATACCCTACATAGAAAATATGTAGCCCCGCAGGCGGGAGTGGAAAATTTGCTACGAGGGAGTGGAAAAATATGCTGCCCCGTGACGACTCGGGGAGAGGGACCAGTAAAAATAAGAAGTAGGATTAAAGAGTGCTTGCGAGCATTCTCAACACAAAATTGTTTAATTTCTGAATTTAAAATATATAAATATGTCTTGTCTCAGTCTATAGCGGTCGATACCTCGCTGATCATGAAGCTAAATGGGTGATCAGTTTAATACTAGTAATAATTTCTTGTCACCGAAATTCGACGCTTTGTTAGCTTTAACAACTTCAGGAGTGCAGCCACCAATTCCAAATGCTCGACCATTAGACAATCTCCACAATTTTCGGCGTTTCCTACCACCAGACCATCCTCAATACCTTGCACCAAAGACGGACATTGGCGTAAGCCAAGCAGTGAGTTCCATTTTCATATTTGAATTACTTTTTCTGTAGAATAGACGATAAGGCCTAACCATATTTTGTGAAATTCTCATATAGGGCACCACAGCTGATAAAGAGCGTGGCAAGCAGCGCGTCACGTATTTACAACAAGAGCGAGAAAGACAGAAGGGGCGGTGAGTTAAATTGCTAATGCTTTAAGAGATGGTTTTTCGACGTTCAAATGTTAGAGCTGCAAATGCCCAAGGACTGAAAAATGCTATTTTTTATTGCAATCACAGGGCAAGAATTAACCCGATAGATGAGATTGCTGCACGATTTTCAGAGGGTCCATTAGGACTGCTGTCCCGCTGCTACAAACAACGCTCTGCTGTGCGAGTAGTCACACGTCATGATCGAGGCATACGTGGTGTAGCTACAGGCACCCTTGTAGCCTTTGATAAACATATGAATTTAGTACTTCGAGATGTAGAAGAGAGCTATACTGTGCTTTTATCTGTGGAAAGACCAACACAACATGGAGGGATGCGTCGGTGTAGAAAACAAGAAAAGCGTCATAGAAGACTCAAGCAGGTATTCCTAGCTGGAAATTCTGTAGCACTTGTGAGCTGTATTACATGAAGTTAGCATCAACAGGGTATGTACAATATAGGATTTTAATTACCTTATTCCAATTAAAATGAACACTATGAGTACCATAAAAAGACCAACTGGCCGTAATTTATGAACCGAAATGAAGTGAAAATTATTCAATTTATGTTGTCTATCAATCAAAGCGCATCTTAATAAATACTGCGCATCTGGGAAAATGGAAAGATAAAAAAGAAAACAGACCACCGTGCTGGCGGTTGCAGGCTCTCTCGCAGTGGACTAGTGTCTGGCTGGCCTCAGGCCAGGCCTGGGAGAACTTTCTGCACTCGACTCTTTTAGCTTCATGTAACAGCGCCGGATGTGATGAATCAACGCGCAGGAGAAGTCAGTCCCAGCATCCCAGACATTTTGCGTTCCAAATCGACGTCAAGCTCCACCGGCGACAGGGTTTGCCGGTCTTCAGGTGTGCACTCGAAAAGGCCTTTGACGTAGGGCTCTTCCAAGAAGACGAAGTGCTGTTTTGACCATTTGGGGCACCTAGCACATTGACAGCACTTGTACCATTTGCCAATTGAGCTCACAAGACCTTCTGGAACCAGAGTATTTGCGGCAAAGGAAGGCGGGACAGCAGCGGTGGTGCCTTCAATCTCGACATCCGGCGAAACAGTTTTCCAATGATTGGGCTTGCCACCAAGGGAGACCACGCCGCAGTACCCACAACGGACCATATCATCAAGTAAAGTTGCTGTGGCGGTTTCCCAGGCGATCATCAACGTCTCGATGTTGGCCCAGTTGTGGTCTACGACGACCCCGATTGAGTGAGGAGATTCTGGTTGCGATGGCTGACTCGCGGCAGCTCTCTCTTGTCCCGCAAGCGATTATCGAACTTTGTGACGCGGCATCACTGAAGTTAGGTGCGAAGTGTTGTTAGAAGAGATGGCATTTGTGGTTTACTAGGCGAAGAAGCTATAACAAAAAAAAATATTAGACTAACTAGACAAAAGTAAAAGGTGGGTGTGTACTTGATCATTATATTGATTATCCGGTTATTCGCTAGGAAGGGTTTTTTTAAGGGCACTTCAGCAACATTGAATGAACGTCTTTTGCTGTTGGTCTGTCTTTAGGTTCACTCCGCATGCATGCCTTGATGACATCTACAACCTCTCCTGGGCACTCATGAGGCACTTCAGGTAGACGACTTCTACCCCGGGAGGGGTATTCACCGGTGCACAGCTCACGAAGCAGCACTCCAAAACTATAAATATCAGCAGCACTGGTGATTGCGCCTCCAAGGAGGAGTTCCGGAGCCATCTGAATCGAAAGAAAGGAGGAAAGGGAGAATAGGTTGTTAGAGGATACTGACTACTTAAGATACACTAATTTTATAGACACACTACTATTTAAAATATAGATACCAAGTTTATAGATACTCCTACTAATAGAAAACCCTAAACCCTAATCAACTTACGTATGCAAATGTTCCTATCCTACTATCCTTTGCTGATAAGTCCATCGACGCCCACACCCGTGAAAATCCAACATCAGCTAATTTCGGTGTAAAATCTCTAGTTAAAAGAACATTAGCGCTTTTCAAATCCATGTGCATTACTTTAAGACTATGATGCAGGTAATGCAATGCTTGTGCTATACCCAAAGCGATTCTTCTTCCTTCCAAATGCCAGCTTGCCACTCTGACGCCAGTACTACTTTTTAATTTAATATTATCAAATAGACTGCCAGCTTCCATCAGCTCCATGAGCAAAATGCCTTTTTTTTGATGGATACACACAGCAGAAAATTGGACTACATTGGAATGCCGTAAGTGAAACAAAGTAATAGCTTCACGAAGAAAAACCCGCTCAGCATTGGCATCCTCAAGGGGGATAACCTTGGCCGCAAAAACAAGTGTAGCATCTAAAGAGCATTTGTAAACTTTACTAAAGGCACCATGCCCTAGTTCCCAGAGCTTTCCATCAGGGTGTCGCATCCATTGAATAGAATCAAAAGGAACAGAGTAATGAGCCCAGCCAGCGCCTTTAATAGCATCTAAAACAGTGGCTGTGCTAGCGGCCGTTTCCAGGGGATTGCCTAAATCTAAGCTTTTAACACTTCTACTGTGCTGTGGATCAGTGCTGCTGCTAGCATGCAGAGCATCAGTGCTATTCAGAACAGATATTACGGTACGCTGGTGGGGCTGTTGCAATTCACCGCTGTTGAACACCGCAGTTCCTCCCCCACTACTGCAAATTGAAGGTCTATTGCTTGTGGTCATAGTTCCAGGGCCCGTACCATCTAAAGGGCTATCAAAAGGTGTAAAATCAGCAAATGGACTCCTATGAGCATCAAATGTATCATTTTTCGAAGCAGTCTCTCCAGGCATAGCCACTATAAAGGGAGATACAGTGGGCGCCTGGTTTTGTTGCTGCTGATACCTGGTACCCTGAGCAGCTGCACTTTTAGCTGCACTGCTACCACTGCCAGCTGGAGTGCTTCCAAAGGTGCTATGAGCTTGAGAGGTACCTAGAGATGTCACGTGTGTGCTTGCTTGAGAGATACCACCAATGCTTGGCTGCAATAAAAAAGAAAGAGAAAGGGAAAAGTAAGAAAAGTGAGCGAGCGCTTGGTGGGGGACAAAAGAGCAGAAAAAAAAAGAGCATGACATAGCATGTTCTTATAACTACAAAGCTAACCAACGTACCCGCTGCAATTCTACATCGCCTTTATCACTAGGGGGCTGCAATAATTGTCCTCGATGGCGACGCTTAAGAGCAAAAAATGTTGCTGCTGCTGCCAACACAGCGCCGACTGCAGCACTGCCAATGGCAACGCCTACATGAAAGAAAGATTGAGACAACGACGGAAAGAAAGGAAGGTAAAAGTCAGAATAATATATTACTTATATCCTTCAATTAAGATGAGTATTATATACGAGTGAACGTTACCTGCTACAGCCCCATCTGAAAGACCCCCACCACTACCACCACCGGCATCCGCTGCCACAATTTGCCCAAGCCTAATATATGCAATTCCATGATGGTTTAGATTTGCAAGCGACGTATCTATAAGTGTATCTTCACCCCCTTTGAAAAAGGTTATATTCGGACCTAAATCAGGGCGACCACCTGGATACCAAATCATCAAATTACATCGTTGGCCTGGTTCTTCATTGCACCGACTCATTAGAGATTCAGGAGTGCCAGTAAGGGCACATGCTCCTTCGATAAGAGTGTCTTCGCATTCAAAATCGTACCTGTTGAAGAACGATTGAGCAAACAGCTGCGAAAATCCAGGGAGAGGCCGAGCATCCTCTATTTCGTTTGATACAATAGGAGCGCCTTTATTGAAGGTACATATTTATAGTAGCAGATTAGTTAGGTGGGTTATTATCGCTTGAACAATAAAACTTTAAATATCTCAGTGATAGTTTATAGAGGCTCTTACCGCTGATCAGGTACTCAGTTGTTTCTTGTTGCACAGTCATGAAAGGCACCGTCATGTTGGGGTTGGCCTCCGCCTGCAGAAATAATCCACATCCAAGCTCAGGGATTACCACACCGGAAGTAACTGGACAAGGTCCATCTCCAGCTTGGCAGTACATAAACACAGTGCATCCAAATGTAGCTGCGCATGATCTGCTGCAGTCCCCTACATTCGGCTGTGAGTTGTTGGCAGCAGGCATGATGACCGAGTCGGTTTTAGCCACTTTGCCAGGAGCAGCTATGAAACTCGATCCATCGGCTTGGTTATCAATTTGATGTCCATTGTATACGATGAAACCTTCATAGGCAGGCACCGGTCTGAATGGATTACCCTGCAAGGAAAATAAAAATAACAGAGAAAAGCAATCAATATTGACCGCTGACCAGATTTGAAAAATGCAATTTTGGCAATGGGGACAAGACCACTGCGGAAGCAAAAGTAAGACAGAGATAATATATACCTCTGATGAGATCATTGAATTTTGCGCAGCAGCTAGGAGCAGGCTGTTTATGAGCACTAAAACCACCCATGACATACTGCGATTTCGATTGCCTACTAAAAGCCCTGTGAAATGCATTGATTAATAGCGCTTTGGTGTTCTCAGCTGATGCTCTAAGCTGCACCCACGTATGTGAGCATTATTCAATTGTTTGGCAAGACTGCTGAGATAACAATATCTGGCATGCTTCGAATGCACACGTCAAGGAAATTAAGACTGTCTGTTGAAAGAGTAGAATTGAACAGTAGCCGAGGGGCCGTTGAGATTTAAATGTAAAACCTAGTAGAAAAGGTAAAGAAAAAAGAGCGACGGCTCCTAAAATACTGGAATCCAGTGGCAGCGTTGACGGACAGCTTCGCACTAGTGCTAATAGTGCCGGTTCACAGAGAGTGTTCTTTTCGGAGACTATACCCCTCTTCTGAAGTTTGGCTTTGCGATTATTGCTGCACATCCCAGCAAGTATAAGTGTCTAAGGGTAAGTGATGAGAGGGTGAAGGCTAAAGTGATGTACCCTTTAAGAAAGACATTTGACGAGGAGTCGACTTTGGCCAGTTTGTCATGAAGAAGTACAACAGCAGCAGGAGCAGGATCTTACATCGCGATTTTAGGAAAAATTATTATGTCTGGAAGGCTGGAATGCTGGGAGTTGCCAGTAGCATTGAGAATTGTTGGGGCAGCGGGGTACCATGGGATGGTGTGCCCTGAAATTTTCTTTAATTTTCTTTAAGGGCCAATTCAACCAGTGTCTCTAGACACCTACACACCAAAACTTGCTGCATAATCCAGTAATTGTGGGCAAGTGAGGGTAAGTGCATTTTTAAGGGCCCCCGCCGGGCCGGGGGCTTCGCCAGCAGGCCAAAAAAGCCCATAGATGGAAGGCCCAGAAAAGAAAGTGCTATGAAGCTGATAAGCTACACCTCCTATCTACTTCTAGGCAACAATCTAAGCTCTCTTATCTACTTTGTTAAAGACTAGAGACCAGCAGCGGCTGTCTCCAAAAAAGCAGCCCACCCACCTACTCCCTCTTACCTCTTCATTTCCTGCAATTAATTAATAGTGGAGGGAGTTAATCTGAGTTCTAAATGAGAAAATGAGATCATTAGGTCTCAGAAAAACAGCAATCTCGCCAAACAAGTGAAGGTTGGTCTCGGTCAAAGTCAATTTGTACCGCTGAGGTACAGCCCACTGGGCATTCCAACAAAAAGCGCCAAAATAAAGGAGGCTCTAATATCAATCCTTATTCGAAGCCCTGTAGCGTAGCTACTCTCAAGCCAAATAACTTATCATTACTATATTACTTAAGGTTCTAATGTGTTGTTAACTTCTGGGGGCTGAGTTGGCCCTGGAGTTTGCTGCCAACAGGAATTTGATTAAGTTTAGTAATTAACTATAACTTTGAACACTTCAAGACCATTGTGTGCCATTGTAGATCTTTAAAATAATTTAAACATCGACAGGAGCCCATGAACATTATTGTTTTCGATTAAAATAAAAGACTCTGGTGATTCGTAGGGTCATCTAGCTGTAGGGTCTTTGCGTGTGGGATCTGAGGGGTCTTGGGAAATTGGCGGGGTTTTTATTAGGTGGGATGCAGGGTCTGGGGTTGAAGTAGGACTTTATTTGGATCAAACATGCCCGCTTTAAAGCGAGAAGGCAAAAGGTCACGCTCAAAGGAGGCAAACGCTGAGGTAAAAACTTGAAATTTTATTGATATTTAGCCATCATTAGTACCAATATCCGTCTATGATACTTGAACTGACGAGGCTAAGGTTCCCTGTTTCTTATAGCTCTACCTCCACTTTCAAACATTCCCGGCCAGTGTGCCCCTTCGCACCCGCCCTCTGTTTTTTTCCTAATAATCTCTATTTCCATTTGCAGAGCCAGCGCCGATTTATGGAAAGAAGAAGGGAACAAGAGGAAGTAACGAATCAGCTAATTAATACTAGATTTGAGGAACTGGAGATATCGCGGGAAGAACGTAGGAAACTTGACCTAGAGCACCAGATTTACTCTGCCGGCTTTATGTAGGAGAAGCTATTTTCCAAGGACAATGTCAGGCTGCCAATATTACACTGGCACCTCTAACAGAGCCACCACCACGAAGTCAAACAGCGGTATGCAGTATCGTGAAAGATCTAGCGGTACTTCTGGCTATTCCTCAGTTTCCAGTTCCTCTACCATCAGCACCTGCGCCACCTGCAGTGCCGCCTGCAACCGAGGAAGCAATGAACTCTGTAGGGGGAGCAGTAGATCTGGGAACAACGAGTGCTGATACACCACAAGGCTCTGACGCTGATGCCAAGGAGACAATGTCTTCCAGTCCCGCTGCAGCTGCTGCTCCGACAGCAGCAGCTATAGCTACAGACTCTTTTGGCGTGGACACTGCGTGTATCTTACAATTTCTCCCACCTCTTTCACGTCCATTTATTTTTTCTAGCATAGAGTACGCGCCTAATTTAGTCACGAGAACTGGTGGCACAAACACCGCTTCTGCCTCCGACATTATAACTGTAGTTCAACCCCTTCAAACTGCAAAGCACTTTTTACACCATCACAGCAACCTGATTGAAGCTCTTAATAAGCCATCAACGCCTGTCTTTAGTGCTGTTGATGGGAGCGGTAGTGCCAACCACGCCAGGATCCCTCGACTCATTTCTTTGCACAGTGCAATGTCGAATTTACATTCTCTTTATTGGCATACTGCCCAACTGAAACCAGAAGTTTCTGTGCATGCTGCTTACGCTAAACTACCTCAGAATACCGAATTAGCGGTTGAAATTGCCTCCAAGTTGGTGCATGAATTCAGTTCTGAAGAGCTTGTCGAATTTAGAAAAGTATCTCGAGGCTACCAGAGAGAAATGAATAAAATATCTGTGAGCGTGGAAAGCTGGATGGAGCGGATACGAGCTTGTGTTGTCCCTGAAGATACACTACCATTTGCACTAGCTGCTGCTGTGTCACTTGATCTGGTAAAGTGCGTTTCACAACTCAACGCGGCAGTGGCAGATGGGATCAAAGCTCGGCGAGAAATGCTACAGAATTTGAAATCTAGACTGACAGTAGATCATATAGCGCACATAAACTTATGTTCCTATCCCTATATGCCAGACCACGTTGCTGTATTTACTCTCCTGCAAGAGATTGCCCGAGAAATGCACATATAATTAAATTATGTTCATCACCCTTTCTACGCCAAAACCAAAACTTTTGTTGGGAGTCTACCTTTTTGTGGATGTCCTCTTTTGGGAGCGTGAAGTCGTTAATTATACCGTGTATTTAAGCTCTATATTAGTACGCAATGGTGTCAAATAAAAAAGGAAACGATTTGATAGTCGGCTTTATAAGCAGCTACTAGCACTAAATATACGACGGGGGGTTCAGTCACTTTGTATTTGAGACCATTCTTATTTTTTCTTCTTTATAATTATTTTTATTATGTTGATATTATTCATTAGACTAGTTTTTTTTATTTGTTTCGGATTTTGGGGGTCGTTGGATGGATGGTTGCATGGGTATCCAGGCAGTGGAAGTACATTTTAGAGGAATTACTCGGTACGGTACAAAGTCACCCTGTTGGGGTTACCTCCTGTCCCTTCTTCTCCTCGATGCTTACATCCGGCGCTGTAACATGAAGTAACTAAAATAATCAAGTGCAGGAATTTCTCAGGACACTAGTCCAATGCTAAAGCTGCACCGCCGGCACGGTGGACTGGTTTCCCTCCTTCTCTTATTATTACTAAAACATCACGTTACGCGTACTGATAGCATCATGAGCTATGTAATACGATCCAAGGATCACTCATCAAATCAATTGAAAACGCTGTTTCGCCGATAAAATAAAGAATTTCAAAGTTTAAATATATATTGAGGCAGCAGCAGCGGCAACTGTGGGATGACGGGTTAAGATTAAGATATGCAATGGGCTGATGCCGATGGTTTGATATCATGGGCGCTGCCAATCAGGGGTGCAGACGCAGCAGGTGATCAGGAATCCCGCCTGAGCGATCATCTACATTGTGATCAGCGCAGCAGTGGTGCAGAGCAGGCAGCTGCAGACCCTCGCAGATATTTAGTATACATTTTCTATTTGCAGTTTCAAGGCAGCTTTTTCAAAAGCTGCGCCAAGGTATCATTAGTTTTCTCTATTTGAGCACTGAGCTTATCCTCGCTTCTCTCCATACTGGCACGCATGGCAATAAGGTTGTCGGAAAGCTTCTTGTCCATGGATAACAGGTTATTGGAGAGTTCTCCCCTTATCTGGCCTAGCTGGTCATGCAGCTCGCCTTTTAATTTTACCTCCAAACTGTGAATTTTTTCATTCAGGCCCTTCTCTACTCTCTCGACTTGGACCTCTACGTTGTGGATCTTCGCCTCTACGGTGTGGATCTTCGCCTCTACGGTGTGGATCTTATTGAAGAGAGCAGAACCCACCACAATAATACCCCCACCCACTGCCCAAATATAGCGCAACGACGGGTTTTCCTTGATTCTTTTATTCACATCCTCCAGAAGCTTTCCCTGCGCATAATTAAAAGAGAGTGATTGATTGAGATAACACGTGCAATATGTACTATTCTATAGGCGGGGAGCAGCTGTAGTTGGTTAGGTTGGCTTACCTTGAGGTCTGACGCTGCTAGGGAGGCTTGTTCCACCCTTGCAGGGGCGGCTTGGGGCGCCGTCGTCAACCGGCGTCCTAGTCCCAGACTACGTCTGAGGAAATCCATTGAATTGGACATCTGCAAAGAGCAAACTGGTCGAAGATGGGTGCGAAATAATTAAACAGCCCAATGGGAAAGCTTGATCACACTAGCTAGCAGGAGAGAGTTAAGATCGCAGCGTCTTCCCGCCTTCCTTCAGGCGAAAGCGCAGCTGCAACGGGATAAATTCAAGCCAACTGATAGTAGGAATGCGGCCAAGGAACGGCAGAGGGGTTTGAGCTCCAGTTTTTATTTGTATACAATATTTGATTATAATCTTACCTCGTCTTGATTCTGCTACCGAGCACGCGCGACGAGGAGCAAGAGTCCTCGAAGAACAGTGGTTTAAAAGAGGCGAAATAGGAGAATAAAATTAAAAACAAATGGTTAGCTTATGAGGATAGTAGTAATAACTCATTTAAAATTTTTTTTTAGAACTTTAAAAACAACATCTGTGGGCAGGCCCGATCCCACACATTTTTTTCTGCAAGGTTGAGTGGCGCTTCATTTCGGCACTTTCAGGCAAAAATACTGGGCGAAAACGGACGTTTAAAGGCTTATCGGAAAGCTGAGAACATATAGAATACGTATATCTACTTATTAGAGAGCATGAATAGTTACTATCGCAACTTATAACCTCAATTACCTACATTTCGATCAGATTTGTCACTGTGGGCCATACTTTGGAGCACTGCTTTTGTTTATAAAAATGTTTTCTCTTCTTGAGCTGTTAGAATACACTACTGAGAGCTTGTTTCTGCGAGGGTTCGTTCGAATTTAACTTTTTGCTCATTAATGATGAGCTCAGATGGCGTTGGCGTGCCCCGACAGGTAACTATAACTTTCTTGACTTTATTACCGGTACAAAAATGCTTACATAGCTCGGTAATACAATTATAGTCACATATAACGCCCTAAAAGTCAAATTGTCTTCTCTTTTTTTATCTGCAGCTGCTCACCGCCGCCCATCTAATCAAGCATAACGGAGGTTCAATTTTCTCTTCCTACCACCCTCCCCTCGAGCTGAAGGGCGCTCAAGCATACTTTTCAAATTTTTCTGCTGTTGTTTATTAGCTTCTGCAGCAGTGGGGTCTCTGTTTCTGGCACGTGCTGCTTTTTGTGCCTTCTCTCGTGCTGCCCCCTCCGCAGCCACCCTTGCTGCCTCCACAGCCACTCTTGCTGCCTCTGCAGCAGCTACTATATACGCTGACATCCCTTGCAGTTCCTTCAGACGTGCTCCATGCTGCTTCAGACGCGTAACACCTCTTCGTTCTTACCACTGATCTTGGGCTCCTCCGGGTAGATCAGATGCACCAGAATGTGGGAGCCTGGTTGTTTCAGTTAGAAAAATGGGTCTGCATAACGTATAATCGAATTATAAGTTGTATCTATATTCTGTAAACGGTATCAAAATGCTTATAGAGCCAGAACAGGCAACTTTGTTCAGATGGTGGTTGAGCATGGCTCAAGGTACGGGCTGCACAGCTTACAGGAAGCTTATGCGCCGCAACCCTATACTCTCATGATTGCTTACATTTCATATCTAGGCCGAACTCAATGCCACGTGGACTCAAAACGGTTTTTGCCTTCTACAGATTAATTATAATTTGCGATGATCAGTGCTTCTATATGGAGCAAATCTGCGGAGAGTACGCAAACAAATAATAATATTTGAGGGGTCTTAATAACATCTATAACATTACATAAGTCCAATACACGGGTTTTAGGCCGTAAAAGCCCCAAACATTTTCTCTGCTTTGTTCAGTGAAATGTTCGGTGAAAAAAGAAAAGTGAAATCACAGCAGCAGAAAAAAATGTGTGGGATCGGGCCTGCCCAACATCTGGGTTTTGAAACTGTACTATAAATATTTAAAGTTCGAGTTTATCTCGCTTAATTTCTGGCGTCTTCACGGAGACTAGAAACACCGTGGGGCCGATTGGCTCGAATCTGGCCGAAAAACTTGTCAGATCTTAGATCTAAAATTGTTGGAGTATGGTCCATGGGGCGCCAACGACCCGCCAGCCTGATCTAACTGGACGGATGTCACTGCACAAATGACATTATAGAGTGTGGGCGCAGGGCGCTCGAAGCTGTTAAAATACTTGCAGAGGATCTGCAACGGTCGGTGTTCGGGGGCAAGTGTATGGAGAGAGGAATAGGCGCGAAACTGGCGATGGCTGCGGCTTGAGTCCTGTGTTGGCGAATATAACTGCTTGAATATACTTGTTATCTGCTTAAAATTCATTGATTGTTGCTTTTCCATTTAAATAGGGGTGGCCTGAAGTCGCGCTGGTGGCTTCTCACGATCCCTCAAGTCACCCTGTTGGGGTTAATTTGTTTTGTTTTGTTTTCTGCGCAAGTTTGTATCACTGCCAAAGATTACATGAAACTGGCAATGCACCCTCGGTGCTTGTATAATTTTGTTCAGCTACAAGTTGATGCAACTGCAAGTTGCGCTAATTTGTGGTGCTGCATTTTGCCTGCACTATTTTGCGGCCGTGCAGAAAAGTGCCGCCCTGCACCGCCACAAACCTGCATCGCCGCCAAAAAGCACCGGTTGCAGCTGCGCAATTTTGCACAGATGTCAGACATTACGCTTAAAATGGCTATAATTCAAATTCTATTAAGAATATCGGCAAACTAATAGCATATTCGGACGTTTCACGCAAAACAAAACAAAACAAAACAAAACAAAACAAAACAAATTAACCCCAACAGGGTGACTTAAGGGATCGAGAGAAGCACCAAGCTTCAGGCCACCCCTATTTAAAATAACTCTTCCAATCAGCCGACACCAGTTGGGGTTAATAAGTTAGAGCGAAGTACTTTCTTGAGTGATTGACGAGTGTAATAAATTTTAGCGTTGTATGAGTAAGTATGAGCTTGAAGATTTTTGATGAGTTGGTTTATTGCGGTGTCGGTGAAGCCGCAATCAGTTTTCAATAGAGTGCGTAGGGACTGGGTGACGCATCCTGAGTGCGATATTACTATAGGGTAGAGCTTAGGCTTCCATCCTAAAGCAAAAGTAGGGGGGGATAAATATTAACTCTAAACGCCGCTCTTCCTTTCTTTCTTTCTTTTCTTTCTTTCTTTTCTTTCTTTCTTCCAAGTTGTACGAAACAGTACGAAAAGAAAGGGTGCCTTGTACAACATAAAAGCGCTTTTTTGCATCTTCTTGCACCGGTGCAGATTGCACCGCCACCGGCAGGTACAAATTTGCACCCCTGCCTTGGAGCTGGCACGTTCTTGCATCGCTGCAGAAAGCCACAAAAATGAACAAGCTGCAGCTGTGCAAAAATGCACTAGTAAAATCCCCTTTGCAAGCTGGCAGCCCTACTAAAAGCTGCCAATTTCTACCTTGCTAAAACCCAGATGCAATATTCATGCCGGCTTTAGTTAGAGACCGTGATAAATTAGTGCCAAGAATTGAGGATTGGCATTATTTAACTTTTTTGAGCAACTGGGGGATCTGCTTAGAGGGATAATTTTTTCGATGGGTTCTATCGAGCTGATCAGAATCGCCATTTCGTAGATCATTTGTTTTTTCAAAAATAAATTCATCAGAGGCTGGGTGCGTGGGCAGTTATATACGTAGGAGAAGCCACCATGATGAAGTCCATATGACTGTATAGACGCGGCACCCCGTTATATGCCTTTGGAAGCCTGTCCGCCCACCTCCCCGCCGGCGGGCCCGCTGTTGAATGAGCGGAGCGCGCGCAGCCCGCTGCGAGCCCGCTGATGGACCCGCAGCGGGCACAGCTGCCTCTGGCATCATGGAAAGGGGCCCTCACGGCCATTGCGGGCATGCGCGCGCCACCTGCGGGCTCCCTAGCGGGCCCAGTGAGGGCAAGAGGCGAGCATCGTGCTCGCACCACCGCAGGTGCGGGCTCAAAGGTTTAATTATGTATTTACTATCTGTAGAATGTGCTGATGGTTTTGTTACATGGGGAGGATGGGCAGCATTGACTGTGGTATGCGCGCCAGCGCCAAAGCAATGCAAGGCGCCGACGCTCTTGGAAAAATTCTTAACTTTTTTACTTTTCGAAAGGAACAAGGGGAAACGATGCTCTAGGTGTCTTCACCAGTCTTCTTCTTCTTCGAGGAGAGAGTAGCCAGCGAAGTTCTGGGGTCCGGGGGTGACGGCGGCCTGCACCAGCTTCCAGGTGAGCCCAAAGGTCTTGTTGACAAACCACACAGGGGACAGTTCGATAATGCACGTGATGCTGCTGCCCTTGGCGATAGAGTCGATGCTGACCCTCTCCTTGGCCTCATTGTAGATCTCTGCAGTAGGCACACCCGATTTGTCGACGGGGATCTTGATCTTCATTGTGGGGCTGTACCGGGGGTCCTTGGGCTGCCTGATGAGAGGGCGGTAGAACTCGCGGATCATCTCCATGGGCACCTCCTTGCCGAACCAGTCCTTGGAAAGCTCCACGGCCTTGTTAAGGGTGACATGGTTGAGAGCGAGCATGGTGTCGTGGAATCCTTTGGTATGGGGGTCGCCGAGGTCTTTGAAGGCCACGTCGATGGAGTAGGATTTCTGTCCGGTCTTGGGGTCCACATAGGTGCTGAGCCCAAACGGGCAGGAGAGGTTGATGGTCTGCATGTAGACACGCTGCTTTTCTGGACCGTAGCTGACAGAAACGAATTTCCCGCCTTTGGGGTAGCGGCCGGCGGCGTCAAAATTGAGGAGGGCAGGGTTGAAGGCGGAGGCTTTGACGATTGCTTTCGGGTTGGGCATGATTGATTTGATATTCTATACACTTGGTTCTTCTTTATATACCATTTTCGCTAGGGTTGCACTGCTAATACATCATTCACTATTAAAGATTCAATGCCGGGCCCGTTTTTGCTTTTTTGTAATATTGTTTTTGTTTTTACTGGGAAGAGTGGTCGGTCTCCATGATGAGCTTCCGTGCGGGCTTTGAGGAACACGAATGTCTCTGCGCTGCCCGCCTCGCGGGCCCGCCCAGCGGACTCCTTCTGACGGCGGTGGCGACGCCTCATCTAAAAGGAAGACTGGGAGGGAGGAGGGCGGCCAGCAGTCTGCAGCAGGTGGCGTGTTGCCCAGTTAAAGCACGAGTGGCACTATTTATGTGCTGATGATGGTGGCAACCGATGAAGCTGAAGAAGATCATTGATCAAGGATCGCTGTTTTCAAAATGATCTTTTTGAACAATTATTCTCTATTTAAAACGCTCCAGCGCCAACACAGTCTTTAAGCGCATTACTATAGTCATGCGGAGGTCTTTCTGGACTAATTACACTAGGTTCTCGCTGTTTCTCACTGTTTCTCAGGGTCAACAAAAATTGTTTCTCTCCAGCGCTACTGCATTCTCTCAGGCACAAAACTTGAAATGCCGGACTCAAAACCTTAATCGAGACCCTGGCGCAAGCTAACCAGTTTCAGCCATTTGTTCACCTCTCGCCGGAGTCCTTTGTTTTAGTTTTAATATAACATATAAGGACAAAATATGCCCCTCGATCGAAATAAAAAGATTTTCATCGCTGGCCATCAAGGTCTCGTAGGCAGCGCTCTCTGTGGACGTTTCGCTTCGGCTGGCTTCCAGAACATCATCACTCGCACAAGAAATGAACTGGATCTAGAAGATGAGGCTGCTGTAAAACATTTCTTTTCCGAAGAAAAGCCAAACTATGTGATTGTAGCTGCTGCCAAAGTTGGCGGTATCTTGGCAAACTCCCTCTACCCTGCAGACTTCCTTCTGTGTAACCTGCGTATTCAGAATGCAATAATTGCCAACGCATTTGAATTTGGTGTTGAAAAGCTGCTATTTTTAGGATCAAGTTGCATTTATCCCAAATTCGCTCCCCAGCCAATTCCAGAGGGTGCATTGTTGACAGGACCCTTGGAGCCAACAAATGAATGGTATGCAATTGCAAAAATTGCAGGTATCAAGCTCTGCCAAGCATTGAGAATGCAGCATGGTTTCGATGCAATTTGCGCCATGCCGACCAACCTTTATGGGCCTGGAGATAATTTCCATCCACAAAACTCACACGTGCTGCCTGCCTTAATACGTCGTTTTGTGGAAGCAAAGGAGCAAAATTTACCTAAAGTTGTCTGTTGGGGAACTGGAAACGTGCAGCGTGAGTTTCTTCATGTTACCGACTTGGCAGACGGTTGCTTGCACTTAATGGACAACTATAGCGGCTCAGAAATTGTCAATTTGGGCACTGGGGAAGATATTTTCATCTATGATTTAGTTAATGTTGTGAAAGAGGCCGTGGGTTACGAAGGTACCGTATCTTGGGATGCTTCAAAGCCAGACGGCACGCCACGCAAAGTTATGGATGTGTCCCGCATGTCGAAAGAACTTGGTTGGAAGGCATCTATATCTATTGAAGAGGGTGTGAAATCTACTGTTAAGTGGTACTTAGAAAATAGAAATAGCACACGGCAGTAGTTTTTGTTGAACTATTTTTTTGAAAGCAAGAACAGAGAGCTTTTAGACTTATAATTGGGATTATAAATCGTGGGGTGCCTTGATAATGGACACGACCTCGTAGTGGACACCCCTTTGTTCTTTTTTTCGAAAGTTATTTTTACGTGGGTAACCCCTTGTGTTACCTTAACTGATGGGGAAGTCTCAGGAATAAAGTCATTCTCTGTGGGTCGAAATCGTACTATACCCTCAGGCCCTTTCTATAGCCCCCCCTTCAAGACGCTCGATATTTTTCTTTTATTTACTCCCTCATATTAAGTCCATTTTTTCCATTCGAATGGATGGTGCTAGCCTTGTAGAGTACAATCGCACTTTCTTCTGCTTCGTTATACTAGTACAGGATTGAGCTACTGTCCGTACAACGCACCAAATCTATGTGCATTTTAAACTCTAGCGATGTGTATACGTTGCCAAATTAGAAGTACTTGGATCATCGACTTGGTGCTCCCTACCGATGTTGTCCCCGTTTCTTCCTCAGCAGATTGCATCGCTTCCTTCTTTTATTCCTTTCTTTCTTCTTGTTTTAATGATAGTAACCTGTGTCGTTTTTATGGTCAATTTGATCTTGGTCTTGGTCACTAAATTCATTTGGTATATGGGTGCCTATCTCGATTTTTATGGTCAATTTGATCTTGGTCTTGGTCACTAAATTCATTTGGTATATGGGTGCCTATCTCGATTTTTTATGGTCAATTTGATCTTGGTCTTGGTCACTAAATTCATTTGGTATATGGGTGCCTATCTCGATTTTTTATGGTCAATTTGATCTTGGTCTTGGTCACTAAATTCATTTGGTATATGGGTGCCTATCTCGATTTTTTATGGTCAATTTGATCTTGGTCTTGGTCACTAAATTCATTTGGTATATGGGTGCCTATCTCGATTTTTTTCACTGCCCACTTTCGGTATTTCTTCTGGTCATTATATAGTAACATACATAAATTGATATTATAATGCTACATTCTCGAACTTACTGTCCACCACCAGAGCATTTGGGAACAAAGTGGACACTTTCTTTAAAGATCTTTGGGGGCTTAGCCACCGCCCCGTAGAAAACCATATTTTGAAAGTTCTATCTTTTGAAAGCTTTTGATTTTTGTAATGCAATGCTGCGTTTCTTTGATTCTTTACAACCTTTGTGGCGGTGGTGGGGTACAAAAAGATATATTAAATTTAGCAGCGCTTCCTTGACGCTCTCTCGAGCTGATTTCTATACCTCGTATAGTAAATATGCTTGATGAACATGTTCTTGCAGTCTACAGCCTAGGTTGTTATCATCAACGTAACTCATTCAACCCCCGGGCTGGCTAGTGCTGCTCACCCTCATTCCTCATAAGTTGCTATCATGTTCACAAAAAAATAGGTTTCAAGACGTTCAGAAAAAGCATGGAGTTGATGATGGTCAAAAGCTGAATGAGAGGGCATTACATAGTTGGAATACATACAAGGATTAGCGTTGTTAATAATAAAAAGGAAGCAGATAGGAATCTGATCTGATCCCTGATCAGCAACCTTTATCAACAAAAGAATCGCTTCAAATTCAAATTTTTGCGGTTTAGAGGGGCTTCTGTAAAAGAAAACTGCAATAAGGACTATTGTTTTGGGATAGATATTCCTCCCAACTCGTTTTCAGTCACCTGCTCCCACCGTCTCCCACTGGGTTGGCACCTCAGGTAGCCTAGTAGGGCCTATTTGAAACTACGCGCAAGGCAAAATCTGCCGCACCACACTTTCGTCGTCACAAATTGCATGCCCTAAAACAAACACATTTCGCATATTCTAATTACCTATCAATTGAAATTATAGCAATGAATTAGATAAAGCGACAGGGATTGCTTATAGTGTTGGTTACTTAGATCAAATGGGCACCACCGATGTCGCAGATGGAAATGGGAACACACCTCTCCCACTTTGGCTAGACTGCGATCCAGGGCATGATGATGCCTTAGCCATAATTCTTGCAGGTGTATTATTTTGCCTAAATGCATAGATTGGGTGTGCTTTACCTAGTTTAAAACCATTTTCTTATTTTTCTATCGCTCCCGCCCTTCCCGCTCGCTCTTTATTTCATCTCTGGTTTCTTCCTCTTCTCTTTGTTACCACCGCAGGATACAATCCAAAAGTTGACTTAATAGGCATCAGTACAGTAGCAGGCAACCAAAGCCTTGATAAAGTAACTGATAATCCTCTACGAGTCCTCTCCTCTTCTGGACTCGATCGACACTGTCACATTCCAGTGGTCGCTGGCCAAAATAAACCTTTGATGCGTCCTCCCCTGCACTGCCCCCAAATTCATGGAGAAAGCGGACTTGATGGGCCATATGGTGGTCCAGTGTTGCCTCCATCGAGTCGTACAGCGACCCCAGGCAAAGCTGTTTTAATTATGTTTGACGCAATTCAGAAAAGATATAAATCGGACATTGGTGGTTCAAATAAAAGAAAAGTACAGTTAGTAGCTACAGGCGCATTAACAAACGTTGCTTTGCTATTGATACTCTTTTCTGAAGTCATAGACATGATTGAAATAGTGCTCATGGGCGGAGCTTTGGGCATTGGGAATACGGGCCCTGTTGTCGAGTTCAATATACAGACCGACCCAGAAGCAGCCCGTGTGGTATTTGAATCTGGAGCTCAAGTAACCATGGTTCCATTAGAAGTCACGCATACCGCTCTCGCTACACCAGAGGTACTAGAAAGAATTCATAATATACACCCTGGTGGCCATCCTTTTTTGGAGTTGATTGCAGCGTTGTTGCTATTTTTTGCCGAAACATACAAGAGGGTTTTTAAATTTGAGCATCCTCCGTTGCATGACCCTTGCGCTGTTGCTTACGTGATTGCACCGGAATTGTTTACTGTGGAAAAGCTGCGAGTGGATATAGAGACGCAGAGTGAGCTTTCTGCAGGGCAGACAGTGGTTGATCTGTGGGGATCGAGCGGTAAATCACCAAATGCCAATGTATGTATGCACTTGAATGTAGATAAATTTTGGGATTTGATGATTGATGCTATAGAATCTGCTGCGAGCGCATCAACATTAGAGACTAAAGTAGTAGTGGCAAAGGGGCCAGTGCAGGTTGTTAGGCCACCGAGCAGTAGCAGCGGGGCGAGCGAGATGGCAAAAGGAGAGGCAGTAATGGAGGAGATGGATATTCCCAATGAAAGGTATTTAGAAGGATGTGGGGATGAAGAAGATGTTTTAGAAGATATAAATGGTGTTGTTTAAATTGTGTTTTTTTAACTGACTATCTTTTTGTTGTTGTTGTAGCAAGCTGTCTAGGACTGGCCAGCTGGCGGCAGCGTCGAATCAGTGAAGCGCCGTGTAAACATCGGAGAATTTAATAATATTTCTGCGTGATTTAAGTCTCGCATATGAACATCATGTCAGAAGCATTCTTATTATAAGTAAAAATATGGGGTTTTACTTCCGTTCGTTGGGTTTACGGGAGCCTCGGGTGACCCTTTGTCGGACGCAAGGAACGTTGACTGACAGGCCCTGGCAGGGCGCCAAGAGAGGGGACCGAAGGGAGAAAATGTCAAGTCAGCTTCAAGTGCATCTCTCCCGCACTTCACAGACATAATTCATTTTTTTTATCTTTTCTTAACTGCGTATTTGCTTCAACACGAGCATCTACCTTGCCAGGAATTGCACTTCTGCAAGCTTTCTCCTGCTTTCTAATCTCATTGTCAGACTGCAGACAGACGGCAGACACAGGAATTATTCTTGAAATTTAACTTGCTCGCTCCCAAGATCCTTCTATTTTAGTCTCGACGCACTAAAATTTCATCAGGATGGCGAAAATATCTCTTATGCTCGTTTTCACACTTCTGTCATTCTCTTCAATTCCCGCTGCTATCGCAGTCAAGCCCCTAAGCGAATTCATCTCAGGAGAGCTCACCTTCTTCGGAGGAGCCCCCGATGGCATGGACCCTAGTAGTCCTTCTTACGGCACATCTGAAGGTAGGCAACTTTTAATTTAAAAAGGGTTTTAGTTTAGAGGTACAGCTGTACAAATATTGACTTTGACGCCTCCACTGGAGCACCACTGGCCAGTGGTTTCCGAGGGTTCATAGCCTCTAAACTCTATTTCAGCATTCATTTTGTACAACGGAATCATATTCGGATCCTTCAAATTCGGATCCTTTGTACTGGGACGAAGGCTACTTTGCTTCTTCAAGGGTTTTTTTTGTCTCTCAAACCTTATTTGTCTTTTCCCCTTTCAGGTGCTTGTGGCTATGGCAGCATCCCTAAAGACGCATTCCCCTATTTCAGCACCATGGCCTTCGGTCTGAATAATCAATTCTTTAAAAGCCTCCCTCTGGACTCGTGTGGAACCTGCTACCAGGTGCAATGTCAAGATCCCCGACCTGGTGCCTGCAAAACTGATTCTGCTGGCAAGCCCTTGTCTGTAATCGCTATGATCACAGACAAATGCCCCGAATGCGGTGACAATCATATCGATGTGCAGGCCCAAGCCTTTGCCAAAATCTCAAAACCGGAACTAGGCAGAATTAAAATTGCATACCGTCATGTTGAGTGTGCCGTGCCTGGCGATTTAAAAGTCTCCGTTAAAGATTTCGCTGGTGCCAATGGCTGGATCCGCCTTAGCGTAGATGACACTGGTGGTCGTGGCGCTGTCAAGGAACTTTACGTGAAAGGAAGTGGCCAAAATGAATGGAGAGCAATGGATAATACTTGGGGCGCCGCTTGGGAACTTTCTTCTGCCCCTGCGCCTCCCTTGGCCTTCAAATTCGTGTGCGACGATGGCGAGGAAGTTATCGCTGAAGATGTCGTTACTCAGAATGGCGGAATTTCTGGCGGCCTTAAAAGCCCTGTCTCATTTTCTACAGGCAAACAATTTACAATTACCGACCCCACGGTGACCACGATATCAGCTTTCGATGGTGCTTCTGATCCTATGCTAGTTACCAGTGATACTCCTGGAAATGCTGACGGGGCCAGTGCTCCTGTCTCTAGCACCACCTCCTCTTCATCGTCATCTGAAGGTGGTTGCACGGATGAAGCTCCTGATGGAAAGTACACCTGCCAACAACAAAAAGATTTTGGTCAGTGCGGTGCTGATTTCATGAAAGATTTCTGTAACCTTAGTTGTGACCGCTGCTCGAATAGCGTTTCGGGTGGCAGCAGAAAGCTTCTAGGAGGTCGTCGTAGACTAACTAATTTAATATAAGATTTTATTTTTTTCAGTTACTATTTTTTCATCTTGATTTGATTCTTTCCTTTTCGCTTTTATTTTACTCTTTGTTTTCTGTGCTACTATTCGGTTGTTGAAGGCTTCATTTTCTTTCTGCGGGGGCAGCAACTCAGCTCGCGTTGGCTACAGTTGAGCGGCTACCTTCTTTCTACTCCGGCAAGTTCAAGTAAAGGTTCTCCTTAAAAAACGAATGAAAGTCAATCATCCTACTAATGTAACGTAACATCTTTACTCCGCTTCTCAGTAGTATCGCATTCAGCTCTTGACACAGGTACTAGAAAATACGTCTTTTGGCTGCTGTCGGCGCTTTAGAAAATTTTTGAATTCGGGCAGATCCTGGTACGAACTGCCATCAGGACGCGTAATGGTCATATTTCAGTGCTAAAAGCACGGCATTTTTTGTTTCGGTAACTTTAATATACCAAAGGGTTTAAATAATTCTTGCATGACATGACAATTTTAAATATTTAGATCATTTTCAGTATATTCCACGTATTGTACAGGCCATCATGAACGCTACAATGCCAGGTGCTAATTCACTGCCTAAATGTGAGCAGAACCAGAACAAGCAAATCTTCGACGCCCGTCCATATGTCATGCATACTTTGGTAAGGGACACTGGCGTGCCACTTACCTCTTCAATCGGAATGGTGACAGCCCGTCGGCTGGTTAAATTTCTTTCCTTAAATACAAACTCCTATAACTCATTAAGATTGTATATGAATATATCAGTCATCAACAGCATTGATTCTTTATTTTACTTCATTATCTATCGAGTAATTGGCAACAACAGTACTGATTAACAGGAAAAAGCCCCTTCCGCCTCTACTTCTGTTATTTTGCTCTCGTATTTTCTGAAAGATATTCCATTGCCCAATAGCACGTTGTCACCGACGGCAACAGCATTGCTCCACTTCTCATGATCTTCTTCAACTCTAATATATTCACACGCACTACTTGTATATATTCTTCTAAATCTCGCTTCCCAGGCTGTTCATCTAAAACTGGCTCCAAAGCAATAAACGGAGTAAATTTATTTCTACACCATTTCACCTCTGGAACACCCACCCCTTCGTCTAATAGCTTCACCAGAGTACCTCCTTTTAATAAGGCTTCTTCTGAAAGCTCTGCTTTAGCGCAGTCCTCGTAGGTAGAGTGCTTTGTTGGATCAAACGCTCCTGTTGGGAGGCAATAAACAAGTTCACTTATTCCTTGGCAAAATTCACGAACTAGAGTTACTTCGCCATCTTGCCAGTTTCCACTAAGTGCAGGATGGAATGGGAAGGTTACGCAGAAGTGGAAATTTGCTCTAGGGTGGCCAATAATATCAAAATCATGAACCTGGCCGTCGGGGAATTGCACGCTGCGGTTATATAAAGTGAGGTAACGAGCAAATTTAACATCTTCACTGACGATGGGGAATTCTGGATCTTGTATAGTATCGGTGGAAAGACACCTTGGGCCGCCTGCTGTGATTTTCATTTGTTTATTGCTCACGAAACGACGAGCGAAGTTGAAATTGGTGATCTGCCGACCGATGACGAGTATTGGGGTCATAAGCCTTGATGCGTGCGCCTTCAATAATGGGTTATTTATTGGTTTTTGATTGAGCTTTGAAGAAATGAAAATAGCATTGTTTATTTATTATATATTAATATCTCCCTCGCAAATATCCAGTCTTTCTACCTTCGGTGTTCTATGCCGCCTACTGGCCTGCTTTGAACCCTTTGAAGCTACAAGATGCCTCATTGCCCTCATTCAGATTGCTGATCTACCCAACTTTTAAGAACAAAATACGACCTCTGGGTTTCTGCCACCTTTTTAAACCTATTTGATTTTGTTTGGGAGTCATTACTCTTAGTGAGCTACCTGTTTATTTGTTGATATTCCCTTTTAGGCCTAGATCTTGTCCAATAAAAGTTTAAATAACTCATTCTTTGCTCGGATCTTTGCAGATATCCACCATGTCTCAGAAAAACGAACTCAATCCTGCTTGGAAGGCAGTCAAGCCTTTTGTCAACGGCGGTCTCTCTGGTATGGCTTCCACTTGTGTCATGCAGCCTGTTGATATGGTGAAGGTTCGCCTTCAACTCGGAGAGACCGGTGGTCCTGTAAGTTTTGGAAATTGACCTCATCTTGCCCTGCATGCCCTTCCTCATCTTGTTTACAAATACGTCTCTTCTATTCAATTCATCCGTTTCTTTCACCCCTCTTCTACTTTCAGTTCGGTGTTGCTGCTAAGTTGATTCGCACCCAAGGCTTTGCTTCTCTTTACAAAGGTCTCAGTGCTGGTCTCCTTCGTCAGGCCACCTACACCACCGCTCGTCTCGGTATCTACAACAACATCTCTGCTATGGCCCTCACCTACAACGAAGGCAAGCCTGTACCTCTTTGGCAAAAAGCCGCTTGCGGTCTCACTGCTGGTGGTCTTGGTGCTCTTATCGGAAACCCTGCTGATCTTACTTTACTCCGCATGCAAGCCGATACCTCTCTCCCCGCTGACCAGCGCCGTAACTACAAGGGCCTTGTGGATGCTTTCACTCGTATTATCCGCGAAGAAGGTATGAAAGGTCTTTTCACTGGTGCTACACCCACTGTTGTCCGTGCTATGGCTCTCAACATGGGTATGCTTGCCTCTAACGATCAAGCCAAGGAGATGATTGAAGCCCTCGGTTTTGAGAAAGGAAGCAGTGTAGTTGTTCTTGGTGGTGCATCTACTGCTGGTATTATCGCTGCTGTATGCTCTTTACCGTTTGATTATGTCAAGACACAGCTTCAGAAGATGAAACCTGACGCCACTGGCAAGATGCCTTATACCGGTGCCATTGATTGCGCTTTAAAAACTTTAAAGGAAGGTGGTATTACTAAGTTATATACTGGTTTGCCTACGTATATGGTGCGTATTAGTCCTCATGCTACTTTGACACTTATTATTCTCAATCAATTACCTATCCTTGAGTCTAAGTTTGGACTTTAAAGCTGATTTTAAGAGTATGATTTTTGGTCAGAACTCTGGAGGAAAGCAGACAGGGTAAAAAAGCAAAGGTCTTTGAGTGCACTTCATCTAGGATACATTGTCCCTTGAAGTACCATCCAATGCTATCTCCCTCCCCCTTTCTCTTACTTTCTGTCCCTTTAAAACCCTTGAAAGAGAGTATTTTTCTGACAAAATTCTGATTCTTTCAAGTGTCGTTTGTCTTTCTTTCTTCTTTTCATTTCTTTTTGCAATTTATATCATCTGATTCTTTACTTAAAAACAGCATCCTTCTGCACAACAGTAGCTCTTTAGTTTGTTAATTTGTTTCCATTCTTATTAGATTGTAACTTGACGTTGTTCCCGTCTTTTTTTTTTTAACACGACAGGCAGACGTGTAGCCTATTTCTCTCAGTTTACTTCATAGGCATCAATATAACAGCACAGCCGAAGGAAAGCACCCAAAAAAGATAAGAGCAATCAAAAACATAAATTGAAAAACAAGCAAATTTAAAATTCCTCACATGTATTTTCTTTCTTTTTATTCACTGACGTCACCACTTTGCAACACTGCACTGCCATCATCTTCTGTTGCAATCTTACTAGGATCCAAAGAACTCGCCACAGCCTTATAAGCACTTGTCATCATAGTGTCAGCATCGGATGGTGCTACAGCAGGGTGAATTATTACTTCCACTTTACCAGGGTAAAGTAAATACTCTTTAGAATTAGGCATCAAGTCTCCGGTTCCAAGGAGAGTGATCGGTACGACTGGGACTTTAGCCTTGGCAGCAACTGAAAATGCCCCCTTTTTGAACGCATGCATTTTTCCATCTTTGCTACGGGTCCCTTCAGGGAAAAAGAGTACAGAAGCACCGTTTTTGAGTAGCTGTCCGCACGCTTTTAAGCATTCCAACTGAGATCTGCGATCAATTCGATTGATCATGACGTGGCCAGTTAAGAACATACTCCATCCGATGATAGGGATGAGGAAATTAGATGTCTTGGAAATAAATTTGAAGTCGCGGTTGAGGTGGAATAAAGTGTAGATATCCAAAAAACTTTGATGATTGGAGATAAATACAGCGGGCTGGTTGGAAGGAGGTAGGTTTTCCAGCCCAGAAATTTTCACAGGGTAGTAGAAGAGAGTCGTTAATTTCGCCCAGATATTATTGACCACGTGTTCACCTCGTCTTCTATATTTGTCCAGCACCATGACAAAGGGGTAGACAGCAAGCATGACCAGGAAAAGCGGCGTGGCAAAGGCAAAAGTTGTCAGGTAGAAGCATATACCACGAACAGCAGCTATCCAAGAAGGGAACCCTGTGGAATAGAATAAATAGCAGAAGAGGATAGTAGATGATAGGTATGTTCTAATAAAAAATTGATGCTCACTTGTTAAGAAGAGTCAGAAAACTAAAGAAAAAGCATAGACAAAAAAATATACACTATTTAGACGCACCACGAGAGGCGGGAGAGCCATCATTAACTTGAGGGAAAGCAGCAGCTGCAGCGAAAGTAGCAGACTTACATACCACTGTAGAGCTAGTATGTGCCTGGCGGGGCAAGGGGAGTGCAGCATTTCCAGGACGGACAAAAGGAGCAATAGCAGGCCTAGGTGGCAGTGATGCCGCTATAGTGGTGCATCGCAATGTTCGTGCTCTGCAAGAAGCTCCGCTTGTCAATTTGTGACCGATTCGTGCGCCTTGTTTCATAGTATCTAAATTTTATGATCTGTCTCAGTCGGGATTGTTTTATTCAAGAAGCGATAGCTAATCTCGGTTTATTGAGATGATTAATATGTGCTATGCAATTGCGACTTAGCAAGGAGATCCTCTCTGATCCTTGAAATTATTATTTCTCGCAAAAGATTAAATCTAAGAATGATACTAAAACTCAGCAACTAACCATGAAATATAAAAGATAAAGGTTTCCCAAGCATGATGCTTTGCCAATAAGAAGATTTTTGGCCTGATCTCAAATTTGCAGTTGAAAAGCCTCGACATAAACCTCTTTTATACGCCCTACCTCTTTCCCAATAGCCTCAGCATCCATCACACCATGTTCCGTCACTACACCAGTCACTAAATCCACAGGCGTCCCCTCAAAGTACACATTTCTCACGATTAACTTCAAACCACTGTCACCACCCTCGGACTTCTCAGTACCACCAAGCCACCCTTGAATAACCTCTTCTATACCTTTTTCCTCCCCTAAATCTTCACTCAATGCTTCCCCTGGATGTGCTAGCTTTTCTAAGCTTCCAGGACATATCTTTGAAGAGTCAGCGAGAGCATAAAATGGCACTTTAACTTCCTTTGCAGCCAATGCCAGTAGATGAGTTCCTACTTTATTATAGACGTGCTCGGTATTCACAGCATCGGCTCCAATCAATACCAAATCAGCCTGTTTAACAAATACACCAGCTTGTGCATCTGTTATAATAGTCACTTCAGCCCCTGCATCAGCCCAATTCAGAGCAGCGGTGACACCCTCGCACAGCGGTCGAGATTCGCAAATTATAATCTTAATTTCTTTATTTTCTTGTTTTAACGCTTCATTAACAACCGCAGAGACGCTTGAAGACTTTGATAATGTCATTATCGTCATAGTATCGTCAATTAACTCCATTGCGTGCCTGAGTAATCGAGAATTTCGTGTTTTTAAATTTTCCCGCTCTCTCTTGATTGCTTGTAAAGCTACTAGACACACCTCCTCTACCGTAACACCAAAAGGACTGGCCATATTATGTAATGATTTGTGTACAGAAGACAAAACGCGAGCTGTTGTGGTGGCCAGAGGAGCCATACTTGGTCTACAGCAGCTTAAATGGTATCCAAAATTCCGTAGTTGTTCAAGTAAATTTGGACCGTTGACTTCATCACTTGTAAAATTTTCAATATTTCGGTTGCGAAAGCGATGGATTTCTTCTTCCAAGGCATCTAATATCCATACTGCAAGCTGAGCTGCTCCATGATGACGATCTTTTTTCAACTTATTTATTATGGACTCTTGATGAGGTGGCATTAAAACTCTGTCCACTGTTTCTGCCAGTTGGGGTACCAGTGGCTGCTGTGGGGATTTTTTTAAACTCTGAGGAGGTACAAACTGGGCCTCCAGATTCTCCCAATTCAATTTCGGTAGAATATGATCATCATCACTTGCCTTATTGGATCCTTTTAAGTCAAAAAGAAATGGGTGGACAACAAAATATAGTTTTCCAGAATTGTCATCGACGTAAAGAGGGCGCCCGGTGCGGACGAACTTTATTTGATTAGAAGCATAGCCTACTTCTTCCAGAATCTGTAACAAAGTGAGTAGAAATAATACAAGAAGTAAGTTGGAAAATAAATGCGCAAAGATCCGAAAGCTAAAAGCTTGAGACAACCACCACTGGTTTTGGTAGAAATATTGCTCACCTCTTGCTCAGCTCTTTTTAGTAAGTTTTCATCTCCTTCAACCACTCCACTAACTCCGCCCCAATGTAGCTTGTACGTATTCACTTTTTCACTGCGTTTCACCAGTAGGACAGATGAGTTTGAAGGATTTCTAACAAAAGCTGTAATAACATCGCGTCGCCCACGGGTGATCCTCTGAGGGCCCCACTTTTCACCACCTTTAGCAGCTTCTAATTCATCCAAAGGGGTATTTATCGGTTGATTCGTAGTCATTGTTATACCTCTGGGGTGTTGAAATCTACCTTTCCAAACCCGAGGTAAAACAATTGTATTTTTTAAAGCAATCGAGGTTGTGATCAATGTTCCGCCGAGATCTCTCGCAGGAAATCTTAAAAGACACAAAACTTGCATTTGAATCGATCCATATATCATATGAATCTAATCAATGCACAAATAAGCGATTAAACCCCACCTTTTCAATGAAAATTTCACCATTTCCCACCTTGCTCTCATCTCAGCTGAGCTGGCGCTTTCATTGCGCTCTGGAGATCTCCAAAAATATTTGATTGTTTTCTTTTTGATAGTACTACAAATATAGGGTTACAGGAGCTTCTACTAAGAAACTATTAGAAAGGCATAGTGCTGGTAAGACTTTTAAGATCTCATACTGATCCCTAATAGCATTTTTGTCTCTTCAAAAACAAACCAACTAATCCCTGCTGCAGGCGCCAACTTTGCTAAATTGGTTAGCGACCCTTTATACAGCCCTTTAAAACCCTCATTTCTATACGTTTTCCTCAAAACATCCGACATTCCTCTATATTTCGATGGTCTCCCACCAATACCCTGCGCTTGTAACCTCGTACGCACTAACGCCAATGGGTATGCAGAAAACTGAGCTAAGCTACTTGACAACATTCCAGCGCCTAAAATCATATGAGGTGGCGGTGAGCCGTCATATTCTTCTATCAACCACTCTTTCAACATCTCAAATGCTGTTATATCCACCCCCGCATAGGGTAGTATCCCGAGCATTGATGGAAGCATCCCTCTATAAAAAGCTTTCCCTCCTTCTTGAACATACACTTTCCGCATGGTGTCGGCGATACCTTTGTACTGGCCACTTGGGCACACCGCTAGTCTGGTTTTTACCATTTCTAGTGGGTAAATAACACTTTGTGCAGTTGCACCAGCTAATGCACCAGCCATCATACGTTGTGGGGGTGTTATTTCGTCCGGATCTGTGGCTATGAGTCTTTTATAAATATCATTCATGGTCAGTTTAATTGCCGTCTCCGGGGCAATCTTCAAAACATTTGCCCCATTTCCCTTAAAAAATGCTTTAATTGACCCTTCAGCGGCCATTCTACGTAGCCCCGATTGTATAGTCATTCTGTTATGGCCTTCATGGACTTGTAACAGCATTTTAAGACGGTCTAGGGGGGCAGTTGCTGAACGACTGACGGCACCTGCAATCCCGCCAGCTAATAGAAGTTTTGCTGGTCGCATTGCAGGTTCCTCTTCTTCCTCTTCGTACTCTTCTTCATCGTATTCTTCTCCGTATCCGAATTCTTGTAGTTTGCGTTCTTCGTCTTCCCATGCTGCTACAGCTGCTGCTGCATCTACAGCAGCAGCAGAGGCTACGGCGGCAGCAGGGTTGCCCGTAATGCTAGGTGGCGGGGTAGGCTGCTGGGCTCCTGGTCTCCCTAGAATTCGTCCAAAGGCAGCATTCCACCGCCACGGAGCTGGGCCGTCTCTCCCACTGGAGGACGGCTCAGCACTATCTTGTTCTACAGTGGCCGCCAACGTTGATATTTATTTTTTACCGCCAGGGAGCGATAAAACTAAACTAAGGGGAGGGAAAAGAGGCACTAGTGGCGCTAAAGGGCGCGCCTAACTGCTCGTGAAGATCACTAATTTGAAAATAGATGTGCACTAGGTCTATATAAGAGCCAGCGGGCCGCCATCGATAATTTCTAATGTGAAATTCAAATTATCAGCGCCATGCGAAGTGCACCAAGGTTGGGAGCGGTATCTGGAAAATGCAGATGCATGCAATACAGATAGATTATAGTTTTGTTTAATGTGCTATTTGGTGTCGTATCGAGCATTTTAAGTTGATGCTAGCCAGCTTCGATTTAATTTAATGCCATCTTTACCATCCAAGTTCTCATTTTCAGGCGTTAATTCTTATTTATTACAATAATCGACATAATTATAGGACCTACTAGACTTTAAGTATGTGCGCATCTGCCCATACGGCCTCTTTTTTTATATATGATCTGATCCTTCAAATCAGTTCAATCACCTTACCTTTTTAAAACATACAAGCAATGCCGCGGTTCAGAAAAGGTGTTGTTACTTCCCCTCTACTACCAGCACATGGTGCCAGCAGTCTTGGGCTTTCTAGAAAGAAGACTTCTCCTTCAAGTGCCTTGGCTGGCGTCAGCGAGGCGGGATTGGCATTGGTGATTGCCGGCGCCCTCTTTTCAGCTATAATATACATTTTATTGGTAGGGGAATGAATTAGGGCTTGAGAAGGAGTTTTTAATTTAAAATTACAAACACTGCAGTTTCAGTCTCAAAATTAATCAAATAATGTTTTTTTGGCTTGTAGTCGTTGGAAGCTCGCCGCTCTGCTGCTTTAAACAGCAGGCCGTCTAGAGAGCTCCCTGGAGCACATGTACCTACCAAAAATGCAGCATTACAACAAAGGTTAGATGCGTTAATAGAAGAAGCCACGAAAAGTAAGTATTTCAACATAAATAACATAATTTTCTATTTCTTTCGCTGCCCTCTTTTTAATATTTCTTTTTCTTATCAGTCGCTCAAGAACGGGGGATATTGACTGAAGTAGACGCGGCAGAGAAGGCTAGAATACGTGCGCTAAATAAAGACGAAGATTGGACCTGGGTTTTAGATGATAATGATACGCGTAGCAGTGATCAAAGAACAAAAAAAGAGGCGGCAACACAGAGAGCTGTGGCGGGTACGTGTCGTAGCAAGGATGGTAGCAGGAGCCCTGACAAGGAGTGTGGTCCTCATGGCGTGTGTATTTCTAATCAATGCAGCTGTGCAGTAGCATTTTCAGGTAAGTAGCAGTAGCACAGCTTTAATATGAAATTAAAGCAGCGAAATTGAAGGTTTTTCTTTTTTCTTTTTTACTTTGTTTCTCATTACCAGAGATGTATCTTTAATTTACTGCAGGCACATATTGTGGTCATAGCGTGCTTCTTTCTCATCCTTATACTCCAGAAGGGGTTCCTATAGCTGAAGTAGGATACGAAGGCAATTTAATACTGCTTCGAGATTCAAGATTACAGCAAACTGAGGATCTCAAACCCTTTGCATTCACCAACCAAAGTGGACTGGAGGTGGTGCGGCACGTGCTTCCTCCCTCTGATGACGTCTTCAAGGTTCGACAAAAGACAAGATACTCATAATTCAATTTGTTTTTAACTAGTATAACTCACGTACAATCACCATCTACCTCTCTTTCACGTTGTTCAAATCTTTTTTTCTTCTACAGGGTGAAATATTTGAGTCTTGTGCAGTGATCGGTGATGCTGCAAATTTATTACTTGGCAACTATGGAGCTACAATAGATTCTCACTCATTTATATTTAGAACAGGGCGACCATTTGGTACTCGTAAAAACTACACACAGTTTATAGGGGCAAAATCTAGAGTCCATTTAATCAGTACTCTTTCTGAAAACCCAAATTTTGAAAATTTTGAAACGACGACAACAGCGATGGTGCTAACACCCCCTTCTTTCGAAAATTTAGAGCATGTAGGCTCCATGTCTGCTGCGAGCAAAATGAAGACTCGTATCATACACCCTAGATTATTCCAACATCTGCACGTTGCTTTTGGTTCTTCTCCTTCTTCTTCCTCCGCGTTTCCTTCTTCTGAAGCATTGGTGGCGGTAATGCTCGCACTGAATACCTGCAGATCTGTTGCAGTCTTTGGCATCGCTACTTTACCAGGATTACCGTCAACGTATTATGATATATGTGGCTCTACTAAGTCAGCAGAAGAAACTCTACAAAAACAACAACAGCTGCACAGCTGGGTAGTGCTTAGAAAGTACCACGAGGCGGGCTTGCTAGCATTTGGTGAGGACTGTATTTTGGAATGTGTAGACCCCGGTAGTGAAGAGAAGTGCAATGTGTGTAGAAAGCAGCATAATCTAGATCCAATCCAACTTATAGCAGCAATGAAAGCATGCCCATAGGCAGCTAAGTTTATAAATATTCATAACTCTACCTATCTATCGATATATAAGATTTCTACCGTCCAAACTTGATTTTTTTAATGATTATTACTACTGTGTCGCCTTGCTATACGTGTCAAGATGAAAGTATGCTGCCATTAAATATGTATTACCATTACCATTATATACTGTTATCCAAGAAAAATATCAAAATTCGAAAAACTCGGATCGAAAATTGAAAAATTGTCTAAAACAGGCCCAACACCGTCGCTGCAGCAAAGACAATAAACAGTACTCCACCAATAATTCCTACTGTTTTTTCACTGATATGTTTCGAACACACCGCGCCCCCAATTACTGCAATTAACGTTGCCACAGCATGACCTAATATGGCACCACCAGCGACACCAAGTGGTGACTGGGCTGCTCCCAGAGCAATCGTCGCCAGCATTGATCGATCACCCCATTCGGCAATAAAGATCAACGAAGCGACTTCAAACAATGACTTCCATAGAGAAGCTTTCCCTGTGATAGTACCTTCCTTTTCAGCTACAGCCACGCTTTCATTCGCAGCTCCTAACTCTTCATCAGCATCATCGCCTTGGAGCCACGAATCTCTGAGCGTTCTGATGCCGAAATATAAAAGTAAAGCCGCGCCCGCCCATTGCCCGTACACTTCGCTGGATTTGACTACAGAAGGCACGCTTTTAACTGCGTATCCGATAGTTACTGAAATGACAGTCATCACTGCAAGAGCGACGGTGGCACCGATGAAACTGACCATCTTACCGCACCTCATAGCGAGCAAAGCAGCAATAAAGAAAGTCTTATCTCCAATTTCTGAAGCGAATATTAAACTAAATGCAGCAAAAAATCCTGATTTTGCTAATACAGAGCTCGAGAGGAAGTGTCGGACGGTTTCTAAGAGAGGGGTAGCTGCGGCGGAAGAGGCAGTGGCATAGCCACCGGCGGTGAGGGCGGCAACAGCAACGCCAAAAGCAATTAATTTTCTGCATTGGAAAATTTATTTTTGATTAATTGTTAAATTAGCTAATAGTAATAAATAATGTAGGGAATGGGAAGTGTAATGAACAAAAGCAAGCTCACCCATTGCCAGAGCCTTTGTTGTCACCCTCGCCAGCAGCGGTGGCATTGACCGCCAAGGTTCCAGCTTGTGCCAAGACTAAAGGTTTCCGCCGTGCTGATAGCTGCATGGTCTTAGATGGCTGTATTGCACCAAGTGAAGGATTGTTCTTAATTGATACGCGTGGCCTCTGAGTGAATGGTCTACAACAACTAGTCAGAGATGCCTGGGTGCAACCAGCATTTTTTCTCGTTGCACGGTCAACGGGCGAAAGTACATTGCATATGGATGCTTCTCGTAGCATCTTAGAAGCGCTTTTGTCTTTAAACTTGAAGACTGAATTCTCTCCGACAGGAAAAAAAGTAAGGTAAAATGATTCAAGATATTATCCTAGTAAAGTGAGCGATAGCAGTGTAGCACAAATGCCTGAAGATTTATCGAATTGTCGTCAATCAATCTCAGAGCTATCGAGGACAATGTGCTTGATAACGAATTTTGAGCCGAAACATAATTTTCCATCAAAATTCCAGACTCTGAGAGCTCACTTTTGCAGCCTCACTTTTGCAGCCCACAACAGATTCCCTTGACAATTTATTTTGGCCAAAAATTATTTTTTTGTATATTAAGCATGTTGGGTAATGCAGCTTTGGCTACAGAGCCGCTGCAACTCACGAATTTGCGTCAATTCAATTCAAAAACTCGAATTCGAATTGTCACATTTTGTAATAAACTTCCTCATACCGCAGCCCAGTGGAGCCACGTGCGCGCCAAGAGCAGTACTGAATTAAATTTACTGCGAACAGCAGAGCAGCTCAACCCTCAAGCCCCTATCGTGGCTTTAGAAACAGTGCCGCCATATGAGGAATGGCACCGCCACCCAGAACTTCTCACAGGGTAAGAAGAAGCTAGAAAGTAGATAAATAGATAGATACTACTACACGTTCAATATCATGCAAGCTAATACTAAGAATTTCTTCCCTACAGATGTGAACCAGACTCTGCTCCTCTCAGTATCGCCCTCCTTCTCAGTGGTGGGGTGGACTCTACTCTTGCCCTCCACCTCCTCCACGCTGCAGGCCACCACGTCACTGCCTATTACCTCCAAATCTGGTTTCAAGAAGATTTCCGCAACTTCTGGGACGCGTGCCCTTGGGAAGAGGACTTGGAATATTGTAGAGCTGCTTGTGACCGTCTCGGTGTAGAACTAAAAGTGGTCCCGCTGAGTCAGCAGTACTGGGATCGTGTAGTGGCACATTGTATTTCTGAAGTACGATCTGGTAGAACACCAAATCCTGATGTACTCTGCAATTCAAGAGTTAAATTCGGTGCGTTTATAGAGCATTTAGAAATGCAAAAAGAAGACAATATCAGAAGGATTCACAACGGCGGCTGTGAAAATACCAATTTTGAAGATAAGGGTAGAAAGCCATTTCATTGGGACAGAATAGCCTCTGGTCATTATGCACGAATCGATCGATCTTCCTCCTTATCAGAACCTCGTCTTGCATTAACGCCCGATGCAATCAAAGATCAAACCTACTTCCTAGCTCATCTATCTCCTTCTCAACTTGCTAACACACTCTTCCCATTGGGTAATCTCACCAAACCTCAAGTACGTGCTCTCGCTGCTGCTGCTGCTTTACCCAACCAAGACCGTAAAGATTCTCAAGGGATATGTTTTCTAGGTAAAGTACGCTTTAGTGAATTTATTAAAGAGCATCTAGGCGAGTGGCCAGGGCCAATCATAGAGGAAGAAAGCGGACAAGTACTAGGATATCATCAAGGCTTCTGGTTTCATACTGTAGGACAAAGAAAGGGTATCCCTCTACATGGAGGACCTTGGTACGTGACTCGCAAAGATCCTAAAGGGAATGCGGTGTATATCTCACGGCAGTATCATGAGGGAAAGGCTCCAGGAAGGCGTGGGGATTTTTTTTGTGAAAAATTTAGCTGGACGACGGAAACTTTAAAAATTGATTTGGAGAAGCCTTTACAATGCAAAGTACGGCATGGTCCTAATTTGTACGAATGCACAATGGAAATATTGGATACTGAAGAAGGTGGTGGTGAGATTAAGAAGGCGAGAATAGGTCTAAATGGAATTGATCAGGGCTTGGCGGAAGGGCAGTATGCTGTGTTCTATCAAAATGGATATTGTCTTGGCTGTGCTGTTATCTGCAGCAGGGATGAAGGGGAAGAAGAAGAAGAAGGTCGTGGTGGTGTTAGTGGAATTTAAGAAAGTGGATTTTCCACCGCCATCGTAACTTTGCGTAGGCAAGGCCTTTGCGGCCACACAACTCCACGTCCGAGTGTGGTTTCTCCAGCGGATTTTGAGTTACAATACTTCTGAGGCCCTGATTGAAAAATTGTATCGTGCATGGTTACAACCATTTTTTTGCAATTAAAAGCAGTTTAATAAAGAATTGCATGACAAAGTTATCGCCCATCTTCTCCGGGCGCAATTGAGGAGGCTGGTGACCAGATAGAGGGGAAAAATACACAAGTGCAAGTAAAAACTGAGAGCGAGAAAAAACAGCAGATCAAGAAATAAAACTTACCCTAGAAATCGTTGCTGATCAACGCTGGCTATCCCCAATCTATAGTATACCCCTCTCCCCTCAAAAATAAGAATGTCTTTGCAAAAATTACCTTTATATAGCACGGTGAAAACCAGAAGAATGGTGTCAGTAATTGCATCTAAGAGCAATAGCAAGTGATATTGCCCTCCCAAGAGTCCCAGAAGGACCGTAGTTGAGCCCATAGATGGAAGGCCCAGAAAAGAAAGTGCTATGAAGCTGATAAGCTACACCTCCTATCTACTTCTAGGCAACAGTCTAAAGGCCCTTTAGACTGCCTGAGGCCACTTCACACCGGGGGATTTTTAGCGTGGTTGGATGCCTTCAAAAAATACGCACTGAACCACGGCTGTGGAAGTCAAGCTCTTGTAACCTTCTTGTTGGGGCCTCGTTCCTCTTCTATCTTATAAATTTAATGTAACTTACGGTAGCAGTATTAAGAGGAGAATGCGCAGAGAGAGCACGCTGCTTATAATTGCTTCATTGTTACCGATCATAGCTGCTGCTATCCCCATATTTGCCTTTCTGGCATCTTTCTTTGCCTTACAATAGTATGATCTATTAATGAAAGGTTCGGGACAAAAAGATATACGAAACGGCGGAAATTTTAAATCTGCGATGCCTCACCTGAGAGAACAAATCCTGCAGCAGCAGCGCTTTGCGGCACAGCAAAGTGCTGCATTGATGTCGCAGAAATATTTCCATCATTTCCAAGGGTCTGTGGAGCGGCAAAAGGTGGTTGAGGTTGCAAATGGTCCATTGTTACCATGTTCAAATTTGATGGTTCAGTAGGAGGTGCCGGAGCCACCGCTACAGGGTTGGGATCCATTTATGTAAGCATAAAATAGTTAAAATTTACAAAACAAGGCTGATCAGGCCTTCTAACCATGTCAAAGAAAGGGTGGTTGAGAATAGAAATACGCGTATCTTATCTCAACTCTACCCCAGAGTAGAGTTCAGCAGAAATCCCCTCCAAACCACGCACAAAATCTCCAGAAATCCCCCGGTGTGAAGTGGCCTTCAGCTCTGTTATCTACTTTGTTAAAGACTAGAGACCAGCAGCGGCTGTCTCCAAATTTGATTAAAGAAGCAGCCCACCCACCTACTCCCTCTTACCTCTTCATTTCCTGCAATTATTTAATAGTAGAGGGATCTAATCTGAGTTCTAGATGAGAAAATGAGATCATTAGGGCTCAGAAAGACAGCAATCTCGCCTAACAAGTGAAGGTTGGTCTCGGTCAAAGTCAATTTGTACCGCTGAGGTACAGCCCACTGGGCATTCCAACAAGGACCCGTAGTTGCCGATCGTCATTCCTTTTCTTTTTTTACTTCTAGTGCTTTCTTAGTTCTTTTGAGAGATCATACGCGTGTACAGCAGCGTAGAATGAGCAGATCCCCAATATAGCTGTTAATGTGGTGAATAATTGTGGTAACTGCAGTGGTGGAACCTGGTGGAGCCACGTTCCACCCCTGCAGTTACCACAATTATTCATTACAAAACGGTTTTGTGGTAATTGCAGTGGTGGAACCTGGGAACCCCATAAACCACCACATGAATTACCATTAATGATTACCACAATACTGCTATTTAGGGTTTTAGGGTTTTTTTTGTGGTAACAAATTACCAGTTACCACATTACCATGGCTTCATAGTTACCATAAAAAATGTGGTAAATAATGTGGTAACTGGGGTGTTTTTTGTGGTAAACGGCACGTTTTATATGGTAAATCCGGAAAAAATGTGGTAACTCTATGGTGGTAACTAATTGTGGTAAAGAATATTACAATGGGAACTAGTGGTAAAAAAATGTGGTAACTACATCACGACGATACTAGTGCGAGGCAAGACGGAGGCAAGACCCACCTCGATGATTTTTGAACAAAGGCTCCGCTGCTTCTATCGACAGCATTGGACCACCGTGTTTATTTTAATCCTAGCAATATTAACATATTAAGACATATTAAGATCTCCAAGCTTGCAATCGCAGGTGTACGTACATGCGGCATAATCTCCAAATTTGACTTTAAAGCTTGGGCCTTTGAAAAGTTATTCAGCCATGCCAGCCGCAGCCTTTCGAACATCACTTTGGTTCTTCATAGCATGCCATTTGACCATCTCGTCTTATACAGCGCCTTTGGCGGTAAGCGAACCGCCAAACTATAGGGCCGCGCATCTTTGAAATTATTAAAAAAAACTAATTACTTTTGCTTACATGCTTAATTCTACGTGTGCAGGCCTATGAACCGTACGTTTGAGAGTCTTGAAAGGGTTCTAACCCAAGATCGTTCATGATGGTGGTATTTTGATGCCTTTAAATTTCTCGCCTGCCTCTTCGGGCCCCCCGGGCAAGACGGAAAGTAGTCTGCCTTGGGGCCAGATACCAAAGCCATTCTTAGCTTTCATCCTTTTATGTTTTCTTAAACACAATGTTACCATCTCTTGTGTGTTTTGCAGGGATCAAGATGTAGCATTTACTGCTAATCTGCCTTCAGGGTGAGTCAATGTTACCCTGAAGTTATCTTTCAGTGGGCTTTACTAGGATTACTGCTGTAGAGTACAGGCCGGGGATACCCAAATATATCTATAAGGAACTAAAATAGATACTTATTTGGCCTGATTTCTTATCTTTAGAGCCCTGGGAACATATTTTGAGTTGTTTTTCTCCAAAAATCGTATTGAATAACTTATTGCACCTGTATTGCACTCTGTTATACTTTCGCAGGAGCACTGTGGCACCAACGCTGAAAATCGCTGATCAGAAGGTTTATCCAACGGTGTTTGCCACAGTCACCATCCCCAAGTATTTGCCAACGCCTTTCAAGAAATATGCCCAGCAATATATGACAGCATTACGTGCAGGCCTCAAAGGTGAAAATCAATCCAAGAAATCAGTGCGCAGTCAGCTTTTTACTCGAATATTTGTTTGTGTAGCATAAAATATCTTCTTATTAAACGAGCAAGAATTTAAGAAATGTTTTCCTTTTATAATACAGGTACTGTTGATGTTGCCATTTTAGGCCTCCAAGGAGAAGATGGAGGCACAGGAGTGCACACGCGCATCACCTGGCTGAAAGGCGGCTTTGCTGCTGCGGACGATTTTCGTCGCAACATAGCTCCTAGGTGGACCCGTTTAGCCAACATCTTTCCTTCAAAAAAATGGGCCCCATACGTACATATGGAAGCCATTAGTTACACGTGCGTAGTAAAAAAAGATGGCAGCGACCCTGCCGAAGCTCCTGGCATCACTCCAACGCTGCTTATTGCTGCGGCACTGAGTGATCGCTTTCCGGCTTTCATGAACTCTACTTCAATCAACAAGTTTACAACTGCTCTGCGAAATGCACTGCTGCCTGATGTAGCTATCATCAGAACAAACTGGTTTATTGACGATAATGAGGGCACCGCAAGGAAGCCTGTCTTGAATGTGATGATTCAAGGGCCTAACCAAGCACGACTACAGCAGCTTGGCAGCAAAATCCAGCAAATTCAAAAGCGGAAAATTCCGAGCTCGGCTGTATGGCCTAGCGCTCTGAGATTAGGAGCAGTTCACATCGAAGGCGGTGTGTTACTGCCTAGAATCTGCATGATGAAGACTTCTTCAAGTATCAAGGATATCATCCCCAAAGTGCAGAAGCTAGACTACGTACCAGGTTCTAGGGAAGCTATAATGATTGTGGCCCCTCCTAAAACTGGCAAAAGTCCATTTAGAATGACGGCATATGCATTTGCAAGCACAACGCCTAAAGATGACAAGTCTTGTGATTGCAAGGAAGGCGGTAGGCGAAACCTGTTGCAAACAAGTGATGACGTTATGTGCGATTTTGAAAGTAAGCTGAACCCACAAGCTACCTATACTTTTAGTGTCAAAAGCGTTGATGCTACTGGGCAGGTGTCTCCAGAAACTAGAGTACCTGCTCCACCACCTGATTCACCGCCTCCCAGTCCACCACCTGCTTCACCACCGCTGAGTCCTCCTCTCGACTCGCCACCGCCTAGTCCGCCACCTGATTCGCTTCCTCCTCCACCTCCTGATTCACCGCCGCCTCCTTCACCTCCTGATTCACCGCCGCCTCCTCCACCTCCTAATTCACCGCCGCCTCCTCCACCTCCTGATTCACCGCCTCCTCCTCCACCTCCTGATTCACCACCGCCTAGTCCACCACCTGATTCGCCACCGCCTCCACCGCTCGACTCGCCGCCGCCTAGTCCACCACCCGGGTCACCGCCTCCTCCTCCTCCTCCTCCTCCTCCTGATACTCCGTCTCTTCCACCTCCACCTCCGGACACTTCTATATTCACTGCGCCTCCCTCTGATTCACCACCACCAAGTCCACCACCTGAAAGTCCGCCGCCCAGTCCACCGCCAGATTCACCGCCTCCAAGCCCACCACCTGATTCGCCACCGTCTCCACCTCCCGACTCACCGCCGCCTAGTCCGCCACCAGATTCACCGCCGCCTATTCCACCCAATTCACCGCCTCCTAGTCCACCGCCAGATTCACCGCCAGATTCACCGCCTCCAAGCCCACCGCCAGATTCACCGCCGCCTAGTCCACCACCTAATTCGACACCGCCTCCACCGCCCGACTCGCCGCCGCCTAGTCCACCACCCGGGTCACCGCCTCCTCCTCCTCCTCCTGATAATCCGTCTCTTCCACCTCCACCTCCGGACACTTCTATATTCACTGCGCCTCCCTCTGATTCACCACCACCAAGTCCACCACCTGAAAGTCCGCCGCCCAGTCCACCGCCAGATTCACCGCCTCCAAGCCCACCACCTGATTCGCCACCGTCTCCACCTCCCGACTCACCGCCGCCTAGTCCGCCACCAGATTCACCGCCGCCTATTCCACCCAATTCACCGCCTCCTAGTCCACCGCCAGATTCACCGCCTCCAAGCCCACCGCCAGATTCACCGCCTCCTAGTCCACCACCAGATTCGCCGCCTCCTAGTCCACCACCAGATTCACCACCGCCTAGTCCACCACCTGATTCACCGCCTCCTCCACCTCCTGAGCCTCCATATCCTCCACCTCCACCTCCGGACACTACTATAATAAACGAGCCTCCCTCTCCACCTTTGCCACCGGCACCTCCAGCGCCACCGCCTGCTGCAGATTTGCCACCTTCAGTGCTCAGTGCTGAAGTTCTGATGAGCTTACCGACGCTTGCATTTACTGATGATCAAGAGTACGATCCTGCTACGAACACTACCATTGTCAACGTTGCAAAGGCTGCTGTAAATGGGTTCCCCGAAGATCCCACTGTAAGTTTTATTTACAATTTTTGTTGCGTCGCAATTTTATAAGTTCCATTTTTAATACTAGACATTCTCCATTATTGTCGCAGGGATGCATTAGCAAAAATACTTTGCCTATGGAGGCAGATCTTAATGCTACACCTCGATATGCGCTCCAAGTAAGTCTGCGTCTAGCATTGTCTTTTCGATTTCTTCCTTACTAGTTTTCACCATGACGCCATCGCTGTCACAACCGACATTTTCTAATTTTTAGTTCCTTAATAAATTATTGTTGCAGATTATTCCTTCCCTTGGAGCTTGGAATAAACCCGACTACGACAGTAATCTATCCATTCAGCTCCAATACGCCAAGGCGATGTTCAACAGAATGAGTGCTTTGGGCATCAGCGGCACTGGTCTCCGGGTGTTCAACGTAGACAACTCTGTTCTCGGTGCTGGTATTCATACTAGGATTTGGTTCAAAAGCAACATAGACTGCATCAATTTTCGTGATAATTCTGATACAGACGGCGAGCTTGCTAGCTTTTTGAGTCCTGATATCTTTGGAACTCCCAAACTCCGGATGATCACGATGAACAAGTGCCACAAGTGGAAGGTAAGCTAATCTTATTTTCTTTGATTTATGCCATCGCTATGCCTACTGCCTTCTGTGAATCTTTACTTATAAAATACTCCACTAATTTTCTTTGTTCAGATCCCAACTACGTTTCTTGCTCAAAGTGATTTTGCAACTCTCTCGCTGCAATCTGTGTCCGCTCCTGCTTCGCCAAATGTTGCTACTACCCAGACACTATGCACTGATTGGACCTCTGAAGAAGTAAGTTATTCGCTAAAGTCTACATTTAAATGAACCCAGCTTTTTAATAATAGCCTTGCTTCTCTCGTGCATAATTCTGAATATCGTTAGTCTAACTTGCGGTTTTGTTCTTTACTCGATTACAGGACCCTGCCAACAGCGGACAACCATCAAAGGCCCTTCAACTCATCGTGTCTTTTAGCAATTTCACACGCATGAGTTACATCAATAGTGCCACAATTCATGCTATATTTAAATCCAATTTAGAAGCATATCTAAAAAGCTTGAGCCCACCTGTATCTGGTAGGTGCACCACGTGACGTTATCCAATCAACAGTAGTTTTGTTATATTCTTTTCTATTTTGTATTAAATGGAACGTTTCCTGGTCTATGAACTTTGATAACAGTCATTGTGTGTTCTACAATTAATGAATTGTGCAGGAAGGCCTATTCTTGAAATCAAGGCAATTGATAACAGTGCGGCTGGTGCTGGCGTCCACGCTCGAATCTATTTTAGTGTGTCTAATGATGATTGCAGTAGGTTTGCAGCAAATTTGAGGAATTACCCTTCAGAAAAAGATCAAGACGATATTGAAATGAGCAAAATATGGACTGATTCTGCCTTTGGTAAGTTCGTTTAATTTCGTTAAAATGCAATTTCCTCCCTTCCAACACCAACTTTTTCATCGTATCGTAAACCAAAATATTGATCCTCAATGTTATCTACTTCATTCTTGTATGTCTGCAGGAATTGTTACAAGGCGTTCAGCAATGAGGGCATGTAGAAATTGGAAAAGCCCTAAAGATGTAGGGGGTTACCCTAGTACTACGTCCCCTTACAAGGGCACGACTTTGTTGCAAGTTTAGTAGATTGCTATGCAAATGTAGTAGTAGTATACAATTCACTAGGGGTGAGGCCTCTCCTACACCCTTCAAGCTTGCGAATTGGGATGAGCGTACCGTGACATCAAAACCAGCATCACTATTTGATGAAGCTGAGAATAGAATGTGGGCACAAGTGCACCCACGTGGGCGTTATGATCAATAGCATGGGCACCAAATAACCGACGTTGGAGAAGAAGGAGAGAGAAAGAAAGAAATTTGAACCGTGTATTCCCTGTTTATATGCTTTATTTGATTGCTTGTTCCATATGGTTTAATCTACTTGTACATAATATATATTTTAGCAGTGTTAATTACAAAAAAACTAAAAACGCAGACATAATGTTTGACACTATTTTGCGGAGCTAGCTCAAAACTTAAAAAAGTTACTGGGAGGAGAATTATTTCCTTGCTGCTGTGGAGGTGGTGGTGGCAGTTGCTGATGCGGAGGTCCAGATCTATACCCAGGAGGTGGTGGAGGCACTTGTCCTGGATACTGACCATAGCCTTGTTGCAGCGGCGATGCCCCGACGACATTCACCAAGGTTGCTTGCACAACATTGACATATTTTATTGTATTTGATTAGATTTGAAGTATATACATTGATACATGATTGCTATACTATCCATTTTGATTTTCTTACCTTTTCGTTTTCTTTTCCACTACTTTTCCTTTCCCCTTTTGGCTTCTGCGGGCGCCACCCTTTCTTTTTTGGATCCTCTTTATTCATTCTCTACCCCCTGTTTTGTCTCTATGTCTATCTCTTCTTTCCGCTCCAAGGAAGCAAAGCTGTGACTGGCTTTCTGGAACCTGATATGCTCAAACCTATTGCTGAACAGGTGGCTCCTGCCATTCAAGCACTATTCAATGCTGTTGTACGACAGAAGCGCATGCCTAGCACTATGTCAACGGGTGTGATTACCATGGCACTGAAGCCAAAGGCAACTACAACTGCCTTGCATGACCACCGTACTATTACTGTCGGCACAGTCATGGATAAACTCTACTCCCTATGCCTCACTCGACGTCTCAGCAACTGGGGGGAGAGGAATCATATACGAGCCACTACGCAAACGGGCTTTCGAAAAGATCATAGGACCACTGACAATGTTTTCGTACTACGAGCACTACAAGAAATACAAATACAATTCTCAACCATTATACTGTGCATTTATTGATTTTACTAAAGCCTATGATATTTTACCCCGTGAATTACTTTGGGCCAAGCTGCAGCAGAGGGGAGTCTCTGGGTGGATGCTTGATGCCTTAAAAAGCTCAATATACTGATGTCTCTCTTAGTGTGAAAACACCTTCTGGCCTCACTTCTCCCTTTTCTTGCACTGTAGGTTTTAAAACAAGGACAGCCTTCCAGTCCCGATCTATTTGGATTCTATGTTGATGATATACCAGCTGCTGTTCAAGCTCTTGGCCCAAATGCTGCCTCACCCACCCTTGATGGCACCACTGTGGACCCTTTCCTCCATGCAGACGATATAGCACTGGTCTCTACTACCGAAGAAGGCCTTCAGCGTCAACTCGATGCTTTACACGACTACGCAACTACCTGGGGGCTACAGATCAGCCTTGTCAAGACCAACATTATGCGACTCAGCGGTGGCTTACCGGAAGATGACCTATCCACCCGCCCTACCTTTACTATTAATGGACAACCACTCAAATGGGTACGGGAGTTTATATATCTTGGTGTTACTTTCCATGAAACGACGAATATGGATTTACTGATGGCAGAAACCCGCCTCCTCAAAGGCCGCACAGCACAAGCACTCACCAGGTACCAATGCTCCAGACTTGGACTTACCAACCCTGGAGTTCAAGTTAGTTTACTCAATGCCCTAGTCCGCAGCACACTGGAATATGGTATTGAAGTTTGGGGTCCAGATTATCTTAACAAGGCAGCAGCATTAACAGGAAATGATCCAGCAGAAGTACTTCACCGACACTTTTTACGGCGATTGTTAGGGGTGCGACCTAACACACCCAACTTGATAATTTACTCGGAATTTGGCAGATATCCATTGAAGTATCATTGGAATAAGAGGATATATGCATACTACCAGCGCTTAACGAAATTGACAGCAGAGGGACACCGATTTATTTTAGCAGCAGCACTACGGGACAATATGCAGCTGGCCACAACACAACAAGCAGCAGGAATTGGCTATTCCCAGCAGGCATGGGTGGGTAAAGTCAGTGAATGCTTGGGTAAATTCGGCATTACAATCAATTTATCAGCCACAGCAGCAGCAATACCTACAATACATCCGTCAGAGGTGGAAACAGCGGGACAGCAGCAACATTTGCAACAACTAACAGCAGCAACTGGCAGCAAATTAGCCTTCTATAAACAACATATTCTGGGGTGGGATAACACAGGAGCAATTAGTCAAAATGATTACAGCATTCAGCAACATTTGAAGACGTCTATGCCCTGGACCCGGCGGCGTGACTTATCAAGATTCAGGGCTAGCTCTCACTTCCTTCGAGTAGAAATGGATCGGTACCACTTCAATCATGTACCACGCAACACACGCACCTGCAGGTTATGCAATAATGAAGCAGTAGAAGATGAACAGCACATGGTTTTTGAGTGTACTCATACAGCATTGGTGCAAATACGACAAAATTACCAACACTTATTTCAAGCTGGTGATTTAACAGTGACCACTCTCCCAGCACTGCTTAAGCAACCACAGAGCCAGCTGGCAGGATTTATTACAGCATGTTTTACAGCAGGCGATTACAAGGAACGTAACCAAGTATCAACTCAAATAATAAGAACAGCACGTAGAACAGCAAGGGCTACGGCAGCGGCGGCAATGCCCCGACGACATTCACCAAGGTTGCTTGCACAACATTGAGGATATTTTATTGTATTTGATTTTTTTTGAAGTATATACATTGATACATGATTGCTATACTGCATTTTGATTTTCTTACCTTTTCGTTTTCTTTTCCACTACTTTTCCCTTCCCTTTTTGGCTTCTGCGGGCGCCACACTTTCCAAAGCTTTCTTTTCTGGATCCTCTTTATTCATTCTTTACCCCCTCTGTTTTGTCTCTATTACTTCGATATCTATCTCTTCTTTTCGCTCGAAACAGTATTTATTTATCATTCCTTAGATAATTAGCAAGGTTTTTCAATCTTGAAGCATCTATTCACACTTAGTGGGGTCATCTATTGATCATTTCGTTTCTTTTTTAGTTTTAGCAAAGTTACTTTTCTGTGCTTTATTTTTAGTTAAATTATATAGATGGGTCTCTGCTGCACTTAGGCAGACTCTGATTCGTGCCTCTGTTGCCACTATATCGGAGGATAAACTGTAATTGATTGATTGATTGATCAGTTTAAAAAATTTGCAGAAATTTTGCTTTAAAGCTACCGTCACTGTAGAAACAACGTGAGCAGGTAAGGAGTATTGGACGGATGGGTCGCACTTGATTAGATGTTGATATCCTCAATAGGTTAATCTCTCAGTATGGTTGATCAAACAACGATTATGTAACTAATGGCAACTTAAATTATTAATTTTTTCTACTCGGCACCGACACCGGCATAAAAAAAAAGTTCATTATATTTAATCATATCCCCTCCACGTACTCAAAGAAAATTAAACTTTCAAATTGAATAACCCTAAAGTATTTATGAAATAAATATATCAGTGCTTCTAAACACTCTAATTGTAGAAAATTTGCCGCTTCCTTTTATTGGCAATGCAATCCTATCTCCCCGGGCGTCAATTTCACCTCCAGTAATCGTGACTTCCAATATTTTAGGTAATGCTGTGCTCGAGTTTGCAGGGGTGTAGCTCCAGACAGTGGATACTTGGAAGATAGACAGGCCTGCGATTTCACCGCTATTGAGCATCACTCTGGTACTAGGTGTAGAACGACACTTGCATGTTGATTTATTCCTTGCCTGCTTTGTCTAGGACTGCTTTGATAGAACTTTCTGAAGGGTGTTCCTCGACTATAAAAGGCGTTTATTTAAAGCAGCCTTCCCTGATGTAAGGTATGGTATGCTGGGAAACACCAACCCTTTGTAACTTGATCGATTGGGAAACAGAGATTTAATCGAAGTGTGAATAAAAAACTGCTGGCTCCGTTTCCCGCAAGTATTTTGCGTCCTCCGCTCTGGCCTGTTCAGGAGTGAAGAAATACTGATCACCCCCGCCGACGGGATCTCAGACGAGGAAGCGAAGGAGCCAGGAGGAGCGCAATGCGATGGATATATAGAGCTCATGTCTTTATATCCGTTTCCATTTTTTTTTTTTTTTTTTTTTTTTTAGTTAATTACATGAAGCCCGACCCACCCCGCCTTTGAGTTGCCGCCGTCCAGAAAGACAACTGCAATGGACCAAAAATGTAGCCTATAGAAAAATATAGCATAGAGAGAATGATCATGGAGAGGAAAGGAGAAAACAAGACATATAAAAGAACTTTATTCAGATACTATCAATCGTTAGACAACGGTGTCCCAAGGGATCGCAAGACGCCACCTGACAATATTACCAGGATGTCACAGACCGGTTAGTACACTATAAGAACCCGTGGAAAATGGCATGAGTGTTCGGCCATGGTCGGCATTTTGCCAGCCTTTAACACAGGAGCATGTTCATATTTTCCAGGTGACACTGGGTTTTTTTGAATGAAACAACAATCAGCGAAGCAGCTGAGGCTTGCGAAAAAGACGAAGCAGGGGAGCTCTTCAGGTAACTAGAGGGAGTATATTGAACGCATGGACTTGGCGGTAGAAGATCTGCATCGAGAGATAGGATCTGCGGGGTAGTGCCGCCGCTCCCGCCGACACCTTCACCAATGAAGCCACTTTGACTTTTTTTTTTTAACCGCTCCAGCAGGCCTCATCTGGCCAGCTCAGAAGATCAAATGAAGCAGCTCTCTCCCTGCCTGAGCTGTAGGCCGCGCTGTTGGAGGCCGTGCTGGTGCCCGTGGAAACCACCGTGGTCATCGCCGGGCTTTTTTGATTTTTACTAATTACTTTTGGGAAATGCACTGGCTGACTCGGGCAACTAACGCAATGTGATACTGTGCACACCATATTATCATCCTAGATAGTTTTGGGTAAAGGCAGGCTCGAAGGGACAGCCTCAATGAAGTTCTTGGTGTCGGGAACTCTGGCGGTGATTCTGGCGGAGGTTTTTTCGATGCTCTTTACCTTCGAGGGGCAGTTCCGTTTTGTATATTCTTACAAAACATGTTGCCAGTACCAAGTTTTCCTCGCTAAAGGAGATGTGCGAGACCTACCCAGCCCGCAGGGTGCAGTATGAACAGCTCCCAGCTGCTGAAAAACGTCAAATGCAAGCAGCAATGTTGAAACAAGGAGCGCTGATGAGGATCACAGACACACTGGATGCAGCTTGGGCAGACCCCAACGCAGCGTTTGAGTTTCTAGAAGCAGCGAGAATGACAACTCTGCCTCATGCAACTACTGGCATGCCTATGAAGGCTTTTGTCGAGGGTTGCTCCTCTGCTTTGGTGGCCAAGGCGGTGAGGGACAGCGAGGACCAAAAGGTCGGCGGGCATGCACAGTACGGTACCTGCGGCTAGTTTCGAGCTGCATTTGACGCTTCCTTGACTCGCTTCTGCGCCGAAAGAGAGCTGGACCCAGTGTCTTTTACATTCTAAAACGTTTGCATTGCATACTCAAGCATCTTTTACCAACGACTCTCCAAACAACCGTCGGAGGTCGTTGACTCTCAAAGTCGTATTTTTCAACACACCGTTGCTGGTGCCACCTACTGCAGAGAGCCCCTCAACAAAGGTAGAGATGGTGATGTTCTTCTTTGCCATCTGTGCCAGCTCGCTGCGTACTGTTTCCAACTCCTCCATCACATTTTGAGTGCTCATTTTCTTTTCCTCTTGTAGTTTCTTCACAAAAGCCACAAACTGTATGATTTCTTTCTTCTTCTTCCTGTTTTCAATGTGGAGATCAACCCTAGCCTCTCCTTCTTTAATTTAACGCTCTTGTTTAATGCACTCTGGCCATACCGCCTCCAAGGCATCGTACTTTCCAAAGTCTAGAGTTATCGGCACCGGCTGCCTTGCCGTTTTTTGTTTCTTTGCAGGAGGAGGGCTCGCCTCTCTCGCAGCCTGTGGGCGGGGGCACAGAGAAGGATTCGCAGTATGCAATGCGCTGGGGTTTGTGATGAGTTGTGCAAGATGCTGCATCCCTTGGGTAACGGATTCTTGTAATTTTTCAATTTTCCCATCGGGGGTCTCTTGAATGAGTTCGAGCGACCTCCGTTCAGCTTCAATTATTTTTTGTTCGAACGCAGGGTACTCTGGATCATTGCTGACGATAAGACCTAAATACGCAGTATATATACATTTATGAGAATGCTCTGTTTCAGCAGATTTAATCATATTTAGTTTTTTGTTGTAAACCTGTTGACCGTTCGAGAGCCATTTCTGTAAATAACCAGATCCAGATCAGGAACGAGCAGCAGCACGAGCGGTAGCGTTGCACTAGGATTGAGATCTTGAGCTGCTCTGTTGGAAGATCCAGTTACTAATTTCCCAGAGGAAGTGTGTACTTGCCAGAGAAATGCATCACGCGTGTATATTTCTTTCCAGGGTCCGCTATCAAGGAGCTGTTTTTTTAAAGACATGCATTTTATTTACAGGTGAGCCTCCTCAACATCTACACTATTTTATCTTATTTCAAAATTTATTTTAGCAATTTTGAGTGGAGATATTGGTCCAAAGCAAACTAGGCATTATAAACCAGTGTCTCTAGACACCTACACACCGAAACTTGCTGCGTAATCCAGCAATTATGGGCAAGTGAGGGTAAGTGCATTTTAAAGACAGGCGGTTTTCTGGCTCCATTAAGATATTGATGAGCTGGAAGATACGGGCTAATTTTGATGCATCATCCTTTGCAATACAACTAAAAAGGTCATTACGAGCCAATTTGGCTGCATTTTTGTAGAGTTTCTATTTGAGAGATGGAAGGAGTAGCAAAAGCGATCCAGATCGGATCTGAACATTTGAGATGGGGATTTTTTATTTGCATTGAAAATCGTCGGTAAGTAAATACCCTGCGTTATAATGATTGAACACATGGGGTCCATTTGATCCTCCTCCCAGGCTGCTTTCTTCCATTATTGAGTATTGATTTTTGTTTGCCGTCGGTTATATAAATCTAATGCTATTCTTCCACAGCTGCTGCCTCGCTGAATCCCCGTAGACAGCAATTGAACTTTACATGCATCATCATCTCAATATGAATAAATATCTTTTGAAATCAACGAATTACTGTATCGGAATAGAATTATCAATTTTGCTCGCCTGCAAAGTACACTCCTTCCCCTGCCTTCCAAGTAGTTGTAGCCCCCTTTGATTTAAGCGCGTGGACCTCTGTGTGGCCAGGGATAGGCCTCTGATACTGAACATTATGATTGGCAAGATATGCATTCGTATCCTTGTGCAGCAATCTGCATAAAAGAAATAAAGAATTAGAAATTCTTCCATGGGACGGTTGCATCGTTTTTCTTTCTTTTCTCTCTAAAATAGTAAGTACTTAAAGCTTACCTAACAGACGCATCTCTTTCCCAATGGTTTGCTTTGTCATCCCACTGCACTTCCCATTCATCCCCAGTATCAGAATCTTGATCGGACCCAAAACAACTAACTTCTTGTTGATTTGATAGCGGTGAATAAAATTGATGGCTATGCAGCCATTTCCTAGTTGCTGCGTGTTGCAGTTTAATAACAGCCCCGTTTTCAATAAGTGTGCCTTGATCACACCGCTCTCTAGATCCTCTAACAATCCATAGGCTGCTGCCGCTATCCTTCTCAGGGAAACCAGTGACTGATTGTTGCCCGCTACCTCTACCGGCGCCGTAGGCTACCTCATGAGAATGTAAATAATGACCAGTTTTGGTGTGTTCCAGTTTGATTAAACTACCACACGTGACCTGAAATATATGTAGCAATATATGGTAATTGTGTAGGTATGGAAAATAATTACTTTCAAGCTGCAAATGTTAATTATTTCTCACCATGACTGGATTGGTTTTGGCGACACAGCTCACAGCTGCGAGGCACGCCGCCAGGGATACTATTGCTATCATTTTCATGTTTATTAAATATACTAAATGATGAATATTTAGAGACAAAAATGCTTTTTGTAAGCCCAACTCCGTTCCAAAAAAGTGATCAGGAATGGCAAAATTTACCCCCCCCTTAATTTATGAGATCGCAGGAAAGGCCTTAAATCATTAATTTAAATAGTACTAAATGTAAAATAATAGGCGGTTTGGCGATTTTCGCCGATTTCGTCAGTAAACTTCTTCTTCAAATATGCCATGAGTGATCATGACTTTGCTCAACTTGTGTGACATTACATTGTTTTAAGCGTTAATTCACCTTCCTGTGACATCATACAGCCCTCTCAAGCCGGCTCTTCCTCGATATTTGCCGCGTGATAGTCATACTTGCAACATACAAGACCCAATCTGAAAGTAATTGTCTCTGCTGGGGCATTCGCGGTTCCTGCAACGCCTTTTTTCACCGCTCTATACTTTCCTAAACCAACGCTCACTTCTGCGGAGCGTCGCTTCGCTTTCACTTTGATTCTTAAGATTATTTTCAGCTTGAAATAATGTTGGTTTACCGTATCCTGTTGTTTTTATTGTTGTCGTCAAATATTAGAACAACCCTAAAGGCACCTTCGTAGAGATTCCCCTCAGACTCTTTGGCCAAATGCTACCATCATGATGCTACCATCTCGACCTACTAGCTACGCTATCTGTACCTCAGGCGGTTTAAGTATAGAGCAAAATTTTTTGTGGGAGATGAGAAAGCCAGACTGGAAGAAAGTTGGGAACGCCTTTTTGAGCATTCCTTGCAACATACAGATGAAGGCCAAATATCTACGATTCCTATATACGAGTGGCGGGGCCTGCCTGCTCGCCGCCTCTAGTGCCGCTAGGTAGATGGCCGAGAATTCACAAACTGTACATTTCGATTCAAGACGCTAAAATACACTTTACAGAACAGTAAACAAATATAAAGAGAAAGGGGTACAAAGCAAAGCAAAAAGGAAAGAAGAAAGGTACGAAAACTAAAATTCAAAAAGTTGCTCAACTACGACGCTGGAAAAAAAATCTCTAAAGCATCTCCAATTTTTTATTGTTTTTCATCAGTAGATGATGCATCGAGCTCACCAGTTTCATACATTTTCAGTACGAAATACAAATCTACAGGAGAAGGCATCGTCACCAGCATCACATCATTTAGGGCAGCAAAGACCGTTACAGGCAAATCCTTAGCCCAGCTAGATTTTCTTCGCAAAGCCACGAGGTTCCATTCCACCATTGACGATAGAGCGTTTTCGCCCATCGCATCTTCCAATTTCTCAAAAGAAACTGCATGCTTGTGATCCTTTGCAAGAGCAATTTCCCTTAACACAGTTTTGTAATTTCCTTTTGTCCAAGCTGCCGGGGACCGACTGCTACCAATCTTTGAAAACCTTTAAGGCCAAAGACCACTCTTCACCGCACCTTCAAGGCCCATGCTCACCTCTTTCAAACCCTCTTCCCAGCTCCCAAGATCTTTCGCATAACCTGCACACCGTTCCAGCAACCCGATGTTGCCACCACATACTTCATATACTCGAGGCCACATGTCAATCTTCTTGCCATCTTTAGTCGTATCAAAGAAATCCGGTGGCGCATCGCCACAGTCCTTGCGGTACTTGACAAACTTCTTAGCTTCATCGCTGGTGGCCAAGTTTCCAATGTCGCGCGCGACGAAGTTATTGGGGTGGAGTCCGTCTGCAAGGCAAATGGAGTTTAAAAAGAAAAGAAGATGAAAGCATGAAATGAAAGAGCATCGACGGGGGTTAAGTCAAATAAATAAGTAGGTAGGTAGGTAGGTTTTAACAATTAATCATCCCTAGTAGACATTTCCTCAACCTACGTTTCACAAGAAAATCAGTCACAAACGATTCAGAAGATGCCAGCACAATGTGTCCCAGGTGCTCCTGTTTCGTCGTCCGTACAAAGAAATCAAGAAGGGCTTTCAGCTGCTTGTGGCCAGGATCATCGCCCCATCTCATCAGCACATTGGCTTCATCAATGATAATGACGGGTTTGTAAGGCAACGCTTTTACCTTGAGGGCGTACGGCTTCTAGGAATTTGGTCAAAGAGGCGATGATGGAAGCCATCCGCGCCTTATCAGCTGCCGGCTTGAACATATTCTCGAAGTCTAGCTCGGTCCCAGGGAAATTAAGCTTGATAGCCTGCAGCCAATTCTTAAGAGCTGCATCTTCAGCGACCAGCTCCCTAATAACGTTCGCAAACTGCTGCGGAGAGCTGATATCTTTTCCACGACAGTCCAGGTAAAGAATAGGAGGAGGGCCTTCGCATATTACATCTTGGGCTAACTCCCTATCCTTCTTTACTTGTTGAAGTAATTTCTGCATGGACATGGGTAAAAAATTTAGACGCAAAGTGCGGAGAGAGGTTGAAATAAGCAAGCACAAGATGAGTTCGGCAACAAAAGATCAAGAGGTTTCCTAAAAACTTACCGATTTGCCGCAATTCGCGGGCCCTAGCAGAATACGTAGGTCGCGTGGATTGCTATCAAATAATTTTATGAGAGCGGCAAGCTCATCTTCTCTGTTAAAAATCTTGTCTGTTCCTGATCCCTCTGCGGCTGCAGCCGAGGCCGCGAGATAAAGACGAGGTCACAGACTCCCAGCCAAACGGACCTTCTGCCCAAGCTGGGGAGGTGAAGTTCGGCTTGGAACAGCCCTAGGCCTACAGAGAGTAAAACCTTTTCCTGCCAGCATCTCCAGAGATGTTTGCATCGCAATATTTAGCCAAACAGTCCGCGGGGGATCAGCAGGGGGAATCTCTACGAAGGTGTCTTGTGGTTTAAATATTTGACAACGACAGCATGATAAATTAATGTTACGGTAATTTAAATTCAGCTTAAATGATTTGCCTCGGTTCGCGAGGGATTTCGGAGAAATTAAAAGAGCGAGGCTTACAAAAGGGAATTGGCATTTAAACGCCAGTTTAAGCGATTCTGCAAAAGGAAGATAAGACCAAGTTTTCTGCGAGAGACTGCAGCAGCCTGCTCTCCACCAAATGCTGCGCTGATCACAATGTTCAACAACGGTTGTTGATCCCTCGGGCAATTCCTGACCGCCTGCAGCGTCTGCACCCCTGATTGGCAGCACCCACATACGAAAGCATCGGCACCAGATCATTGAATATCCAGCGCTTGTTATCCTTCTTGCTCAGTTGCTGCTGCCTTGAGAAATCCAGCCTGTTTCTCATCCCCGCTCCCGCCGCCCTCTCCACCAGTGGCTGCCAACCTGTCTACTAGCAGCAGCGGTTGCAGGAACCTCAAGAAACTAGCGCTGCTCTTTCATCTATTGATGGACCACCTGTACGTAACGAATCCCCCTGCTAGCACGTAGCGACACTGGCTTTCTATCCTCGTTTTATAAAAGAGCATTTTTCTCCGCCCCTCACCGCCAGCCACCGCCAAGCTCTTAAATTCCAGCATGCAGTGCATCTACCCTGCATCTATCAACCCGACCTCTTCATATGTAATTGAACTCGTCTTTATGTCACACAAAAACATACTACTATTAGCTATGGTTGTCTTTATATCACTTTTATATGCACGATATTCTTTATCTTGCACCTTGCATCACCGGTACTGCAGTAGCTTCCAACCTTGAAGGAGCTGTCACACGCCGCATGCAGGTAGTGTATTCAACAGCCCAGGTTCTATTTCACACATTGAATCAAATTTATCTTTAGTTTAACTCGCAACGGCTTCCTCCCTCAGGGCCTGAGCAACATGGAGCTTGCAGCAGCAACCTCTGATTTTGAATCCCAGCCCGGGGTTTTGCCCACAGCTACTGAACCCAACCAGAGCCGGCAGTTCCTGCTGGAGAACCAGAGTATAAAAAGATCTGATATCAATGAATCGCTGAAATCAAATATCAGGACTTGTTTTTGCAATCCTAACTATATTTCTGGGATACCAAAAAAAAAAAGTCCGCGCTATTCCCCACAGCTTTTCACGGCCGTTAGACTTGGCATCAACACCAAAAACTGCTGATCAGAATCCATTTTTAAATCCACTGTGTATCCTCCCAGCTTTTGTAACACCAACTTAAATGATAATGCTTGACCTCCTGCGATGACAGCAGTGTGAGTTTCTGGCCCTTCAGCGTTGTTTCTGGCACCGCTTGCAGCTCCCACCGCCCCCAGCAGCTGCCCCTGGGCCTGTCCAGCTCTGCTATCTTTATTTTTGTGTCACCTTGCGATGCATGCCGACCTCCTGCTGTAAAGAAAGTGAAAGGCCCCGCTGCCCGGCCAAAGCCAAATTTTTGTATTTCCTTCAAGCACCAAGAAAACCTTCTTTGGCCAGAAATCTTGTTTGCATCTGCATGGGGTGAGTGAGCATAGCAACTACGCAGATTCAATCGTACAGCTACACTATTATTACATGGCTATAGAATTTCACTCAAGAAGTTGACTTGGCTGTCGTTACATTATATACAAAGCTAACACTAGTGGTGCTTTCAAGCAGAGACGTCTGTTTCTAGAACAGCGTTGCAGAGAATTGTATTGCATGTCTAATTTATTATAATTTATTATGCCTAATTTATTTGAAAGAAAAGTAGTGATATACGTATGGTTTAATTCTGAAACAGGGAGAAACAGAGGCAAAGCAGCAGTACGTGGCCAAAAAAAGAGAGAAAATAAACGGCGGCAGCACAGCCGCCGTGGACTATGGCTGTGGATGGAGCACTCGAGCAGGCAGTGAGTTACAAACTTTAGGCACCCTCGTCAATCATTGGGGTCCCATGATGTACTTCTGAAATGCAGCTCTGCGGGCTCCAATATGGGGACCAGCAAACTGGGCGTGGTAAAAGACCTGCAGCTGATTCAGTTGACTTGCTGTCAGCTGTAGGGCATCGGCCACGTTGTTGGGAAAATGCACAGTCGCAGGAGGGAGGTTCCCTGCAGGTGTATTTCCACCGGTCTGCTCCACATGCAGGGGTTGCAGGTTGTCTGGGTCCCTGCGGTTGGCGGCTCGAATGCGATCGTTCCTGAAAGTCCAGGTCACCACGGCTAATCCTTCTTCCACGCGTTGAAGTTGCGGCTGCATTTGCTGAAGTTGCTGGTGTTGCTGCTGAAGTTGCTGGTGTTGCTGCTGAAGTTGCTGGTGTATTTGCTGCTGCCCGTTTATTAACACTTGGAGTTGATTCTGCATTTGCTGTCCTGGAGCAAGACTGGCAGCGACTTGCTGAAAACTGCCTTGGGGCAAGGTCCCCGCCAATGCACCGAGGTCGTTGCCAATATCTTGAAGGGCATCTCTAAAGTTGGCCATGACTAGGTGTGAACCCACTCCTGGGCAATAATGAAAGAACGGTTGGGATGAGATCAATCAGGCCAATAAACCAGCCGCCCTAGCGCTTCTCTGGCACCCACTGCCTTTAAAAATAAAGTGCTAAAATTATTTCTAGCAAACTCAACAGGCAGGGTCTCGATTAAGGTTTTGAGTCCGGCATTTTTTTCTTCCGTTTTGGCCAAAATCCGGCATTTTTTGCCGGCAGTTTTGCCCTGAGCGTTGCCTTTTCCGGAATTTTTTTTCCTCGGGGAAATTTCTGAGTCTGCGTTAGTACCTGTTGTTTACATTTATTCTACCGATCTGCTCACAGATTTGGAAAAAAAACGGCATTATTTTCGTAAAATCGTGAATTTCCGGCATCTTTTTTCCGGCATTTTCATTGCCGCTGGCACCGCCGCCTGCATCTTTCTTCCGGCATTTTTTCCCCTTCAAAATTGCCCCTGGCATTTTTTCCGGCATTAAAATGCCAAAATACCGGCTAATCGAGACCCTGTCAACAGGGTTGGTTTTATAAAAGCAAAACTTGTGAGAAATCAAGGATCGGAACTGTGTTCCTCTGGCTAAATGTTTTTTTCGGGGAAGGCGATTTTTTTTCCGTTTGAGCCCGGAACCAATGGACCCTAGAGTTGGAACTCAGCATCAGACTCAGATTGAGCCTCCGAGTGCCCATTGAGAGGGCATTGGACAGGGAAAAATCGACCGGTCGGGTTGGAACCTCAAGAAACCAGCGCTGCTCTTTCATCTATTGATGGACCACCCTTACGTAACGAATCCCCCTGCTAGCACGTAGCTACACTGGCTTTCTATCCTCGTTTTATAAAAGAGCATTTTTCTCCGCCCCTCACCGCCAGCCACCGCCAAGCTCTTAAATTCCAGCATGCAGTGCATCTACCCTGCATCTATCAACCCGACCTCTTCATATGTAATTGAACTCGTCTTTATGTAAGACAACGCATGCTAATAGTAGCTACGATGTCTTTCCAGATGAGTCTGTCCTGTTCTGGAGCTCCGGAGAAGAGAAGAGCTGGGAGAATTCTGTGTTTGCTCTGCAACGCCCTTCCTCCAATAAGTCGGAAGAGAAGAAAGCTGGGAGGAGACTAGGAAATGGCATTCAATGCCGTTTTGAGCATTTCTTGTAAAATAGAGATGAATACCACATGTATATGAGTGGCGGGGCATGGTATAAATATGGCCCATAGCACCCCCACCGCTTCACCGCCCATCGCCTCTTTCACCTTGTCGCTGTCCTGCTGCTGCAGCTGGATGGTTCTTCTCAGCTCCTTGGTCTCAAACGCCATAAAGTCTCGGAAGCTAGCTGCTTGTGCCTCCAGCTTTAGAAGTCATATCACTTGATTGCTGCGACTCCTGGGCAGCAATGACGTGATCAAAGATCTCAGCAACAAATGCTCGGACAAAGTCCTGATCATTGGACTGGTAGGCGATAACCATGGTAATAGTGGGCAAATGACGTCTTACAAAGAACTTTTTATCAATTTAGATCTGTAAAAATGGCGAAAATCTCCGGCATATTTTCAAATTCAAAAAAATAATGGCATTTTTCCCCGGCATTTCTGGCGGGCCGGAGCTCCGGCATGATTTTCACGGCATTTTTTTCTAGCAGCAGCTCCTGGGAATGCCGAATTTGGCTCAATTTCCGGCACTTTCGGCATATATGCCGGCCTAATTTCAAACACTGGTTTAGAGACAAATATGCTTTTTGTAAGCCCAACTCCGTTCCAAAAATGAAGAAACTTTCTTTTGAAAATTTCAGCTTGCCAAGGAGTTGAACTAAGCCAAGGAGCATCCATTCGTCATTGAAAAATTCCAAAACAATTCTGCGCGACTAATAAAGCTGCGCGCTGGTGATGCATGTTCCTTGCTGCTCCATAGATCACTTTTGATTATCGATGAATGACAGCAACAATAATAATAGTATGCCGCACCATCCTTCATTAATAACACGGCTAAAGATCGTATGGGAAGAGACACCCTTGATTACAAAATCTATCGTAGCAGCATCCGCTGCAATCTATCTTGCAGCTCTCTTTGTTGGCTGGGATAATCTAGGGGCTGTGTGTCTCAGTGCCACCACAGTGGCCTCTCACTTACAACTATGGCGTTTGATTACGTCTGCAGCATTCCACGCTGGTCTACTGCATCTAGCTTTTAATATGGTGGCTTTCTTCCCCATGGGCACCTCTCTCGAACGGTCCCTGGGGTCTTTCAATTTACTTTGGCTTATTGGCTTATTAATTTTCTTCGGCGACGCCTTGTACATTGCAGTATCCTATCTAGCTTACCTTGCTGGATTCCCAACCTTGCTATCCCACTGTGCAGTGGGCTTCTCTGGAGTGATTTTTGGATTGATTCCTCTTGATGTTCATGCTTCTGGCGGCGCTCAAAGATCAATTTTTGGCCTCTTCACTATTCCATGTTTCTACTATCCTTGGGTCCTTTTAATTTTATGGCAATTGCTCGTCCCTCAAAGCTCCTTTTTAGGTCATTTATCCGGATTAGCAATTGGGCAGTTGTATTCTACTGGTTTATTGAAGCTCATTACCCCTTCTAATGACACTGTGCAGAGTTGGGAGCGGGGTGGGATGCTCGCTCGATGTGTTGCGATAGACTCTTATATTGCAAACACAGGCATCGTTAGTAGTGGCATCGATGGTGGGTATGGAGGGGTTTCTGCGTCTTTATTACCTAGTTATACTGTGCAGCAACAGCAAGGAGGAGGGAGTAGTAGAGGGGGTGGTGATAGTGGTGTCAATGTATTTACGTCACTTATGGAATTATTAAAAGGTCCCTGGATGGGCTACCCCTCTGCTTTACAACCCCAAACTACACAACAGAATAGTAATAGTAGTGGGCCTGATAGCAGCAGCAGTAGTAGTTCTCAGCAGCAGACTCCAATAGGTGCCATGCTGGGTGGAGTACCAGCTCAACTAGATCCAAAGGCTGCCGCCGTTGCTGCAGCTGAAGCAAGAATGAAAGGCGGTAATAATCGGCCATCTTCTAAATAGTTTTAATGTAATTGTTTCTTAGTAATATAGTTATTACTTACATAATATATATTAATACAGTTAATCATTCTATCTTTCTTATTTCAAAAAGAGCATAAACACAAAAATAGCGGGGACCGAGGCAAAAAAAAAACAATGAAATTTTTTCTTAAATTGCTTTCTTCTTGTTTTAGCTTCCAAACCACATGCGGCAGAAGGCAGGCACCAATCGACGTCTATCAGGTGAAACTGAATCTTCTTCTTGAATAGTAACTGGTACTACTGGAACGACACGGTCGCGGGTGGGAGTATTCATTGCATGGGGAGCAGACACCGTTGGAGAATTTGTACCACCGCTGGCATTCAGACTGATTACTTTAGGAGTGATGGGAGTAGCTTTAGAAGCTAATGTTGCTGCTGGAGCAGGAAAAGAGAAGCTTTGTCCTCTTGGCTTATCCATATCCATGGGCTGGCTGTTGCTTTGATGTTGCTGTTGTTGTTTATTCGTAACAGGGGCAGTTGGTGTCGCCATGCTTGCGGCGGTTGGCTGCTGATGCTTAATAATACCCGTATTACTATCGCCAGCAAGGCCTAATTTCTTCAGCCAAGGATGAACAGCAATATTTTGCAAAGTAATACGCTCAGCAGGGTTTTTCGTCAACATGGCACTGATAAGTTCAGCGCATTCAGTAGACACACGGCGGGGTAGAGGTCTAATTTTACCTTGAGCAATATTTTGCAACGTAGCAACGACGTTTTGAGGCTGTTTTGGGTCTTCAAAAGGATACTGTCCAGTAACTAACAGGTATAATAAGACACCCATAGCCCAGATATCGCACGCTTTGGCATCGTATTGACCTACTTTGCGTTCTTGCAAGGCTGCAAAACCACCAGTGGCACTGCCAAGGAGTTCTGGCGCCATATAGTCTGGGGTGCCTACTCCAAGCGTGACTGCAGATTGCTGGTGTTTACTCAACCCAAAATCGATAATCTTCACTTTATCTGTACCTCTCTCCACCATACAGTTCTCTGGTTTTAAATCGCGGTGGCAGAGACCATGGTTGTGAATGAAGTCCACACCTCGTGAAAGCTGAGCAAAATAATGAGCAGCTTGTATTTCCTCTAATCTCCCACCTTTCTCATTAAGCAGATCTAAGAGATCAATACCCTGGATGAGTTCCCACACAATGACGATTTGTTGCTCGTCAGCTACAAAGTCAATTAGCTTGACAACATTGTCGTGTTGGACAGAGGCAGCGTATTCAATCTCACGACGAACTCCTTTGATAGGGACGCTTGCTTTGCCATCTTTTATGCTCATGACTTTGAGAGCAACTGTGGCGAGGGTGGCGAGGTCGAGACCTTCGTAAACTACTGCAGTGCCGCCACCTGGAAAAAAGGATTAATTTGAATCGAAGCGAGGGGTGTCAGCTCAAGGCTAGTATAAGGTTACAATTAGAAGTTTGAGGCTTTATCTTGCTCAGTACTTACGGTTAAGTTCTTTGATTACTCTATAACGCCCTTTACCAAGCAAAGTGCCCGATGGGAGGCTCGCCATTTCAAATTAAAATTTATCCAATTATCTAAACTGGCGGAGCTGGTGACAATTATAGCAAAGATTTTACCAATATATACTTAGCAATCAATATATTAGTTACGTTAGAGCAAATAACATGCATTAATTGAAACTTGGGACGATTCTAGGTGTCAGCACCGCACCTTTGGGCAGTCGCCTTGGGTCTTCGTTGCGTTCGTCGCGCCCAAAGTTCCAGAGTTCAATTTCCTGGAAATTCAGAATCAACGTGCTTAATCAAACCCTTACCCTTAGAATAGAAGCTTGAAATTGCTGGGCCAAGCAGCAAGAAAAGGGGCAGCGCTATCACTAATTTAATTCTGCCGATAGATTTTCAGCCGCAAGATCAGATCGCGACCTTAGGACAGTCGTCTTTCTTCCTACACCGACGACAGGAATGTGATCGTCAACGACGGTGTCTCAACTCCATTAGCGTGCTGTTCTGGGAATGCGATGAAGTTAAAAGCATTTGTAGAAGCTCTCTGTCGATCTTTCCGAAATTCCCACTATTTTTGAACGTTGAAAGAGACCTTTTTATGGAGCATGGCACTTGGTTCCCAATTCCCGCTACCAAAGTCGATTTGCATTCATTAAAATTACCTCCGTGGTCGCTAATATGGCGGACCATTGGGTTCTCTCAGCTTCCTCGGTGGCTTGGGTGGCGGTCGACATTGGCATAATTTTTGGTATAAAGCTAGATCAAGGCAATCTGCTGGTTAGGGAGGCTGGAGAAGGCTTAGATGAGTGGTTTGGGGTGTTTCTGGGGCCCGGCCTGAGCTGAGATTTTTACATATAGCCCGACCCACCTCACCGGTGAGCTGCCGCCGTCAACGAGACAACGTCAATGGACCAGAAATGTATAGATAAGGAGAGAGCAGCATCAAAATGGGAAAAGGAGGATGGAAAACAAGGAGAAGAAGGGAACTGCACATCGATACTATAAGCCAAAGGACACCGGTGTCCCAGGGGATCGCAAAACGCCACCAGACATGACCTCTAACCCACAGCCGTCATCGACAATGAAGCCCCACACCTTGCTGAGAACTTAACTAATCATGTAAAATGATGAATGGAAAGAAAGAAAGAAAGAGAAAAAAGAGTCTGAACACTATTTATTCATAAGAAGAGACGACCCAATGAGATCTAGTACTATCAGGGTGCAAAAAGGGGTGGTTGAGGGGAACCACCTGTAACCAAGCCCGGCCGGTTTGATGGATTTTTTTTTAAATTTTGGGGGACAAGTATTATTAAAAATTCATCTGAGTGCAGAAAGGCGACGTGGTTTAGTGGTATAATGTCTCTTTAGGGCATGCAGTTTAGCGTATGACTTAGGTCATACTTGAACTTCAAGCTAGTCTAGAGGAGGTCCCGAGTTCGATTCTCGGCTTCGCCCCTTTTTGCTGCTTTTCATGAATGCAATGTACCTTAAGTTAATTGTCCATAGACCAACCCCATAGGGCAGCAGAAGGCTTGGCAGAACATTCTTTTGTGCCAAAAACCGCCCTGCCGTTCTCCTCAAAGACAAGCATTTTACCGACCAGGACAATCGCACGCCAGACAATACATATATATCCGCACTTCACAGTATCAAGAGAATTGGAAACGACTCGGAACCTCGGTTAAATAAGAGGTCTGTGTGCTAAGAACAGTTTCTGAATAAGGAACCAAAAATGTTTTTTGTTTCGATTCTGGGAGCTGTATTTTTTTTTATTTGGTTCAAAGTTTTGATCACCATAACGGCACATTGTAATTAACTGCATTATTAAATCGATCTTAATATCACTTATCCACACCATAACATACACACTCTTGGGGCGTGTGCTCCCAAATAATCATGACCGTTTTATATAAGGAATCTCGATGCAAATTGAATTACTCGCTCATTTCACCAATGTTTCAGATTAGATACCTACCTAATGCGAGATTCTTTTCTCAGAAAAAGAGCAAAAAATCGCCAACAATAGCGCGCAAAGCGTATCCAAAAGATGATGACACTACGTCCAAACCAATCCCAAGCCCCGTCGACGACCCGGTTTCTCCTTTAGAGTCAGATTCTGTCTGGGATGCTTGTAACATACTCACCCAATTATGGGCAATTGTCCTCCCTCTAGGCTACGCTGGTGTCCCTCTAGCAGCTCGAGCTTTATCTCATCTTCCTGGCGGGCCGTCCTTTGCAGCCTTTGGTGGGGAAGCACTGGCATTTGCTGCAATTTTAATATTTCTACGTCGAAAAGACTTTAAATTGCAATTTGAATTTAATTTAAAAAGTGTAGCATACGGTCTAGCAGCTGGAATAGCTGCTCTTGTAGTCAATCAAATTCTTTTTCCTGGTGGTGGTGGTGGTGGTGGTGGGGGAGATGACGGAGCGGCCACAACAACAGCTACTGATGTAGCTGCTATAGTACTATCAAATAGCAATCCAGCAGCAACACTAGCTTTATTTACAGCATCTGCACTACTGGCACCTGCTACAGAAGAGATTATATACCGTAGTTTTTTTCTAGGCTCTTTGACTCGGCGTGGCGTCTCTCCAGTCATTGCTGTCTGTGCCAGTGCCGTAGCGTTCTCTGCAGCACATTTCCAGCCTGATGCGTTCCTACAGTTGACTCTTGTGGGTGTGTGTTTGGGCAGTGCTGCTGTAGCATGTAAAGGGAATGTACTTGCGCCGTTTGTAGGGCATGCAACGTACAATAGCGCCTTGTTTCTAAATCTTTTACTTTCATTGCGTGAGAAGTAGAATATAATTTTGTTTTCATTCGCCATATCACAGGCAGAACATACATGCTTTTAAATTTTTAATTCAGAATACTCGTATCAAGGAAACAGTTGTGAGTGAGCGAAAGACGTACAAGGAACTTCAGCAAATAAAAGAAAGAAAAGACGGCAAGACGAGGAAAGAAGTCAGACCGACAAAAGCAAAGGGAAAAGAAGAAGACAGTAGACAGATACTACGGGATCGCATAGAAAGAGAAGACGAAATCAAGGGGATCATCAAATGTTTGGTTTATTGTTTATATCAAGCCTAATTGGACATAGGACAAAAGAATGAAAGGGAGCAAATGTTTTTTTATGAGAACATATCTCAGACGGGGAGGGGCGAGGGGTATACTCACCATAATATATATATTACTGCTACTACTGTTATTTGTTTATATTTATATATATATATATATATATTGTTATTGTTGGACACACCTTTGACAAGTAAGAAGCGGCGACGAGGGGTTTTGCCCTCTCTTCCCTCTCTTCCAACTTTTTAGTAGTAGGAAGGGCAATCAGAGCAACACGTTCTTTAAGCTCCCTTTCTCTGCCTTTTCTATATTTCGAGACAAAAGAGAAGGGATAAAAACGAAGAGGTGTTTAAATAAAAGGGTTGATCTTGTTGTTGTTATGACTAGATACGTTTGCCACAATCACTGCAGCAGTACTAGGACGTTTGAAAGGCACTACATTACTTTTCTGAGGACCTCTCAGCTCTTCTTCATATTTCTTCTTCTGCTCTTCTTGTTTATGATCAATATTTTCATTACTAGGGTTGCTATTGATACCGTTGTTGTTGTTGTTGCTACGAGCATTATTTAAAGCACCACCTCCAGAAGATTCTAGTTCTTGAAGAGCTTCGTGGAGATCTAAATCATCCAAACTACGTTTACGGTTGCTACTAGTAATACGTCCGAAACGAACAGCAACACGTGCTGTAATCTCTTCAGCATAACGTAAACGGAGCTGTTCTTCTGCTTGGGTGGCAATCGCAGCGGCGCGTTGGCGGACTTCAGCGCCAGGGCCTTCATCAGGGATGACAGGAGTCGCCATGCAAGTAGCCAGATCTACAGAAGGTGCATCTTTCATTTCAATGCTGGGTAAACATTCTAAAAAGGAGATACCTCTGGAAGCTAAAGCATAAGATATTTCTGGCTGAGGGGCGGGAGACCCAATCGTAGTATCTGGAGGTGCATCAAGAGCCATTGCAGAGGCCACCAAAGCATTACCACGCTGTAGAGAAACAAAAGAAACGTATGTTAGAGCCAAGACTGGAAGCTTTTGGGCAACGCGTTCAGGTGACAGATTGCTCGAGCATACTGTTGTGTCCATGAAATTAGATACCTTGTTGTTTTGACCGTTGGCCAGGACGTTAGAAGACTTAAATGTCTGGGGATGAGCACCTATAGACTTGCTTGCAGGACCTTGGGCAGAAGCTCCGAGCTCAGAAAGGGCTCCAGGGGCGCTGCTTACGCGCTTCATCTTGATTGGTTTAGGAGAGGTGATGGCAAGCAATTTATATGACAAAGACGCTTAAATATATATGCTTGCGCTATCGATGGGTTACAAATGATTATATAAATGAAATAATAATGTTCTATTCTACAATGTGCTTTGATTTAATATGGTTTCAAAGACACGTTTTCAATTCTCAGCCAAGAGCTTCTGGTCTATTTAATGACGCGGCGAACTTGCATCAACCCAGTCGGACCGAAAGTACTTTTAAGAATACACCTCGCATTTCCACACGTGTTCTTCTCCTAATAACGCTAAAAACTGATCTGCATGCTCAGCTCTCACCACATCTGCATAACTACTGCCTACTTGGCTTCTTAAAGCCTGCCTTTGGCCAGTATCATAGCGGTAGATGGTGCTGCCTCCAGCCGGCAACACCGCTTCTTCTTCTCCAAAACCAACAGGAGGTCTAGAAGGAGCGTGGGGGTGAGGTCCAGAAGCAGGATCTGCTGATGGCAATGCAGATTCCAACACCTCTTCTCCAGTTACTAAATCGTCTGGAGGCATGGATCCTTGTTGCTCAAGTTTGTTGTTTTCTTCAACCTCCTCACCACCGTTATCACTATTGATTATCGTTTTCTCTATGGCTTTCCCATTTAATTCCAGAGCCCCTCTATTTTTCTTCTTCATTTTTTTCTCTTCACTATATTTCGATACGCTAATAACTCTATTCAGCATCGCATCAGAGATCGCATTCAGTAACCCTCTCCCAGGGAACAGCCATGATAACAATCCAACACCTCTTCCTCGTGCAGCAGGAGCATTATTTGCTTTATCAAGCTCTGCGATTCTATCTAACGCAGTATGTCCACTACTGGGTGCCCAGGTCTGCAGCTGCCTTTGATCTCCAGTCAACGGTAAATGCAAAGAAAGAAAGTTCAAGACAGAGGCGTTGACTAAATGGATGCCGAGCAAAGGATCCAGCCTTGCTGTAAGACCTAAAGCACGTAATGCCCAGCCAACATGCTCTGAAAATAGAGCCAACGGATCAGCAAAGGTATTATGAGAGGAGCCTGCAATTACAAGTAACATCGCTCCAGCGCCATTTCTTTGTCCATGATCCTTTCGCACTTTTACGGCATTAAAAATTTTGTCCTGTCGTTCGGGTCCACAAAGCATTTGCCCTTGCATATTGGGTACATTCCAGTCGTGGCTTCCCATGACGAGTAATGGAGCTTTCGTACGCCATGTAGCTAGACACGTAGCCTCTTCTGGTAATGCCGCCCACCATGGATCCAGGCAGACGCCACAACGAAACAGCGGATCTTCTGAAACCAGCGCTGCAGTCGTAGCACCGCCATAAGAATGTCCGACTGCAGCTAAACAACGTAAATCCAATGCCCCAGCAAGAAATCCAGCCGGATTTTCGACCATAGAGAGTTTAAGACCTAGTAAATTTTCGCCTTTATGGAGCGCTCTCAGTACTTTAACAGCCGTTTTCATTTCCATTATACGGTGTCTGGTCTTCTCTACTTGACCTTCATCACCACCAAGACCTTTATAAAAACGCCACCCTTTGTCACCTGCGAGTTTGCAGCAGCTGGCAGTACCATCGGCGTGCTCAATAGCAAGGACCACATACCCATGGCTAGCTAATTCTGAACAAATAATAGAGTAAACAGCACGATTGCCACCTAATCCATGACTAAAGATGATTACGGGAAGGCGGGTAGGGAGGCGGGCAAGTGGCGCGCCGTGGTTGAGTTCAATTCGTTGCAAGCGGCCAAAAATGCAGCAGGTTATAAAAATAATTTGCTTGGCTATCCAGTACAGCCAGCCTCGAGGACGACGAAAAAAGATAAACGTAGAGAGACCTGGAAGAAAAATATTGCATGCATGGGGAGAAGGGTGAGCTATTAAAGCTTGTAAAGGATAGAGGGCAAAGGTGTCTAGCAAGAGTGCAGGACTGGCAGAAAATAAAAATAGAGATACAGTTCTTACCATAAGCATATTGGATGCCTGGGAGCCAACTGATTCCAGAAATGGGTTGCCACCATTTGCGTTGGGGGGTGCAGGGGTAATAGACGCGGCCAAAAATGTGCTGCAACGATTTTGGGGAAAAGATCGATCTCAGAAAATAGTTAATCCGAGCTGATTAAAAACAAAATGACGAAACTTACTGCAGTTGGATCAACCTCTGAAGGTGTAATATCACTAGATCCTAGCCAGTCTACGTCTACAACACCCACTGGCAGGGATCCATTAGGTTGCCAAGTCTCCATGAAGGATCAGACCTTGTTTTTCTTTGCTAATATCTAGACAACAAACTGCCGTAAACTATCTGTAGATATGTTCTAATTTACATCAATAATAATTGATTAAATGAAATGAGCAGTTTTGCTCTTACATAAAAGAGGACCCTGCCTTCAGATTGGCTTCCCCTGTTTCTGCTGCGGTTGTTCCAAGTATACCGTTGCCCTCATCAAGCCCCCATCTCTTGCCCCGCACCAGCCCTAGATCCAAGCAACGCATGGGCCTTGCCCGTGCCGAGGAATTACTCGCTGGAGTCCCTAATGTTCGTCATTATACCGCCCCTGTTGGACCATATCGAGGCCTGCCTCGAGGCCGGAAAAACCGTGGGCTGACTCAACCATATCAGCCTACTGGCAGACCTCGTGGCCGCCCTCGTGGTTCAGGGCGCAGAGGCCGTAGTGTTAGGAATGATGATGAACTTTATCGTCCTTGAGATTAAGGACTCCAGGGAGTTATTCGCATCAATTTATTTTTGATGTCTGTTTATTCGAAGGCGACGATGTGATTTTATCGACAGCGGCGGTGTTTTTTTGGTCTATAGTGCTCCTGATTTTTGCTGTTACATATCCTTCTTTGATTCTATATTTCTGATTGTACTTCCTTCTCTGTCTTTGCGTTCATCGCGATTGGCAGTAGAGCGCATTCTCTGTGCTAAAGGCTGTAATTCTCTCTCTCTCTCAGATTGGCTTCCCGCCGGCAGGATTCTTAATTTCCACCTCTCTCTCTTTCTTCTTGACTGAAATTCCAGAGCTATTTGGGGTCATTCAAGGCATAGGTCAAAGAGCTCCCCCAAGACTCATATTGCATTTCCTCTGCCGACTTCTTTTTTGTCACCTGCAGGAAGAAGGAAACCAAAATATGAGTAAAAGAAAGAAACGCCATTGGCTATCGAGCAGCTAATTTAAAGCGATCCACTTTAAAGTAAACTCTTTACCTCTTCAGCTTCAGGAGAGTTTGCAATCTTGGGACCACCACCGAATGCTAATTCTGGGTGCGCTTCCAGCCAGCGCAGATGAGCAGTACGAGGGGTATCGTCTGCAGGAGAAGAAGACAACGACGAAGCCACCATCACCCTTTTCGCTGCTATTGCCTTTGTTACAGCTCCTGGCGTCTTGGCAGCTGCTACTGATGCTGTTGGAGACTGAGGCTTCGTAGCAACTGGGGCCTTACGTTGTGGTTCTCCTGCCTGTTTTGCAACTGGTGCTGCTCGTGTAGCAGGAGGGCCTGGCCGAGGGAGACGGGATTTTTGAAGAGGACCAGCAGGCAGCCTTGATGCAAGTAACTTTCTAGGTTGAGGCTTAGGTTGTTCAGGGATCTCATTTTCTGGAATTGATTCAACTTTCTTAACAAATTTGGTGGGAGCTGTTTTCACGATAGTAGAGGTAGATTTTGGTGCTGGTTCAGGTTGTTTGTTAGGCTGAACAGCAGGTGGCCTGGCGACACCGACAGGTGCTGCCTCTGTTACACTCTTTCCCACTGCTGCAGCCGTTGTCTTATGAGAAAAGAACGAAGAAGAACTCGAAGGCGGCTTCAATCGAGAAGGTTTCCGTACAGGTGCTACTACTGCTACTTTTGGTTCTTGTTTCTTCTCTTCGAAAATTTTTGTAGAAGCCTTACACGTTTCCGAAAGCCTTTTATTTTCCTTTCTCGGTGACAAGAAGTCGTCCTCTATTTCTGTATCGATACCAGGAGAGTTATCACAAGCTAAAGAAAATCCTGCAAACATAGCTGCACTATCTCGAACCCCTATACGCATCTTACTATGCCTTGGGGTCCCTTTTTTGCGTGGGGATGGTGCTGCCGTTGCCGCTGCACTGGCCACAGCTTGCAATTCTGTTAAACTTGGTTCAGGCAAAATCTCTTCTAGCATAGCATCGTCTGTATCTGGATCTACCCATAGGTTATTGATACCTTTGGATGCAAGAGTGGCATTGCTTTTTGCTAAAGGGATAAGCAACTCCATATCTTCGTCACCAATTGCTAGTTCAGAATCTCCCAGTAATCCATTGCCAGAAGTTGTTGCTTCAAACATGGAGAAAATTGCAGTGCTTTGTCGTCTAGGGTCTGGTTTCGTTTTGTTCTTGAGTGCAGGGAGAGGTGCAAGCTCGTCTTTTTCTTCCTCTGCGAGTTGAGTTGCATCTTGGTGGTTGGCATTTTGATTGCCAACTGCTTTTATTTTTGGCTCATCAACCGTTTCCTCTAAGTCCTTTGTATTAAGGAACTTATTTTGGCCGATAATCGGTGACATGAGCTGCAATGGACTATCGTTGCTGTCGAAATTCGCCATTTCGTTTAACATCAAGTTGTCCAAGTTCAGCGTCTCTTTGAGACGCCCAACGCGTGTTCGCGCACTGTTCATGATTTAAAAGAGAATTTTTGGAATTTTTGAGAATGCGCAAACAACGCGTCGAGCTATGTTTATGAACTTGAGTGCTGTGAACGAAAGCTCCATATATTTATAATATATACACCGTAGTAATCAAATATATTAGGCGTGTTCACACCAAGGCGGTTCCAGTAATTTTTAATTAATTTTGGAACCACCCTGGAACCCCACCTATTTTAACGACTCTTCAACTGCGAGTTTGAGGAGACATATTTTGAACGAAATCTCAGATCATCAGCCTCGGTAACATAAAATATTTTATTATTAAAATAGCTACTAGATATGAAGGTGAGGATCCTTGTCGTGTGGACTAAACGACTAAAACCGCTTAGATCATGAAGCATGGCGAGAAGCCTCCGCTTTTTACTGGCATTGTTTTGCACTCCTTCCAGGGAGGTTCGCACCGTAAATATCCGCTGAATCCTGTAGTGCAAAGAAATTTTTTAAAGCATGTGGCGGGTTTTGGCAACGTCGTCGGTGTGAAACCTGGCAAGGAACAATTTGATCCTGATTCTGATGTGCTCATCCTGCCTTCGGAGGTTGAGCTGCATGATAACGCGCAATTCGTCGTGGTAAACGCGGCCCCGGAAAGCCTCGTGAAACAGGTAAGTCCTGCCGCACCTTGCTCTTGTTAATGCATGCACTATGTTTTCTTGAAGAAAAAATGAAAATTAATTGGTACCTCACATGTGCGTTTTTCATCTGACGACAAATGCATTTCTTTTTTCTTTTCATTCCTGGTCGTGCAGATTTCAAGCTTATAAGGCTCGATTAAAAGCTTAGAAGGCTGGAAGGGCAGTCATACTAAAGGTTGTGAACGGCAGCTGGGCGAGGCGTTAAAGAAGTACGCAGAGGAGCACACCAATGTGAAAGTCGTGTGCAATATGAAGGTGGTTGGCGAAGACGATGAATGCCGAGAATTGGATGCAGTAGTCATTGCTAAACACTGCGTCTTCGTGGGCGAATACAAGAAAAAGATGACCTGGGAGGGCGCTTTGCAACTTACTACGGCGATCGAATTTCTAGAGTGAGTATCTAGAGTGTTTTTTAGTTTTTTTTTTTCTCCCATTGATATAGTGATTTTATTCACGATTTCTTCCCAAATCTAATTTTCAAGCATGATCTTCTTTTGTAGAGGGCTCCAGGATATAAACGAAGGGAGCGGGCCCCAGTTCAAAGGCAAGAGAATCTTCGGCGTCTTGGCTGGCTGTGTGGAGACGAGTAACACTAAGAGTAGATACAAAATGGACGATAAATTGGCGGAAAAAAATATCCTCAAATGGTTTGAAGGTGTAGACTTTGGTCCTGATCCCAATATTGCTTCTCCAGCGCTTTCTTATGTCCCTGCGGCTGCTGATGGCCCTGTTGCCAGCCCCGGAAATGGCAATGCCACCACCACCCCTGCTGCACTGCCTCGCAGAGTTAGGCAGGTAGGCACCCGAATGCGTAGAGCGCAGCTTCAGGTTCGCCCCCGCTTGGTCCCGAAGTTTGCTGGCTTCAAATCTTCTAGCTTGATTTAGAAGAGCGAGCGAGCGGTGGAGAGTGTGAAAGGCGGTAATGATTGGGCATGCCATTTACTTTCTCCGTTTCTTTCTTTATTAAATTTCTTTTCCCTATAAAAAGCTCTATAGCGTCAGAGCCTAAACAAAAATTAAATTAATGTGTTTCTCTCTCAGATTCTTTCTGTCTCTATTCTCTATTATTCAGTTTGATTTGTATTTGCCCCTTTTGTACCGGATGGTATGGTATAGCTATTTGTACTGCTATGCCACTTATTCACCATCATTTCTCTATTCTTTTAAAACGCAGTTATTAGTATGAAATAATTAAAACTATGTAGACGAGCAAAATTTGCTCTAGGTAGCGAAAGAAAGCATTGCAGTGGAGGGCGGCGGTGGCGGCGACGAGCATGGGGTTTTTTTTTTTTAAGCCAGCAGCGACTCAGCCAAAAGCACTATGGGCGTCTCAGGACATACTCAAGAAGGCGTATACTATTTCCATCTCCCAGCCTTCTCCCAGCCTCGCTTTCTCATCTCCCACGCAAAATTTTGGCCGCTTCTTCCCTGTAAACCTTATCAATTCAATTTCAAAATATAATTTAACGCTTTCATCTTCAACCTCACTTTCATCATCACTTTATTCAATAACGATTGGGTCACCTTCATCAAATATGAGAAATATGAGTCGATTTTGGATGTATATCTGTGCGGCGGTTTTGTCGGAGGGCCACCCACTGACTGACATCGTTGAAGTACGCGAAACCTATATAGTCCCAACAGAAGCAAAATTTGGCGGGCTCGGCCGATGTTATCAGTAGTAGAAGCAGGCCCCGCCTTCCTCATATTTGCATTTGACTGGTTCATAAAATCTGCTGTTCTAGTTTTCTCTACCGTCATTAGATGCTGCGATCCAGCTCGCGGACTTCATACATTTTCAATACGAAATACAACTCTACAGGAGAAGGCATAGTCACCAGCATCGTATCATTTAAGTCAGTAAAGAGAGTTTCGGGCAAATCCTTAGCCCAGCTAGATTTTCTTCGCAGCGCCACAAGGTTCCATTCCACCATCGACCTCAGCGCCCTTTTGCCCAGCATCATCCGCAGTTTGTCAAAAGAGACGGCATGCATGTGCTCCTTTGCAAGAGCAATTTCCCTCAACACAGTTGTATAGTCCTCTTTCGTCCATGCTGGAGGGGAACGGCTGCCACTGGTTGAGAAATCTTCAGGCCAGAGACCTCTCTTCACTCCATGTTCAGGGTCCATGCTTACCGTCTTTAAACCCTCTTCCCAGCTCCCTTCAATTTTAGCATACCTTGCGCAACGTTCAAGCAATCCAATATTCCCACCACATACTTCATACACCCGAGGCCACATGTTAATCTGCTCGCCATCTTTTGTCGTATCAAAGAAAGACGGTGGCGCCTTCTTACAAAGCATGCGGCTCTCGATATATTCCTTAGCTTCATCTCATGGCCAAGTCTCCAACTGCTTGCGTGATGTAATGTTTGGTGTGGAGACCCTCTGCAAGGAATTTAAAAAGAAGAAAAAAAACGAAAGCATGAAGTGAAGGAGCATCGACGGGATAAAAAGGTCAAATAAATAATTAGGTAGGTTTAAACAATAAATCATCGCTATTGGATACTTCCTCAACTTACCATACTCAAGGAAATCAATCAAAAAATATTCAGAAGATGCCAGCACAATGTGTCCCAGATGCGCTTGTTTAGTCGTCTTCACAAAGAAATCAAGAAGGTTTTTAAGCTCTTTGTGGCCAGGATCGTCGCTCCATCTCATCAGCTTGTTGGCTTCGTCAATAATAATGACCGGTTTGTAAGGCAAAGGCCGTGTTGCTTCTAAGAATGTGGTCAAAGAGTCGATGATGGATTCCATGGGCGCTGCGTCATCTGCTGGCTCGAACAATTTTCTCATATCTACCTCGATATTAGGGAACTTAAGATTGACAGCCTGCCACCATTTGCAAAAAACTGTATCTTTAGTGACAAGCTGCCTAATGGCGTTCGCAAACTGCCGCGGAGAGCTGATATCTTTGCCACGGCAGTCCAGGTAAAGAATAGGAGGAGGGCCGTCGCCTATTACAGCTTGGCCTAACTCCCTATCTTTCTTTACTTCTTCAAGTAGTTTCTGCATGTATGTGGGTAAAGATTTAATCATGAAAGGTGCAAAGAGATTGAAATAAGCGAGCGAAAAAATAGATCGGCAACAAAAGATCAATCGGCTTCCTAAAGACTTACTGTTTTGCCGCAATTCGCGGGCCCTAACAGAATAAGCAGCTCGCTTGGGTCTTCATCAAATCGCCGTTTTAGGGCGGCAAGCCCATCCTTTCTGTTAAAGTCTGGTCCTTTAAAGCCGATGAAGACGATCCAGTTGCAGTCGAGGCACTGACACGAAGACGAGGTCGCAAAACACCAGCCAAACAGACCTTCTTCCCACCAGTTACATGATTCTTGACGCGGGATGTGCCTCTTAGAACAGCGCTAGGCCTCAATTGAGGGGGAAAAAATCCTGCAATCATCTCCAGTGAAGCTTGCAGAGTAGCATTTGCCCAAACAGCCGTGACCGGAACCAGCAGGAGCAAAAATGCATTCCGCAGATATAGTTTAATATTTCAATGGTGGTCAGAAGGCAAAAAAGGCTTTTAAAAACACGAAACACGGAGAGCCCCCTCTCATATCTTAACAAGACTCTTCCATTTCGCAAACTTTGAAATGCCATTTGAAATGGAGATATATTTGATTAAGATTGATTACTATATATATATATAAAATTCCAGTTCTGCATGCACAGAGGCATTCTTACTCTTCAATTTCGACAGAATTTCTTCATCACACGCAATCAACGAATTGCATTATTGACTGCTGTCAAGCTTTGAGCTAAACTTTTGAAAAATAATGGTGGCCAATGATCATTCAGGTATACAATAATAAATTAGAGCGTTCTTCTTAAGTACAATATCTTTACAGATTATCATTACATCATATCATCTCACATCTTATCTGGATATTATTCCATGCAGGCAGCGAGAGTGTTCACGTCATAGTTGAGCTCCATGGAGTGCCACCACCGAAACCTGGAGAGATGCTCGACTTGCGGGCAAGTATTTTTGATCTACTGCTTTTGATCATTACTATAAATGTCTTAACGTATTGATACCATGTGTACTTGTATATCAACTAATTACCTTGAAATTTTCAATTTGCAGGGCCTAGAAACGTCGGCGCCACAACTAAACCTACCGGATGGCACCGTCCTCATAGGCGAATTTGAAGAGATAATAGGCACACATATGGTATTTTCAGATGATCCATTAGCAGATGAAGTGAAACTTCGATGTCATACAGATAAAAAGATCAAATTTAAGAAGAAGATTTAGAAAATTTTATTTTATTAATTTTTCTGTGTATTGACTCAATCGGATTGGGAGAACGATTGTGCGCACTGCATGCTGCTGCGAGAAAAGGAGGGGCACTTCAGAATTCAACAACTGCTTCAGTCTCCTGATGAGAAGGGCGACGTCTTTCCACTACGGATAAGCGTGACATTGTCGTGGTACATCAGAAGCACTACCGTAGTACATAAAATTCAAGCCAATAGTCTTTTTTCCCCACCCATCCAGTGCCCAGCATAGATATTGGTGTGCTCAGAGTTTGTGTTACATTAAAAAAGCCGTGATATAATCTAAAGGTGACCCTATGGAGCAATACCTGAATAAGATTTTACTTGGTTAATCAATGTTCCTTTTCAGTACTTATTAATCTTGATTTCGAAAAGATGTTGCCCCGCATAAGATCAAGCGCCAAAAAGGCGATCGGATTGCTAGAGAGAAGTGCATCGTCTTCAAAGCATAGCCTGAAGCAGGTAAATTTTCCTTGAGCGATTTTTAATATATATTATTTTTTTACTTGAATCCATTTTCCTCTTGCTCGCCTTAGCAACAAACCCTGCATGATATCTTCTTCTTCTTTTCCTGCAAACAGACCAAAGAGGCACCAGGATATTTCCGAAGCTATCACAAGGTTGAGATACCTTCTGCCGCCAAACCTACCTCTGCTGCCATCTTGCCGAATCCTCCGGCACAGTCATTAGGAGCACGCACCTTTTGCTTCTTCTCCTCCTTCATCTTCTTCCTCCTCCTTCTCTTCCTCTTGGCGATTTCCTTCTTTTACAACATGTGGTGGGGGGTATCTGGGGTGGTGGGGCAATAGGGGCAGGGAATACACTAGTGGGTGGATAGGGTGGAAAACCCTCCAAGTTGGAAAATTTCCTTGGAACTTTTTTTTTTTCCAGGGTGGATTTTTTTCCTTTCACTCTTGATATTTTTCCATTCAGCCTCGATTTTTTCCTTTGCAACCGGGATATATTCTTTGAAAGATTAATGCAACAAGGAAAATGGTAAAGAAGCATGTAAATTCAAAGACAGAACATAGGGAAAAAGCCATGGTGCCTCCGCCAGAAAAGTGCCGCACCTTCACAAGCACTACTTAAAATTCAAGCCAATAGTATTTTTTCCCCACCCATCCAGTACCCAGCATAGATAATTGGTGTGCCAGAGTTTGTGTTACATTAAAAAAGCCGTGATATATTCTAAAGGTGACCCTATGGAGCAATACTGACTTTCGACAGATATATTTCGACTTCCGACCTTTGAAATGAAATTCCATAAATTAAAACTGTAACCTGTAATCTTAACACGTAAAGCATGTATGTATAAATATGTATAACAAAAGATAGCAAATAATATATCGAATTGTAACTAAAGCAGAATTTACTCTATAAAACTGCCTTGTCTGCTGCTGAAGGCTCATCACCACCACAGTTTGCCTGCATCATTTCACCTTTAATTGGAGCTGAAGCAGGCCTTTTAGTACATTCACCTCCTACTACCCCTCCACTCCTACTACGCAATCTCTGAGATCTAAAATCGACTTCTATGTTAACTAACTCTCTCCACACGTGAGCAAAGGTAGGTCTGTCGATGGCATTTTGAGACCAGCATCGCTCTGCTAATAACCTAAACGCAGCAGGACAGTCTTCAGTAAATTCAGGCCGTAACCACCCATTAAGCACTCCAGCACATACCTGAGCTTCCAGCATACCTTCGTAGGGGTTTTTACAGTAGTACATGGACCACAGCATAACGCCAAAGGCATACACGTCACCGGGACGGCCTCGAGGAGTGCTATCTTCAAAAGCTTCAGGGGGCAAATAGGCAGTCGTACCCCCTGTAGACGCACTAAGATTATTATTATTACTGCTACTATGAATTTCATTTTCACTACTATTAGCTACTGTGTTTTGCGCTATCTTCCCTGAGGTTGAGCTGGTTTTCTTCTCCTCCTTCCACATGCACGTGCCAGCTAAGTCCAAAATCAGCGACTTTCGCTATATAACCTCGACGATCAGCTCTGTGTGTTTTTAATAGCACGTTTGCAGGTTTTAAATCCCCGTGCACGACTCCATGCTGGCCATGGATGTATTCCATGCCCTTGGCAATTTCCGCAGCAGTGCGGAGAAGTGCACGAAACGTGGCGTGTTGTGGCCATTTTGCTGATGGCAAAAAGGCTTTGCGTTGGAGTGCTCGTTGAAGAGAGCCTAAATCGCAGTGTTCCATAACGACAACAAGCAGAGCCTCAGTTTCAGTTAGTTGAAGACTTTCTAAATTGAATATTGATTGCACACCGCCGTCTGCAAAATAAGAAAATAGAGACCAAAAATGGATTCGTGTTTTGGGTGGTGGGGTGGGTGGGGTGGGGGGGGGGGGGGGGGGGGGGGGGGAGAAGAAAAACCGCTGCAATTTGTTTCCCAAAAATATATATCTTTCTTACGTTGTCTTCTTGACAGGTGAACCAAATCCTTCTTCACTATTAAACGAGTCCATACGTGGATCTAAACCGAGCGTTGTAGGTGAAGGAATAGCTTGAATCAAGGCCTGTGCCGCCTTCTCTTGACACCTTTTGTCAGAGAAGAGGATGACGAGAGGAGGGTGAGTCCAGTTTTAGTGGTGGTCGTTCTTAATTGCTGTTTTTGCTGCTCCTCTATTAAAGGGATACTATTGCAGCTCTAGTAGTGCTAGCGGTGTTGTTCCAAACAGCAGGTATAGAAATAGCGCTCAAGCTCCTCTGCCTCTGTTGTTACTGTTGCTGTTTGGCGCTCCTTCTTGTTGCTTTCTTTCTCCTTCTTCTCTGCTTCCGTTACGGTGTAATAATGAATAAGATAACCATGCTATCTCAGAAACGTCACTTTCGTTGCGACTAAAATCCAATACACCAGCAATGCTTTTGTCCTCGTCATCGAGGTACCGGTGGCTGTGCTAACACAGTCAAGAGAATGTCTGTACTATATTTGGATGCGTCAATTTCTTACTTAGAACTATTTCCCTAATAGCATCACCTAATGAATCAGCTTTATCTGTCCTCGTTCTAATATATTCACTGCGACAGGAGCTCCCCGCCAAGCGCCACGGTACACGCTACCAAAAGCGCCACCACCTAGTTTACTGATCAAATCCACCTCATCCATATGAATCTCGTCGGCTCCAGTACTAAAGGCAGTACTATTATTGTTATTACTGTGCCAATACTGATTATTATTTTGGTCTACTCCTGCTGTGCCTGCTGCGGGGCTAAGAAGAAAGCTGCTAGGCATCGGTGACGAGGCAGCAAAAAATGGAGTTTCTGCACCAGCTGCTGCGTCTGTAGAAGTAAGACGCTGTAACACTGACCGGGATTCTATTTGATCTATAGCTTGACTAGCACAACGGACTAAATGACCCAATAAGGTGGGCTGTGGGGCTACCATGTCGAGTTGTTGTGTATGGGGTTGCGGCCAAGAGCTGGCTTAGCTGCAACACACGTTCCTCTATTAAGCGGGGTGGTCATATTCACAGGTGTCTTAGCTTGCTGGGAATCTAAATTGAAGAAATCTCCGCTAGAGTGTCGTACAGGGGTGCGGATCTGTGCTAGGCCAGGGGGTGGGAGGCCTATATTGAACTGGTCCTCGGTGGACGTCCCTGTCACAAGCTGGGTGGAAATACGACTTGCTGCATGCTGTGATTCTACACAGGGAAGAAAATAATGTCTCTACCTTAATTTGTTCAAGGACGGATACTTCAGCGGAGTTGTTTCTTACGCTAGATTGGAAGTACGGTTTGTGTTTGCCGACGTAGCTCCTCCATCGAGCGGCAGCAAAGCCAAAGGCGAATCCAAAGATGGCGCAAAGGATTGGTAAGATTACTATCAGTACAATAGGAATTGTCATCTATCTTAAAAGTACCCAAAGGGGCTCAAATCCTAGAAAGTCAAGAGAAAATGCGGTTGGTTGGCTCAACTGCTCATCAAAATGGTCTCGAAGATTAGACGGGCGCGAATGATTAAACGTATTCAACGGAGTCAGAAAAATCCTACAATTAACTGGTACTGTTGAAAGTCCATATTAAAGCGCTTCAAAAAACTGGATCGAGGCAACGATGCCCATTTCAAATTTTATCTAAATTAGTCTTGCACTCCTTACTTTCCCGCAAATTCTGCATTCTATACCCTATTCTACAATATATTTATTTTCTTTAGATAGGTGCCCAATGCCATGAACCCCCCATTATCTATCTGCTCAAAAAGAAGGCATAAAAAAGGTAGGGAGCGAAATAAATAAACCCATAAGTCTCCTCATTTGACAACACTCTGCATCTGCACAAGTGGTTCTGGCCCATGCAATTGCAAATTAAGGCGCTATCCTATCATATTTGATCCATGCCTTTTACCTGGTTCAACTGGGATAGCGCTTTTAACTTTTGAACAATTTTTACAGTCCCTCGGGACCCCCTCCCCACACACCCACGCACTCGCCCAGCATGCGGGCAACGGGGAGACCAATTCCGCTCAAAGTTCAAGTTCATGCCCTTTGCAACTGTAATAACTTCAAAATATGAAATTTATTACAAGACAAAGTTATAATTTACCACAGTCAAAAGTAGCATGGTCCAAGAAATGCCCTGGGTTGAATACATTAGCTACAAACCAATCTCTCGCCAAAAGAACTGGTGGTAACGGCAATTGCAATGCAGCTCCCATTAAATTCGACCTCACAGTCAACGGTAAACACCTCTTTGTACGTACCTTTTCGTACTCTATAAACGCATTTTCCAAAGCTTGTCGACGGGTGGTACCGGAAAGGTTTACCGCTCCTGATTTTTGTACCACTTGAGCTAATATGACGCCATCTTCTAAGGCAGTGCAGCCACCTTGACCTAAATTTGGTGTCATAGGGTGTAAGGCATCCCCACATAGGGTTGCTAAAGGCAGCAGCGGCCTGCCAGTGCTATTTTCTTCTTTCTTCAGTTCATCGCCACCACTACCACTAATAACATTATAACTATTCCGCAAAAGGGGTTTTATATCCCATCTATCTACTATTCTACTACGCGAAAAATCATTCTCATGGGTCGCTTCAACAGCTGCTTCGACCCCCCATCCCCATCCTTTAACTATCCTTGCCGCTTCCGCTTTAACCTCAGCAGGCGAAGCAGGCACAGCAGCCGTAGCGGGAGCATCAAAACAAACAAACCAATACAATTCAGAGGAAGATAGCGGATACATCCCTGCACGTGGACCAGCACCCCATATTTGCCGTATACTTTGACTAAAATCGATATCAGGACATCTTTTTTGTAAAATATTCAATTGAGCGATGCCACGAATTGCCACTTGTCCAGCATACGAAGCCTCTTTCTTCCCCAGTGCGACCGCAGTTGAACTACGGGCCCCATCACATCCAACAATAGCAGCACATGAGATAACACGGCCATCAGAAAGCTTTACCTCTGCGCCAATATTAGCGTTCTTTTTATTACTAGTATTATTGTTACTTTGATACTCTGAACGAGGTGAGCGTACGTCTACAACTTCTGCGTTGTATTCAATACTATCTTCAGGCAGCTGCTCAGCTAGTACTTTTACTAAAGAGGATCTTCGGACTCCGCGGAACTCGTGAGGGCCGCCATCACATTCGACAATTGAAAACTGTGTGAGTGTTCTTCCATCTTGACGGCAGATTTCCACTTCTGAAACGAGAGGGTGTAGTTCTCGGAGGTGCGAAGCTGCATCTAGGCTGTCCAGAGCTTTCCATGCGTTGGTCCAGAGGCCTAGAGCTGCTCCAGCGGCAGGTAAGGAGGTATTTCGCTCAAGGACGAGTGTCTTCATACCTATTTTATTTAAAGCCAAAGCTGCTGCAAGACCAGCAGGTCCTCCGCCTGCAATGAGAATTGTATCATCTAAATGGGCTCCATCTGGAAGAGCGGTGGGTAAGTAGTCCCTTTGAAAGCGGCGGCGGGAGTGCAAGGATTGATTTTGCTGTGGAGGCGGTGGTGATCGGGCAGCGAAACCCACAATCCCTGGTAGAGGCATTGCGATAATCATTTTGTAGATTAAATGATGAGAAGATGTTCTCTGAGCAATTGCTTTGTCTATACTACTGGAAAGCAGAGAGATTCACGACCAAGGAGTTGAGCCACAAAGTGTGTGATCCACCAAGAATGTCGTTCAAAATTTTTATCAAGTGCGGAATCTGACATTGATTTATTACTGTGAGCAATTGTGAAACATCAATCCGCTAAAGTATAGGTTTAATATGTTGGAATTTTTGCCTGTAGAATCAAATAAGCTGAATTTCAACTCGCCAGGGTCTAATGTCTGCGTTGCCGGCAAGCTCGCTGCCGCTTAAAGGCAGGTTTCTCAAACAGCAATGGCGTCTTTGCAGCTCTTGATAAGCTTGTACAGGTGCGTTGATCAGGAGGAAAACAGCCGTGATTATTGTTACAGCAGCCAGCCATTGCCCATCAAAATCTAGCAGAAGGAGCCACAGCTTAAAATATAGATAGGAAGACCAGTTCTTTAACTCTGGTATTTATTATTTATTCTACTTGCAGACCGAAGAAAATATGACCAAGAAACGTAGGTCAAGTGGCCGTAACAAGCAGGGCCGTGGCCATGTAAGTTTTTAAACTCATAATTTCTTGTGCTCAGCGTCGCCTGTTGAGCAAATTATCCATCAGCTGGTTAAATAAACAAGCAGCTAATTATATCTCTACTATGTGCTGCAGGTTAAACGCGTGCGCTGCGAGTCTTCCGGCGTTCTTGTGCCCAAGGACAAGGCCATCAAGAGGTTCATCGTGAGAAACATTGTTGATGCTTCCGCTATCCGCGATCTCCAGGATTCCTGCGCTATTGAGGGTGAGTAGATGAAGTTGTTAGAACAGTGTTGCCGGACAGCAACGCGATTTTTGAAGAATGATGTTGAAGTGGAGGCTGGGTTTAAAAAGGGAGCTAGAGCGTGCGACAGAACTAAAGAATAGTGTTGTCTGCAAGCTTTATGTTTGGAGAGTAGTGTATCCAGCGGATAACTCTGATAGAAAAGGAACTTCTCCATTTTCAATTAGAATTTACTACTCGCCGCCCCTGCCGCTCATTCTAGGGCACCCAGCCACCCAATCTCAGCTCTTCTATTTCCCTTGCTTAGAATGATATAATACAAACCCCTTTTTTTTCTCCTTCTTTCGTGCATCTGCAGGATATACCCTCCCTAAGATCTACCGCAAGGTATACTACTGCATCTCTGCTGCCATTCACTCCAAGATTGTGCGTGTGCGCTCCGTGAAGAACCGCAGGGATAGAGAGCCCCCGAAGCGCCCTGGATTCGGTCCCCGCAAAAACTAGATATTTAAGCGGCCCATAAATAAAATATTGATGTAAAACAAAACAAAATTAACTCTTCAACAATAAAAAAACTAAAATTTCCTTCGAGTCAGAGAGAAAGGTCTTTTGTGGTTTCCTCTTTACAGAAAAGCAGGAAAAACAATTCATTAAATTAATTAATAACGAGTGGATCATTCAACAGTTATAAAAGGATTCGTTTCCTAGTAAGCCTCTAAGGAAGGCTACTAAATTAAATGGTTTCAACTCATTTTCTCAGTTTCTTAGCAGGGCGCTTTTTCTCTTCTGCAGCAGCACTGGCACCATTACCTTGCTTCTTTTTTCCTTTTGAAGCACCATTTTGCTTCGCAGCAGATTTTGCCTTTTCATTGTTCTTCCCTGCAGCTGCCTGTTTCTTCGCAGGAGCAGGTGCAGGAGCAGCCTTCTTCTTCTTCTTCCCCTTTTCCACTACCACCGCAGGCACCTCTACTTCTTCGCTATCCTCTTCAATCAACATGTCCTCAATAAGCTCATCTCCACTCTCCCCTTCTTCTAATTCATCTTCTAAAAACTCTCCTATTAGATCCTCTTCTGCCTCTTCCATCAATTCCGCCTCCATCTCATCCATCTCTTCCAAGGAGGGTTCGACCCAAAGCTCAAGCTCCTGTGCATCATAACGAGCTGCGATTATAGAAGTATACATGTATAGAGACAGAGAGAGATGAGTTAGTACAGTATGAAAAAAGCTTTCTATGCACAGGAGTAGTAGTTTGTAAAGAAAAATACAACAGACAGATATCAAGGAAAGATAAGACACAGCGGTCGGGGTACACAGTCAGCAGGGAGTGAAATGAAGTAGTGGTGAGAGGGGGGGGCTGTCATCAGCGTTAGAAGGGGTTATCAACAGGGCACTTGAGTGCGCAGTCAGCTCCGAAAGATGGTTAACGTGCTATCAATCATCCAGCAAGCCTCTCACTACTACTCCTATCCACAACCATACATCTCCTTTTTATTTCTCAACTACTCACCTTTGGCGTTGGCATAGCGTTTCCCACCAACGTGGGTTTCTATCCGCTCCTTTCTTTTATCTATGAGCTGGTTTGTTAATGAGCAAAATAGTAATGCCCTGTAGAGAGAAGAAGAACACCGAATTAAAAAACCTGAAGGAATAGGTGTGGTAATATTTCAAGGCGTCAAGATTCTCTCGTCTCCAAGGAACTTACGGAAAGTTGATTGATTGAGATAAGAAGGGCTCATACTGCGTTAAATTTAGCTCTGCTTCTTTTCGACGCTTTAATAACTGGTACTTTTTGCCACTATAACATAGAGAAGAAAAAAGAAGGGTGGGTGAGGGAGAACCATAGGGGGATGGCGGAGGGTCTTGATTATTGCATGCATAAAGTAAAACTTACTTGACAAAAGCCTCGATAACGACTTTCCGAGGAGCAAATTCATGTCCATTTAGTGTGCATTTCACTTTTCCATTGTCTAATGGCTCAAAGTAGGGGCTATGCGCTTTTATAAGAGCTTGGATTTCTTTGTCTAGAGATGGCATTGTAATTGCAACGACTTAATTCCCGCCGGCGCAAGGAACAAATTAAGAGAATATTGGCAGTCGACTTATACACACAAATTTTAATAAGCAGATTGCGATGCGCAAGGAACTCTTCATCAGGTGGAGGCTGGAAAGGCTAGTTAAAAATATCTAAAACAGGCTTTTTAAGGGAACGCAGGGCTATCGACCCAGTTATAAAGTAATTATATACACAATTTGCGTAGCCCAAAGCTCTCCTATTAAAGCCTGGAAGCTCCATTATCACTGATCATTTTCTTTTAATCACATTTTTATTGAGCAAAGGACCCTAGAAACTCCAAAAGAGTTAACAAATAATTGTAATATTACTACAATGGGTGATCCGGCCCCAGCTGAGGGCGGAGCTCTCTTTACTCGTGGCGGACCCAACATGCCAGACAACCGCGGCAAAAGCATGGTCGCCGTCCATTTAGACAAGCTGCAAAAAGAAAAAGAAGAGCGTGGCATGGAGAAATTACGCCTTCTCTTGCCACAATTAAGCGCAGCAACCCACGCCGTAGCGCTACAAGAATGCAATTGGGAAGAAGACAGGGCCCTGGTCCTGCTGCGACTCTTTGTAGCCAGAAAGGCAGATGACCTTAAAAAACTGGCAAAAGAGAAGAAACAACACCAAAAAAAGCTTATTGAACGTATGAATAAAGCTGCGCAAGATAGCAGCGATAACAGCAGTGGAAGTGGTACCAATGGATCAAGCAGCGACAACGACAGCGAAAGTGGCAATGGTAGTGGTAGTGATACGAGCGATAAAGATAATCGCCGCAGTAGGGACCGTAGAAAGAAAGATCGTAGCAGTAGAAAACGATCTCGCTCTTCAAAAGATCGCCATAGCAAAAAGAAACGCAGCCGCAAAGAAAAAGACTCCAAAAAACGAAAAAGTAAAATTAGTAGCAGCAGGCGAGAAAAAGATCGAAAAAAAAGATAAAAAGGAGAAGCGGGAAAAGTCGTCATCGAAATCGCGTCGTCTTAAAGATAGTGACGACAAAGATAGACGACCGGGTACGAAAGAGTACGAGTACGGTAAATTCGGTGTTATTAGAGAAACTGATTATTACACGAAAAGATCAGAATTTATGCTCTGGGCGCTCGAAGTAAAAAAATCTGATGTGGAAGCCATGTCCCGCTTTGAAGAAAAAGAGTTGTTTAAATCTTACATGGAGGATTATAACACTGCGACGTTACCAAATAAGAAATTCTATGATTTGGAAGCCTGGGAAAGAGAAACAGCCGCAACTGGTGGTGGTGGTGGTGGTGGTGGTGGTGGTGGTGGTGGTGGTGGAGAACGGATGGTCTTTAATGACGAGGCAGAAAGGAAGAAAGAATTACTAGCAGAAAGACAACGTGAACATGCAGAGAGACTACGTGCTGCGTATGAAGAGCTACAAACTACAGATAAAGCGCAGGCTATGAGAGAACAAGAGCTCATGAGGGCAAAAATGGCGTTGGCGTATAGGACAGGAGACCAGAAGGAAGCTGCTCGACTTGCTGAAAGGTTAAAACCTGACGAACCAAAGTAAAAAAACAGTGTGTATAAATATAGTATACTGTCGTTTCTTGCTTTATTTTATATATGTAATTTATGTGCTCGTTCACATTAAAATAAAATTGAAAGCAAATTTGACTTGAGGAGGGCAACTTATTAAACGACAAACACAAGGGTTTTTTTTTGTTTTTTTTCCTTTTTCTCTTCTCCAGACCACCCCCCCTAACCCTACTAGAAATTTTTGGATTCAATTATTGTATTCTTTTATCACCTGCCTCCCCCTTGTTCTTCTTTTGTACTATCTCTGACCCACTTTAAATAACTCCCACTACCCCCAAACACCGGGACAGCCACCACTTCACATTCATCATACGGATGCATCTCTTTGACTCTACGAGTTACTTCTGGTAGCAGACTAGCTTTGGTTTTAATTAAAAGTAATAACTCTTCATCTGTAATTACTTTTCCATCCCAAAAATAAATTGATTCTATGCCGGGAAGTATATTTGTACAAGCACAGAGTTTTTCACTGACAAGAGCATGTGCGATGGTTCTACCTACGTCTTTATCTGGGACAGTGACATAGATCATCACTATATCGGTTGTTTCGAGGCTATTGCTAGGAAGTTTTTGGAGTGAAAAAGCTGGTTCTGTTGGTGCTTTGGAAGGTGGTGTCGGGGAAGTTGAAGCCATTGTTTTTCTAGAAATGCTTCTGTGAGGGGATGTTTTACTCCAGGAATCGACCGGTAAAGATTCACGAGTGTTATTTCTAGCGCCGTAATTAGGGCAGCAAGAGGTGGTTGTAAGAGCTCTGGCTGTAGATGCAACGGTGGTGATTGCGCAAGGAAGGTTAAGAAGGGTGTGCAATCGCAAACCCACACGAAGCATACATTTGATTCCCTTGTTGAAATTTATGCTACCTTAAAAGTAGTTTGGAGCAAAGAATGGCCTTTATCAAGTCAACTCAATTTATTAATCTAGATTACTCTGAGATCAGTTGGCGAGAAATCAACTTTGCAAATATGTGACACCAACCAAGAATTCCTAAACCTAGGATGAACTAATAAAACAGCAATATCATTTGAATATTTAGAGATGACGGTCTTTAGGTCTGAGTGGTAACTAGCCTAAGCAAACTGATGCCGGCCACCACGGTGGGGAGACAAAGTACATCTTCAAACTTGCAGAGGTACTTATTGAAAAGTAGAGAAAGAACAAAACTGGTAGTTTTACGAGTACAAGTGTTCTCGTACTTGCTTATTTATTCAAACAAGGAAAAAAGAAGAAAGAATCTGTTGCTTCATAGTATCTTGAAAAAAATAAAAATAAAATCCGACAACGACAGCAAGACCTCCTCTTCCATACCTCCGAGGGAGTCCCCTGCACATTTGAACACACCATATATCTATATATCTCCTCTTTTTTACTCCAATCAAAAAATAAAATTCTATTACTACCAAGGTACTACGGTTGAGGTCTCGTTTGCACAATAAAGAGTCTTCCATCTACAACACACCCTTCAACATCTTGTGGCCCATCAAATTCACTTTCCAGCAACCTACCCACTGCAGCTAATCTCTTGCCTAGAGCACTTCTCACATCTTCACTCCAACTGAGTTCTTGTTGACTATAGTCTACAACACAGGGGATCACAGTATCGATTGCAGCAGCCATCGCAGCGGCAGCTGTTGTCAAACTAATGCTATTTTCTTCCTTTCCTCCATATTCATTTTCATCGTCTTCGACGTCACTTAATGAACCTAACGCGCCAGACCCGCTCCCAGGTAAAGGTAAAGAAGAACCAGTAGTGGCAAGGCCAGCATCGTTGGTAGAGTCGATTGTGGGGGAAAACACTGATGAAAAGCCCTTTGAAGACATCGGTAACAAGGCTGAAGAAAAATTGGCAAAAGCTAATGTTTTCACGTTTCCAGTGTCTCTTTCCACTTCTAATCTCCATGCAGATCCTCTGGTACCAGAAGCCAAGGTTTCACCTAGTCCAGGGGCAACTTCTGCTACAAGGGAAGCTGTGTCTCTCGTAATTGGGTGTGCAGTATGAAGTACAAAGGACAGTTCAGGAGCGAATTGTTGTTGACACAAAACAGCCATATCAGCTGAGGAAGCTTCGACACCAGCAGCAGCACGTGCAAGCAACGCTCTTCTGGTGTGTAAAGACGCCCAAACCGAGTGTACTGCGGATTGTACTGCCTCTGGATCACGTGGGTTGATATTTGGTACGGATTCGTACAATCCTGCACCAGACATACCCACAAGATCTTCTACATTCGCAGAAGATCGGACGATAATTGTGGAACCAGGGTCAAACGCACCACCGAGAGTCAGCAAAATTGTTTGAGGGATTCTGAGTGACGTGATTATCGAGGCAAGCTCAGCGGTCAACGCAGCCAACTCAGCAGTCATAGAAGTACTGGTGTTGTTATTATTAGAAGCAGAAGCGCTGGTTACTACTTTCTTAGCTACAGATTCAGCTTTAGAGAGTAATTCCGCGAATTCTTTATCTTTTTTATTTGCCTCGAGAGCACTTTCGAGGCACCCAAAAGGCAGCACCACTCCATTTGCTGCCTCGAACAATGGAGAACCATCTCCTCTGCCACTGGTTTGTAACGCAGCAGCGCATTCACTGGCCAAGTGAAGTAACTCTCCACAGACAGCAGCTTTGGATCCACACGTTTCGACGGTAGCTGCCTCCAAAGGGATGAAAGAAAGTTTATCCACTTTCTTAACAGCGGCAATTTTGTTGTTACTGGAACCAGCAGCAGTACCATTTCCATTGCTGTTGCTATCTGCAGAACCATTCTCGGCACTACTATTATTACTATCAACAAGTTTATTGTGTTCTCCAGCAAGCTCAAATACAACTCCATCTACAACAGCCTTCATCATGATTTTTTTGCCAACCAACTGTCGTAAACAATTTTCAATTTCAGCGTCGTCGTCACAAGTAACAAAAGGCACCTTTTCTTGCCTCGCACGCACACCTAAATGACTCAAATGAGGCAATGTGTGACGGAGAATAACACCTTTGAGAAACCCCAAAGACCCCAGCTCTTCATCGCCAGTGGCAGACCCTACAAGGACAATGGCATCTTGACCTTGTGCCTTTTCGAGGCATCCAGGGTCTAATGTTGCTGCCTCAAGAAGTACTCCCGAGGCATTTCCAGCCATAACAACATCCCAGGGGGTCGTTTGTGCCACTTGAGTGGTTGCTCGTTGTAATAACAACGTCAATTTGGATAATTGAAAAACTACGTTGGCTCGAATTTCAGATTCAGCAAAGACAGAAGAGCACTCTTCATCAACTCCCAACGCAGCACCCAAAACCGCAGCAGGGCCACTTAAGGTATCCAATAATAACTGACAATATGCCTCAGCTAACCTTTGGGTACGATGTAAAGTAGCACGTAATCGTAACGCCTCTTCACGGTGCTGGAAACCACCAAGGCGCTGCCAGGTGGCAAGCTCTCGTTCCAGGGCCATACACTCTGCTGGCTGGAAACCACACAGCCCAACATGACGTAATGCAATAACAAGGGCACCAAGCGGGAGTCCCCACGTCCCATCACTCCCTGCAGCCAACGTATTTGCTCCACCTCGCTCTTCTAAATTATTAATGAATCGAGATAATAAAACAAATGCGTAATCTTCAGCTCGTATTTCAGCTAATCTCCATTTCTGTCGCATAGACAGCGCCCTATCTGGAGCATCATTACGTAATCCACTAGATAAACCTGCAGCGAGTAATGCACGGACAGAAGCGGTGCCGTGAAGGGCGTCCATAATGGCGTTATCGTCCGCGTGATATCCAGCATTGTCAAGAGTTTCTTTATTTGCTAGAAAGCGTTCGACAATTCTGGTCCCTGCATCGTCTAGAACTGGAATAATACCACGTAATGCATCAGATAATCCCCCAGCATTGAAAAATTCGCGCAATTCCACTAAAAAAATACGCATTTCATTAATGAAATCGCTAGAGAATTCACCTTCGTTGGCGGTGACTTTTGCTAGAAGAGCCTCGGTGGCTACGAGATCTTCAGGACCTGCGTTTCTATGAAGCTTATTTTGAATGGTGTGCTTTATTTCTGATTTAATATGCTGGGGAATGTCTCCACGATGCGCTATATCTCTGATACGAGTTAAAGGCACGCTTTGGGTGAACTCAGCAGCAAAAGAAGGGAGTCTTGTTTGCAACCTACGCGCCACTAGAGAATCAGGCTGACCCGCACGCTCTCCTACAACCCATTCTAATGTCCGAAACGTGATTTTACTTATATCTGCATGGTGATTCGGTCTACGGTGCCCACCAGCATCGACACAAGCCAACGCACCCGTGGCAACCCAACTTAAATACACAAACGCATGTGCAAGAGTGTCTTGATCAGGTCTCCACATGGGTGCATCATCTACCAACATTGTTTTAGCTAATGAGAGTTTATTTAGCCAGCTAGGGGCGTCACGGTCGCCTTCTACCAACTTTAAAGCGATACCGTCCAATCCAGATGTGTTCCAAATGCCACTGCGTTCACCAGAATGATCATTCTTCTGCATAAATACAGTTTCACGGCCAGACCATTGTGAAGTAGGCAACCTATCTTCTGTCATAAAGGAATTATCCATAGAGAGCACCCCAGCAGCACTAGAAGAAGAAGAAGTACTCCCACTAGAGGAAGGGTCTATGGCCGCTTCCGTGGCAGCACGAACTGCTAAATCTGGTTCACTGATAAGATCTCCAGACCTTTCTGCAGGCGGCGATAAAGTAGAGGTACTGCTAGTAAAGCCACTACTAGACCCTTTATCTTCAGGAGAAGTGCTGAGTTTCACTCCGGAGCCCCATCGAATGGTGACGGTGACCAATTTTGCCCCACTATCAGGGACAGCAATTGCATGATTGTAATTTGGTTCCCATACTAAAGAATTATCATCATCATTATTGCCTTCTTTTTCAATTACTTTGAATTCTAGCGTGCTTCCAGCCGGGACGGAGATTTCTGCCGACCACTTGTCGCCATCTCCCCAGGTCATGTTGGGCCCTTTAGCAGGATTCCAAGAACCTAGGGCAGAGATATCTCCTACAAGGCAATGTGATTTACCGAAATCAACACGGCGGGCGAGAACAAAGCGGACTGTGACCTGAGGCTGAGAGGCGGCATAGACGTTCAAGCGGGAGCAAGAAGAAGCTACATGAGGTAAGCATGAGCGGCCGCCAGGAAGGTGGGTTGCGATCTTTAAAGAACCTAAGTTGGAATGTCGAGCATGGCCTGCAGAGGGGAATCGTGATTAAGTTGTTGTTTGGAGAAACAAATCGCAATGCATACAAGAATAGGGTATATGCGCGACTTGCCTGCAGGGGGGGTAAACCTTCTTGAAAATATACTCCTAGGATATATTGAATATGTCGCCTTGGTTAAAGGTGTATTGATGGCTGAAAAGATCATCATTTTCTAAATTTTGGGATTTTATTACAGCTCCTTAGGTCTCTAAAGCTCTAAACCCTTTCTATAATGTCAATCGCAGGAGTAAAGTAATCAATGAATCAATAGAACGCCTCCAATGGAATGTTGCTAACATGACTACACCACCGATTTTTCTTTAATTTAGTGAAAAGAAGTTTTGAGCCTGAGAAACAAATTTTCAGACCCTGAGAAACAGGAGAAACATGGAGAGACTTTTGTTAATTACTCCAGAGAGACGTCCGCAGAACTTTTTTAATTACGCCTGCCAACCCCTGGTGCCATGGAGCACGAAAAGTTTTACATGAAGAATGATCTTTGGTATCAGCAATCTTTGATTGGTGATCCTCTCGCTCGCTTCGTCAGCTTGCCACCCTTATCAGCATACAGGCAGGCAGCGCACCTCACGCTTCAGCTAGGACACAGCTGTTCCCGACTGCTGGCTGCCTCCCTGCCCCTCGTCTGATAAACCGTCGCCGCCACCCAGCCGACGACGACGACCCTGCGACGGAAACCCACAGCCTCACCGACCCAGGATCAAAGCAATTCATATGGTTTATTTACACGAACCGTTAACGTAATGCTCATTATTTATTCATTATTAAAAGATGCACTAACAAAATTAAAGAAGAGCAGGGGCAAAGGAGGGCAACCAAGCAGGGTTGACAACATATTCAAAAACCATCCCCGCCTTTGCCATATAAAAACTCTACAAAATCATCTATTTATCAATCAAAACATTCATTTAAAGCTGAGGGTCTAAATTTTTACCTTCTTTAGCCTTCATTGATTTGAGCAAGGCTTTTGCAGCCCAAACGTGAGCTGGCAATGGCAAGGTCACCACCGTTTCAATTACCCCGTCATTTTCATAAACGTCCTGGGGCAGATCACGTGCAAGGGTAGATGGAGGGCGCAATGCCAGCAAATTGTACTTTACCATGGACAAAAAAATTTCGGAGCCCTTCTTTTCACTTCCCTTTCCCAACTCTTCCTTTAGCTCACTTGCCAGCACAGCATGCTGCGGCGCTGTGGTAATGCGCTCCAGCACCATCCTCCATTGAACGTCAGTCCAGAGAGGAGCCTCGCCACCTTTCGCAATGTAAACTTCGGGTTCAAAACCTTGTATAACTGCACCAAGAGGGCCTGCTACCACTGCTTGCAATGCAGAACCCCAACTCCCCTTCAAATTCCTAGCTGCAGCCACACACTGCTTCAACAGACCAATATTGCCGCCGCACCGCTGATACATTTCAGACCACTGATCTTTTGCATTAGCTAGATCCTCCTTCGTTTTGAAAGAGTCATTGACGGTACCACGCCACCCTCCCGCAACACCATCACCATACATGAACTTCTCAGCTTCCTCTTCAGTTAGATCTCCAAGGACCTCTACTTCAAACTTGTCCTCGGTCATTCCAACTGCAAAGGGAAAGGAAAAGACGTCTAGTGATTTTCGACCAGAAAACCAAACAATGAGCATAAATGCAACCTACCTTGGGTTAGCCAATTAGCAAGGAAATAGTCAGAAGTGGCCAAGATCACGTGCATTAGACGTTTTTGCTTCGAGATGCCAATAAGAAATGCAAGCAATTGTTTCAGCTCTGGTTGCAAAGGATTTGGCTCCTTCCAGTCCATGAGGTCGTTTGCTTCATCTGCAAGTGGCATCGTCTGTAAGAAAGAGTTAGTTGGAGTGGAGCATAAAAAAATAAAAAACATATCAACAGCGTCGCCGAAAACTCAGTTGCTTTTTGCATACGTTTGCATCGTACCTATAACGATCACAGGCTTCCTGGGCAGCGGTTGCAAAGCCTCTAAAATTTTGTCGAACTTGTTGATTGTAGGCTCCAATTTTCCCTCATCTTCTTTCAATTCCTTTGCCAGTTCTGCCTCAAGATCACTCTTAAAGAATGGAAGAGACGACGACAACTTGACTTTAATCTTCAGGGAAGTCAACAGCGATATGAAACGATTCCGGCCTATGGACTTTTCAATTCTTTTAATTTTCCGAGAATCTAGTTTACTGACAAGCGCCTTGGAGACCTCGTCTGGACTACACACCGGTGTTTTGCGGCTGTTGATGTACAGGAACAATGGCCCAATATTCTGCTGCTCATACTGTCGAAGAAGCTCCTCCAACAATCTCTGCAGGAAAGAATGAATAGAAAGCTATTGTAAGAACTATGTTTGAACTAGTCTAGAAGAAGAAAAAGAGAGAGAGAACACGTCGTCGTTGCCCGGGCAAGGCAGACCAGCAAAGGAAGGCAGAACTCACCGACTTCCCACAATTACGAGGCCCAACCAGCACAGTAACGAAACCAACTTCTCCACTGAACTTCTCTGTGAAATAATCCAGCTCAGTAACTCTGTTGTAGAAAGGATCTTGTGGGGGTGGCGGGGCGACTTTGGGAGCAAACAGCCCCGCCTGCACAATCATTGGTCCATTCCCTGCTCTCAAAGTTGGTTTTGCTTTTAGCAGAGGTGGACGCAAAGTAGATCGTCCACATATGCTGTAGGATGGCACACTAGCTTGGATTCTCGCATTGGGTGGGGCAGCCAGCAACATCCAGTCTAATGCCTGCTGTTGAACAAGAGAGCAAGCTTGCAAGGGGCAGTATTCTACGCAGAATATCCGAGAGCTACGTAATAACGGCGCTTTTGCGTTTGTGGCAGTGAGATTCTTGACGGATTGAATTTTTGGATCTTCTCAAAGAACTTTTTCGTAGAAGCGAGTGCGCGGAGACTGTAGATATTCGTGATTTCAGCACATTTATATATTTTATCCCAACGCTTTTTGCTGAGGGACTCCAAACTATCTACCTATTATCTGTACCTCAGGCCCTGAGGCGGTACAGGTCAAAGTCATATTTAGCCTCTCAGAGACATGAGAGACTTTATTATTTAGTCCCAGATAGACCTCCGCAGGACTATATCAATCCTTCTGCGGCCCTCTGTGACCTCAAAGCACCTTCTTTTTCAAATGATCTTTTCTGAAAACGGCGATCCTGGTAATCGGCGATCCTCTTCAGCTTTGCCGGTCCCCACCTCTTCTTAGCGGACCGGTAGCAGCCCACATATGGCAGCTTGAGCATCAGCCCCCTGCTGCAGTCTTGCTCGCTCACAGTCTGATCAGCTGGCGTCACCGCCGCCAGCGGCGGGCGATTAAGAACGGCAGATCCCGTTTTATTCAAAATATCTATATGTTTTTTTGAATCTCGAGTTCCAGCAAAGGACTTGTAAATTCCCTTTCATGTACTATGTTTGCCGTTGGGGGCCCCGGGGGAGCTTCAAATGAACGATGCATCAACAAGTTGACGTTCATGGGCGGGAAAGACACTTAAAGAGCTGTGGTGTATGTATAGTATCAAAAGTAATCATGCCAAACCCGAAAGCAAGCATCAAATATTCCGAATTCGACCCTTCTCTCGTCAAGTTTGGCCCCGTCGGCCGCTACTCCAAAGGCGGGAAATTCGTTCCTCTCTACGGGCCAAGCAAGCAGCGTATCGTCATTCAGACTGCCATCCTCTCCTGGCCTTTTGGTGTCAGCATCTATGAGAATCCCAGGACAGGAGAGAAAACCTACTCCATCGACGTGGCCTTCCGTGACCTCCAGACCGACCCTAAAATCAAAACATTCTACGACAAGATGCTCGAGCTCAACGAGGTGGTCCTCTCCGAGGCAGCGGATCCCTCCTGCTCCTGGTTTGGCAAGCCTATGTCCAAGGAAGTGCTCAATGAAATATACCGCCCCCTGGTTAAGCAGCCGAAGGATCCAAGGTATAGCCCCACCATGAAGATCAAGATTCCCGTCGCCAAGGGGGTACCCACCCCAGAATTCTACAACGAGGCCAAGGAGCTGGTGAGCCTCGATTCCATCACCAAAGGATGCACCATCGTATGCATCCTCGAGTTGCGCCCAGTCTGGTTCGTGAACAAGACCTTTGGGGTCACCTGGCAGTTGGTACAGGCCTGCATCACCGGCAGGGCCAGCGCTGGCGGACCCCAGAAATTTAATGGGTATGCGTTTTTGGACGAGAACTAGACCACGTGCTGATACGCCTCCACGCCTGATTGATCATGTACCTCACCCCTGGTTTCTTATCTTCAGCATCAGGGTTTCTAATGTTGGAAAAACTAAAAATTAAATTTCCTCTTCTATGTCCATCCTTTGTTTTTGTTTTCTACTCGACAATGCTTCACCTGAGTATCACATGCGATGTAACAATACAAGGTATACAGAACTGAAACTGCCTCCCGAAGGCAAAGAGCATCGACTGTTCTCTCTTCGAACCGCTCACCAGAACCTTCGTTCAAATCATTCCAGAGTCCCCGACCACCAAGAACTTCACTGAGGCTGCCTCTTCGAGCCTGTCTTTATCTTCTGAGACTTTAATGGTCCCCATTGATGCTGTGTCATCCTCAGATAGGGTCTGCGCGTGTTCTAGTTGCAAGCATCGCCCCGTGGTAGTCTCCTTGAAACTCTCCGGCAAAAGCACCGCCTGCCCCGGGCGGCAAAGGGGCATAGGAAAACATCAGGGACAGCGCGCGCGCCTGCTCTCGCCATTGGAGCTCCACGACCATATACGCATCGGCTGAGCTCTTCAGTTGCCTTAAAAATGTACACTGCTTCATAGAAGCTCGAGCAAAAAGCCGGGGCAGATGGTCGGGCAAGCAGTCGGGGAAATACTCGGGGCAGGCTAGAAAGCCATATAAAGAGTTGCCCTGTCTAAAAAGAACAGTAAATACTCATCTCTGGTTCTGATGGCAAGCGCCTCTCTTGTTTTTTTAAAGAGGAGGTCTTCCTGATCGCTGATCAATCCTCAGAATCAGCTTCAGATAGAGCGCCACAAAATTGTCTCTCTGGGCAGGTGTTTAGCCCCAATTGTACAGAGGGGCTAAACGAGGCCTTTTGACAGTCTCTCTCACCAATTTATTTTTGTCTCTCAAGCTAGCAATAGTATTGCTAGTGAAATTTGCAGGTCGTTTCTCGTTTCAGATAGAGGGGAAAATACACAAGTGCAAGTAAAAACTGAGAACGAGAAAAAACAGCAGACCAAGAAATAAAACTTACCCTAGAAATCGTTGCTGATCAACGCTGGCTATCCCCAGAGATCTGAGAGGCAGGTCGTTGACAAAGCATCCTAGAAGCTCTGCAAAATAGACGTTAAAATCTAAAAATATTTTCCTGACTCATCGGAACATGCAAAGAGCGCTGGTTAGAGCCAAAGACTTGAAAGTCATTACCCACCTTGTGACACAATTCAGATCAAATCTAAGCTCTCAAACCAACGTATGGGCGACTGCAGTTACCTTGGATAATAAAGCGAAGGTAAGCTTGGATATATTGCACACTTCAGTTTAACATCGTGGACCATCCAATTTTTAACATCTCATTTTGGGATGTTGCCGCTGCCGTTGGCCGCCCCGCCACTTTACAAGCAACGTAATCTAGACAGTGATATGAATCCACACTGATCCTTTACATATACACAATATCTAACTCTAAATAGTGTATTATTTCCAGGCTTTAGAAATCGAATTCAACACAGGAGAGCTTTATCGGTTCCCGGCGGAGCTTCTTCGAGCTGAAAGCCCCGCAGCCAACGCCACCCATAGCTTCTCCAAAAAGCCTTCAGCACTGCCTCCAGTCGTTTCTGGGCGTCGTTATATTAATATTTTAGATGTAGAACCAGTGGGCAGGTACGCTTTAAGAATACAATTTGACGATTTACATACTACAGGAATATTTAGTTATTCGTTCCTGCATTCTCTAGGCCTGGAAAAATATAAAAGAATGAGGCAATATATAAAAGCGTTGAAGCAACAGGGGTTGAGTAGAGATCCTAGATCTCTTAGTCGTGTATCCAAACCAAGTAAAGATAGATAGAACATTGTGTAAAAGTAGATAAAGCAAAGTTCATTTTTGAGAGAGAAAGTCTTGTGCTTGAGAGACAATTATTTAGGCTCTCAGAGACATGGAGAGACTTTTGTTAATTGGTCCAGAGAGACGTCCGCATGACTATTTTTACTACGCCTGCGAGCCCCTGGTGCCATGGAGCACGAAAGTTTTAAATGAAGAATGATCTTTCGTATCAGCGATCTTTGATTGGTGATCCTCTCGCTTCGTCAGCTTGCCACCCTTATCAGCATACAGGCAGATAGTACACATCATGCTTCAGCTAGGACACGGCTGTTCCCGACTGCTGGCCGCCTCCCTGCCCCTCGTCTGATAAACCGTCGCCGCCACCCAGCCGACGACGACGACCCTGCGACGGAAACCCACAGCCTCACCGACCCAGGATCAAAGCAATTCATATGGTTTATTTACACGAACCGTTAACGTAATGCTCATTATTTATTCATTATTAAAAGATGCACTAACAAAATTAAAGAAGAGCAGGGGCAAAGGAGGGCAACCAAGCAGGGTTGACAACACATTCAAAAACCATCCCCGCCTTTGCCATATAAAAACTCTACAAAATCATCTATTTATCAATCAAAACATTCATTTAAAGCTGAGGGTCTAAATTTTTACCTTCTTTAGCCTTCATTGATTTGAGCAAGGCTTTTGCAGCCCAAACGTGAGCTGGCAATGGCAAGGTCACCACCGTTTCAATTACCCCGTCATTTTCATAAACGTCCTGGGGCAGATCACGTGCAAGGGTAGATGGAGGGCGCAATGCCAGCAAATTGTACTTTACCATGGACAAAAAAATTTCGGAGCCCTTCTTTTCACTTCCCTTTCCCAACTCTTCCTTTAGCTCACTTGCCAGCACAGCATGCTGCGGCGCTGTGGTAATGCGCTCCAGCACCATCCTCCATTGAACATCAGTCCAGAGAGGAGCCTCGCCACCTTTCGCAATGTAAACTTCGGGTTCAAAACCTCGTGTAACTGCACCAAGAGGGCCTGCTACCACTGCTTGCAACGCAGAACCCCAACTCCCCTTCAAGCCCCTTGCTTCTGCCACACACTGCTTCAACAGACCAATATTGCCGCCGCACCGCTGATAAATTTCAGACCACTGATCTTTTGCATTAGCTAGATCCTCCTTCGTTTTGAGAGAGTCATTGACGATACCACGCCACCCTCCCGCAACACCATCACCATACATAAACTTCTCAGCTTCCTCTTCAGTTAGATCTCCAAGGACCTCTACTCGAAACTTGTCCTCGGTCATTCCAACTGCAAAGGGAAAGGAAAAGACGTCTAGTGATTTTCGACCAGAAAACCAAACAATGAGCATAAATGCAACCTACCTTGGGTTAGCCAATTAGCAAGGAAATAGTCAGAAGTGGCCAAGATCACGTGCATTAGACGTTTTTGCTTCGAGATGCCAATAAGAAATGCAAGCAATTGTTTCAGCTCTGGTTGCAAAGGATTTGGCTCCTTCCAGTCCATGAGGTCGTTTGCTTCATCTGCAAGTGGCATCGTTTGTAAGAAAGAGTTAGTTGGAGTGGAGCATAAAAAAATAAAAAACATATCAACAGCGTCGCCGAAAACTCAGTTGCTTTTTGCATACGTTTGCATCGTACCTATAACGATCACAGGCTTCCTGGGCAGCGGTTGCAAAGCCTCTAAAATTTTGTCGAACTTGTTGATTGTAGGCTCCAATTTTCCCTCATCTTCTTTCAATTCCTTTGCCAGTTCTGCCTCAAGATCACTCTTAAAGAATGGAAGAGACGACGACAACTTGACTTTAATCTTCAGGGAAGTCAACAGCGATATGAAACGATTCCGGCCTATGGACTTTTCAATTCTTTCAATTTTCCGAGAATCTAGTTTACTGACAAGCGCCTTGGAGACCTCGTCTGGACTACGCACTGGCGTGAAGCGAGCGTCGACTTTCAGGAACAATGGCCCAATATTCTGCTGCTCATACTGTCGAAGAAGCTCCTCCAACAATCTCTGCAAGAAATAATGAACAGAACGCGGTTTTAAAAACGGTAGTTGAACTAGTCTAGAAGAAGAAAAAGAGAGAGAGAGAACACGTCGTCGTTGCCCGGGTAAGGCAGACCAGCAAAGGAAGGCAGAACTCACCGACTTCCCACAATTACGAGGCCCAACCAGCACAGTAACGAAACCAACTTCTCCACTGAACTTCTCTGTGAAATAATCCAGCTCAGTAACTCTGTTGTAGAAAGGATCTTGTGGGGGTGGCGGGGCGACTTTGGGAGCAAACAGCCCCGCCTGCACAATCATTGGTCCATTCCCTGCTCTCAAAGTTGGTTTTGCTTTTAGCAGAGGTGGACGCAAAGTAGATCGTCCACATATGCTGTAGGATGGCACACTAGCTTGGATTCTCGCATTGGGTGGGGCAGCCAGCAACATCCAGTCTAATGCCTGCTGTTGAACAAGAGAGCAAGCTTGCAAGGGGCAGTATTCTACGCAGAATATTCGAGAGCTATGTAATAACGGCGCTTTTGCGTTTGTGGCAGCGAGATTCTCGGCGGATTGAATTTTTGGATCTTCTCAAAGAACTTTTTCTTAGAAGCGAGTGCGCGGAGACTGTAGATATTCGTGATTTCAGCACATTTATATATTTTATCCCAACGCTTTTTGCTGAGGGACTCCAAACTATCTACCTATTATCTGTACCTCAGGCCCTGAGGCGGTACAGGTCAAAGTCATATTTAGCCTCTCAGAGACATGAGAGACTTTATTATTTAGTCCCAGATAGACCTCCGCAGGACTATATCAATCCTTCTGCGGCCCTCTGTGACCTCAAAGCACCTTCTTTTTCAAATGATCTTTTCTGAAAACGGCGATCCTGGTAATCGGCGATCCTCTTCAGCTTTGCCGGTCCCCACCTCTTCTTAGCGGACCGGTAGCAGCCCACATATGGCAGCTTGAGCATCAGCCCCCTGCTGCAGTCTTGCTCGCTCACAGTCTGATCAGCTGGCGTCACCGCCGCCAGCGGCGGGCGATTAAGAACGGCAGATCCCGTTTTATTCAAAATATCTATATGTTTTTTTGAATCTCGAGTTCCAGCAAAGGACTTGTAAATTCCCTTTCATGTACTATGTTTGCCGTTGGGGGCCCCGGGGGAGCTTCAAATGAACGATGCATCAACAAGTTGACGTTCATGGGCGGGAAAGACACTTAAAGAGCTGTGGTGTATGTATAGTATCAAAAGTAATCATGCCAAACCCGAAAGCAAGCATCAAATATTCCGAATTCGACCCTTCTCTCGTCAAGTTTGGCCCCGTCGGCCGCTACTCCAAAGGCGGGAAATTCGTTCCTCTCTACGGGCCAAGCAAGCAGCGTATCGTCATTCAGACTGCCATCCTCTCCTGGCCTTTTGGTGTCAGCATCTATGAGAATCCCAGGACAGGAGAGAAAACCTACTCCATCGACGTGGCCTTCCGTGACCTCCAGACCGACCCTAAAATCAAAACATTCTACGACAAGATGCTCGAGCTCAACGAGGTGGTCCTCTCCGAGGCAGCGGATCCCTCCTGCTCCTGGTTTGGCAAGCCTATGTCCAAGGAAGTGCTCAATGAAATATACCGCCCCCTGGTTAAGCAGCCGAAGGATCCAAGGTATAGCCCCACCATGAAGATCAAGATTCCCGTCGCCAAGGGGGTACCCACCCCAGAATTCTACAACGAGGCCAAGGAGCTGGTGAGCCTCGATTCCATCACCAAAGGATGCACCATCGTATGCATCCTCGAGTTGCGCCCAGTCTGGTTCGTGAACAAGACCTTTGGGGTCACCTGGCAGTTGGTACAGGCCTGCATCACCGGCAGGGCCAGCGCTGGCGGACCCCAGAAATTTAATGGGTATGCGTTTTTGGACGAGAACTAGACCACGTGCTGATACGCCTCCACGCCTGATTGATCATGTACCTCACCCCTGGTTTCTTATCTTCAGCATCAGGGTTTCTAATGTTGGAAAAACTAAAAATTAAATTTCCTCTTCTATGTCCATCCTTTGTTTTTGTTTTCTACTCGACAATGCTTCACCTGAGTATCACATGCGATGTAACAATACAAGGTATACAGAACTGAAACTGCCTCCCGAAGGCAAAGAGCATCGACTGTTCTCTCTTCAAACCGCTCACCAGAACCTTCGTTCAAATCATTCCAGAGTCCCCGACCACCAAGAACTTCACTGAGGCTGCCTCTTCGAGCCTGTCTTTATCTTCTGAGACTTTAATGGTCCCCATTGATGCTGTGTCATCCTCAGATAGGGTCTGCGCGTGTTCTAGTTGCAAGCATCGCCCCGTGGTAGTCTCCTTGAAACTCTCCGGCAAAAGCACCGCCTGCCCCGGGCGGCAAAGGGGCATAGGAAAACATCAGGGACAGCGCGCGCGCCTGCTCTCGCCATTGGAGCTCCACGACCATATACGCATCGGCTGAGCTCTTCAGTTGCCTTAAAAATGTACACTGCTTCATAGAAGCTCGAGCAAAAAGCCGGGGCAGATGGTCGGGCAAGCAGTCGGGGAAATACTCGGGGCAGGCTAGAAAGCCATATAAAGAGTTGCCCTGTCTAAAAAGAACAGTAAATACTCATCTCTGGTTCTGATGGCAAGCGCCTCTCTTGTTTTTTTAAAGAGGAGGTCTTCCTGATCGCTGATCAATCCTCAGAATCAGCTTCAGATAGAGCGCCACAAAATTGTCTCTCTGGGCAGGTGTTTAGCCCCAATTGTACAGAGGGGCTAAACGAGGCCTTTTGACAGTCTCTCTCACCAATTTATTTTTGTCTCTCAAGCTAGCAATAGTATTGCTAGTGAAATTTGCAGGTCGTTTCTCGTTTCAGAGATCTGAGAGGCAGGTCGTTGACAAAGCATCCTAGAAGCTCTGCAAAATAGACGTTAAAATCTAAAAATATTTTCCTGACTCATCGGAACATGCAAAGAGCGCTGGTTAGCGCCAAAGACTTGAAAGTCATTACCCACCTTGTGACACAATTCAGATCAAATCTAAGCTCTCAAACCAACGTATGGGCGACTGCAGTTACCTTGGATAATAAAGCGAAGGTAAGCTTGGATATATTGCACACTTCAGTTTAACATCGTGGACCATCCAATTTTTAACATCTCATTTTGGGATGTTGCCGCTGCCGTTGGCCGCCCCGCCACTTTACAAGCAACGTAATCTAGACAGTGATATGAATCCACACTGATCCTTTACATATACACAATATCTAACTCTAAATAGTGTATTATTTCCAGGCTTTAGAAATCGAATTCAACACAGGAGAGCTTTATCGGTTCCCGGCGGAGCTTCTTCGAGCTGAAAGGCCCAGAAACGACTGGAGGCAGTGCTGAAGGCTTTTTGGAGAAGCTATGGGTGGCGTTGGCTGCGGGGCCGTCGTTATATTAATATTTTAGATGTAGAACCAGTGGGCAGGTACGCTTTAAGAATACAATTTGACGATTTACATACTACAGGAATATTTAGTTATTCGTTCCTGCATTCTCTAGGCCTGGAAAAATATAAAAGAATGAGGCAATATATAAAAGCGTTGAAGCAACAGGGGTTGAGTAGAGATCCTAGATCTCTTAGTCGTGTATCCAAACCAAGTAAAGATAGATAGAACATTGTGTAAAAGTAGATAAAGCAAAGTTCATTTTTGAGAGAGAAAGTCTTGTGCTTGAGAGACAATTATTTAGGCTCTCAGAGACATGGAGAGACTTTTGTTAATTGGTCCAGAGAGACGTCCGCATGACTATTTTTACTACGCCTGCGAGCCCCTGGTGCCATGGAGCACGAAAGTTTTAAATGAAGAATGATCTTTCGTATCAGCGATCTTTGATTGGTGATCCTCTCGCTTCGTCAGCTTGCCACCCTTATCAGCATACAGGCAGATAGTACACATCATGCTTCAGCTAGGACACGGCTGTTCCCGACTGCTGGCCGCCTCCCTGCCCCTCGTCTGATAAACCGTCGCCGCCACCCAGCCGACGACGACGACCCTGCGACGGAAACCCACAGCCTCACCGACCCAGGATCAAAGCAATTCATATGGTTTATTTACACGAACCGTTAACGTAATGCTCATTATTTATTCATTATTAAAAGATGCACTAACAAAATTAAAGAAGAGCAGGGGCAAAGGAGGGCAACCAAGCAGGGTTGACAACACATTCAAAAACCATCCCCGCCTTTGCCATATAAAAACTCTACAAAATCATCTATTTATCAATCAAAACATTCATTTAAAGCTGAGGGTCTGGGTATTTTTACCTTCTTTAGCCTTCATTGATTTGAGCAAGGCTTTTGCAGCCCAAACGTGAGCTGGCAATGGCAAGGTCACCACCGTTTCAATTACCCCGCCATTTTCATACACGTCCTGGGGCAGATCACGTGCAAGGGTAGATGGAGGGCGCAATGCCAGCAAATTGTACTTTACCATGGACAAAAGAATGTCCTCGCCGCTTTCTCCCAATTCTTCCTCTATCTCACTTGCCAGCACAGCATGCTGCGGCGCTGTGGTAATGCGCTCCAGCACCATCCTCCATTGACCTTTAGTCCAGAGAGGGTCCTCGCCGCCTTTCTGAATGTACACACTTGGTTTGAAACCTCGTGTAACTGCACCAAGAGGGCCTGCTACCACTGCTTGCAATGCAGAATCCCAATTCCCCTTCAAATTCCTAGCTGCAGCCACACACTGCTTCAACAGACCAATATTGCCGCCGCACCGCTGATACATTTCAGACCACTGATCTTTTGCATTAGCTAGATCCTCCTTCGTTTTGAAAGAGTCATTGACGATACCACGCCACCCTCCCGCAACACCATCACCATACATAAACTTCTCAGCTTCCTCTTCAGTTAGATCTCCAAGGACCTCTACTTCAAACTTGTCCTCGGTCATTCCAACTGCAAAGGGAAAGGAAAAGACGTCTAGTGATTTTCGACCAGAAAACCAAACAATGAGCATAAATGCAACCTACCTTGGGTTAGCCAATTAGCAAGGAAATAGTCAGAAGTGGCCAAGATCACGTGCATTAGACGTTTTTGCTTCGAGATGCCAATAAGAAATGCAAGCAATTGTTTCAGCTCTGGTTGCAAAGGATTTGGCTCCTTCCAGTCCATGAGGTCGTTTGCTTCATCTGCAAGTGGCATCGTTTGTAAGAAAGAGTTAGTTGGAGTGGAGCATAAAAAAATAAAAAACATATCAACAGCGTCGCCGAAAACTCAGTTGCTTTTTGCATACGTTTGCATCGTACCTATAACGATCACAGGCTTCCTGGGCAGCGGTTGCAAAGCCTCTAAAATTTTGTCGAACTTGTTGATTGTAGGCTCCAATTTTCCCTCATCTTCTTTCAATTCCTTTGCCAGTTCTGCCTCAAGATCACTCTTAAAGAATGGAAGAGACGACGACAACTTGACTTTAATCTTCAGGGAAGTCAACAGCGATATGAAACGATTCCGGCCTATGGACTTTTCAATTCTTTCAATTTTCCCAGAATCTAGTTTACTGACAAGCGCCTTGGAGACCTCGTCTGGACTACGCACTGGCGTGAAGCGAGCGTCGACTTTCAGGAACAATGGCCCAATATTCTGCTGCTCATACTGTCGAAGAAGCTCCTCCAACAATCTCTGCAAGAAATAATGAACAGAACGCGGTTTTAAAAACGGTAGTTGAACTAGTCTAGAAGAAGAAAAAGAGAGAGAGAGAACACGTCGTCGTTGCCCGGGTAAGGCAGACCAGCAAAGGAAGGCAGAACTCACCGACTTCCCACAATTACGAGGCCCAACCAGCACAGTAACGAAACCAACTTCTCCACTGAACTTCTCTGTGAAATAATCCAGCTCAGTAACTCTGTTGTAGAAAGGATCTTGTGGGGGTGGCGGGGCGACTTTGGGAGCAAACAGCCCCGCCTGCACAATCATTGGTCCATTCCCTGCTCTCAAAGTTGGTTTTGCTTTTAGCAGAGGTGGACGCAAAGTAGATCGTCCACATATGCTGTAGGATGGCACACTAGCTTGGATTCTCGCATTGGGTGGGGCAGCCAGCAACATCCAGTCTAATGCCTGCTGTTGAACAAGAGAGCAAGCTTGCAAGGGGCAGTATTCTACGCAGAATATTCGAGAGCTATGTAATAACGGCGCTTTTGCGTTTGTGGCAGCGAGATTCTCGGCGGATTGAATTTTTGGATCTTCTCAAAGAACTTTTTCTTAGAAGCGAGTGCGCGGAGACTGTAGATATTCGCGATTTCAGCACATTTATATATTTTATCCCAACGCTTTTTGCTGAGGGACTCCAAACTATCTACCTATTATCTGTACCTCAGGCCCTGAGGCGGTACAGGTCAAAGTCATATTTAGCCTCTCAGAGACATGAGAGACTTTATTATTTAGTCCCAGATAGACCTCCGCAGGACTATATCAATCCTTCTGCGGCCCTCTGTGACCTCAAAGCACCTTCTTTTTCAAATGATCTTTTCTGAAAACGGCGATCCTGGTAATCGGCGATCCTCTTCAGCTTTGCCGGTCCCCACCTCTTCTTAGCGGACCGGTAGCAGCCCACATATGGCAGCTTGAGCATCAGCCCCCTGCTGCAGTCTTGCTCGCTCACAGTCTGATCAGCTGGCGTCACCGCCGCCAGCGGCGGGCGATTAAGAACGGCAGATCCCGTTTTATTCAAAATATCTATATGTTTTTTTGAATCTCGAGTTCCAGCAAAGGACTTGTAAATTCCCTTTCATGTACTATGTTTGCCGTTGGGGGCCCCGGGGGAGCTTCAAATGAACGATGCATCAACAAGTTGACGTTCATGGGCGGGAAAGACACTTAAAGAGCTGTGGTGTATGTATAGTATCAAAAGTAATCATGCCAAACCCGAAAGCAAGCATCAAATATTCCGAATTCGACCCTTCTCTCGTCAAGTTTGGCCCCGTCGGCCGCTACTCCAAAGGCGGGAAATTCGTTCCTCTCTACGGGCCAAGCAAGCAGCGTATCGTCATTCAGACTGCCATCCTCTCCTGGCCTTTTGGTGTCAGCATCTATGAGAATCCCAGGACAGGAGAGAAAACCTACTCCATCGACGTGGCCTTCCGTGACCTCCAGACCGACCCTAAAATCAAAACATTCTACGACAAGATGCTCGAGCTCAACGAGGTGGTCCTCTCCGAGGCAGCGGATCCCTCCTGCTCCTGGTTTGGCAAGCCTATGTCCAAGGAAGTGCTCAATGAAATATACCGCCCCCTGGTTAAGCAGCCGAAGGATCCAAGGTATAGCCCCACCATGAAGATCAAGATTCCCGTCGCCAAGGGGGTACCCACCCCAGAATTCTACAACGAGGCCAAGGAGCTGGTGAGCCTCGATTCCATCACCAAAGGATGCACCATCGTATGCATCCTCGAGTTGCGCCCAGTCTGGTTCGTGAACAAGACCTTTGGGGTCACCTGGCAGTTGGTACAGGCCTGCATCACCGGCAGGGCCAGCGCTGGCGGACCCCAGAAATTTAATGGGTATGCGTTTTTGGACGAGAACTAGACCACGTGCTGATACGCCTCCACGCCTGATTGATCATGTACCTCACCCCTGGTTTCTTATCTTCAGCATCAGGGTTTCTAATGTTGGAAAAACTAAAAATTAAATTTCCTCTTCTATGTCCATCCTTTGTTTTTGTTTTCTACTCGACAATGCTTCACCTGAGTATCACATGCGATGTAACAATACAAGGTATACAGAACTGAAACTGCCTCCCGAAGGCAAAGAGCATCGACTGTTCTCTCTTCAAACCGCTCACCAGAACCTTCGTTCAAATCATTCCAGAGTCCCCGACCACCAAGAACTTCACTGAGGCTGCCTCTTCGAGCCTGTCTTTATCTTCTGAGACTTTAATGGTCCCCATTGATGCTGTGTCATCCTCAGATAGGGTCTGCGCGTGTTCTAGTTGCAAGCATCGCCCCGTGGTAGTCTCCTTGAAACTCTCCGGCAAAAGCACCGCCTGCCCCGGGCGGCAAAGGGGCATAGGAAAACATCAGGGACAGCGCGCGCGCCTGCTCTCGCCATTGGAGCTCCACGACCATATACGCATCGGCTGAGCTCTTCAGTTGCCTTAAAAATGTACACTGCTTCATAGAAGCTCGAGCAAAAAGCCGGGGCAGATGGTCGGGCAAGCAGTCGGGGAAATACTCGGGGCAGGCTAGAAAGCCATATAAAGAGTTGCCCTGTCTAAAAAGAACAGTAAATACTCATCTCTGGTTCTGATGGCAAGCGCCTCTCTTGTTTTTTTAAAGAGGAGGTCTTCCTGATCGCTGATCAATCCTCAGAATCAGCTTCAGATAGAGCGCCACAAAATTGTCTCTCTGGGCAGGTGTTTAGCCCCAATTGTACAGAGGGGCTAAACGAGGCCTTTTGACAGTCTCTCTCACCAATTTATTTTTGTCTCTCAAGCTAGCAATAGTATTGCTAGTGAAATTTGCAGGTCGTTTCTCGTTTCAGAGATCTGAGAGGCAGGTCGTTGACAAAGCATCCTAGAAGCTCTGCAAAATAGACGTTAAAATCTAAAAATATTTTCCTGACTCATCGGAACATGCAAAGAGCGCTGGTTAGCGCCAAAGACTTGAAAGTCATTACCCACCTTGTGACACAATTCAGATCAAATCTAAGCTCTCAAACCAACGTATGGGCGACTGCAGTTACCTTGGATAATAAAGCGAAGGTAAGCTTGGATATATTGCACACTTCAGTTTAATATCGTGGACCATCCAATTTTTAACATCTCATTTTGGGATGTTGCCGCTGCCGTTGGCCGCCCCGCCACTTTACAAGCAACGTAATCTAGACAGTGATATGAATCCACACTGATCCTTTACATATACACAATATCTAACTCTAAATAGTGTATTATTTCCAGGCTTTAGAAATCGAATTCAACACAGGAGAGCTTTATCGGTTCCCGGCGGAGCTTCTTCGAGCTGAAAGGCCCAGAAACGACTGGAGGCAGTGCTGAAGGCTTTTTGGAGAAGCTATGGGTGGCGTTGGCTGCGGGGCCGTCGTTATATTAATATTTTAGATGTAGAACCAGTGGGCAGGTACGCTTTAAGAATACAATTTGACGATTTACATACTACAGGAATATTTAGTTATTCGTTCCTGCATTCTCTAGGCCTGGAAAAATATAAAAGAATGAGGCAATATATAAAAGCGTTGAAGCAACAGGGGTTGAGTAGAGATCCTAGATCTCTTAGTCGTGTATCCAAACCAAGTAAAGATAGATAGAACATTGTGTAAAAGTAGATAAAGCAAAGTTCATTTTTGAGAGAGAAAGTCTTGTGCTTGAGAGACAATTATTTAGGCTCTCAGAGACATGGAGAGACTTTTGTTAATTGGTCCAGAGAGACGTCCGCATGACTATTTTTACTACGCCTGCGAGCCCCTGGTGCCATGGAGCACGAAAGTTTTAAATGAAGAATGATCTTTCGTATCAGCGATCTTTGATTGGTGATCCTCTCGCTTCGTCAGCTTGCCACCCTTATCAGCATACAGGCAGATAGTACACATCATGCTTCAGCTAGGACACGGCTGTTCCCGACTGCTGGCCGCCTCCCTGCCCCTCGTCTGATAAACCGTCGCCGCCACCCAGCCGACGACGACGACCCTGCGACGGAAACCCACAGCCTCACCGACCCAGGATCAAAGCAATTCATATGGTTTATTTACACGAACCGTTAACGTAATGCTCATTATTTATTCATTATTAAAAGATGCACTAACAAAATTAAAGAAGAGCAGGGGCAAAGGAGGGCAACCAAGCAGGGTTGACAACACATTCAAAAACCATCCCCGCCTTTGCCATATAAAAACTCTACAAAATCATCTATTTATCAATCAAAACATTCATTTAAAGCTGAGGGTCTGGGTATTTTTACCTTCTTTAGCCTTCATTGATTTGAGCAAGGCTTTTGCAGCCCAAACGTGAGCTGGCAATGGCAAGGTCACCACCGTTTCAATTACCCCGCCATTTTCATACACGTCCTGGGGCAGATCACGTGCAAGGGTAGATGGAGGGCGCAATGCCAGCAAATTGTACTTTACCATGGACAAAAGAATGTCCTCGCCGCTTTCTCCCAATTCTTCCTCTATCTCACTTGCCAGCACAGCATGCTGCGGCGCTGTGGTAATGCGCTCCAGCACCATCCTCCATTGACCTTTAGTCCAGAGAGGGTCCTCGCCGCCTTTCTGAATGTACACACTTGGTTTGAAACCTCGTGTAACTGCACCAACAGGGCCTGCTACCACTGCTTGCAATGCAGAATCCCAATTCCCCTTCAAATTCCTAGCTGCAGCCACACACTGCTTCAACAGACCAATATTGCCGCCGCACCGCTGATACATTTCAGACCACTGATCTTTTGCATTAGCTAGATCCTCCTTCGTTTTGAAAGAGTCATTGACGATACCACGCCACCCTCCCGCAACACCATCACCATACATAAACTTCTCAGCTTCCTCTTCAGTTAGATCTCCAAGGACCTCTACTTCAAACTTGTCCTCGGTCATTCCAACTGCAAAGGGAAAGGAAAAGACGTCTAGTGATTTTCGACCAGAAAACCAAACAATGAGCATAAATGCAACCTACCTTGGGTTAGCCAATTAGCAAGGAAATAGTCAGAAGTGGCCAAGATCACGTGGGCTAGGCGATCCTCTTTCGAAATGGAAACTAAAAAGCTGAGCAATTGTTTCAGCTCTGGCTGCAAAGGATCTGGCTCCTTCCAGTCCATGAGGTCATTTGCCTCATCTGCAAGTGAAATATTTATTAGAAAGAGTTAGTTGGAGCGGAACGTAAAAATTAAAAAATATCAACAGCATCGCCGAAAACCCAGTGTTGCTTTTTGCATACGTTTGCATCGTACCTATAACGATCACAGGCTTCCTGGGCAGCGGTTGCAAAGCCTCTAAAATTTTGTCGAACTTGTTGATCGTAGGCTCCAATTTTCCCTCATCCTCTCTCAATTCCTTTGCCAGTTCTGCCTCAAGATCACTCTTAAAGAATGGAAGAGACGACGACAACTTGACTTTAATCTTCAGGGAAGTCAACAGCGATATGAAACGATTCCGGCCTATGGACTTTCTAATTTTTTCAATTTTCCCAGAATCTAGTTTACTGACAAGCGCCTTGGAGACCTCGTCTGGACTACACACCGGTGTTTTGCGGCTGTTGATGTACAGGAACAATGGCCCAATATTCTGCTGCTCATACTGTCGAAGAAGCTCCTTCAACAATCTCTGCAGGAAAGAATGAATAGAAAGCTATTGTAAGAACTATGTTTGAACTAGTCTAGAAGAAGAAAAAGAGAGAGAGAGAACACGTCGTCGTTGCCCGGGCAAGGCAGACCAGCAAAGGAAGGCAGAACTCACCGACTTCCCACAATTACGAGGCCCAACCAGCACAGTAACGAAACCAACTTCTCCACTGAACTTCTCTGTGAAATAATCCAGCTCAGTAACTCTGTTGTAGAAAGGATCTTGTGGGGGTGGCGGGGCGACTTTGGGAGCAAACAGCCCCGCCTGCACAATCATTGGTCCATTCCCTGCTCTCAAAGTTGGTTTTGCTTTTAGCAGAGGTGGACGCAAAGTAGATCGTCCACATATGCTGTAGGATGGCACACTAGCTTGGATTCTCGCATTGGGTGGGGCAGCCAGCAACATCCAGTCTAATGCCTGCTGTTGAACAAGAGAGCAAGCTTGCAAGGGGCAGTATTCTACGCAGAATATTCGAGAGCTACGTAATAACGGCGCTTTTGCGTTTGTGGCAGCGAGATTCTTGACGGATTGAATTTTTGGATCTTCTCAAAGAACTTTTTCTTAGAAGCGAGTGCGCGGAGACTGTAGATATTCGTGATTTCAGCACATTTATATATTTTATCCCAACGCTTTTTGCTGAGGGACTCCAAACTATCTACCTATTATCTGTACCTCAGGCCCTGAGGCGGTACAGGTCAAAGTCATATTTAGCCTCTCAGAGACATGAGAGACTTTATTATTTAGTCCCAGATAGACCTCCGCAGGACTATATTAATCCTCCTGCGGCCCTCTGTGGGCTCAAAGCACCTTCTTTTTCAAATGATCTTTTCTGAAAACGGCGATCCTTGAAATCGGTGATCCTCTCAGCGTCCACTTGACACTCCTTCCCAGCGGGTATACAGCACCCCATGTGTTCCAGCGTGGGCATCAGCACACCGCTGGTGATTGCTGGCCGCCCTCCTCCCTCCCAGCCTGAGTAGGCTGGCCGTCGCCACCGCCGCCAGCGGCGGACTCCTCCTTGGCGGGCAGCGGGGGAGCCCGCTTGGCGGGCCCGCGAGCGGGCAGCGCAGAGACATTCGTGTTGCCTCTATCTTTTCATATGCGGATGCATTATCCTGCCAGCCATTGTTCTTCTGTTGTTCTGCTCCAGATCAAGCATTTCTAGCAAGTTTTACATGCCAATGCTTTATATGCCTTTATCGCACCATCAGCGAGCTGGTACTGCCTCCACAGCTGTTCACTTTCAGCCTTGTCTTTGGCTTCTTGGATGGCAGCCTGCAGCCCCACCTTTTCTTCTTCTAACGAATACATGAGGGCAGCGGCAGGAAACAGCTTGCTGTGCAAGGTTGGTGCCACTGCCTCCACTACCACAGAGGCTCTGGGGATACTGTATCTGACACCAGCTCCTGCTGGAAACCCAGCTGCGGTGATGAAGGCTGGGAGAACAGACGCAGGATCACGCGTTGCATAGGTCGCCTGCATGGTATGTCCGATGTTCCACTTCATTAGAGTGCTGATTTGGAACTCGCCGACGCCTTCTTTGAGCAGCCTGCCCACCAGAGAATTCCTGCCAAGCCGGGTGACCACCTCCTTATCAAATCGGCTGATGAAAGAGCGCAGAGCCCGGCCTACAGCGCCTTGAACAACGATAGCAGGGCTGGCAACCTCTGCTAGCAGCTTGATATCCAGCCAGCGAGCATCTTCCAGCGCAATCAAATCTGGAATGGCGAGCCCAGCAGCCTTGCCGACGCCGTGCACGCTGGAACCACGTGGTTCCAGTAGCGGATCTTTAGCTTGAATGAGGCCAATTTCATCCTTCCTGCCGCCTTGGTGGGTCTTGTGGCGGCCAGCGTTGACCAGTTTGAACATCTTGATACTGTTGCCCATGGCATTGCTGGTGCTGACGACGGCGGTGGTGAAGCCATTGAAGCCCATGTAGTTCAGCACTTGCGACCTGCCACCGCAGGCCAAGAGCAGGGAGAGGCCGGTTGCAGCTCGCAGAGGGGGGAGGAGGTCCCTGTGCGTGCTGGTGAGCATCTTTTCCAGCAGCAGCAGGTGCTCTGCTTCGCTCAGCGTCTGCCTCTCGGCTCGCTGACGCACTGGAGTGGAGGCAGGCGACGTCAGCTTCTGGCGCTCTTGCTGGCTCAGGGACAGCTGCAGGTTGGTACACACCGTGCTGCCCTTGTAGTCTGAGAGGCTCTTGACCCTGCAGTCCTCTGGCACCCGCACCTGCGCCATGGTGAGGATTCCAAGCGAGATGCGAAAGTGGTTGAGCAGCTGCCACGGCCTCACCAAGTCCTTGCTCGCGATGATGGCGGCCACAGAGCTGCAGACCTCTTCCAGAGGGTAGACGAGGTAGCTGCGGCCCTGTGCATCGTAGGAGCCCGCAAACACCTCATAGCACCGCGCATATTGGTCGCGGGAGCCAGGTGCATAGCCGAAATTTCGTGCATAGCCGAATTTTTTTTAAAAGGTGGGTGTGGCACTGGTAGATGGTGTATCTCTGCCAAGGCTGGTCGCAGTTCTTGAAGAGATCGTAAATCTTTGAATCTGCCAGTGACTCTGCACGTGGATCGTCTAGGTTGACCTTGAACACCCTGTGCACTCGTTGAAAGTGATAGAGGACCTCGACTGCAGTCAAAGCTTTGATTTGGGTGACGCTGAGGGCGTTGGCCATGTAGTCGGCGCAGTCGGCGTGCTGCTGGCCCAGCGGCAAGGAGCGGGCAAAGGCGGAGAGCGTGGCTACATCAGCCCTTGGAGCTCGTTGGGCAGTGCTCCGAGGGCGGGAGAGGCCTTCTGAGGCGGTGAAGAGCATATCAATGTCGTTTCCATAGAAAGCCACTGCTTGCGTGGCAGCGGATCTTATGAGTTTTTTGGGGCGAGGCCCGCGCTGCTGCGCCCCTTTCGGAGGCTGGGGCACGGTATCTGCCAGCCATACAGGCTCAGGCAGGGAGTCGCGTTTCCTGGGGTTCATCTTGATGCCTGCATGAAGGATATTGGAGGATTTTCTTTTTTCCTAATCTTTTCTATTATGATTATAGAAGCCAGCGTCACTGCGCTGGCTGGTCTCGCGCCCGCTGCCGTTCCGAGTGCGTGAACACCTAGGGGACGTAAAGCATGTAATTTCTATTCTATTCTTCTATTCAAGTCCCACATCTATCACTTGTAAAGAAAGTTTTGGCCGCATCGACCCTTCAAAGCCCAACACCGCCAGAGTGCTTCCTAGGGCCAGAGATGGGACGCTATATTAAAGGAAACCAAATGGACGACTTAATTAAGAAACTGATAGCCAAAAATGAGCTCTCAAACATCGACCGCAATGTCATCAAAATCGCCCAAATAGTAAGGTACAACAACCGCGGGGAAGGGACAACTTTTGCCTTTTTTGTCATTTTCGAGTAATAAAAATATATTTTTTATACTTGATTTTTTCTTTAACTATGCAGATCGTCATCAATTTACAAAGGTCATCTATTTGGGTCCCATTTATGTTCAAATCATATGTCTTTCTGGTCAAAAGAAAAACTCGAAGAACGAATTTTATCGGCGCATTTTCAAGATCTTGATAAAAAGATGTCTTCAACATAGCGACTAACCGATTAAACAATGATTAAGAATGTTGATATATTCTCAAGCATTGTTAGCTGTGAAAATCAGAAAGGTTCAACAGCTGCTCTACGTGCTGCGCCGTGCTTTGGCCTTTGACTTTGACCACAAGACCACAAGCTCACCCTCGCCGCGTCGGTTCTTCTACCCGCAGCAGTGACAGGCTGGTTATGCAAACTATACTGCATAAAAGGATATAGCAGCTTGCTATTGCATCAAAGATGTCTACACCACCACCCAGTAGACCTGAAGCGATCACTGAGCAAGCGACGTCAGCGGCGGTGGAGACACCGGAGGAGGTGATGGAGCGCTTAATAAGCAAAGCAACATCCTGCGTACTATTCGTGTCCTCCCCGTAAGCACTTTTCCAACTCTGTACGGAAGAACATCCAGAAGACCAATCACGACCCCAAGGAAAAACAAAAAATATTACAAAAAAGAAAAAAAGGGCCCGGCCCGGCACTGAATCTTTAATAGTGAACGATGCATTAGCAGTGCGACCTGCTGAAAAGACATATAAATAAGAACCGAGTATACATAATATCAAATCAATCATGCCCAACCCGAAAACAATCGTCAGAGCCTCCGAATTCGACCCTGCCCTCCTCAACTTTGACCCCGTCGACCAGCGTGTCTACATTCAGACCATCAACCTCTCCTGCCGCTTTGGTGTTAGCGTCTATGAAGACCCCAAGACCGGACAGAAATCCTACTCCATCGATGTGGCCTTCAAAGACCTCGACGACCACCACACCAAAGCATTCTACGACACCATGTTCGATATCGACTTTGTCACCCGCGACAAGGCTGTGGATCTTTCCAAGGACTGGTTCGGCAAGGAGATGCCCATGGAGATGATCCGCGAGTTCTACCGCCCTCTCATCAAGCACCCCAAGGACCCCAGATACAGCCCCACCATGAAGATCAAGATTCCCGTCGACAAATCGGGTGTGCCTACTGCAGAGATCTACAACGAGGCCAAGGAGTTGGTCAGCCTCGACTCAAGGGAAGCAGCATCACCTGTCTTCTCGAGTTGGCTCCTGTCTGGTTTGTCAACAAGACCTTTGGCCTCACCTGGAAGCTGGTGCAGGCCGCCGTCACCCCCGGACCCCAGAATATTACTGGCTACTCCATCCTTGAGGAAGAAGAAGACTGGTGAAGACACCTAGAGCATCTTTCCAGATTTCATACTGTCAGAAATATTACGCCCGCCATTTTTTTCTCGGACGGTGAAAAACAGCCGAGAAAAGCAAAATTTCACGTAGATTCCTGCGCGGCCCTGTAAAATAACATCGCAAATCTTTTTTTGACACTCTAGATCGGAGAGCACGGCCAAAAGACTGCAGAAGACGCGCACGCACTCCATCTGATCTTGCTCGAAATTGAGTTGACCTGGCCCCAAGTATCCGGAGGCAGGGATTTTCCTGATATCTCTATGTTATTGTCTGCCTGCACTGTGTAAGAATACTGTACAGGGTAAGGGGCGGTCCAAAGCGCTGTAGGAAAAAGAGAGTAGCGAAATATCAATCAACTGAATATTGATCTTGTATTCAACTGCAGGTTGAACCGCCTTGTGGAGCAAAGACCATGCCGCGGATAACACGAAGAGATAAAACAAACTGCTACAGCTAGGTTGAAACGCTGGGAAGAAGTTGCTGTCACCGAAGAATCACCAAATTTGCAGCGCCGGCCTGATGTAATCGATTTCATTAATCTACGCGTCTTCGTGGAGCAATGCAGAGCTACTTCTGTCGTCCTGGAATACAATATGCGATGCGGCGTTTGGGGATATGACGCGCTGTGCGTTCTGTGAAATTTGTAACCTCGGCGGGAAAAACAGGAACTGGAAGACCGTTGCTCCTCCTACGGAAGATGGTGAGGCTATGCCGCCGAAGTCTCTCCCTTTTAGCACTCTTTCAACCTAACTTTAACAGTAACCCATTACTTGAAATGTATTAAATGTGCGATGCAACGGTTGGGGACAAGACGTCATAAGGCTGCATGCTGATGGAAAAGAAGCGGCACTGTGACGCTTGCCAACATATCCGCTGCTGAAAAAGCAATGGCGCCGGCGCCCCCGTTTCTACGGCATTCTTGTATCTATTTAAAATAACTTCATCGTGAATTTCTCATGTAACCTTACATTGAACTTCTATAAACACTTGAGCCAAGTATCTGCGAAAGAAATCTGCATTCTATTTTCCCCTTGTTCCTTTCGAAAAAGTAAAAAAGCCTTTTCCAAGAGCGTCGGCGCCTTGCATTGCTTTGGCTCCGGCCCGCACATCACAGTGAATGCTGCCCATCCTCCCCATGTAACAAGACCGTCAGCACATCCTACAGATAGTAAATACATAATTAAACCTTTCAGCCCGCACCTCGCTGCAGTGGTGCGAGCATGCTGCTCGCCTCTTGCCCTCACTAGGCCCGCTGGGGAGCCCGCAAGTGGCGCGCGCCCGCCCGCAAGGCCCGTGCGAGCCCCTCTATGTGATGTCTAGAGCACCTGTGGCCGCTGCGCACCCATCAGCGGGCTCGCAGCGGGCCCGCAACTCCGCACATTGAGCAGGGCCCGCCGGCGGGGAGGTGGGCGGACAGGCTTGCAAAGGCATATAAAGGGGTGCCGCGTCTATACATTCATATGGACTTCGTCATTGTGGCTTCTCCTACGTATATAACTGCCCGCGCACCCAGCCTCTGATGAATTAAGTATTGAAAAAAATGATCCAAATTGGCGATTCTGATCAGCTTCAATAAGGTCCCCGAAAAGTTGTCTCTCTGAGCAGCCTTTTTGCCCCAATTGTGTAGAGGGGCTAAATAATGCCTTTTCACAGCCCCTCTCACGAAATTATTTTTGTCTTTAAAACTACAAATAAAAAAATTTGGGAAGCAAAGACAAAGCCGACCGAAAGGCACAGGACTACTCGCAGGCTCCCGAAAGGGAAGAAATTTCGCAAAATATTGCCCTCGCAGAACACATGTTCTCTTCTCAAGCTCACTCTTTCCCTTGGTATTATTATTCTTTGTTATTTTATGCATATAGAAAAGGGGCTGGCGTATAGAACGTCGCAAGGCGAGGTCGCAGCTTATTTCCTCCGAGTGCACTCAAAGCACTCCCTGAATATTTTTGCTAATTTTCTTCACAGAGCGCCTTGATTTTGCGCTTATATATTCCTTCTAAATATTTTAAATAATTACTGACGAGGTTAGTTCTTGCATGCGTCGCTGGAAGCCAGACTTCCCCGCGAGCAGCTTAAAAACCTGAGCTCTTGTTTTCTTGACGCTCGCTTGGACAACAACGTTTGGTCCTGCGACCTCGTGCGATTTATTTATCCCTCTCACCGTATTCAATTATCTCCTATCTTTATTTACAGCAAATTTTCTGCCACCTTGGAATTCCCTGCAAGCAATGCAAGGTCGAGGTTCTGCTCAGAGAGGTGCTCGGCCCGTAAGCTTACTTAAGTCCTCGTCCTTCTTCTTCCTTGCCTTCTCCTACATGTTCTACTTCCTCTCGCACTTGCTAACCTTTCACCTAAACTTTCTTTACTCTCTTCAGGAACGCAGCAGCGCTCGAAAACAAGAACCTCTTCAAGAAGACCAAGAAAACAAGCTCAACCCTCGCTCTGCGCGCCCTCGCAAAAACCTCGACCAAGGAGAAGCATCATCACCTGCTCTTGCCAACACTACTACCACGTTTTCTGCTGGTGGTGATATCGCACCTAAAGACGATATCAACGACGGCCATATCCACGAATTCAATCAACATCAAGAACAAGGAATTAAAAATGAGAAACCTACTGATAACACAACTCGACCCCTTTTGAACAAACCTCAGCAGAAACAAAAGCGGCGCCAGCAACGGCAAGACCCCCAGCTTTTTCAAGACCTTCCTTCCCACGCTGATGTGCGTATCCGTAAGAAAAGAGCCCGTCAAGAAGCTGAGGCCGACTCGGATCCAGATGCAGATTTTGATGATGAGGATTTTGCTCTTGCTGCTGCTGAAGAAGAAGAAGAAGAAGAGAATGGTGGAGACAGGGACTACCACCCTGTGGTGGAAAAACAGAGACTTCTCTTGAAGAAACAAAAGCCTAAGCAATCACAAAATCAACAACAGCAGCGCGGGATCCATTCTCCTGGTGTCGGTGTCGCTGCAAGGCGAGCTCGGTTAGCTCGTAAGGCTTCAACTGCTTCTGCTTCTGCTACTGCTGCTGCTGCTGGTGCAAAGAAGAAGAAGAAAAATGGAGCTAAGAAAGTAGGAAACAAAGCTGCTGATGCTACTAGTGGCGGTGAAGATGCCAAAGAGACCCCGCCTTCTTTACTTTTTCCTCCTGCCTCCACGCTGCCTCTTCCTTCTCCAGTGCTTCCTGCAACTGCTGCTGCAGTTGTCGCTGCTGCGGCCTCTCGAGGTCAGCCCCTTCCTCTTGATGCTCAAGTCAAAGCTTTACTCGTCCACACAGCCTCTATGGAAGAACGTATTTCCTACAAGGATAGCGAGATTGCTTCTCTCAACGCTGTTGTAGCGGCTTTACACCAGACTGTCATGATGCAACAAAACAATAACAATCGCAACGATGGCGCTGCTGCTGGTGCTGCTGGTGTCGCTGGTAGCCAAAGCCCTTCGCTTTGTCTTCCTCCCCCAACTCGCCGTGAAGAGCTTGTACATTCCCTTCAAAGAATGGATGCCAACATCAGCTCCTGTGCTTCGAACCTCAACCACCACTCGAAACAAATCCAGGCCATTATCACTGAGCTCAACGCCTCTAATCAAAACACTAATCAAGTTTTCACCGTATTACGACAGCTTAAAGAAGGTTTTGGTAATTTAGAACATCATACTATGACTCACGCAGCAGGGGTAGCGGGATGTCAAGCTGAGATTGCTCGCATAGATGAATTTTTAAAAGAGTATAAGAAAGAAATAAAAAAGAAAGTCGAGGTGGCCGTGAAGGTGGCTCAAGGGGTGAGGCCTTCGTGGGATGTGTCACCTCGAGCTGCACCTGCAGGACATCTCTTTTGAGTGTCTGACTCAGAAACTTAAATTATCGTATTATTAAACCTTGAGATTAAACAACCAGAGTAGAGCAAATAGTAGATTAACTTCCTCCTTTTTTTATGCTTCCTCCTGTTCCCGTCGTGGTCCTTGCTTTCTCCTCCTATGTCCCTTTCCACGCTTTTTTTAAAGAGAAGACTGTATTAAATTTCGATAAACTAGTTCTAAGAATATCATTACGTCTATATGTGCACATATCAATATATTTTAGAAAATCGTAATAGGAAATATCGATATTATCGATTTTTTACTTTTTTACCGTTCTTCCAACTACTTTATATTTTTGATGAAATTTCGCTTCCCAGCTTCTCACATCATCCATCTCCGACAAGCTACACCCTGTTAAATGATCATTGCAGTCTTTCAGTTCAGTAGAGTATTTTGCCAAGGCGCGGGCGCATTCTTTGCCACCGAATGGATAGGAACCGGCTTTACCATAAAAATCTGAACCAGATGAGACGTCGAAAATAACACCACGGACAGCTAAATAGATGGGCTTAGATGGATCAGTGCCGTCGAATTCGGCAAGTTGGTCGAGCGTGAGCTGCTTAGGAGGCATGACCTGTAGAAAGGCATCGAAGAGAAAGTTAAAAAAGTTAAAAAAGACGGTGGCACGTGTTGTCGGTGGCTGTAAAATCAAAAATCATTGGTTTTTCCTTCTGAAAAGTAGAGTGATTGAAGCAATTCAATCAAATTCTTCTTCTTACCTGCCCAACTACTTTGTATTTACTAGCAAATTTAGTTTCCCACTGTTCCAAAGTCGTCTTTTCCTTTTCACTCAAATCATCAATCTCACCCGTGCACTCGCTCTCCTCCAATGACATCTTTCCTAAAGCTCTCGCTGCTTCACGACCAGCATAGACATGGTATGCACCCCCAGGACCGTAGAAGTTACGCGCTTCGGTCATGTCATATATCTTGCCATTTACTGCTACTAAAATAGGTCTAAAAGGGTCTTCGCCTGTGCACTTGGACATCTCTTCTAAAGTGATCTCTCCCACTAGTGCTGGCTGGTAGCCTGCGGGGACTTTAGATGGGAAGAAGATCTCGAATATAGCACGCATTATTGTCAGGACGAAATAACTAACGACGCCTGCTGCGATAATTAACACGAATGAGTTTGCATCCATATTTGCAATGTTTCTCTCTGAAGCGTCAATTCCTGAGCATCTATTGGAGCTGTTGTAAGTGGAATATTTTATGATCAATGTGAATATTGTGAAATGCGCTTTATTTAGCTTATACAGAAGCACAACAGTCAACTTTTCACTCTTTCTACAGATCTGGTGACGGCGGCGACGAGCTCAGCAGTCAACTCAACTTTTGTCATCTCTCCTTTATTCTTAGCGAATTGGCTCATATGACTCTCTTGAATGAAAAGAGCAAAAGCTTACATGAGTCTCTATGCAAAAAAAAACATCAGCTTTTCTCAGCTTGTTCTTTTATTTTTTCCACCGCTGCTTCTTTCAGCGCCTGCCTTCCAGCTCCATCCAATTGCGCACACCCACCTAAACACAACTCCAGCGCTTCTTTCAACTCTTCATCCGTCCACCTCCCTCGTGTCACTAACTGCGCTATTTCACCTCCAGTTCCCATAGACGCCAGCAACACACCACCATTCTCTCTACTTAGTTCTTGGCCAGTAGGGTCTAGCAGTAAAGCTCCCTTGATTTTAGATACACTACACGCGGAGACTAAATCTTTCATCTCTATACCTGCATCTGCAATAGCTAAAGCAGCTGCTGTGATAGCTACAGCAACTTCAGATCCGCCTCGTTCTAGGACGGTGCAGAAAACATCTAAAACTAATTTGGGGAAAGTTTCTACTTGCACTACAGCTTCTAGGGCAGTTTGTACTGTGGCGCTAAGTTCTCTTTGTAGGACCTTTTGAGCGAAAATTTCTTGCTGCGTTTTGGGGATTTTCGATAATTCAAATTCACAATTTACACGACCACTGTCGCTGAAAGTTTCTTTGCGGTCGCTTTGTCGTGGGCCGTAGACTCCTACCATGAGCTTTGTACCGCCAAATTCTGCATATACAGATCCGGCTGCTTGGCTGATAACTCCAGTCTTCAAAACTGCAACAGCAACAAAAGGACAAGCGGCGATGAACTAATGAGATGGCGCTTGGAAAACTACCCAGGTGGAGGAATCGAAACTATGCAAATTCGTATGATCAATAGCTCAATTTTCAATATATTTTATTCAATACTTACAAACTCTTCTAAATTCCTCAAGACCACGTCCATCGAGTCGCATGCCATTCTTTGAAATTAATTCAGCAGGCTGCTTTTCCTCTGAAAGTTGTGCTGTATCCATCGCCTCCATTATGAAAAAAGCAGGAGATTCAACAAATATTTAATTTTGAATCAACTGCTGCAATTCCAATGAACCAAATTGAAAATATTATAATTTCGGTCTCCCGTCCGACTCAAACTAAATAATCTAATTACTCTCTTGCACCATTTTACACACAAAAAATTATAGATTGGATTGACTCATCCATCAACTAAAAGAGAAGTAAATAGTACTGTTATCGTAACGAATAATCCATCCCTTCTGAAATCTATCTAACCCTGCGTCAGTGGAAATAATCTCACTGTACCGTCAGCACCACAACTTACAACTCCTTCTTCACACACAGCCAGACCGGTCACCCCTTGAGGGTGACTCGAGCCACCACCACCTCCACTGAAAGATCCTAAAAAACCTTTCCCACCACCTAAACCACCGCTACTAGTACTCATGGAGCCATCCATTGATTGGAGTAACTTTCCAGAAGATGCTTGCCACACACGGACAATTCCATCTTGTCCACCAGTCACCAATACGCCACTCCCTCCACTCGCAGCACCCATAGCCAACGCTCTGGGTCTATCTGTCTCTGCTAACGGCAACATAACTAAAGACTGCACCGCCCCTTTTGAGGCACGAACGCTCCACAGAGTACGAGCACCTCCCGTGCTGCCACCAAGCATGCGTATATCAGTCAGTGACAGTGCCCCACCTGCGTCCGCTGCTGCTACAAGCCAACCTCCTGGCATGGTGCATAAGGCATTGACGGTAGCGGAGTGGTGCTTTAGACGGCCAACACAAGCTTCTCCAGGAGGGGAAGCTGCATCCCAAAGAGCTATATTTCCAGACGAGCATTTCCCACCAACAGCAACAACGCTGCCACCACCACCGATATACACCACAGCTCTGCCTTCTTTACTCAAACAATGATGCCACCATTCTGCGCAGAGGGCACCATCAACGTCGGTTGGGCGATGGGCGCCACCGCCTAATCGCCAGGTAGCTACGACGCCACCATCACCGACGGCAGCAAAACGCTCTCCATTGGGAGAAAAGGCTAAGCCTCGAGCGCCTCCCCAATGACCTAGTCTACCTACTAAAGACGTCGATCTGGAGATAGCCTTGGTTGAGAAGGAGAAGGAGAGTAGGCCAGTGTCAGTCTGTGTTGCAATCAAGTCGTTTGGAGACACTGGAGTAAAGGACGCAACTGGTCTTGGTCCACCAAACTGCCACAGGTGAACTCTGCCAGAGGATTCACACCCTGACAAGAAAAGTTGTCGGGAGGAGTGGGCAGCCAGGGTCAAAGCGCGGGTATTCTGAGGGTTTATAGAGGTTGAGAAAGAATATCGACCAGAACTAGAAGAAGGAGAAGTGCTACTGTTATTTAGAGAGCCTGCCGCTGCGCGGGGGGAAGAAATATGTCCTGAGCTCGCACTTGCCATAGCCGAACCAACAACTAAACCAATATCTCCATCGATTGCAGAATGCGTTCTTTCCATTGGATCTAAAGTCCAGGAAGACTGATCGAATATTTGAGAAAGAAAACGCGAAAACATATTTGCAGATTGCTCGTTTCCTCCTCCTGCTGTCGCGTCAGGAGAGCGAGGGGAAACTAGCAGTGAGCCTTCAGAAAGATCAAGATCTTGGTTGGTATTGGCATATTCAGTATGCAAAAGAAGAGGGGAAGAGCCAGAGTGATGCTGGTGCTGGTGGTAATTGTGTCCGGATTGGTGGTCAGGTACTGAATCCAGCGCTGCAGAGGGATGACGCTGTAAAGGTGGCGCTTGCGCTGCAAACTCAAGCAAACCATGGCGATGTGTTGCAGTGATGATAGGTCTCCCCAAAACTTGAGGAGAAATAAGAGGACAGCAGGCAACACCGTGTAGAGAATCAGAATCAACTTGGAAAATTATTGAGCCTTCAGAAAGAGGGGCTGATTTTTGTTGATGCCCTCCGACGTGTTCAGCAGCTCTACTGCTGTGCTTGTTACCATGCCGCACATGACCGTCAATTGAAAGACGAGCCCCCCCTCCTGAACCGCTACTATGCATGCTCTGCGTGCTGCGGGTCGTGTCAAAGGAACCTTGGCGGTATAAAAGAGAGGAAGAGCCTCCACTTCCAAAGGCAGCACGAGGAGAAAACAGCGAGCCAAGACCGCCACTAGATGCTGCTCCTGTCGCTGAAGCAGTGGTAGTAGGGTTTATTGCTCTCTGGAGAGTGTGAATTCTTTTTAGTGCCTCGAATATATTAATATCTAGGCCCATAGCACGCAAAGCAGCAAGCTGTTTTTTAATAGCAGATGCTTGCGCTGTGCCAGAAGGGTGAGAAAGCAACGCAGCAGCACATGCCCAGGCTGCTCGCAAATCTTCTCCAGCACTACCAAAAGAAGGTGAAGTACTCGTGTCTCGAGGGCGTTGTTGACACGCGGCAGCCACAGCTTCAAATTGCAGGGCAAGCGCAGGCAAACCTGCACTTTGCAACGCTTCAGAAGCTGATGCACAGCATTCCAGCAGCGCGGATTTCAAAATCTCTATCGAAGGAAGTTCAGAAGAAGAACGAGTAGGAGTGATTTGTGCCGCTAGCTGCAAAGCAGGAAGGAGCTGCACCAACCCTTCTGGCCCATCTCGAAGACTTATTGAATCCCTTGAAGAAGGCCAAGTAGGGAGGCCTAGAATGGATTTTAAGAACGCAGAGCTATCTCCAAGCAACCATGATGTAGCAGCACTCGCCCAGCCACCTATTGAAGAAGAAGCAGTAGTAGAAACAGAAGTTCCATTTTCCTGGGCTCCTTCTTGCCCAGCGCCGGTAGCAGCAAGAACAGCAGGCAAGATATGGCTTTCAATCAGAGCACGTTCAGCTTCACTTCCAGGCCCGTGTAATAAACGAGCGATAAATAAAGCGAGTTGTACGTCTCCAAGTTCTCTCACACAGACGCTCACAGCATCACCTGGGCTTGCACCTGAGAAAACGCAGAAAATAAGCCAGCGTTTAGTCAATGATAAAAAGAGGTGATAGTAGGGGAAATAAAACATAGCAGAAGAGCAAAGTAAAGAAGTAAGAAGAAAGGTCTCTCTTCTTACCTAGAATGAAAAATGCTGCTGCCAGTTCAGGTCGATGATTTCCCATCAACACAAACGCATTTTTGCACGCAGCTTGCTGATGTTTTACTTGAGAGAAATCTCTTCCCAAGAAATCAGCTTGACGAGTTTGATTTGTCGTCCGGTACAATCCTTGCAGAACAGTTTTCTTCCCCAAGGCAACATAGAATAGAGCAGCATCGTCTGGACTTCTTCTGACTGCAAACCTGGATTTGGCGAGAGCTTCTGCTGTCGAAGCAAGTAGGGCGCGACTGTGGACCCAGAATCCAGCACCGACAGCACGCAAAGCAGGCCACGTGGGTCCGCTATTACTAGTAGAATTACTACTGCTGCCAAAACTACCACCAGCTTCGAGGAAATCCGCAGCAGAAGCATCTTGAGCAATAGCTTCAGCTTGCAAAAACGCAGCAATTTCAGCATCTCGTGCTGCGATTCTAGTCAAAGCATGGTCGAGAAGAGCTTGTGGAGAGCTTGTCAACTGTGCCCAAAGAAGTGCACTTGGTTGTAGGCCAGGAGCCAAACCCCAACGACGCGCTAAAACATCAGAAGAAGTATTTAAAGAACCTCCATTTCTTCCAACAAATGTTGTTTCATCATCTTCATTTTCTTCATCTCCAAGAGCGCTGCTAAATGAAGCCATACTTGTCATTGAAGGAGCCAGAGTATACTCAACCCCGGCTGCATTACGCACGCTTTTACTGCGTTTCATCAAGGCAGCAGTGGAAGCTGAGCTTGGGGTCTTGTGTAAACTTTTTGAAGACGCTTGCGAAGCAAGCGCTGCAGCAGCAGAAGAGCCTGCACCACCACCACTATGGTCTAGGTTTATGTTGTGATTATAGTCGTGAGTAAAAGGCATATTTGAAGTGTTGTCAAAAGGTCTAGAACATGCTAAATTCAAAGCAGTCAGGAAATGAGCTCCAGCTTCATCAACTGCACTATTATTAACGACGGATTGATTCGTTACCACCACGCCTTCAGAGCTGAAATAGGTGGCAATGGCAACGACATCCTGTGTTTCGTCTAAAGTCAGACCAGGTAAAGGTTGCAGAGGACGAGAACGAAGCAAATCCAGCGCAGCTGTGGTGGTAGTAGTATTTGAAGAAACATATTGCCTGGAAGACGTGCCTCGTAAAAATGACAGATCTCCATGATTTGAATATTGACTGCTTTCTTCTTGATCTAAACCACCGGGTTCATCTACTTTTGAAGCTACCAAACCTACAATTTGATGCAAGCGAGTAAGGAGTTCAGAAGAAAAAGGCCTCAAGTCTGAAATTGGGACAGCTGCTTGCTTGGGAGCAGTGAGAAGAGCAAAAGTGTTCGTGGCAGCAGCAGAAGGGACACTGTGTGTTGGTATTGGTGGTTGCATTTTCACTGCTTCAGGATCTGCTGCTGTAGTAGAAGTAGCAACAGTAGAAGTAGAAGTACCAGCAACAGCAGGAATATCAAACGCCATTCCAAATGAAGAAAGATCCAACGAACCAGTCTCGATTGATGAAGCAGCAGAAGGGACCTCAGGTTCTCGTGGTGGAGGCATCATATCCATTCCAAAAGCAGCCATATCGAGCATCCCTGTATCCATAGCACTCACTGCTGGTGGAGGTCCTGGTGGTCCTGGTGGTGGTGGTGGTGCAACTACGGCTGCCGTTGCCGTGGTACTTGTGGTTGGTGTCAGCGTTAGTGTCATTCCTTCACCAAAGCCATCTCCAAAGTCGTCTCCCATTCCCAAAAAGGAAGACATATCAAGCTGCCCTGAAGCCACCATATTAACAGCCGAAGAGGAAGACACAGGATGGGGAACAGAAGTCCTGGCAGTTGTGAATCCTACTTCACTTAATTTCCTGGCTACGCCCTCAACAACAGCAGCGCTCCCCCTTCCCGTTGCTACTTCTTTTGTCTTCTCTGCTATGTGTACGAGCTTAGCAGGTATACCCACCACATCAGCTTTCACAAACTGGTCTAAAGAAATAGCGGGAAAAGGGGGAGGTCCAGCTGCTTCCAACTCCGCAGCTGCTCGTGGGGTCGGTGCTTCTAGTAATGCGGTACCGCCACTATCTGCTCCTCCTCCTACTCCCGTAAGACCAGAATTACCTCCAGTGATAAGATCGCTTGTAGTACGATAGAGTTTACAGTACCGTTGCTGTTCTTGGTAATTGAGGTATTGTGGTGCCCACGTTGTCAACGCACGGAGCACAGCACACGCAGCATCACGATGACCACCAAGGAGGAGAGCTTGAAGCATGCGAGGGTGGTATTGGGGTAAGGGGCCAGCAACTTCAACTAAATGTCTGTAAAGGAAGAAGAAAAAAGGGTTGTACAATTACGAAATTTGTGAGGTACGTTTTCAAAGGGGGGGAAACAGGAACAGAAAAAAAAAAGTTCTTGACGGTAAAAAAGAAGAAAAAATCTCAAAGAACGAAAGAAAAATCTGAATAAATCATTTCACATACCTTGAAAGTGGCTTCAATTCATGGTCAACAACAACTTCATTAGATGCGCACACAACTCGAGAACCTACTGCAGCGACTACAGGACCACTAGCACCACCACCGCCATGAAGACAACGAACTGCTCCAGCCATCGCTGCTGCCTTTTCCTCTCCTTCACCACCCCTAATTCCATCAGCTACTGCAGCTTCCACTTTAGCCACTGCTTTCCACCCTTCTGTTGCATCCCTCACCGGAGCATAGAACGTCATATTACCGTAAATATCCCCCACTAAAACACACGGCACCATAAGACCAGTCAACCAAGAGACACACGCACCGGGACTTTCTAAAGGAATGCGAATTGGTGTTGCTCCTGCTGTTGAAGCTGCTGCTGTTGCTGTTGTTGTTGGAGTAGGAGAACTAGTAGTACTTGTATTACTTGAAGAAGGCTGCTGCAATTTCCATAAAGCAAGGTACGATTTCGTACTCGTCATGCCAGTACTATACCTGTTGACTAATACTGCTGCAGCGGTACCGCTATCGCCATCCACTGCGAGTGCTACCACCGCAAACGACGATGAACCAGAAGAAGAAGTAGAGGAGGAGGAGGAAGCAAGAATCACAGGTTTTGACACTTCAAATTTTTTATCTAGAGTGCCGGTATCAGTAAAAGGCAATACAGCAGTATGTACGTGACCTGTAGCGGTACCAACAAGTAGACACAAACTATTATTTTCAATGCTCGTACCGGGTGGTGATGGTACTGGTGTCACAGCAGTAATAGCACTGGAGAAACTACTTGGCTGACCAAAAGACGCCGAGCCGAGATGCTTCAACATAATTTTTTGATGTTGTTGCTGATGTTGTTGTTGTTCGGTGGTACTGGTGGTGGTACTGGTGGCAGTACTAGTAAGAGTAGTACTTTTTGATTGTATCTCAAAGAGCGTTACGTAAGCAGGATGTCCATAAATCGCATTCTCAGGTGAAGAGCAGCCGTCAAGTGTCTGAAGAACGAGCAAAACCTCGTGACCTCCGCGGCCATTGAACACATGCAATGACATGATATTATATTCCACCTCTTGTAGCACATCTAATTCGCTAGTAGCAGCGGAAACACTAGTGGAATTAATAGAAGAATTCGACGGATACATGGCTAACAGGTCACGACCTGCTCCTACAATCAGTGCATGCAAGGGTGACGTCACCATCACCGTCACATTCACTGCTGTTGACGGTGGAGCCACAGAGGAAGGAATTGAAGTAGGTGATGAAGGAGGCGTACAACTGCTAGGTAGAGAAACCCACTGTAAACACGTGGGTAGTTGTCTACGAATACCACTTCCACTATAACCTTGTAGATACTCTACAATTCCATGTTGAACATGCCATAGAGCAATCCTACCAGTTTCGTCGACAGTCGCCACCAAGCCAGCTGTCTCTCTACCCCTGAGGGAATCATCCCCACTACAATTAGCTTTATTCAGAGCACCACCACTAGAACTATCATGCATAGTACCATTATAACGATTACTTGTACTTGGACAGACGGACATAGAAGTGATAGTACCGCTACATGCAGCAGTACAGGCTTTCCACCTTGTTAAAGCATCTAGTCTCTGGTGGAGTGATGAAGGCAAGGCCGGGTTCTCAGCTAGTACAGTTGCATAGGTAACCCCTGCTGCTGTGATATCTACTACCCGACAAGCAGGTTGGCATTGTTTTTGTAGGGTTTGTGGCGGTTGTAGTGGGAGTGGTCGTGCTGTGCATGCTGTGATGTCAAAACACGTGACCATAGGGAAATCATCTTCTGCACTCATCCATGCAGAAAATGAAGAAAGTGTGTTTTGAGTACTGCTCATATTGAAATCCTGTTGTGTTACTGCACCAGACCAGAGGTGTTGTCCCCATAAAACAGCTTGTGGTTTCTTTCCGCCGCCAGCACCGCCACTAAGAGAACTGACACCTGCCACGCTGCCGGGGACATTGGCGACAACCACAGCAGACAAACCACGCACAGCATACAGCTTCACCAACCAATGGCTAGTATTAAAATTAATACTATTGGTGCTACTCTTAACAGATTCAACACCAGCCTCGGTTATTCTAACATTGTTCTTGTAGTCTCGTTCTCTCTCTTTTACTATTTGTTTTGTAGCAAGCACAAGCCACAACACCTCACTAGATGTGGTCCCTCTTTGTTGTCGTCCCATCATAGAACCACTTCCTCGGACCCATCGAGCAATCATTGAGCCGTTACTACTACTACAACTACTCAATGCACCAGCACCACCACTTTTCTCATCACCTGGGGTGCTGATGACACCGCTACAGCCTCTGCTGCCGCTTTTCTCAGGAGTAGAGCTACAAAGGGTGCTACCAGCATCAGGTGCATCCACAACCAGTGCCATTGCGAAATAACTATCCAACGTCGGCGCAGGAGCTTGCTGCTGCTGCTCCTTATCTTCGGTATTATGTGACTGTACAACAATAGGTGCATGATGTACCACCAACATTTCCACCCATAATCGTACTGCTGTGTCCGCACCAAGAGTCATTAACGCAGGGTGATCTTCTATTGGAGGTATCGTACTGTTACTCGTCGTACTAGTATTCATCTTGTTAGGTGAGGTAGTAGAGCTGTTTATATTTGCCCCAGCGACAGCACCAGCACCGCTGATGTCGGCAGCAAATACATCTTTTCTTAAAACACCAGGACACCATTCTAGAGAGACTATATTGCACGTATGTTTTAATTTCTCTCGGCGGACAGATACACTAGAACCAGCATTTGAAGAACTGTTTTCAGGCCACCAGACGTTGGCATTCTTCTCTCCAAAGGAAGCCGCAGAGGCACTAGGAGCATCGATCGAAACCCCTGCACTGAGTAAATCTTGTGGTTCAGGTGCAGTAGTCTTCCATGCACAGCGCAGACTAGCACACGTCGCGCTGGATGGGGTTATCACAGCTAAATCCTTCACGTTATTGCCAAAGCTGTTAACACCTCCTCCGATTGGTTTGAGTTGCCACATAGATAAATCTCTTGCTGTATCACTAACAAGAACACCATCTAATTGATGTGTCCAAGAAATAGAGAGAATTTGAACCGGACCACTGCTGTTACTATTAAAACCATTGATGCAGTCGATGCTGCCGACGAGGTAGTGCTCGTTGTGCACAGCAGGGGAGAGCTCCCAAGGCCTGGATTCATGTTCATATGCAACACCTGCCACTGTATCTGCTTGGAAAACATGATCCATTAAGGGTTCTAAGGAAAATATAGCGAGTTTGGTGCGGGTGGCTGCAGCAAGAAGGACATGGGGGCCGCCCCCAAAAGCAAGATGAGTTACCGCCTCCTCTGTGCCATTGGTTGTTGCTATATTTAGAGAAATTAAGTGGCGCCAGGAGCTGGGGAGTGATACTGAGGAAGAAGAGGCATCATCCGAAGCAGCATGTGGGAGCTGTTGAATATATGGCAAGAAAGAATTAATATCATTTTTGTATATTGATCATTAGAATTGGTTTTTTAAAATTTGAAAGTGATGAGTATACTTAAAGGAGCATATCAAGTCTGAATAAAGGTATTACCTGGAAGAATCCAACGTCAATCATGCCTCTATCTACGCCCCAAGCGACAAAATGATGCCCTTCAAGTCCCGGAACGAGGAAATCGATCGGAGAACTTGTGGGGCATCCAGCGCTTTGGCTGCGCACGTTGCACACTGCAGGAACCTGCATGTGTTAATCCATTATACATGAGTATAAATATGCAATTTTACTGTTTGATTTTCTCTGAAATAGCACCACCGGAATGCAAAGAATTTCATTTTCTCGGCGCCTGACCCAATTCTCTTTTCCTAAATTAAATTTTCTTCTTTCAAATCGTTTTACAAAACAGCTATTATACAACAGAATAGATTAACAAATACATGAATACGTCAAATGTCTACATTTTCTAGCTTTCTAATCCCTGCTTCAGCTAGTATTTGTTGCTGTTTATTAAGTTTCATTACTGCCAGCACTGCTGTGTCCTTGGCTTGTGCTAGCTCTATGCATTTCTTAGCCGTCCCTGTTAGATGTACCATCTGTATTCTAACTACCCTATTATTAATCTCAGTTATTAATGTTAACGCACACCAAATCTGGATACAGGAAAAGAAGACAAGTTAAAAGAAGAAGGCGGCGGACGTAAAAATTGAATTTTACTATCATCTCTGTCTTGAATTTTAAAATACCTTTCTATATTCATCTCTGCTACATCGAATCATGCATACATTGCTAATTGGATTGTAGTATTTCACTTGAAAGGAAGCTAATGCTGAGCCGAGTCCGTAATCTCCAAACGTCTGTTGAAGACAGCCGCGGAAAACCGAAAGCAACGCCGCCTCATCTGAAATTATATAACAAAATGAATGATTAGAACAATTGAAACAAAAAGCGGCATTTTTGATGGAATTTTCATTTAATAAAGAACTTCTAGAACCAAATTTCAGTCCAATTAAACATGTTTTCCCAATAATATAAAATTTGGTGCCATTAAAATATAATCTTACTTAGAGTTTCATCTAATCTTCCGTCTTTCCAGGTTAGATTAAAGACAAAGTATCGATTCTTAAACCTCACCATGATGTTTTCATTAGAGTTTTTTTTAAAATAAAGCCCGCATGGGCTGTCGAAGTGGGTTTGTGCCAACACTTGAACTTCACTATTGCTAGCTTGAGAGACAAAAATAAATTGGTGAGAGAGACTGCCAAAAGGCCTCGTTTAGCCCCTCTGTACAATTGGGGCTAAAAACCTGCCCAGAGAGACAATTTTGTGGCGCTCTATCTGAAGCTGATTCTGAGGATTGATCAGCGATCAGGAAGACCTCTTCTTTAAAAAAACAAGAGAGGCGCTTGCCATCAGAGCCAGAGATGAGTGTTTACTATTCTTTTTAGACAGGGCAGCTCTTTATATGGCTTTCTAGCCTGCCCCGAGTATTTCCCCGACTGCTTGCCCGACCATCTGCCCCGGCTTTTTGCTCGAGCTTCTATGAAGCAGTGTACATTTTTAAGGCAACTGAAGAGCTCAGCCGATGCGTATATGCTCGTGGAGCTCCAATGGCGAGAGCAGGCGCGCGCGCTGTCCCTGATGTTTTCCTATGCCCCTTTGCCGCCCCGGGCAGGCGGTGCTTTTGCCGGAGAGTTTCAAGGAGACTACCACGGGGCGATGCTTGCAACTAGAAGACGCGCAGACCCTATCTGAGGATGACACAGCATCAATGGGGACCATTAAAGTCTCAGAAGATAAAGACAGGCTCGAAGAGGCAGCCTCAGTGAAGTTCTTGGTGGTCGGGGACTCTGGCGGTGATTTGAACGAAGGTTCTGGTGAGCGGTTTGAAGAGAGAACAGTCGATGCTCTTTGCCTTCGGGAGGCAGTTTCAGTTCTGTATACCTTGTATTGTTACATCGCATGTGATACTCAGGTGAAGCATTGTCGAGTAGAAAACAAAAACAAAGGATGGACATAGAAGAGGAAATTTAATTTTTAGTTTTTTCAACATTAGAAACCCTGATGCTGAAGATAAGAAACCAGGGGTGAGGTACATGATCAATCAGGCGTGGAGGCGTATCAGCACGTGGTCTAGTTCTCGTCCAAAAACGCATACCCATTAAATTTCTGGGGTCCGCCAGCGCTGGCCCTGCCGGTGATGCAGGCCTGTACCAACTGCCAGGTGACCCCAAAGGTCTTGTTCACGAACCAGACTGGGCGCAACTCGAGGATGCATACGATGGTGCATCCTTTGGTGATGGAATCAAGGCTCACCAGCTCCTTGGCCTCGTTGTAGAATTCTGGGGTGGATACCCCCTTGGCGACGGGAATCTTGATCTTCATGGTGGGGCTATACCTTGGATCCTTCGGCTGCTTAACCAGGGGGCGGTATATTTCATTGAGCACTTCCTTGGACATAGGCTTGCCAAACCAGGAGCAGGAGGGATCCGCTGCCTCGGAGAGGACCACCTCGTTGAGCTTGAGCATCTTGTCGTAGAATGTTTTGATTTTAGGGTCGGTCTGGAGGTCACGGAAGGCCACGTCGATGGAGTAGGTTTTCGCTCCTGTCCTGGGATCTTCATAGATGCTGACACCAAAAGGACAGGAGAGGATGGCAGTCTGAATGACGATACGCTGCTTGTTTGGCCCGTAGAGAGGAACGAATTTCCCGCCTTTGGAGTAGCGGCCGACGGGGCCAAACTTGACGAGAGAAGGGTCGAATTCGGAATATTTGATGCTTGCTTTCGGGTTTGGCATGATTACTTTTGATACTATACATACACCACAGCTCTTTAAGTGTCTTTCCCGCCCATGAACGTCAACTTGTTGATGCATCGTTCATTTGAAGCTCCCCCGGGGCCCCCAACGGCAAACATAGTACATGAAAGGGAATTTACAAGTCCTTTGCTGGAACTCGAGATTCAAAAAAACATATAGATATTTTGAATAAAACGGGATCTGCCGTTCTTAATCGCCCGCCGCTGGCGGCGGTGACGCCAGCTGATCAGACTGTGAGCGAGCAAGACTGCAGCAGGGGGCTGATGCTCAAGCTGCCATATGTGGGCTGCTACCGGTCCGCTAAGAAGAGGTGGGGACCGGCAAAGCTGAAGAGGATCGCCGATTACAAGGATCGCCGTTTTCAGAAAAGATCATTTGAAAAAGAAGGTGCTTTGAGGTCACAGAGGGCCGCAGAAGGATTGATATAGTCCTGCGGAGGTCTATCTGGGACTAAATAATAAAGTCTCTCATGTCTCTGAGAGGCTAAATATGACTTTGACCTGTACCGCCTCAGGGCCTGAGGTACAGATAATAGGTAGATAGTTTGGAGTCCCTCAGCAAAAAGCGTTGGGATAAAATATATAAATGTGCTGAAATCACGAATATCTACAGTCTCCGCGCACTCGCTTCTAAGAAAAAGTTCTTTGAGAAGATCCAAAAATTCAATCCGTCAAGAATCTCGCTGCCACAAACGCAAAAGCGCCGTTATTACGTAGCTCTCGAATATTCTGCGTAGAATACTGCCCCTTGCAAGCTTGCTCTCTTGTTCAACAGCAGGCATTAGACTGGATGTTGCTGGCTGCCCCACCCAATGCGAGAATCCAAGCTAGTGTGCCATCCTACAGCATATGTGGACGATCTACTTTGCGTCCACCTCTGCTAAAAGCAAAACCAACTTTGAGAGCAGGGAATGGACCAATGATTGTGCAGGCGGGGCTGTTTGCTCCCAAAGTCGCCCCGCCACCCCCACAAGATCCTTTCTACAACAGAGTTACTGAGCTGGATTATTTCACAGGGAAGTTCAGTGGAGAAGTTGGTTTCGTTACTGTGCTGGTTGGGCCTCGTAATTGTGGGAAGTCGGTGAGGTCTGCTTTCCTTTGCTGATCTGCCTTGCCCGGGCAACGACGACGTGTTCTCTCTCTCTCTTTTTCTTCTTCTAGACTAGTTCAAACATAGTTCTTACAATAGCTTTCTATTCATTCTTTCCTGCAGAGATTGTTGAAGGAGCTTCTTCGACAGTATGAGCAGCAGAATATTGGGCCATTGTTCCTGTACATCAACAGCCGCAAAACACCGGTGTGTAGTCCAGACGAGGTCTCCAAGGCGCTTGTCAGTAAATTAGATTCTGGGAAAATTGAAAGAATTAGAAAGTCCATAGGCCGGAATCGTTTCATATCGCTGTTGACTTCCCTGAAGATTAAAGTCAAGTTGTCGTCGTCTCTTCCATTCTTTAAGAGTGATCTTGAGGCAGAACTGGCAAAGGAATTGAGAGAGGATGAGGGAAAATTGGAGCCTACGATCAACAAGTTCGACAAAATTTTAGAGGCTTTGCAACCGCTGCCCAGGAAGCCTGTGATCGTTATAGGTACGATGCAAACGTATGCAAAAAGCAACACTGGGTTTTCGGCGATGCTGTTGATATTTTTTAATTTTTACGTTCCGCTCCAACTAACTCTTTACAATAAATATGTCACTTGCAGATGAGGCAAACGACCTCATGGACTGGAAGGAGCCAGATCCTTTGCAGCCAGAGCTGAAACAATTGCTCAGCTTTTTAGTTTCCATTTCGAAAGAGGATCGCCTAGCCCACGTGATCTTGGCCACTTCTGACTATTTGCTTGCTAATTGGCTAACCCAAGGTAGGTTGCATTTATGTTCATTGTTTGGTTTTCTGGTCGAAAATCACTAAACGTCTTTTCCTTTCCCTTTGCAGTTGGAATGACCGAGGACAAGTTTCGAGTAGAGGTCCTTGGAGATCTAACTGAAGAGGAAGCTGAGAAGTTTATGTATGGTGATGGTGTTGCGGGAGGGTGGCGTGGTATCGTCAATGACTCTCTCAAAACGAAGGAGGATCTAGCTAATGCAAAAGATCAGTGGTCTGAAATTTATCAGCGGTGCGGCGGCAATATTGGTCTGTTGAAGCAGTGTGTGGCAGAAGCAAGGGATTTGAAGGGGAGTTGGGGTTCTGCGTTGCAAGCAGTGGTAGCAGGCCCTCTTGGTGCAGTTACACGAGGTTTCAAACCAAGTGTGTACATTCAGAAAGGCGGTGAGGACCCTCTCTGGACTAAAGGTCAATGGAGGATGGTGCTGGAGCGCATTACCACAGCGCCGCAGCATGCTGTGCTGGCAAGTGAGCTAAAGGAAGAGTTGGGAAAGGGAAGTGAAAAGAAGGGCTCCGAAATTTTTTTGTCCATGGTAAAGTACAATTTGCTGGCATTGCGCCCTCCATCTACCCTTGCACGTGATCTGCCCCAGGACGTGTATGAAAATGGCGGGGTAATTGAAACGGTGGTGACCTTGCCATTGCCAGCTCACGTTTGGGCTGCAAAAGCCTTGCTCAAATCAATGAAGGCTAAAGAAGGTAAAAATTTAGACCCTCAGCTTTAAATGAATGTTTTGATTGATGAATAGATGATTTTGTAGAGTTTTTATATGGCAAAGGCGGGGATGGTTTTTGAATGTGTTGTCAACCCTGCTTGGTTGCCCTCCTTTGCCCCTGCTCTTTTTTAATTTTGTTAGTGCATCTTTTAATAATGAATAAATAATGAGCATTACGTTAACGGTTCATGTAAATAAACCATATGAATTGCTTTGATCCTGGGTCGGTGAGGCTGTGGGTTTCCGTCGCAGGGTCGTCGTCGTCGGCTGGGTGGCGGCGACGGTTTATCAGACGAGGGGCAGGGAGGCGGCCAGCAGTCGGGAACAGCCGTGTCCTAGCTGAAGCATGATGTGTACTATCTGCCTGTATGCTGATAAGGGTGGCAAGCTGACGAAGCGAGAGGATCACCAATCAAAGATCGCTGATACGAAAGATCATTCTTCATTTAAAACTTTCGTGCTCCATGGCACCAGGGGCTCGCAGGCTTAGTAAAAATGGTCATGCGGACGTCTCTCTGGACCAATTAACAAAAGTCTCTCCTTGTCTCTGAGAGCCTAAATAATTGTCTCTCAAGCACAAGACTTTCTCTCTCAAAAATGAACTTTGCTTTATCTACTTTTACACAATGTTCTATCTATCTTTAATTGGTTTGGATACACGACTAAGAGATCTAGGATCTCTACTCAACCCCTGTTGCTTCAACGCTTTTATATATTGCCTCATTCTTTTATATTTTTCCAGGCCTAGAGAATGCAGGAACGAATAACTAAATATTCCTGTAGTATGTAAATCGTCAAATTGTATTCTTAAAGCGTACCTGCCCACTGGTTCTACATCTAAAATATTAATATAACGACGCCCAGAAACGACTGGAGGCAGTGCTGAAGGCTTTTTGGAGAAGCTATGGGTGGCGTTGGCTGAGGGGCTTTCAGCTCCAGGTAAGTCACCCGATTAGAATAGCCGCTTCCAGGCTATCGAGGATCAGGTAAGTCACCCGATTAGAATAGCCGCTTCCCGGCTATCGAGAATAGCCATTTTAGAAACTCGGAAAAGCCTTTAAGCCAGGAACAGCCATTTTACGCACAGTTTTTTGCATATAACCTTTTAAAATACATTTCTAAACATAATGGATAGCCTTGCAGCGCTGGAGATGGCGGAATTAACAGAAGAGCAAATTAGGAGGATTGAACAAGAAGTTGAGGATGAAGAAGAGCCTGATGCCGAAGAGGAAGCAAAATCGACAGGGGTTCCTCTTTCTCAGATCATATACAAGAAGGCCATCAGGTTGCGCAACCGAGCAAGGGACTTTGCTAAGAATTATAGAAACTGCAACATGGTTTTCATGGTTGGGAGTGCTTTTCGAGCTGCTCATTGGCATGTAGCCGATCTCCGTCAGATCAGCAACGATCCTGTGTGGGAAATTGCTTTGAGGGATTTTATTCAGGAATCCTTCCGTGAAAAAGATCGCAATCCAAGTGCACAGTTCATCGTTCCTGATGGCTCGAATTGCGATCCAGAGGACCACAGCAAGGCCCTCAGCTTGGCTGTGGAAGAAGGGATATTCTCCCGCAAACAGTATGAGCTATTTTCCGGCATACTGCAGAAATTGAGGAAAAAGAGAGGTGCACCACTATTCAAACACTTCCTGCATTGATCTTGATCTCCGCTGCTCCCAGTTGTTAACTCGTCCCAGTGCCCCAATGTGCAGAGAAAAAAGCAAAGTTAAAGAACAGAAGGAAGCTTCCTGTTTCTTCTAATCAAGCCGGTCGTCCAGTCGCATCAAGAATGCAAGGAGAAGAAGACTTGTTATTTTCAGCTGATGGCGGCGAGAAAACTGGTATTGATGGAGGTATGTACCTAATTTATCATAGCTCGTGCACTACTATCACACAGTAACGTATTCGTTTATTTGTTTTGTTGTGATTTCTTGGAAACTTAATGCATAATTTTACTATTCTATGTTGCAGAGGAAGAAGGAGATTGTGCAACTTCTCCGGTAAGAGGTCCTCGCCCCCGCAGGGGCCAGGCACCACAGCTGGACCTCCAATCTGGTGAAGAAGCTGATGCTCTAGGTGAACAACAACCGGATTCAGCTGGAAACATTCCCTCGGAGCTTTTGAATGGGGGGCAAACTGGACACGAAATTGTTGCTGCAGCAGCAGTTGGAGATGTTGCCGAGAAAGACGCCAATGCCGTGGCAGCTCAGCCTACAGCAACTGGGCCAGTTGCTGAGGCCGGAGAGCATCCAGGTACAGAGAGTATGCTCCTAGCAAATCCATCTTCTGCCACTGTGATTACTACTGTGGGTATTGCTAGCGTTGCTGCGCCAGAAATGGCTGAAGCAGCTGGGTTACAAGAGCCAGCAGTCGCCGCTGCCCCTGCTGTGCCTGGTCCAAGTGCCCCTGTTGCAACAACCAGGGCTGGACGAGAACAAAAGTAAGTTGTTCACATTAAATTTTTAATGTATTGCAGAGATTTGTTTTATTATGCCTTTCAACTTTCATTACTAATGCACTTTTCTATTTAAATTAATTTCTGCAGGCCAAACAGTAGGTACAATGATTTCGCCGCTGAAGTTGAAGAGCAACCCATTGCTAAGAAGCAAAAGTAGGAAAAGTATTGTATGCCTTTGATTTTATTGTATGTTGGCTATTGCACTAGCTGTACATGGCTGTAGCATCTCTAATTTAGTCTTCTCTAATTAATTTCTTTTTTTTGTGTAGGGTTCCTGCGCCAACCACGAGGAAAGAAAAATTGACCGATGAAGAGGTATGAATTCTTAGTATTTCCTTTTTGTTGTTGTTGTTGTGTTTCGTTACATAGGCTGTACTACCTATTTCCTGGCCTGGTGCACGTTTCCAGCTATTTTTATTGATTTTTATTTTCCACCTAATCTCTCCCATCCCCCGCTCCACCCCCCTTTGAGAGGCTCGGAAGGGTGGTGGTGTTAAAATTGAAGATCATAATTTCCCCTGAAACTTGGTGCCTAGGGGTTTTCGAGGGTGCTGAGTTTGCCTGTCTTGTTGTTTTTTCCTTTCTAGGCTGTTTTAGTCAAATAGTGGTGGTGGCGGCGGGATGCTCTTTTCTCGCTCTACCTCGGTATTTGCTTTTTGCCCGTTTTCAGCTTCGTTTTTTGTTACTACTACCTTTTACTATCTATTTCCTGGCTTGGTGCACGTTTCCAGCTATTTTTATTGATTTTTATTTTCCACCTAATCTCTCCCATCCCCCGCTCCACCCCCCTTTGAGAGGCTCGGAAGGGTGGTGGTGTTAAAATTGAAGATCATAATTTCCCCTGAAACTTGGTGCCTAGGGGTTTTCGAGGGTGCTGAGTTTGCCTGTCTTGTTGTTTTTTCCTTTCTAGGCTGTTTTAGTCAAATAGTGGTGGTGGCGGCGGGATGCTCTTTTCTCGCTCTACCTCGGTATTTGCTTTTTGCCCGTTTTCAGCTTCGTTTTTTGTTACTACTACCTTTTACTATCTATCGCCTGGCCTGGTGCACGTTTCCAGCTATTTTTATTGATTTTTATTTTCCACCTAATCTCTCCCATCCCGCACTCATGCTCATGATAAGTTGGTTGTTGCTTTGAAACATTTCTTTCTTTTCAACAGAGTTACTCATTCATGGTATTCCCTTCTTTTTGCCTGCAGAATGAACAATTGAAGAAATTTATTCTAGAGGCGCACGAGGAGAAGTCTAAAGCAACAAAAAACGCCTCAGGGTACCGGCTCCTCGCCCGAACCAAGATGTTCAATGCCTACGCTACCGATCCTGAGCATCTTGCCCGTATCAAACGCGTGCTGCATACCGATCAAACAATCACCACTAAGGTGGAAAGCTTCTTTGGTAATGAAGGCACTGCTAGTGAGTACTCCAGGCAACACTTGCTGTTTCTTTTCTCTTCCCATCGCTCCTTCTTTTGCTAACTATTATTTGTACCTTCATTGTACCTTCACTTGTCTCTTGCAGGTTTCCCACACGTCAAGGAAGCTGCAGAGGCTAATAAAAAAGAAGAAGAAGAGGAAGCAGCTAAAGCTCAAGAGAAGAATGCGATTGGTTGCTTTGGCGCCCCTGGGCATGGCCAGACGGGAGTTGAATTGTTGAGTTGGATATCTAAATTCAAAAATGCTTTCATGGAGAATACCAGCGAAAATGAATTCAAATTTAGACCTGGGGTGGAAGAGGCTCAAGTGCACGCTTTGGCGGATAGGGTAGACATGTGGATCGCGAACCACAAGAGTCCAAGCTATCTTCCCAGCTTTAAAAATTTCAAAGCAGACCTCCATTTAGCTTTCCAGGAAACTTTTGCCTCTTAACATATTGAAATTCTATTTATAACCATTAAATTAAGGTTTTCAATTTATCAAGAGGGATTTTAGCACCGTTAAAGTAGCTTTATAGCACTGTAAAGTCAAAGAATAGTGAAATATGTTTGAGAAACTCAGAAATGACTCACGTCCGCTGGTGAGTAGCTACATTTGCTTTTGTTTCGCCTTGCAAATCTGCATTTGTCACGTAAAGTATTTAATTTCAAGTATCCAAGTGATTTATTCAAGTATTACAAGTCTAAAGACAAGTTAATAGTCATTAAAAGGAAAATCAAGCAAGAAAAAATAGTTACACAGGAGACAGTTTGCATTTTAACCGCTCTGTCGTCTCATTATGAATACACATTAAGCGGCTTTGCTCAATCGAATGCACAGCCAATTTCCCTTTCATAATACGGATCATTCTGTTATTTTCATATTTATCCTTGACTGGGACAGTATCCGACCTGTTGGCTTCGTTCTTTGCATCTATTTTAGATGTAAACCACTCCAGTTTAGAGGCGACCAACTCTCGCCTCTCCTCGCACCAATTAAAAAGACGCACAACTTCCTTCTTTAACATCTCTACCTCTTCCACTGTACGCTGCAATTGATTTTGGCGGCGTGGTAGCGCAGGGCAAAGTGTCTTTGGGCAGACTCGCTGCCATTGGCCCCTGCCGGCAAGGTGCCACCATCTCCCTCCGGCCGGTTCCATGGGAAATTGCGGTTAAAAGCATCCTCTAACCGCTGAGCCGTCAAAGTGGTTCTCGGTGTGTCAGTTCCATAGGCTTCCCAAGTAAAATAAAACTTCAACAATTCTCCAATGTTCTTTCCCATACTAGTTAAACGGACATTAGCTTTTTTGGCATTGTGACCGCTCTCAACACGAGGCATATTTTTTATCAATACCGCTCTTTTGAATACCTGATTTTCAACGAGGAGAGCATATTCTTGCATAAAATGCTTGCTTAGCTCTTGTAAGGCAACCCTGTACTCTTGGCTATCCACTGCCCAATCTGTCCCAAGCGGCAAGCCTAGCTGTGCCTGATATGTTGCCTTGAGACGCTTCAATCTCTGCTTTTTAGTATCGTCAGTGACAGCACCATGCGCATGTATATCTGTGTTCCTGGGCATCAACAGTGGATACAAACCTTTATCTTCATCCATATTATCCAATGAACGCAGCTTCAGCAGCACTTCAACATATTTTGCACCGACACTCAAAGCAGCAGCAGGGGCCGTAGTGGAGGAGTCCAAGAATGGCAAAGCAGCCTCAAGGTCTTTAACCCCATGGGTTGCTGCTCAGCTTTCAAGTTAAAGATATCATTTTTAAATTCGTCTGCATGAGACAGCAAGTGTGGAGGAAGAAAGTCAGAAAAGCAAAATCAACAAAAAAATAAAATAAAAAACCTGACGGCAGCAGAAAATCTAAAAGCACATCAGAAACGGCAAAGATGCGAAATACTCACCAACTTTTGTGTCTATTCTTGCTATTCGATCTGCCAGCATGGCAGGGAAACGCTCCTGCTTGCGCAGAGAGAGCAACCAAAGAAGACAGTTGTAATTATCCCACCAATGAGCACGCGTCATGTACCTGGCAATCTTGAAAAAAGGCTTAATTTCTGACCACAGAACTTCAGTTTGTTCCCCAACCCTTCTACCAACTCCTGCTGCATAAAGTGCACTATACACTAGCTGACATGCATGATTATGGTCAAAAGCATGCATCATAGGTAACAACATGTTAATGTCGTCAGCAGAAATTGGGAAGATGTCTTCCTTACTTAATTTATCAATCAATGCCTTGAAATCCAATGATAGACGTGACGCAAATATAGATGAATACTTGATACAGTTCGCGGAGGCAGCACAGCACACGGTTACCATAAATAAATCGCACGCAGAAGATCATCAATCGAGAGTTGAGCAAGCCTTCGAAAATGCTTGCAGGGACCACCCTTGTTGCCTTCTCACCAATTGTGGTGAAGGAGAAAATTGTTTATTATCGGGCGGGCATAATGTAGTTATTGTCGTGGATTTTGACCATCACTGCGCTTTAAAGATTCCAGTTTACCAATGCCGCCAATGCAAAATGAGAGTCACTGTTCACCCCTACGCAGTGGACTGTGTTCCTACTACTGCAACTGAGCACTGTCAAACATGGATAAGGAGATCTGTAGTGCATTTTTTCCGGGATCTGCATAAGAACAATGGCCTATCTGCTAATGGTAAGCTTCTTACCCTAAATAACCCTTCCGTAATCCAACGCCCCCACCTTGTTGGAGATTAACTTTTTATTTGCTGATTATTTTAAAATGACTGAGCTTTACTTTACATTACCCTATCCTAAGCATTTTTCATTCAATCCATGCAGCGTTTGTTCATGCTCTGAGTAACAGCGATAGGAGATTTGACCCTCAAGGTAGTACATTCACGGCCGACGACGGATCCCTCATTTCTTGCACCCTCAAGCCAGCACAGCTCATAACTGCCGATTTGGAGGCTTGGAAAGTAGAACACAAGGCCCATGAAATGAAATTAGTTGGTCAAGACCCGTTTGCGTACTGCCCAACTTGTTCCAAGAGCAATAGAGAAGCATTAACTGATGGTGAGTGTTTCTGCAAACATTTAACTAGTCTACATTGAACTGCAATTCAGCTGTCCACGTGTTCTTCCAACCCTATAAACATAATAACATGCAGTTAATATATATTGGTCGTTTACTTCTCTTCCTTGATCGCCCTTTTTCTTTTTGTAGGCACCCCTGTTCCACCTGTCCGCCTGAGCGTCATGACAGATGCTATGAATGCTGCTGATAGGTTCGCCGCTGCTGGGAGAAGGCAAAATGGCATTAAGCCTACGACGTCCTTGTTTTTGGGGGAGGCTGCTCAGCAGATTATGGATGAAACCGAGTCTGGTGCTCTGGCTAAAAATGCTGAAAGAGGTGCTAAAGCCGCTGCCGCTGCTGCTGCTGGAGAGGAGGGGCCATGTACTACAGCGCTCCACTGCAACAGAGAATCCATAAAACAGAAGCGCGGTGAAATGGACATCGTGGGAACTGTAGCTATCGTATGCCCTCACATATTTCCTGGCTTGGGGTGTTGTATTCCAATGACAACGCCCGAGAACCACCACTACTATGATGTACTTCTGGAATACTTATTACGTACCAGACCCGATACCAAGGATGTGTACCTGGACTTGATGTGCCGCTATCGTGGACGTTTCAAGGCATTGATTGATAAATTAAGTAAGGAAGACATCTTCCCAATTTCTGCTGACGACATTAACATGTTGTTACCTATGATGCATGCTTTTGACCATAATCATGCATGTCAGCTAGTGTATAGTGCACTTTATGCAGCAGGAGTTGGTAGAAGGGTTGGGGAACAAACTGAAGTTCTGTGGTCAGAAATTAAGCCTTTTTTCAAGATTGCCAGGTACATGACGCGTGCTCATTGGTGGGATAATTACAACTGTCTTCTTTGGTTGCTCTCTCTGCGCAAGCAGGAGCGTTTCCCTGCCATGCTGGCAGATCGAATAGCAAGAATAGACACAAAAGTTGGTGAGTATTTCGCATCTTTGCCGTTTCTGATGTGCTTTTAGATTTTCTGCTGCCGTCAGGTTTTTTATTTTATTTTTTTGTTGATTTTGCTTTTCTGACTTTCTTCCTCCACACTTGCTGTCTCATGCAGACGAATTTAAAAATGATATCTTTAACTTGAAAGCTGAGCAGCAACCCATGGGGTTAAAGACCTTGAGGCTGCTTTGCCATTCTTGGACTCCTCCACTACGGCCCCTGCTGCTGCTTTGAGTGTCGGTGCAAAATATGTTGAAGTGCTGCTGAAGCTGCGTTCATTGGATAATATGGATGAAGATAAAGGTATGTATCCACTGTTGATGCCCAGGAACACAGATATACATGCGCATGGTGCTGTCACTGACGATACTAAAAAGCAGAGATTGAAGCGTCTCAAGGCAACATATCAGGCACAGCTAGGCTTGCCGCTTGGGACAGATTGGGCAGTGGATAGCCAAGAGTACAGGGTTGCCTTACAAGAGCTAAGCAAGCATTTTATGCAAGAATATGCTCTCCTCGTTGAAAATCAGGTATTCAAAAGAGCGGTATTGATAAAAAATATGCCTCGTGTTGAGAGCGGTCACAATGCCAAAAAAGCTAATGTCCGTTTAACTAGTATGGGAAAGAACATTGGAGAATTGTTGAAGTTTTATTTTACTTGGGAAGCCTATGGAACTGACACACCGAGAACCACTTTGACGGCTCAGCGGTTAGAGGATGCTTTTAACCGCAATTTCCCATGGAACCGGCCGGAGGGAGATGGTGGCACCTTGCCGGCAGGGGCCAATGGCAGCGAGTCTGCCCAAAGACACTTTGCCCTGCGCTACCACGCCGCCAAAATCAATTGCAGCGTACAGTGGAAGAGGTAGAGATGTTAAAGAAGGAAGTTGTGCGTCTTTTTAATTGGTGCGAGGAGAGGCGAGAGTTGGTCGCCTCTAAACTGGAGTGGTTTACATCTAAAATAGATGCAAAGAACGAAGCCAACAGGTCGGATACTGTCCCAGTCAAGGATAAATATGAAAATAACAGAATGATCCGTATTATGAAAGGGAAATTGGCTGTGCATTCGATTGAGCAAAGCCGCTTAATGTGTATTCATAATGAGACGACAGAGCGGTTAAAATGCAAACTGTCTCCTGTGTAACTATTTTTTCTTGCTTGATTTTCCTTTTAATGACTATTAACTTGTCTTTAGACTTGTAATACTTGAATAAATCACTTGGATACTTGAAATTAAATACTTTACGTGACAAATGCAGATTTGCAAGGCGAAACAAAAGCAAATGTAGCTACTCACCAGCGGACGTGAGTCATTTCTGAGTTTCTCAAACATATTTCACTATTCTTTGACTTTACAGTGCTATAAAGCTACTTTAACGGTGCTAAAATCCCTCTTGATAAATTGAAAACCTTAATTTAATGGTTATAAATAGAATTTCAATATGTTAAGAGGCAAAAGTTTCCTGGAAAGCTAAATGGAGGTCTGCTTTGAAATTTTTAAAGCTGGGAAGATAGCTTGGACTCTTGTGGTTCGCGATCCACATGTCTACCCTATCCGCCAAAGCGTGCACTTGAGCCTCTTCCACCCCAGGTCTAAATTTGAATTCATTTTCGCTGGTATTCTCCATGAAAGCATTTTTGAATTTAGATATCCAACTCAACAATTCAACTCCCGTCTGGCCATGCCCAGGGGCGCCAAAGCAACCAATCGCATTCTTCTCTTGAGCTTTAGCTGCTTCCTCTTCTTCTTCTTTTTTATTAGCCTCTGCAGCTTCCTTGACGTGTGGGAAACCTGCAAGAGACAAGTGAAGGTACAATGAAGGTACAAATAATAGTTAGCAAAAGAAGGAGCGATGGGAAGAGAAAAGAAACAGCAAGTGTTGCCTGGAGTACTCACTAGCAGTGCCTTCATTACCAAAGAAGCTTTCCACCTTAGTGGTGATTGTTTGATCGGTATGCAGCACGCGTTTGATACGGGCAAGATGCTCAGGATCGGTAGCGTAGGCATTGAACATCTTGGTTCGGGCGAGGAGCCGGTACCCTGAGGCGTTTTTTGTTGCTTTAGACTTCTCCTCGTGCGCCTCTAGAATAAATTTCTTCAATTGTTCATTCTGCAGGCAAAAAGAAGGGAATACCATGAATGAGTAACTCTGTTGAAAAGAAAGAAATGTTTCAAAGCAACAACCAACTTATCATGAGCATGAGTGCGGGATGGGAGAGATTAGGTGGAAAATAAAAATCAATAAAAATAGCTGGAAACGTGCACCAGGCCAGGCGATAGATAGTAAAAGGTAGTAGTAACAAAAAACGAAGCTGAAAACGGGCAAAAAGCAAATACCGAGGTAGAGCGAGAAAAGAGCATCCCGCCGCCACCACCACTATTTGACTAAAACAGCCTAGAAAGGAAAAAACAACAAGACAGGCAAACTCAGCACCCTCGAAAACCCCTAGGCACCAAGTTTCAGGGGAAATTATGATCTTCAATTTTAACACCACCACCCTTCCGAGCCTCTCAAAGGGGGGTGGAGCGGGGGATGGGAGAGATTAGGTGGAAAATAAAAATCAATAAAAATAGCTGGAAACGTGCACCAAGCCAGGAAATAGATAGTAAAAGGTAGTAGTAACAAAAAACGAAGCTGAAAACGGGCAAAAAGCAAATACCGAGGTAGAGCGAGAAAAGAGCATCCCGCCGCCACCACCACTATTTGACTAAAACAGCCTAGAAAGGAAAAAACAACAAGACAGGCAAACTCAGCACCCTCGAAAACCCCTAGGCACCAAGTTTCAGGGGAAATTATGATCTTCAATTTTAACACCACCACCCTTCCGAGCCTCTCAAAGGGGGGTGGAGCGGGGGATGGGAGAGATTAGGTGGAAAATAAAAATCAATAAAAATAGCTGGAAACGTGCACCAGGCCAGGAAATAGGTAGTACAGCCTATGTAACGAAACACAACAACAACAACAAAAAGGAAATACTAAGAATTCATACCTCTTCATCGGTCAATTTTTCTTTCCTCGTGGTTGGCGCAGGAACCCTACACAAAAAAAAGAAATTAATTAGAGAAGACTAAATTAGAGATGCTACAGCCATGTACAGCTAGTGCAATAGCCAACATACAATAAAATCAAAGGCATACAATACTTTTCCTACTTTTGCTTCTTAGCAATGGGTTGCTCTTCAACTTCAGCGGCGAAATCATTGTACCTACTGTTTGGCCTGCAGAAATTAATTTAAATAGAAAAGTGCATTAGTAATGAAAGTTGAAAGGCATAATAAAACAAATCTCTGCAATACATTAAAAATTTAATGTGAACAACTTACTTTTGTTCTCGTCCAGCCCTGGTTGTTGCAACAGGGGCACTTGGACCAGGCACAGCAGGGGCAGCGGCGACTGCTGGCTCTTGTAACCCAGCTGCTTCAGCCATTTCTGGCGCAGCAACGCTAGCAATACCCACAGTAGTAATCACAGTGGCAGAAGATGGATTTGCTAGGAGCATACTCTCTGTACCTGGATGCTCTCCGGCCTCAGCAACTGGCCCAGTTGCTGTAGGCTGAGCTGCCACGGCATTGGCGTCTTTCTCGGCAACATCTCCAACTGCTGCTGCAGCAACAATTTCGTGTCCAGTTTGCCCCCCATTCAAAAGCTCCGAGGGAATGTTTCCAGCTGAATCCGGTTGTTGTTCACCTAGAGCATCAGCTTCTTCACCAGATTGGAGGTCCAGCTGTGGTGCCTGGCCCCTGCGGGGGCGAGGACCTCTTACCGGAGAAGTTGCACAATCTCCTTCTTCCTCTGCAACATAGAATAGTAAAATTATGCATTAAGTTTCCAAGAAATCACAACAAAACAAATAAACGAATACGTTACTGTGTGATAGTAGTGCACGAGCTATGATAAATTAGGTACATACCTCCATCAATACCAGTTTTCTCGCCGCCATCAGCTGAAAATAACAAGTCTTCTTCTCCTTGCATTCTTGATGCGACTGGACGACCGGCTTGATTAGAAGAAACAGGAAGCTTCCTTCTGTTCTTTAACTTTGCTTTTTTCTCTGCACATTGGGGCACTGGGACGAGTTAACAACTGGGAGCAGCGGAGATCAAGATCAATGCAGGAAGTGTTTGAATAGTGGTGCACCTCTCTTTTTCCTCAATTTCTGCAGTATGCCGGAAAATAGCTCATACTGTTTGCGGGAGAATATCCCTTCTTCCACAGCCAAGCTGAGGGCCTTGCTGTGGTCCTCTGGATCGCAATTCGAGCCATCAGGAACGATGAACTGTGCACTTGGATTGCGATCTTTTTCACGGAAGGATTCCTGAATAAAATCCCTCAAAGCAATTTCCCACACAGGATCGTTGCTGATCTGACGGAGATCGGCTACATGCCAATGAGCAGCTCGAAAAGCACTCCCAACCATGAAAACCATGTTGCAGTTTCTATAATTCTTAGCAAAGTCCCTTGCTCGGTTGCGCAACCTGATGGCCTTCTTGTATATGATCTGAGAAAGAGGAACCCCTGTCGATTTTGCTTCCTCTTCGGCATCAGGCTCTTCTTCATCCTCAACTTCTTGTTCAATCCTCCTAATTTGCTCTTCTGTTAATTCCGCCATCTCCAGCGCTGCAAGGCTATCCATTATGTTTAGAAATGTATTTTAAAAGGTTATATGCAAAAAACTGTGCGTAAAATGGCTGTTCCTGGCTTAAAGGCTTTTCCGAGTTTCTAAAATGGCTATTCTCGATAGCCGGGAAGCGGCTATTCTAATCGGGTGACTTACCTGTCAGCTCGAAGAAGCTCTGCCGGGAACCGATAAAGCTCTCCTGTGTTGAATTCGATTTCTAAAGCCTGGAAATAATACACTATTTAGAGTTAGATATTGTGTATATGTAAAGGATCAGTGTGGATTCATATCACTGTCTAGATTACGTTGCTTGTAAAGTGGCGGGGCGGCCAACGGCAGCGGCAACATCCCGAAATGAGGTGTTAAAAATTGGATAGTCCACGATGTTAAACTGAAGTGTGCAATATATCCAAGCGTACCTTCGCTTTATTATCCAAGGTAACTGCAGTCGCCCATACGTTGGTTTGAGAGCTTAGATTTGATCTGAATTGTGTCACAAGGTGGGTAATGACTTTCAAGTCTTTGGCTCTAACCAGCGCTCTTTGCATGTTCCGATGAGTCAGGAAAATATTTTCAGATTTTAACGTCTATTTTGCAGAGCTTCTAGGATGCTTTGTCAACGACCTGCCTCTCAGATCTCTGAAACGAGAAACGACCTGCAAATTTCACTATTGCTAGCTTGAGAGACAAAAATAAATTGGTGAGAGAGACTGCCAAAAGGCCTCGTTTAGCCCCTCTGTACAATTGGGGCTAAAAACCTGCCCAGAGAGACAATTTTGTGGCGCTCTATCTGAAGCTGATTCTGAGGATTGATCAGCGATCAGGAAGACCTCTTCTTTAAAAAAACAAGAGAGGCGCTTGCCATCAGAGCCAGAGATGAGTGTTTACTATTCTTTTTAGACAGGGCAGCTCTTTATATGGCTTTCTAGCCTGCCCCGAGTATTTCCCCGACTGCTTGCCCGACCATCTGCCCCGGCTTTTTGCTCGAGCTTCTATGAAGCAGTGTACATTTTTAAGGCAACTGAAGAGCTCAGCCGATGCGTATATGCTCGTGGAGCTCCAATGGCGAGAGCAGGCGCGCGCGCTGTCCCTGATGTTTTCCTATGCCCCTTTGCCGCCCCGGGCAGGCGGTGCTTTTGCCGGAGAGTTTCAAGGAGACTACCACGGGGCGATGCTTGCAACTAGAAGACGCGCAGACCCTATCTGAGGATGACACAGCATCAATGGGGACCATTAAAGTCTCAGAAGATAAAGACAGGCTCGAAGAGGCAGCCTCAGTGAAGTTCTTGGTGGTCGGGGACTCTGGCGGTGATTTGAACGAAGGTTCTGGTGAGCGGTTTGAAGAGAGAACAGTCGATGCTCTTTGCCTTCGGGAGGCAGTTTCAGTTCTGTATACCTTGTATTGTTACATCGCATGTGCTACTCAGGTGAAGCATTGTCGAGTAGAAAAAAAAACAAAGGATGGACATAGAAGAGGAAATTTAATTTTTAGTTTTTTCAACATTAGAGACCCCGATGCTGAAGATAAGAAACCAGAGTGAGGTACATGATCAATCAGGCGTGGAGGCGTATCAGCACGTGGTCTAGTTCTCGTCCAAAAACGCATACCCATTAAATTTCTGGGGTCCGCCAGCTGGGCCTGCCGGTGATGCAGGCCTGTACCAACTGCCAGGTGACCCCAAAGGTCTTGTTCACGAACCAGACTGGGCGCAACTCGAGGATGCATACGATGGTGCATCCTTTGGTGATGGAATCGAGGCTCACCAGCTCCTTGGCCTCGTTGTAGAATTCTGGGGTGGATACCCCCTTGGCGACGGGAATCTTGATCTTCATGGTGGGGCTATACCTTGGATCCTTCGGCTGCTTAACCAGGGGGCGGTATATTTCATTGAGCACTTCCTTGGACATAGGCTTGCCAAACCAGGAGCAGGAGAAATGGGTAAGCACAGATCTTGAAGATGCGGTGAAGAGTGGTCTTTGGCCTAAAAGGTTTTCAAAGATTGGGAGCAGTCGGTCCCCGGCAGCTTGGACAAAAGGAAATTACAAAACTGTGTTAAGGGAAGTTGCTCTTGCAAAGGAACACAAGCATGCAGTTTCTTTTGAGAAATTGCAAGATGCGATGAGCGAAGAGACGCGCTATTGTCAATGGTGGAATGGAACCTTGTGGCGTTGCGAAGAAAATCTAGCTGGGCTAAGGATTTGCCCGAAACTCTCTTTACTGACTTAAATGATACGATGCTGGTGACTATGCCTTCTCCTGTAGATTTGTATTTCGTATTGAAAATGTATGAAGCTGGTGAGCTCGATGCAGCATCTACTGATGAAAAACAATAAAAAAAATTTAGAGACGCTTTTAAGAGTGTTTTTTTTCCAGCGTCGTAGTTGAGCAACCTTGTTGAATTTTAGTTTTCGTACCTTTCTTTTTTCCTTTTTGCTTTGCTTTGTACCCCTTTCTCTTTCTTGTATGATCTGTAAAGCGTTTTGTAACGCCTTGAATAGAGTTTGTGTCTCTAGCCTTCCATCCAGCGTTGCTAGCAGCGGTGGTGGCTAGAGGGCGGCGGTGAGAAACAGGCTGGATTTTCTCAAGCCAGCAGCGACTGAGCCAAAAGCACAGCGAGCGTCTCAGGAAATGCTCAAAAAGGCGTATAATATTTCCATCTCCCAGCCCTTCTCCCAGCCTCGCTTTCTCATCTCCCACGCAACATTTAGCTATTCAATAGCTAACAAGTTGTTAGCAAGAAAGTTTATTAACCCTCCTGCAGTTCCCTATTACAGCTAAGCTCTGGTCAAAATACTATTGTATATTATTTTATATTAGTAGGGAAGGATTCGGCGGCGCCACAAACCTTAGATTTAATTAGCATTTTTGATCAAAATCGTTTTTTTACACATAAAATTGCAACAATAAATTAATTTAATCCAGAAAATACATACCTAGTATTAGCGACATGCAATCGAAAAGGACGCAAATGCCACTTGTGTGCCATGGGCACACGCGGCCCATTGTAGACCTTAAATTTAGGTGCGTTCAACTTTTGATATACAGTGCTCCTTTGGACAATACTAGCGACACTTTGCTCCCCTTAAGCATACGCCAACTGATCTAAGAGGCACCCACTTTCTTATCTCCGCATTCTTTACAGCCCCGTCACACCCGACGGCTTTTTCCTAACGAGTGCAAGCAAGGATGGCCAACCAATGCTTCGTAACGGCTCAACAGGCGATTGGATCGGTACCTTTCAAGGCCATAAAGGTGCAGTATGGGCCTGCATTCTCAACGACACCGCCTTTGTAGCTGCTACTGCTTCTGCAGATTTTACAGCTCGTGTTTGGAATGCTGTCACCGGCGATGAAGTTCACCAATTTCCTCATAAACACATTGTCCGAACAGCTGCCTTTGAACGGGGCCCTACCGCTACACGGCTTCTTACAGGTGGTGCAGAGAAACTTATCAGAATATTTGATCTCGCCCGTCCAGAAGCACCCCCACAGATCCTTCCAGAAGCATCTGACAACATTCGGTGTACAGCATGGGCTCACGATAATACTGTCTTACTTGTTTCTTACCTGGATAAGCCCAATATAGATATCTGGGATGTGCGTAGTGGCTCAGGGGTAGTTAAAACCTTGGAAACCAAGGGTACAGTGACCAGCATTGAAGTAGGTGATGGAGACCGATGGATTGTTACAGCTGATGGATCAAATGTAGATTTCCGCGATGGTGCATCGTTTGATCTTAAGAAACAGCATAGTATTTCAGAGTACGAAGTAGAGACTGCGAGTTATTGTCCAGAAAGAGGGAGATTTGTAGCTGCGGGTACTGATATGTGGGTGCATCTTCACGATTTTGAATCTGGCGACGAGGTAGAAAGCGGAAGGGGGCATCACGGTCCAGTACATTGTGTACGATTTGCGCCTGGTGGAGAGACCTATGCATCAGGGAGTGAAGATGGGACTATAAGAATTTGGCGGACTGATTTTGTCAATCAAGGAGCTGCACCGGCACTGGCGCAGAATGGTATCGCCGCGTAACGCTAATTAGAATTTTTACAAATTTCATACATCATATAGTTGTTTTATAGGGAGATTGATTTATTCTTTTTCCATTGTCACAGTAACAGGCAAAAATAAAGAGAAAGCTTCAATGATTCTTTATTTATTCTTAACGAAATTCAATCATTTAGTATTCATATACTCAAAGTCGATTAAAAACCAACCGCCAACATCTCTCTAGGATTGGAGAGATCACTTTGTCTAATCAATTATTTTAGCCAAAATTTTCCATTTATTTCAATTATAGTATCTTTATATTTCTATTGTGACGATGAGAATCCCATGTTTTGTCTCCAACGAGGACTTGATTTATATCTCTGCCCATTATGTGCCATTAACAACATAAACCGCTGCCACTTGTCAAAATACGATGGCGACATCATCTCTGGAGTGAGCCTTAAGAAAGTGAAATTTCTCATTGGAGGCAGTCTCGCATCAGCATTAAGAACGGAACTTAGCCCTCCTCCTGCAGTACTGGGAGGAGGGGAGCCTGAACCTGACAGCTGTTGTTGGGCGTTGGCTGGCGGCATGGATGTATCGAATGAGGACGACTTTGGTGGTTGTGGTGGTTGCATTCCAGTATTAGTATCATCACTAAGAGAGGGGTTATTGTACAGATCTTGTGCACTACCACCACCACCACCGCCGCCCCCGTCACTCGTCTTATTGAAACCTCCACCACCACCGCCACCACCATCACCTTGCTGTAACGGGGTGCCCCAGGGTTGTGTATTATATACCACCCGTTGTAGCGCTACCTCATTAATCACATTCGGCATGAAACATGGTAGCGCATTCTCACCTCCAACGTGGACCCCCACGGCTGCTGCAGATTCTCGAACTTGCCGTAAGAGCCCCTCTGGGCCGCACAGAGCTTCAGGGGGATGCTGAGAATCGCACATTTCAACACATGTAAGGGTTAAACTCGCACCATGACGGGCACACAGGCTGACTATAGCATCATAGCCACTACCGCCGTCACAATTGTAATACCCGGCAGTTACCTCTGCAGCATGACTTCGAGTTCTATACCACCAATGCACTCCAGCAATTTTCAGAGTGATACCTACAGGCGGGCCTGATGGAGAGGGCCATGTCCAGTCTTCCAGAGCATTCAAGCCTTCAGAAACAGAAGAAGAGCGGAAGGAAGCAAAGCTGGGGGGTCGGGAGACCCCACCTCCACCACCACCTGCTGTTACCGTACCAAAACTACCACCACTGCCCAAACCAGCACCAGTACTAATAGTACTAATAGGCAGAGGGGCTCCAGATAACGAGGGAGGCGCACTGCCAGGGCCACGAGTAGGAGAAGGGGATGGCGGCATCGGCAAGCTACTCGCTTTTTCAAGACCTCCAGAGGTAGTAGACGCAAGTGGAGGTAAACCACCACTACCGCTACCACTACCACTGCCTCCCCCATTGTTAAGAGCTCCATTGCCACCACTACTAATACCAAGGCCTTCTAAACTGCCTACACTTGCCCCTCTTCGTTGAGAAATCGAACTGGCGTTGCTTCCCTGTCTCCAGGGTCCACCTTCAGAGAGATCACCCCCACTATCTCCGCTGCCTCCACTACCAACAAGCCCTCCACCACCAGTACCACTCGTGGACACAACGTTGAAGACAGATCCCGCAGCTGCCAGCATCCTCTCTCCGTGTTCAAGTAACGCTTGACTGTACCAGCTTAGAAAGAATCTCCCGTACTCTGTATCCCATCTCCCGCCCCATCCACGGAAGAAACCAGTCTCCTCAGGCCCGGAATTATACGTACCTGCATCGTGGGGACCTGCATTGCCCCATTCTGGACGACCGACCGCCACCGCCGCTCTGGCTAAACTCGCTAGTGCTCTTCTATCATAGCATTGGAACTCTCCTATGCCAGGAAAACGCCATCCATTGGGTTCAGGATATGAAGGGAACCGAAGCTCTCCACAAGGTCCACTACCGACGACCACTTCTTCTATTAACTTACCAAGATCAGGTTTAAATTCTTCCCGGAATGCTCGCATGAAGTCCACATAACACTGCATCGCTGACCTTCCTTTGAGTAACCCAGGCTCTTCTGCTGCAAATAGAGAGATACATTCTCTATTACGTTGACCAGGAGTTAATTCTCTCGGTCGATCAGTGAAAAAGATGTCGGGATCACGTTCACCTGCTGAGACAACCCAGCCTGGTAAAGGGACTTCTGCATTGTCCCCCACATTGCCTCCACACGCATGGAAGGCCATAACTACTTGTAGCTTTAATCCTAGAGAGGAAAGGAGATCGAAAAGTTGTCGATAGCCTGACCAATCATATCGACGAGGTCTTCGCTCGACTCCAGCCCACCATACGTCTACAGCAACGCCGTGAATGCCTGAGTCTTGGAGTTGTTGTAAGGCAGCAATGAACCACCTGGAGGCCGCGTATTTGAAAACTCCATCAGCGTTGACGGTATCTAATGGGAGCATGACAAAGACAGGGACGTTGTCTGCTGGTGGATTAGGTGATGGTGGGGTTTCTACGACGCCTAGAGTAGGAGAAGGTGCAAGAACTGTAGGAGAAGGAGTGTTGTTGTTGTTGTTGCCGTCGCCAATTTGTTGGCCGTTTTCACCACCATGAGGGCTGCTAGCGTTTGCTACAAACATTGAAGTATCTCTAATAGTATCCATTGTGTTGATGATAATCGTTGAAAAAAGAAGAGCTTTGCTTCTACTTCTAGAACTAGAGAGAGGGAGGCTAGGCCGAGCCCGAGCCCGAGCCCCAAGAGGGGTGGGCCTAGAGCTTGAAGTTGTAGCTCGAGTGCTGCGCGATAACCGTAAAGGATGATATGCGGAATAAAATAAGAGATTTAATTGGCTTGTTAGATGGCAAAGAGAACCGCAGGGAACGGTGATCATGAAAGCATCGCGTTAGGAAACCGGCATCTTTGTTCGGGGACGCCTCTGAATGAAACAGATAGCTGCAAGACAGCAAGATTGGCTCAATTCAAGATTAAAGATATAAAACCATCAATACGTTATGGATGCATCTTGCGTCCAAAGCTCAACTAAAGCCCTCCACCGCCAATAATTTAGAATTCGAACTTGTAGTGCCCCCTCCCTATGTGTACATCGCGGCACTAGGTTTTCTTTAACTCTATTCTACTCGTAATTTCTAGATAAATAATGGCCTGACAGCACTGTGAAGGAAATCTGCTGGTAATTTACAGGAGATAATCCCCGATAGCTTGGCTCGCAGCAGCGTTTCTATTCTGCTGCTATTTTTTTAAATAGACTTTCCGCCTTTGGACGCTGTCCCGAACATGTTTGAAGGATATTTATTATTTTTTTCGTTTATCTCGCAGAATGAGCTTCTCTAATTTTCCAAAGGGAAGCAACGTACTAAAGACTAACGCAGCAAGCTGCGTGGGTTTGTATTAATCTTTAATCGACTGGATTTTCTAATTTTCTAAAACTCGCTATTTATTGTTTTTTTACACCAATATTATGACTGCAACAGGCAAAATGCATACCCGGCAAGATATAAAACGGACACAATACTACTTTGCATTATTAATTAATAAAAAGAAACAGCTCCTTGTAAAATTCTCCTCCTCCAAAATATTCAAAAATCGCCAACGGTCCCAACAAAAAATTTAATATTACTGCCATCAATCTCTATCTGGAAGCTAAAGAAGGTTCGCAACAGCATATACTAGACCCTTAAGACCCGATATTCTTTAAGAATCGAGGAATAAGAAGGAAAAAGGACCTTGATCTCAATAACAAAACAAAGAGCGCGCTATACCCATATAAATGATAATGACATGAAAGAAAAACGGACAAGGCGCAAGAGTAGGGAAGAAATCCAGAATAAGAAAACCAAAAGTGTTTTTTTTTCTATTCAGAAAATTTCCTACACTTCATTCCTTGCATAGAAAATGACGTGAGATTTCAAATTATCTATTCAAATCGAATAGAAGAAAATTTTGAGATTCCACAGCGACATGCGTTGGAGAGAAAAAGGACGGAATTAATTTTTTAAAGGTGTTTTGAATTAATTGATTCAATGGAAGACACAAAAAGGGGGAGTTTGTCCCTGAGTATTAGTTGAATTATGCAGCAAGGTAGGTATCTACCGAGCTACATAGACAAACATATATACTCGGAAATCAAAATCGATAAAGTACTAAACAGGTGGGTGAATCGACCGGGAAAAAAAAATCAAAAAAGAAAGTTGTTTGAATGGGGGGTGTTTTGAAAAAAGAAATATGTCGATCACCGGAAAAGAATTCGGTTTTGGATGTAGTATATGAGGGTATATACTGCAGAAGAAAGGAAGAGGAAAGGAAACAAAAAAATCCAGCAAGAGGAGGAGAATATCTTCTTTGCCTAAATATTTTTAAAAAAAAATCCCGCTCCGTCTTTCTGAAAAGAATCATTTAAATCATGAACTGGCTGAATAGAAATGAAATTATCTTGTTTTTTCTATATAGAAAAACGAAATAGTAGTAGCGGTAGTATAGCCGATGGACACAGAAAGAATTCGTTTAAGAGTAAGACACCTAGAGAAACCTAAGCTAAGAACTACAAGGTACATTTACTCGACACCTTCGATCTTATCCTCGACCTGGCTGTACAACTCCCTCAAACGATCCAAAGCTTCAGGGCTAGCATCCCAGTATCCACGACCATTAGCCTCCAAGAAGGTAGCCACAAGTTTACGGAAAGAGTTGGGATTAGCATCCAACAAACGAGCAGCCATCTCCGGATCCTCGATGAAAGTGGCATTTGCCTCGTCGTAAACCCAGTTGTCAACCATACCTGAGGTGGCAGACCAGCCCATGGTGTTTGTAAGACGCTTTTGAATCTCACGGACACCTTCATAGCCACTGCTGAGCATACCTTCGTACCATTTAGGGTTAAGCAACTTGGTACGAGCATCCAAACGGACAGTTTCACCTAGAGAGCGAACCTGAGCGTTGGCGGTGGTGGTGTCCGCAATGAAGGCGGAAGGAGCTTTTCCATCGTTACGGAGACCCTGAACCAACTTGGTAGGATCGGAGTCGAAGTAATGGGAGACATCAGTGAGAGAAATCTCGGAAGAATCGAGATTCTGGAAAGTAACATCCACCTTCTTCATGGCAGAAACAAACGCCTCGCGGTTTGCTTCACCGCCAGCACCAGGGCGATCAGAGTTGAAGGCAAAGGACTTACGGGACATGTACATCTCTTGTAACTGGTTCTCATCTTGCCAAGACGAGTTCTCAACTGCCAAGTTGACGTTGGAAGAATAAGAGCCTGACGCGTTGGAGAAGACACGAGTGGCCGCTTCACGGAGGGACACGCCCTGCTCTTTAGCCTCGTCAATAGCGTGCTTGCGGACGAAATTCATCTCTAAAGGTTCATCCTGTTCAGCAGCAAGCTTGATAGCACGATCCAGCAAGTTCATTTGGTTGACAAACAAATCACGGAAGACACCAGAGCAGTTGACAACTACATCAACTCGGGGACGACCAAGTTCTTCGAGAGGAATAACCTCAAGCTTGTTTACGCGACCGAGAGCATCAGGAACGGGCTTAATGCCGACCATCATGCACACCTGAGCGAGGGATTCACCATAGGTCTTGATGTTATCAGTTCCCCACAAAACAACAGCAATGGACTCAGGGTACTTGCCACCATTGTCGAGCGCTTGACGTTCCAAAAGACGATCGACCACCTGTTTTGCGTTTTTAATAGCAGCAGCAGTGGGAATGGACTGAGGATCCAAGGCATGGATGTTCTTACCGGTAGGTAATACACCAGGGTTACGGATAGGGTCACCACCGGGACCAGGCTCAGTGTATTTACCTTCAAGAGCCTCACGGAGAGCACCAAGCTCGTTATCTTTCACGACCTGGGTCAAACAGAACTCGATATACTGGAAGAGAGTAACGAGCTCTAAGCGATCAGCAGAAGCGAATTCACCTCCTTCAAGGGCACGTACCCAAGGCTCCACACTAATTCCAAATGCTTTGGTAATCTCTGCAATCCAATTCTTACCAATACGACCATCAAAGCCAGTACGGTCATTTACAAACTCACGGACACATGCTCTGGTAGCCTGAGTAATACGCTGAAGTAAATCAACATCAGCAAGAACACCCTGGTTGTTACCGGAGTAGATTTGTTCGATATCACGGCCAATAGCACGGGCTAAGATACCGGGCATGCCCTTGATGGGAGGGTTGTTGTCAGGGCGATCGAGCTCTGCAATGTTGACCAGGGTGGCTATGGCCTCCTCAGCAGTAGGGGGGCATCCAACGATGTGGAGACCGCAAGGAAGGAGACGGGACTCAATTTCCATGAGTTTGCGGTAGACGTTACCAACCACAAGATCCTTTTGCTCAATGCTGAGCTCGGAGCAATCAGAGTCTCCAGCAGGGAGATCGACGTCTTTATCCAGATTGCATTGACGGGCAGTCTCGATGATGGTAGCGCAGATAGCGTTAGCACGGCCAGATTCACGCATTCCTTGGTAAGAGGAAATTAATTCCTTGAGCTCCTTGAGTCCCTTGTAGAGACCAGCGTTCTCAGCAGGGGGAGTCAAGTAAGAGATGGTGTTGGCATAAGAACGACGCTTAGCAATGGTAGCCTCAGAAGGGTTGTTGGCAGCGTAGTAGTAAAGGTTGGGGATGGTACCGATGAGAGAATCAGGGTAGCAGACACCAGACATACCGACTTGCTTGCCAGGCATGAATTCTAAAGACCCGTGAGTCCCAAAATGAAGAACGGCATCAGCACCAAAGATGGACTCCAAGAAAGTATAATAAGCAGCGAACCCGTGATGAGGGGAAGCAGAGCGGGAGAAAAGGAGTCTCATAGGGTCACCTTCATAACCGAAGGTAGGCTGCACACCGATGAAAACATTTCCGAATTGTTTTCCGAAAATGAGTAATTCTTGGCCATTGGTGTTCAAAGTGCCAGGAGGCTTACCCCAGTTCTCTTCCAAAGCTTCAGCATAGGGGCAAAGCTTTTGATATTCGTCAACAGACATCTTATAGGCGATGTTCATGTCAGCAGAGTTGAAACGAGCTTCTTCAGCATTGAGAATTGACTTCATGAGTAAATCCTCATTGGGAGGGAGCATGCCAACATCATAGCCATCCTTCTGAAGATCCTTGAGAACACGGTGGATAGAACCAAAGACATTCAAGTAGGCAGCAGTACCAACGTTACCCTTGTCAGGAGGGAAAGAGAACACAGTAATTGCCAACTTCTTCTGTGATTTAGGCTTGGAGGCAAGATTAGCCCATTTGATGGCACGAGCGCAGAGAGCATCGATACGATCAGGCAAAGAGTGAGACTTGCCAGTAGCAGAGTCACGTCCAGCAAAGACAATAGGCTCAATACCACCATCCAACTCAGGCAAAGCAACTTGAAGAGCAACCTGAACGGGATGCACACCAAGCTCAGAGTCCAACCACTCCTCAGTAGTTTGGAACACCAAAGGTAAAGACACCAAGTAAGGCACATTGAGAGATTTAAGAGCCTCGACAGCCTTGGGAGCATCCTGGCGAGCAGGGCCACCGACCAAAGCAAACCCAGTCAAAGAGACAACACAGTTGACGAAAGACTTTCCAGAGCCCAAGGGGTCATAGAAGAACTTCTTCACAGGGGAAGAGAAATCAAGACCACCGGCAAAGACGGGGACAACCTTGGCACCACGTGCTTCCATCTCGGAGACCACACCAGCATAGTGACCCTCATCGCCAGTGACGAGATGAGAGCGCTGGAGGACAAGACCGATGATAGGAGCATCCTTGGCGAAAGTCATGTCAGTACGGGTATCATACCAGTTGAGGTATTCTTTGATATCTTCATACATGCCAGAGGGGGCAAGAGGATGCCAGATGCCGACATCGGGGAAGACCTCGGGCTCAGCAGCAGTGAAGTCAAAGTTCTTGAGAGCAGGCATGTAGGCCTGAGCAGTGGAAAGAAGCAAGTTTTCCAAGTTTTCGGGATTGCCACCAAGCCAGTACTGGAGAGAGTTGACAAACTGGCGAGCGTCTTGAGCCTTGTCGCTGGGCAAGTACTTGAGCACCTTGGGAAGGGTACGGACAAGCTTGAGGAGACCTTCTTCAAAGTTATCGTTGTTCTGGCGAGCAGATTTAATGAAATCACCAATGATAGACTTGCTCTGGCCGAGCTGGCTCATGTTGAAGGTACCAAGCTTGTTCAATTTCATGACTTGAGGCATGGATGGGAAGATGAGGCAAGCATCTAAGGTGTCGCGGACAGGGTTAATGGCCTCAACAATCTTATCAGCAAGCTCTTCAATGAAAATTAAAGATCCGATAAAAATGTTGGCAGAAGCAACATCAGCCTTGAACGCTTCGAAATTCTTAGCGTCACGAAGTTCCTCCAAAAGGTAACCCACAATCTCAACGCACACCTCACTGCGCTTGGCATTGATGTTTTTCACAGCAGCGGCAAGACTGCTCTGGTACTGGGACTCGAGGACAACGTACACAACCTTGATCTTAGTGCGGCCCTTGATCTCGGGCACAATGCGGCGAGATTCAGGGTCAACGCTAGTGAAGCCACCGCCTGCAACAAAAAGGGAGCAAGTATAGACAATATGAAGGTTAGATAAGGGTGTAGGAGGACTAAAATGGGCAAATTTTGTAAATATACAACCCAGCTGTCACGTTATCCTTTCAGACGATTTGAGAGCCACAAGATCAATCAAACAAGAGTAACTGAGTGTAAGGCCCGATTGGGGCTCAAACCCGTTGACTGATGGCAGTTGATGGTCGATTGCAGCCTAGGGAATGAATATTAAAGCCCAACTTACCCATCATTCCAGAGCCAATGCTGATCTTCAAAGGTTCGTCTCCATTGGTGCTTCCTCCTACGGTGAGAGGAGCATCAAGGCCGGCGCTGGTAGCTTTGGATGATACCTGTAAGAACGAATTAAAAACGATTTAGCATCGATGCTAGCAAGAACAAAGCTACATTGATAATCTGATAATTTTAGTTCAGCTTTGAGATAAGATAATGCTTACCTTGCGAGGGGCATCACCCATAGCAGTCACCACGGTGCGCTTATTATAGCTCTGAAGTATTCAAAAGAAATGTAGAGTTTTAGGGCCTGTTTGGAGACAAATTTCCCAAATGATATCTTGCATGTCACCGAAAACATGGTGCACATTTTGGATTCTGTGAGTTCAAAATGCGATCCATTGCCGGGCGTAAAACATACCTTCACATTTCTGACATTGATACTGGTAGGCAGGCTACAGCCGGCCAAAGAGCGGGCCTGACCCTGCATGCTTATTTTGCTAGAACCTCGAGCAGCAAAGCAAATGAAAGCTGCCACAGCGGTTACAAGCTAGAATGAAAAGCTGAGAGATATTGTTATAATTTTTAGCGTTCCTAGTAACTTGTGGAAGCCCAAAATGGCCTCAAACTGAAAAGATATGAAGGATGCAACGGGATCAAATGCACATGCAACTATGCCTATGGTTTGAATAGCAATTAATTCGAGAATGGCCACCACTTTTAAAGTTATATATCAGATTTATTGTATATCAAGGTACTAGAATAGTCCTCAAACCCGATTTATTCCACTTTGAGCACTTGCCATCACCAATTGCGATTCAAACTTGTTTTTTTGTTTTTAAACAAAAATGGACCAAAACGTGGCTTTAGCAGTCATTAGTTCAATTCTAGGTGCTGTACTTGCCTATATCCTACTAATTATCATCATCGGTAACAATTCTGCCAAGTTAGCTCAACCTGCTGTCATAAAACTGGAGCCTCGTGGCTACACTAGAGCCGAGGTAGCCAAGCACAATCAAGAAGGAGACCTTTGGCTTATATTACGTGCTAGAGGTAGTGATAAACTACAAGTCTACGATCTTAGCACCTATGCCGACCAACATCCAGGGGGTGATGCTATTTTTACAAATGCAGGGGGGGACGCCACAAAGGGATTCATGGGGCCACAGCACCCCCCTAGTGTCCATGATCTAATCCCTGAGTATTATATTGGATGGCTTGAAGATGAATAATGCAGTAATGAAGGTATTTATTGAAAAACTAATGAGTAGTCGAATGAGTGTAAGAAACGGATTCTCGTTAGTTGCAGAGAAGAGTCAACTGAAATTCTTCTGTCGAAGTCGTTGTCTTTGACGAGCTGTAGAATAGAGGCGACGTTGGTTTTAGTTTGCTGGTTCAGATTGAAATGGATCTACAAAGTATGATCAGCGCACACATGGCCACTGCAATCTACGGAGAACCTGTTTTGTTAAGCCTTGGCTCTTCTTTACCACACTTTCGGGCGGGAGATGCCTCCCAGCTGCCTTTTGTTCTTTCCAGCCTCGTTCTCCGAAGGCTTCATAACCCTCTCTCCCACCATCTTGCTTTCAGAAAAAAAAATCATAAACATTAACTAAGTTCTTTAAAAGCTTACTCACCTACTTACACTCTTTTACCATGTCTGGACAAGGTCAATTCAAAGGTGCGTTCTATCCGGCGGCCTTGCCTTCTGGCAAGTCCAAGGGCCACTGCTACCTTGTGTTGGATGCATGCCTCAATGCTCGTTTTTTTGATTTTACTTAGTCCCGCCAATATATCATTTCTATGATCTATCTAATGATTCTAACCCTTTTATACTCTTCTGTTACCTCATTAGCACAGGCGTCACTACGGACGTTGATAAGCGCCACGGCGATCCCAACCTCGCCGGCTTGAGCAGTGGCGAAAAAGCCGCTTTGAGCCGCGGACAAGAGCCCAAGGGTGTCCAGGAGAGCGAGGAGAAGAAGGAGGCTGCTGAGCGCTACATGGCTCAGAAGCAGGGTGGAGGCCAGGAGTAAATGTGTGGTGTTGGAAAGCCACAGTTTCACTTGTCTCTGATGTGAAGTGAATGCATATTGCTTGCCGTGTGCCGTGTTCTCATGCTTTACTTGCAATTTAAATTGTTTGCCAGTTGTAACATAGCGTAAACAATTGTTCAATAAATAAGTGAAATAGGCTTGCACCAAAAGTCAAAGGCGATGGTTTGACTACAGCAACAAACTCTGCACCGCTTGGAAAACCGCTATATATGCATTGAATATGAATGGAACCTTTATCATGTGCCTATACAGAGGTCAATAATAGCTGCCTTCTCTAGTTTCTTGGAATAAAACGTCAACTGTCTTCCGCTAATATCAAGTGATCTGAGCAGAGATGCAAGATCCAGTTGACTTGCGCACTATCTTTTGGAAAACCGCTCCAATCACGGTCAGAAGAAGTGAACGCGATGAATCATTTGCTGAACTCAATGTAAGAGTGCTAGCAGGTTATAGCAATGGTAGCGAGGCACTAAAGGTCAGATTTAATCGCAAGATTTGCTCATCTATGTCAACTTACAGGATTTCATCTCTATTCGCCTCATCAGTACTTCTATTTCCATTCTGCAGCTTGTACGCATTTACATATCAAATGATGCCGAGTCTTGTTTTCTATATTCACTGGATATTTTAGAACAACACTATGGGCGCGTCAGAGAAGAAGAGCAGTTGCTAGTGGACTTTGCGGGGTTTGCAGAGAAGGTAGCCTGGTTACTGAATCAATGCTGTGGTGATAGCGGTGAAAACGATAGCCACATTGCGGTAGACAAAAGTCATACCAAAGAAACAACACCACTGCAACCACCGCAGCACCTATCAGCATCGCCACCGCCCTCTGGACCAGCAGTGGGCAAAGAAGGCCATTGTAAGTTCCGAGCTATTTTAAACGTATTTGGATCTGGAGCTGGTTTATTACGGTTGGTAGAGTCTAATACGTTTAAAGACTTGGCTCACTTATCTCTGCAACTCAGAGCGGGGTCAGATTCTAGTATTAAGCAGGTAAATCCGCTATTCTTTTCATCTGCACACCTTCTTCTATATCATTCCAATACGAAATTTCCAATATTTCATTGACTTAACTCTGTTTCTTAATTTTCTCTATGTAGTTCTTAGCTTTCCGTCTGGGTGAGGTGAAGGCTGACTGCAGCAGGCTGTCGGCATCGTTGTATGAAATGCATGCTGCGAAAAACAATCTAGAAGCAGAGCTTAAATCCTGCCAAAGAGCCGCTGCAGATATGTCTCAAGACAACCAAACCAAACTGCATCAGGCTAATGCAGAAATATCTGGGTTTAAAACTCAACTAAAAGCCGCACAAGCTTCAACCAGCATGCTCAAAGAAGAGCTAGCCTCTGTCCACGAGCAGCTTGCCACAGCACGCGACAGAGCGTCCATTGCTGAGGCACAGGTGTCAAACTTACAGCACACAAAGTCTGAGCTTGAGGTAGAGCTTTCTGAACGCTTATCTCAGCTCCAAGAAGCAACTACCCGAGCTGCGGTAGCGGAAGCATCAGCTGCCCAGGTCGTTCAACGATGCCAAGGATTCGAGGCAGCACTGCAGCAAGCTGAAATTCGCGTAGATGAATGGAAAGGAATCGCTTCTGGTCATCAACACAGCGCAGCAGCAGGTGCTGAAGAGGCAGCAGCATTGCGGGAACGCTGTGCTACTGCTGCCCAAGAGAATCTCGCTCTGCATAAGCAACTGCAAGAGAAGAGTGAAATGGCCACTGAAGCTGAAAATAAAGCGTCCGAACTACTAGAAAACTTGAAAATGAGCGAAAAGAAAGCAGCAGAATTGAAGGAAAAGTTGGAGTCGGTACAAATATCAGCTGGAGGTGTCCAAGCTGCTGCAGCAAAGGCAGCAACAGAGCTTGAAGAAGCAAGAGATAAAATTGAATCAAACGACAAAATGATTGCTTGGCTGAACAAACAGCTGACAGCAGCACAGTTACAAGCATCTACTGTAGCGAAACCACGTATCCAGGTAGTACCCTTCAATGGCAGCAATATTAGTACTGCGCATAATATCCCAGCATTAAAACCATTCAACAGCGCGACTGCTTCTCTACCAGGTCTTCCCGCAGCTATCCCCGGTGGGCCCACCCCCGGTCTGAAATTAAAACATAACAACAATAGCAACCACCAGCACTTTGCTACGATGACCACGCCCCCTATTGGTAATAGTAGCGCTGCTCCTATGCCTCTTACCCCTGAACATAGCTCGAGTCACGCAGATTGGCCAAAGCCTCGACCCCCTCTCCCTCGAGGCAGCCAACTTGTTGAACAACCTGCCAGCAAGTAGCTAGTTAAAACCATTTTAACCAAACCTTATTTATTTCCCAGCTTTTGTATTGACTCAAATCTTAAAATCATAGATTAATAAGGCACTTCGAAAGCATGGATTATAATGAATAAACAAGTAATGAACAAATATAACACATATAACAGAACCTCAGCGTGGTTACTTAAAGAAAGAAAACCCCGCTCCCTTAAATAGCACCAAGTGTTCTTAATTCTTCAATTTCAGCTTCAGTCATCCCCAAAAGTTCCCTCAAAACTACATCCGTATGCTCCCCCAACTCTGGACCAGCCCACCGTGTCCCTCCAGGAGTCCCATGCAACACTGGCAACATTGCAGGTACTGTCACACTTTCTACCATTTCTGAAGTACTACTACTATTAGAACCCGTCATATTGCTACTAAAAAGTGGCGCTGATTCAAACATCCCACGTGCTTTATACTGCTCTTCCTCCATTATATCTTTGATACTTAAAATCGGCCCAGCAGGCACACGAGCTTCATTTAAAACGGCCATTACCCGCTCGCTAGAATTTGCCGCAACCCATTTTTCTATTGCCTCGACAATTTGAGCTTCATTCTCAACTCGTTTGGAGTCTGTAGCGTATAAAGGGTTCTCAAGACCCATCTCTGGGTGGCCTATAGCAGTCATAAGACGATTATAGACACTATTCCCATTGCCTCCAATGATGACATAAGTACCATCTTTTGCTTTCCAGCAGCCAGAAGGTACGACTCCAGTAATAGTACTACCAGATGGAGGTCGGATGGTTTTCTTACCAGAAGCTACGTATTCAGAAACACAGCCTTCGAGCATGTTGAAAAGACTCTCACTAATGGCTGCATCAACTACTTGCCCAAAGCCTTTTCCAACCGCGCTTTTAGCAACAGCAGCACCATTTCTACTACTACTATGTGGCCCATCACGTTGCAATAACGCCATAACAGCACCAAATGCAGCATGCAAGCCAGCTAAAGAGTCCCCTAGACTTATATTTGGTCTTACCGGTGCACGGTCTGCATAGCCATTAACGTATCGAAAGCCTCCATACGCTTCACAGACGCTCGCATAACCTGGTAATGGTGCTTTCGGCCCAGTCTGACCATACCCAGAAATTCTGGTGTAGATTAGATGAGGTGGGAGATCGTTTGGTCCCAGTCCCCATTTTTCCATAACCCCAGGTCGGAAATTTTCGACTATAACATCGACATTTTGAGCTAATTTCTTAACGATTTCGCGACCCTGTTCTTGGTGAAGGTCTACAGTGATACATCGGCGGTTGCGGCCGTAAGATCGCCACCAAAGAGAGGTGCCGGTAGGGTCAAGATCTCTCAAGTGGCGTAAGGCGTCTCCTCTCCCTGGTGGTTCAATTTTGATAACATCAGCACCAAAATATGCTAGTAGACCGCTTGCAAAATTGCCAGCAACGACTTGGCCGAGGTCTAGGACTTTGTAGCCAGCGAGAGGGCCAGATGGCGGTGGCAGCGGCGGTGGGGATGAGGATGAAGAAGAGGATGCCTTTTCAACAGAAGAGTTGGTAGAGAATGAAACAGCATTTGAAAAGAGTGATGTTATACAGTATTTTGTTTCAAGTTGAGTATGCCGAAGGGCTAAAGAACGAGCTGCAGTAGGCAGCAAAGAAGTAACCATTGACATCAATCTTCAGATGATACCTTCTAGCAGGATAGAGAGTACTTAAGAAGACTCCACCGCTCTGCTATAAATTCTATAATTGCGTAACAGCTTGCTGATTTTCATATGCGTGTAAATACGAGATTTTCTCAGCAATTATTTATATATGCAGCTGGCTTCTTGTTTTCCTTCAAAACTTGGGTCTCGTGACCACCAGCTCACCATTTTTATTTTCTTGTTATTTTTGCAGCTTTATTTGACACCAATTTCAATTTGTTTATTGTTCAAACAGGCACAATAACACACCAGCCGAAACTATATTGAAGATCTTATTTTTATAAAATTCGCCGATTATCCAGCAAAAGTTTGTTGCCAAAGAGCGTGTCTCTGTGAGTTATATTTACATTTAGGTTGCACATATAATGGAAGGTGGATCTGAACCAGCGCCTATGGAGGCCCTTGTTTCTGACGCTCATGCCCCTCACCTTATTGCTGCTGCGAAGGCTGAAGAAGGTTCAAAAAATGATCAAGTAGACGTCGATAATACCCAAGAGGAACCGCAGAAGAGCAGGTCTCCTGCCCGCCGTTCAAAATCCCGTTCAAGGTCTCGGTCTCCCTCCCGCTCCCGCTCTCGAGACAGGCGGCGGCGACGAAAAAGTCGCTCTCGTTCTCGTAGCCGAGACCGTCGCAATCGAAGACGTTCTCGATCTCGTTCTCGCTCCAGATCACGTTCTAGAGACCGTGATCGTGGTCACCGTCGTCGCAGATACTCTCGATCTAGGTCCCGATCTAGATCAAGAGAGAGATACCATGGCGGTGGGGGCGGGGGCAGTCGGAGAGATGGGGACAGAGGGAGAAGAGATCGCAGAGGTAATCGCAAAAACAATAACAACTCTGACGATGAGTACGGCTACCGTCCTCGAAGAAGGCGTGGTTCCTCTATTGAGAGAGCCCGTATGGCAGCGATTGAAGACCCCTTTGCAAAACTCCGAGCTCAAACAGCTGCCGCAGCTGCAAATCGAAATGCAATCGATCCGTCCGCCATTGCTCGGCAGATGCAAGAACAACAGCTGCGTGCACGCCAGCTTGTTCTACACCAACAAGCAGCGTCTGCGGTTATAGCTGCTTCGAAAACACAAAGAGAAGTCTATGTAGGCAACTTAATTCCCGGGGTCGTGACAGACCCGATGCTAAGACAACTGTTTAATGCGACATTGCAAGCAGCATTCCCGGAGCAATGTGGTGATGGTAGCATTGAACCTGTTATTCACATAAAAATGAATACCGAGGGAAAATATTGTTTTATTGAGTTATTATCTTCTGAAATGGCCACGTCCTGCTTAGATTTGAGTGGGCAAGTCATGCTTGCTGGGTCAATGCTCTCTATTGGCCGGCCCGCTGGCTACGTAGATCCAGTTCGCGCTCAAGCTGCTTCCGAAGCAGCAGCAGAAGCGCTCGCACGGTTTCAGTATGATAGCCAAAAGTCCAAGAAAGATTCAGGTGAAGAAATTTCTAAAGATGATCCAAATTCTCCATTTTTAGTTGCAGAGGGGATGATCACCGCGGAAATTTTATCAAATGAAAATGAATATAATGAAGTAGTCGCAGAGATAAAGGAAGGGTTTGAAGAGTACGGCGCTGTGCTACGCATGGTCGTACCCAGACCTACTACAGAAACACTACACGATAACGATGCAGCTGCTGCAGAAACTGAAATTAGACAGGAAGAAATAGTAGTAGGCAGTGGAGAAGGCAATTATGGTAGGGTGTTTGTGCAGTACTTGGAGGTAGACTCGGCTCAAAAGGCCAGAGAGATGGTCGATGGGAGGTTATTCTCTGGACAGACGGTGAGGGTGAGACATATGCAGGCAGATGCGTTTGTGGATGCAGTGGGGCAGAAAGTAGAATGAGTGATTTATAATACCCTAATTATATATCGAACAATTTATTATATATAGATAAATCCTAAATATATGTGTAATTGAGTTGTAAAGAGCAAGTGGTTGGAAAAGAGAAAAAGGCTCAGCCTGTAAGGAAACTTCTTTTTGAACACAAACATGTCGGCGGAGGGTCTTGGTACGTTCTCAATGGGATCAAACTCTCTACATTCGTTAGGTTGTAATAGAGGGCTCAGTAGACGCGAGCCTCTCTGATCTTTCTTCACAACACTCGGATTTGTTGCTCTCTATCGGAGATTCCAATATGACAAGTGGCACCTGCCCGAAGCCACCGTGTTCTGCTGGCCGACCGACTGAGAAATTGAGAGAAACTGGTTTAAGTTACTTCACTGAAACTCTATAGAATTGTTAGTTTTATAACCGCCCGGAATATTTATACTCAAGGACGCCTTGAGCTGTCCGATTCCTCGCATTTTAAAAGGGCATCCCCCAAATTCTGGAGCAAATGAGCGCAAACCTGCCCATAGACTCGTCAACTCAGCTTCAGAATAATATATATCAACCCAAGACTGAACCTATAGACACCCAATCTAACCTTGGAGCACTAGCAATGCAACAACAACAACATTCCGCTCCCCCTGGTAACTTGATTCTCCGCTCTACTGTCTTAAATATGGAGCCTCATCAAAGGCCTCCTCTCCACAACGTTTCCGCATCAGGCGCATTGCCAGGAACATCTATTCCTCCTGAAATGTACCAGCAGCTAGGCATAATAATGCCAGATAATATCGCCATCACTGTTGGCGCTGGTGGCGGTGGCTTATTTGATTCTAATGGAGCCCTCTTACCTGGTTTAAACTATACTCAAATGGAGAGTATGCTCGCAATGGCTGGCGTTCCATTCTCTGGACAACAATTAGGAGAACATTTACTAGAAGCACAACAACAGTCAGGCCCAATTAGTGAGACTGCCAGAAAAGAAGCAGCGGCAGCGGCGAGAGCTGCACGGCAAGCAAAACGAAGAGAAGAAAAGCTGAAGAAACAAGATCGAGCACGCAAAATAGGCAATGTAACTCCTGCAGACTTGCAGCCTATGGCGAATACGAATGTTGCTACAGCAGCATCAATGGCTGCTCTACCCCCTGCAGTGCTTCAAGTAGGCCCTGCCCTCGTTCCCACGGTGGTGGTGCCAGATCAGCCATCAACATCTCAACAGCCTCTTAGATCTTCTTCTAAACGTGAAAGAGGCAGAAAAACTAGCAATGCTGCTGGAAACAAATCAGAGCAACGAGCTGTAAGTTAGCATGACTATTCTCTATGTAGAATTTCACCAAAATAAAATAAAATTGAAAAGGTTTGAATCCCGCCTGACGCTTTTTTTTCTTTCCTCCCTCCGTACGTTTCTTTATTTTTTCAGATTAAGAACCGCGAGAGTGCTGCCCGTTCCCGTGCTAAACGAGTTGAATACACTTCTGCATTAGAAGCCCAAATAGAACAGCTCCGGTCTCAGAATAAGACCTTAAGAACTCGTGTTATCTCTTCTGTGGCTGCCCCGCCAGATCCCCATGCAGGGAAAGTGGATGGCAGACCACTAAGAAGAACCCGCACTATGCCTCTTTAGAGAGGTGTGATTAAACCTAAAATTATATATAGGTATATTAAAGAATAAAGAAATAATTTAACTCTTCTCTCAGGATTTCTTCCTCTCCCGCTAGCACAGCATAGCGTGCTCTTCAAACAGCGTAGCGTGCATTGCGGTTGCAGTTCTCTAATTTTGTCTTGGATATTTACACGTAGCGTCAATGATATAGACAAATAATTAACTATATGATACTATCAATAATATCGGGATAGAATGAGTATATTAATATGACATTAATATGATGTAATGCAAGAAGAAAGAAAAAGACCGAAAGGAAAGATTAATTTTTTTCATTTTTGTGATAAGGATGAAGGGAGGGGATGGGCGAGAGAAGAAGAGGAAATAAAGGACAAAGTATACATTGATGAAGGATGGAAAGAAGAGAAAGGAGAGCAACGAGACAAAATTGCCAGTAACCGCAACATTATGGTGTGGTGATGACAGGCGGCGCTGGCTATTTTTCAAAACAGAAAAACAAATAGGACAATTTTAGAAAGGGGCCCAAACATAGCTATAATACGACCATCAATGAGCCATGTATTCATGCAGTTTATATATACTTGAAAGGGATTGGGTTTATTCGGTAAATTTAAAAGGGGTAGGTAAGTAGGTATGTATTTTCAAGAGACTTATATTCTCTCTTCGTCAGTTGGCTTGAGGGAGGTGTCGTGTCTAAGATTGACTAGGAGGAGCTTTGGTAATTCTAATACATATACTGTGGGGATGTAATCAATGCTCCCACTAATATATAATTAGCACAAGGAAATATGCTGATCTTCAAACAGGGAGGCGAGCGTGGTGGTAGAAAATCCATGTTAGAAAAATCAAAAAAAGGAGAGAGACGACGATCTGTCCAAATATTTTAATATCCACTTAAAATTGACTGTAGACGCAAGTCTATAACTATAAGACCCACACCATGTATCAGGGGCTGAAAGCGTACATTCCAGCTAATGCACCAACCAACCCAGCATTATAATTCAGACTCACTTCATTGGTAACATAATCAGATCGGACATCCAAATAATAATCAGGCTTATCTGGATAACGTTTCTTTCCACCTGGACCAGCGACCATGGCACCATACACAGTCTGAGCATTCCCAGCCTTCATAAAGTAGTTTTGCCAGTTGCAGACCTCCGGGGAATCAGCACAGGTGGAGGGAGCGTGGTGGATGTTCTTTGGCGGAGATTTTCCCCAGCCGACAATGAAGCTACGACCTGTAGAGCCAAGGACGTAGTTCACTTCACGCGTAGCGTATTTCAACTCTGCTTTGCGCATAGGAGGGCTTTTATTACCAATGGTATCTTGCAACATAAGCATAGCAGTGGTGGTAGAAAACTGAAGATTAGCCCACATTGACCATGACGGGTGGGTCATTCCTTTCGGGGTGCGGGTGACGCTGTTGGTTCCATCAGCTGTAAGCCATGTGGGTAAGAATTGTTTCTCATAGAATGAGTCATACATCTTTTTTCCAGGAATTTTCACACCAGAACGGCCAATTTGGCGCATTAACACAGCGGTAGGAACCCAGACCGAATCCCACCCGGGGTAAATATCTGCGCTACCTGCATCACTCTTCCAGAACCCTTCAGCATCTTTTAAATAGCTTCTATCGCCTGTCGCTTTATACAGCCATGCCGCAGCCCAGGTCAAATCATCTACATAGTCGGTAGAAGGATAAATAGAACCCACAGCGTCTTTGTAATACGCAGAATATCTGCCATTGGGAGCTGATTTGGCCCAAGAGTAGATTGCTCTTGCTTTCTTTTTCAATACATTTGAATACGAAGGGTCGGTATTCTTGAACAGAATAGAAGAAGATGCCCACGCAGCAGCAGCACTGGAAAGTAAGTCTGATGCGGTCATATCACCTTCCCAAACAAAGGCAGGACGGTTGTCGTTATTTTCTTCAGGGCGGCCCCAATTGTTGTGATCGATGTTTGGGTGTCCAATTTGACCAATATATTTCTTTGCATTTTCATCGTAGCAGCCAAGCAAATAATCAGTTGCAACACGAAGTTGCTTCATGTACTCGGCGGTAGCGCCATTCGATCTAAATGCCTTGGGGAAAGAGATCATCGCCCAGGATATGAAGGAAACTGAAGTACTCATAGGAAAATTGAGTTTTAAAGTATCTCCAGCATCGTACCACCCACCAGGGACAGCATCATCAAGGTGGGAATTTCCACGCCAGGGCACAGAGTCATCAGAAATCTCACCAGAGCGTTGCGCAGAGAAAAATTTGGCGGTTAATTTTAAAACATTGCCATATTTCTTTTTACCGGCAGGGAGCTTGCCAGGTTTTGGAGTAGCAGGAGGTTCCCATGTGACATCAGAAGACATGGTACCAGAGATCCAGCCAGTGACATTTGCAGTTCCGTAGCTTCTGCCACGTAAATAGCAACCATCAAGAGGGTACCTGAGGCCGATTTTAACAGTCCAGGCGAAGCAGTCAAGACGGAATAAGCAAGCAGCGCAGCAAGCACCAGGATCAGTTCCTTCTATGAATCCATTTTCCAAACCTTTACCAGAAGCATAATCAACGGTAAAGCTGGTGTCTTGCTGGAAGCTACAGTAAGGAGATGCCTCTTCATTGCTTAGGCGTAAGGGGGAAGGGCTGTACTGCAACAGGTGGCGAGTGCTGCTTGATGCAGCGCCGCTATTCTCTGCTTCTTCTTCGATATTGTACTCGGCAAAAATAGTCTCCAGGGGAACAGGGTGGGTGAGAAGACGACGGCCAGCATGGGCACTAGCAGCATGAGCCGATGCCTTGGCAGCAGCTTTGAGTAAATGCATTTCAATAGCTGAAGTGGCCTTTTCGAGGACCAGAGGATTTACTGCATTATTAATCTCAGCATCAGAGCTAGCAGACTGCACGTTTATAGAATATACAGAGAAAAAGGTGGACGTCAGAAACTGAGACATTTTAGCTGGGAAATGCAAAACGAGATAACTACGAAATCCTACAGGTCTTAATGTAATGCGCGCTATAAACGTAGCTATTAGTGTCTTTCAAAGGCATTACAAAGCCGAATCGCTATAATTCTGGCGACTTACCCGAGCTAAGGGAGACATGAGCTGCTTGGCCTCGGCCTCAGCTTGGCTCCTAATCTGTGCCATCTGGACATCAGTCTGCAAATAAGCCGCGTGATCAGTATGTTACAGACAATTTTTTATAATTTAGAGTGCAATTTTGCCGCCCATTGTCGACAAAAAGATTTAAACTGATATCCAGTCATCATCTCAAATCTGCAATAATCCTTTCAGCGTCTGCACTGATCTTACCAATCCTCCGTGACTAGACACCACTAATATCAGACAAATAAACAGGGCAAGCGCAGCCTTCATTGTGTCTTAACTTGCTGCTTAATTGCTTAGACAGAATTAGATTGGCCCAGGGCCTGTAGACAATTTTTGAGATCCGATGCCGCTTATATATCACTATAGGTAGGTACTATACAATCATACTAAGGTTGAGAATTGTAAGTTTAAGTTACTAAAAAATTCAGAAAGTTCAAAGCAATTCTGTCAGACAAGCAAATTCTGTCCGAGAAGCTGCGGCTTTTTTGCGGTACACGAAGGTTGACTTACAAACAGGTACCTCTGAATTTACCCTCAACATGTACTTTGACTTTCAAATCTGATGCGGACGAAGGGTGTTTGCGCAGAAAGTACTCTTCACACGTAGAATAATGCAACGACCCAGGTCTTAGGTGCGATATATGTTGACTATGAACGAGCTTGAGGGACTGAATGAGAAAACAGGAGGGACAAGAAAGGAAAAGGAAAATTGTGGCCACTGGTAAAATATATATGGGATAGATTGATGGATAGACGTAAAGAGCATGCGCTAAAGTGAAAACGTGATAAAGGGAATGGGGGGTAGTTCCATAAATTTGGGGGGGAGGAAAGGAAACAACATTTTTTTCTTTTTCATGCGGGTGGTGGTGGGCAGCAACAATAATATGAAGAAGAGAATGAAAGCAAACCAATAAGGCAGGGCAGCAACAATAATATAGAAAACACAGGTGAAGTATTGGGGTGTTGGGAGTGAAGTGCAGTCGTCATAGTGGTGGGCGGAGAGAGAAAGAGAAAGGAAAAGAAAGAAAGAAAAAAACAAGAGACACGAGGTTCTCATCTAAGGATTTAAGGCAAAGCACCCAGCAAGCGCACCAGCCAATCCACCATTCATCGTCACAGAAGGTTCATTTGTTGCAAAATCAGTTCTAATATCTTGCCATAAATCAGGATTTGCAGGATTTCTTCTTCTTCCAGCAGGACCACCGGTCAAGGCGCCAATCAGCGTCTGGCCATTTTCTGCTCGCATGTACAACGTATTCATATCACAGACAGCAGGACGAGATGGACAACTCGCCCCACCATGGCGCACGTTTCGAGGAGGTGAAGCTCCATATCCAACGAGATATGATCTACCCGTAGAGCCAAGTGCATAATCAACTTGCTTCTTTGCAAATGCTAATTCACTTTTGCGAAGAATTGGTTTTTTATTTCCAGCAGCATCTTGCAACATAACCATAGCTGCGGTGGTGGAATATCCGAGATTTCCCCAGATATTCCAAGCAGGGTAGGCCATTCCTTTAGGCGTCTTTGTAATCGTGTTGGTCCCGTTGGCAGAGACCCAAGAAGCAACGAATTTATTTTCAAAATATTTGTTATACATATCTTTGCCCGGAATTTTGACACCAGAACGACCCATTTGACGCATTAAAGCAGCAGTAGGAGCCCATAAAGAGTCCCAATTGGGGAAGATATCAGCTTTGGCATTATTTCGCCCATAAGAACGCTCCCAGAAGCTTTCAGCGTCCTTCAGATAGCTTTTTTTCTTTGTAGCACGATACAACCATGCTGCAGCCCATGCTTGATTGTCCAAGAAATCAGTAGAGGGGAAGGTGGTGTATGTCACATCTTTAAAATAGTCAGAATATTTTCCTTCTTTCTTTTTTGCCATTGCATAGATGGACTGCGCTTTTGCAACCAACGTTTTCGCATATTTAGGGTCTGATTTCTTAAACACCAGGGAGGAAGAAGCCCAGGCAGCCGCGGCGTTGGAAAGTAAATCTGAAGCCCCCATTGAACTCGTAAACGTGTAGGCAGGACGGGGATTTGGGTTTTGTTCAGCACGACCCCAGAATTTATTCTCGTTTTCAGGATCTCCAATCAAACCAACGTACTTCTTAGCCATTTCATCATAGCAACCAAGTAAATAATTATTCACCATTCGAAGCTGACCGAGGTAATTGCTCAAGGCGTCTGCTGTTGAGAACGCTTTGGGGAATGTTACCATTGCCCAAGCGATGTACGAGACAGCCACGCTCATAGGGAAATTAGGTTTTAATTCATTTGCAGCTTCGTACCAGCCACCAACAACAGGGTCCTCTTCTTGAGCAGACTTGCGCCAGGGGACTAGATTATTAGGTGGCAATTTTCCCGAGCGCTGAGCAGCGAGAAAACGAACGCTGAGTCTCAAACCGGATGCGTATTTGGTAATGCCTTTTGCAAGAGGCTTTGGGGAAGGTGTAGGAGGAGGTTTCCATGCAGCAACGGTCATAACACCAGATGTAGCACCACTTTGAGAGGTTGAAGTATAGTCTTTGCCACGAAGGTAGCACCCACCTCCACGCTTAATACTCCATGCAAAGCAATCGTTACGGAACAAACAGATGGCAGCGCACGCACCAGGATCAGAGGTGGAGATGTACCCGTTTTTAGGGTTATTAGGGTTATCAGAGTCGACTTCAAAGTAGGTATTGTTTCTTATGTTGGTGTTTGCGAGGCCTTGCTGTGAGGTTGGCTGGACAGCGGTGGGTTTGTAGGCCAAAGGGGCAGTATCAACAGCAGCAAGATTTGCAACGTCAATAGATTCATCGATAGTGGTACCGTCGAGAGGCGCTGTAGTTTCTTGAAGCAAGCGGCGGAGAGCCGCATCACTGACGGGGGAGCTGGCTTGGTTCATGGCAGCAGCTTTGAGGAGATGGGCTTCAATGGAGGCGTAAGCGCGTTCTAAAGTTTCAATTGAGAGCTCGCTCCCAGCTCTGGCTCCGGAATTGAAGAGGGCATTGGCTTCGGCCTCAGCCTGGGCTCTAATCTCAGCCATCTGGACATCGTTCTGCAATAAAAGTAAATACTTGTATGAATTTGTAAAGTTTATGATACACTGATCGATATCCCAAGTAAGGCTCGCCAAGTTAAAGAGAAAAAATGGGTGAAAACTGCGCTTCGTAATTAAGCACTGATGAAGCCATGCAGTGTTGACCCCTTGGTATTGTGCCATTGCCTTACCAGTTCAGCCCTGGCAGACATCATGAATCCCAAGATCACAGATAGAAGAAGGAATGACCTCATCCTGCTCTGCGGCTGAAACTATTTTGTTCGAAATGATCACTTATCCAAGCAGTAGTGATCAAAAGAGCTCAACAGTCTTGAATCCACTTGATAGGGCCTCTCTTGTCTCCAGTTTAGAGTTATTAATAAGAGACGACGCAAAAGATTGCAATCGCTGTTATCAAAAGAAGATCATTGTTCTTCTGTATTAGTGTGACTTGACCAGAGGAGTCTCGACTTGACAGACTGGGTTTGGCAGTTGCGAGAAAACTTATTTTTTCCTACATTCCGTCTAGGGACCTGATTACATGATAAATGCACTGCGTTTAAAAATGTAGCTTCCTTGGTTGGACCCCTTTCCCTGCCCGACCAGAAAAAATATATAGACGGCCAATGCCTTTGCCGCCGTGCCGACATTAATCTTAAGCGGCCATCTGAGCTACCGTATCCCGGCTGGGCATGCACCTAATGCACTTTCAATAGGATAATTAATACTTTGCAATGACTTGGACTTCTTGGGGGAAGACACCAACCCAAACACAGCCCAGCCGATGCTGCTTTGCCGCAGTGCGTTATGCTGGGCTATTTTGAAAAAAATGGGCAAAGACTGCTCAAAAGCCTCATCCAATCTATTAACTGTGTATGAAGGAATCTCCAAATTATTTTTGCCCCGCCCCTTCGTTAAAATGGTGGAGGCTATGACACCAAGATCAATGCTGGACAGCTTTGTGAGGTCGCAATCCCCGCAGTGGCTTTCGCAGACGTTAAAGATTAAACTAGAGACTTTAACACTTGAAGAGCTTTTCTCAAACTGCTGGCTTCTGTAAGTTTTTCTCGGGTTTTACTTCTTTCAATTTCAAATTTACAAAAAACTGACGATCACGTTCACAAAAATTGCAGAGGAAGAGTAGCAGACACCGCTGACGGCTTGCTCAAAAATAATCCTTATAGATGTCCACCTCTCGAGCTGGGCAACCGTCCTTATCGCGATGTTATTTCAGACATTGAGCGTTTTCATGCCGTGTGTGAAAAGCTCTCAATTGACGACGATAGCAGAATCGCCTTAGCAGATGTAGAGCAACGCAAAGCTGGCACGCGAGTCGGCCTTTGTCTGTGGGATATCTCGGATGCTTTGCGTGCACGTGGGTATACCTCTGAGATCCCAGAATTCGCTCCAGCCAATGATTATGCTCTTCTGCGGAAAGCGATGCCGAGGGAGACGAGCAGAATAGCTGTAGAAAAATACGAAAACGGGGTATATGACCCCTCTTTAACTGCTCCTAGACCAAGGCCTACGATTCCTTTGCTACCTCTGGACACTTCCCCAGCGCTGCAGAAATACAGAGCGAGATCTGCGATGTCTGAAGAAGAAAAACAAAAGCAAAAAGCCGCTGCAAAAGCTGCCACAGCAGCTGGAAAAGCTTCTACCTCTTCCTCTACCTCTTCTCCTACAATAAAGAAAGAAACTCCTGGTGTTGCAGTAGTAGCAACACCCACTGCAGAAAATGCATCTACAGCAGCTGCAGCAGCGGTGAAGGAGCCTCCTCCAAGTTTAAGTAAATGGCTCCCTACAACATTGAGCTCAAAGAAGAAATCAACAGAAAACGACGGGGGCAATGGCGGTGACGGCAGGAACAGTGGCTCTCCCCCCGTCCTCTCGTCTGGGCCTACCACACCACCAACTGATAATTCCACTGCGTATGAAGATACCGACTGTGCAGAAGAAGAAGAAGAATCCTCTCAAGGCGGCATCGATGTCCTTGCAGCCATCCTTAGCCCAGATAAAAATAAACCCGCTCACACACAGGTTATCAATGCCCTTATGAGAACAGCCCCAGGCCCAACTCCAGCCGAAGAAGCCACGTCTGCTGCATCTGCGCCCCGTAGCAAACGTAGTTTAGGTGGATTTGTGGAGAATGTACAGGTTATTACGAGCGGCAGGCAAGCTTCAGGGAGAAATAACAAGAACAACACTGCCGGTGATGATGGTGGTTGCGGTAATCACAGTGCCAGGTATGTGAAATCTTTTAGTAATAGACGTTCTTCTGCTGAGCCCTGGTGGAAGACACCGCTTGTAGGGGTCTTAGGAGCAGCTGCCGCAGTGGTGGTAATGCATTTTGTTAATGGAAATAAGGAGAGGGGGAATAGGGATGCTGGTGCTGGAAGGAGAGGAGGGGTGCAGCACGCTGGGCGGTGGTGAGAAACCACCTACCTACCTGTTTTTCTTTTTCTGTTTTTTTAAGAGTAACTAGGAACTTACAATGATGAGAACATTCACAATGATGCACACTTGACCCTTTATTGTAACAAGTATCGATTGATTGATAATGGGAGAAAAACGCAGCGATATTGCTCTGAACAACAACAAACATTTGAATGAACTTTTCAAATTTTAAAGCGAAAATTTACACAGACACAGGGGGATAGTTTTAGGTTTTAAAAGGGTTTTTTTATTTATTATTATTATTATCCGGGTTTTTCCATTTGGAATCAACAATTTATTTATTGGAACACGTAGATCATTGCTATGACATACGATATCAACATTACAGCGAGTAAAATAGCGACCAAAATAGCTGGTCCTCTTTGATCATCGTACCTGACCGTCTCCTTTCTTAAAATTTGCTGTGTCCGCAACCTATACATGAACAGAGCATACGCCATGAAAAGTAAGGCGACAGGAGAGATCAGCGCGCCTGAGATCTTGGACGCGACGCATTTGGAGTCGTTCGAGGCACAGCCACCTGAAGAGGAGGATGCGCCGTCTGATGACGCACCAGGCAGCAACATAGAACCGCTGTAAAAGGATGGAAGAAAAGAAGAAAGAAAAGATAAAAATTAGTAAAATGTTATCAGTGTTTGCTACAAATTCAGAGTTGAAGACATTTATAGAGAGAGAATCCAGTACTTACTTGAGTAAATTCAATCCAAGAAACATTACGAGAACTGAAATCTGCAACCACTGTAAGAACGTCCTCTCATTAGCAAAGAACGTTTTTGGCTCTACCCGTGTCCGTACCATAGCACGTGGGCGAGTACCAGAGATAGTACCAGAAACAATACCACCACCACGTGGGTCCTTGCCACCAGGTAAAGGTGAGGACGGGGACGAGACGATAGAAAAAGATGGCAGCAATGGAGGGTCTTTCTTGGAATCTTCCACTGCGAAAGGAAGCGCGGGGTAAACAGTACCAGTGCCGCTCGTCTTTCTTTCCGCAGCTTCTACGGTAGGTGCAGGTGCAGGTGCAGGTGCAGCAGCAGATGCAATGGTGTTGTTATTGTTGTTGCCAGTAATTCCACCAAGACCTGTGATTGAGGAGACCAAGTGAACTAAAGAGGATTTTCTGCTTGCAGGCTTCGGTGCCGATGCTGCTGCTGTAGGCCCTCCACTTTCTAAATCAGCTTCATTGGTAGCAACCCCGCTCATAGATGATATAGATATACCGGAGGAACTCTCCCCGCCATCAGCAGTATATTTTCCATCATTATGATCACCACTTCCACCGGCTGCTACCGCCCCTGCAGCAGCAGCTGCTGCTCTAGGGGACAAGGGGGGTTCTTGAAACACCTGCCAAGGAAGACAATGAGTTTGAGACGATTCTCGTTGTTGTTGTTGTTGTTGTTGTTGCTGCTGCTGCTGCTGCTCTTGTTGCTCTTTGTCAGCAGGGAGAGATTCTTTACCACCCCCATTGCCACCGTCACCACCATCACCATCACCACCGCCACCGCCAGAAGGAAAGTTGAGTACAATACCTTCCGCAGACGATACCAAGGAAGAGACCGATGCAGACGAGATAGAGGTAGGGCTCGAAGTAGGGAAGCTCTGCCCAGTCTTCAAGTTACTGGTAGTGACAGCACCCCCACTGGAATCAGTATTCATCATCGATTGAAGCATCAATTGATTTTGAATATTGCTAGAGGGGAGTAGCTCGGCACGGGGGGAGGCGCCATCCGGGGTGCTGGGGGCTGAGTGCTTGATATCATCATTATGACAAAGATCACCAGATGTAGCAGTGGTGGTAATGGGGCTGGAGATAGTGATTGGAGCGGTGGGCGTATTCAAAGGAGGGTCAGAAGCTGAAGCAGACGACGACGGGTGGTTTTGGTTGTGTTTGCCTCTCCTCCACCTCCACAATAAACCAGGTTTTGCCTGCGTCACACTCAGCTCTTTCTCTTCCGATTTTCTCCTATCAGCATCACTACCGACACCAGGTGTAGGAGGGAACAGCCAAGCAGCAGCATCACTGACTACCTCGGCACTGGGCGCAACCATCTCCTCCCAAGTAGCAGGCGTCATCATCAATGACGCATCATCCGCAGCAGCTTCGTTGTTGTGATTGCTATTGCTGTTTGGAAGGAACCAATACGGCACATTCGCAACGTAGTGTTGATACAGCAATGCGGTACCCTGTAAAAATTTAGAAAACTTGGGAACAGGAAGCAAAACTTTTTGCCGAACCAGTTTTTGAAGCCATTTTGGAGGATTTACTTGCAATTTGACTTCGATAACTGCATAAGGGAAGTGGATAGCGTCATGGGAGTTGGCATTGTTGATGTCAACGTCACTACGACACCATTGCTCAATGATGCCACCAGTTTGTGTTGGTATGTAGTCCCGTACCATTCGTAAATTCGTATCCATAGAAATTCGTAGACGATTATGATCCTCACATTGGAAGGCGGTACGATTATAACAGGTTCTCAGTACGGGCACATGGGAATCTTCCACGATGTACGTCTGTACTTCTTGTAAAAAATCATAATCCTCTTTTGAGAAATTTTGAGGTACAGCCACAGGTTGACCAGACAACAAAGCTGGGATTTGGGATTGAGGCAAGGAGACCCGTTGTTTCTCACTCTCAGTTTGCCCATCCTGTCTCCCTTCCTGCTGCTGCTGCTGATCATCATTTCCTTCATTCTTGCTACCACCACCACCACCGCCGCCATGGGCAAGTGGATTGTTATTAAGGATTGTCATATTATCCCCCACGACATGGACTTTCTTTTCTACAAATATCTGTTGGGAAGGATCTTTCGCATTACGTTCTCCGTACCAACGCAATCTCACTGCAGTGGCACCATCTCGTCTGCGGAGGCGGGAATGGTATGACGGCAACCCAGCTGGCAAGGAATCTAAATACACAGAGCTAATAGGACTGGCATCAGACTCATTCACGATAGGTGCAGTGAAAGGTAAATCTGAAGGATCTATTTCGGTAATTTTACGGCGATTTCCATAAACCAAAATAGGCAATTGCTTGATCACTTCAGTTTTGAAGAGGGCGACATCAGTAAGTTTGAGCCAAAATTTTCTAGTTGTTCTCTTAAATTTCTGTGGAGCAACCCAACGAGCAAGAGAAGAAGAGGAAGATGAGTGAATGGCAGCTGCGGCGATGCCTTCAGCTTCAGATTGTTCTACGAGTTGGAGTAAAGCGTAGGCATCGGAAAGGCCGAGGATGATTGAATCTAAGCGCAGCACGCCCAGCAGGACGGCTTCAGCAATAGCAGAATACTCACGAACGGCCCTCTGCAAATTGTCTTCAGTAGAACTAGCCAACACAGGGTGGGTTGAAGTATTAGCAGAAGTCTTCTTCCCATCAGCAAGGAGCGCCAGCTCAGCTACTGCTTCAACGTTCGATTTTGCAAAGGAATCCAGCGCCACAGCTTTCTCACCCAAAGCATCTAATAAAGCACGTATAGTGGTAAGTTTCTCCAGGCCATGCGGCGCTTCAGAACATGCAGGATTCATAATTGAATCAGCTTTCAAGCGGAGAAGGCCGACCACTTCAAGCAAGGCATTCCACAGCTGCTGATGCTGAGAACGGTAGAATAATGCTACTCGTCGACATTCTTGTTCATACGAAGTTACTGCAGACGCGAGCTGGCTGTTTTCTGCTTCAATTGATGGGGAAACAGCAGCAGCGCCAGGGACACCGCACCGAGAAGTAAAATAAAGAGTTTTAAAAAGCAAATTCTGGTGGCTTGACGGCTTTATTCCTTGAAAACGAGTAAGAAGAAGGTCATAACGAAAATTTCCGTGCTGTAGATTCTCCATAATCTGTATATTAGGCGCAAAAAATGGTGAGAAAATCGCGATTTTATATTTTGAAACACCCCAACGAGGGCTCTCTAGTCAGTGTGCATGCCTTACCTCTTCACTCTCCGGCTTCCGCGAGTAAATACCTAATCTAGGGTGTTATAAATGAAATAACAATGCTTCTTGGTGTCTATAGCGCGTGCCAGGGCTCAAAAATGAAGAGCAAATTGGCCTAAACGTCACTACAAAACGAGGAACCCGAGGCTTGAGGGGCCACTGTAAATTTCAGTGAATTGCTCTAGATTGAAGCTAAATTAATATTAAACAAGGTGAGCTTACAGTGGTTGAACCGGGGCCAACGCAGCGTCAAAAGGCGGGGCCCGCGGTTCCACTTGGATTTTTTTAATAAAACGTGGCCTACCGAGAAGCTACTGGGATTGGCCGACGGCTCTCCTAGGGCCCGAAATTTTAATTTCAAATTAAACAATGCAGGGAGCTTCTAATTTTAGTTTATTTATGAGTGCCGAGGAACAAGGTTACAGAATGAATATAAGCCAAGAAAGCTGCTGTCAGATAGAAATATAACAAGTAGCTTGCCAGAATGAAAACTACCGTGGGCTTCTTCTATTTGAGGAAGCCGCAATTGGTAATCGGCAGCTCCAAGAAATAAAGATAGCAGAAGCAATTATTTTCACTTGAGTCTGCATGAAAGGGTCCTTACGTATCCAGCTATAAAATTAGCAGCGTAGCTGCGCTAACTTATTAGTTGTCTACTCAAGCAACCAAGCATTTGAACAGACATATGGATTTTTTTGGTCTCGTGCAAACTTATCTTTCGGCGGTCAAGCTCGGTACTGATGTCTTTTGAGTTCAAAAACTGCTTCTAATATGGCAGAAGTTGGAGGGCTGGATTGAAAATCGGGCAGCCACTCCTTCTGCCGCCCCGGTTTTCAAATTAAACTTCACGCTGCGGCCAGGCTGTGCCATGGCCTGAAAGTTGCAAACGTCTCTGGATTTCATACTAATCGAGAAAGGGAAGTTGCAACATATGAATTAGAATACTATTCAGAACTAGCAATTCCATTACAAATGAAGACAGAGCCTTGCAGAGTTCGATGAAGCGGTGAAATCTTAGAGGCAATTAAACAAGTGCCCCGTCATTGTGGTTTTGAAAATAAACTAGAAATCACATTATCAAGTGAAGTCATCAATGTTATTACCAAAATGTTAAAGAGTCATGCATTCAAAAAATAACTGTCTATGTAAACCTTTTGCAACTGAAGATTTTTTTTACAAAGACCGCCCAACGGTGTTTTTATTTTTTTCAAGCTTATTTAATGGAGGTAGATCCTTGCTCAGCAATAAATATGTATATTAAAACCTGAATGGAGATGTTTGAAATATATTGAGATGAGAAAACAATAGCAGAATAGATGCAGCTAATAATTTTGAAATGTATTGATTAATTTACGCATGTGAATGACGACATGCCAATTTTTTCGCCTCTAAAACGGCAACTACTCGGCATCCGGACCCTCTGTAAACGTCTCGCAAGCTCAGATGGAAAATTAGATTCAGCAGTTTTAGAACGCTGGCTGCAAAACTGGACGGCCTCTCCTCCGGCTGCCCCTCTTTTTGACGGTGCCGAGCCACCAACAGCTCTCTCTTGGGCTAGACGAAGAGGGCCCAGAGATGCACCACTACCTGATGCCATGCTTCATAAACTGTTCAGAAATGAAGCTATCAGGGTCTGGGAACCATCAACTGGACAGGTTAAACGTGTAAAAAAAGACACGTTGTTACCGCTCGGGGCCCGGCTGCTCTTTCCTCAGAATGCTTTTAGTAATAGCCAGGAACGAGAGGCAGAAAATACATCATCACTACGTAGAAAGACCGAAACGTCTCGTTTCAAGTCGACAAATACCACCGGGTCAACTCCCTCCCCCGCAGCTGCAGTTGCTTCCGCCTTGAAACTTCGAAACTCAATCCTATTCGAAAATGAAGAATTCATAGCAATAAACAAACCAGCAGGTCTCGCAGTACAAGGCGGATCTGGGGTAAAACTCTCGGTAGATTCCCTGCTTCCCCTTGCTTTCCCAGAACAATTTTCAAATAAAAAGTCATTTTCAAATAAAAAGTCGGCCTCCTCTTCTACATACGACCATCTAAAGCTTGTGCATAGGCTAGATCGAGAAGTAACCGGAGTCCTGTTGCTAGGAAAAGGATCAAATGCTACTGCACGGCTTGCTGAAGCGTTTCGAGGCAAATCTCTGACTGCAATAGGCACAAAGACTTCTTCCATTGGCACGACTAGAGAGCACGAGAGCAATACTAAGTCAATCAGAGCTAGAGCACAACCTAGGGTTGAGAAAGTATATTGGGCGATAGTAGTGTATCCATTCGGTTCTGGAATTAAAGTAGGCAATGTAGGATACTTGAACGCTCCAATTACACATTTTACTAATGGTTTAAAAGAAAAAATCTCAACCCACACCACCACCACCACTGCTGCTGCTGCTGCCGCCGCTGCCGCTCTTACTCGGTACAAGGTTTTACTAGTGAATAAAAACTCAAATATCGCGTGGTTGGAGTTAGAACCTCTCACAGGAAGAAAGCATCAGCTACGACAGCATTGCGCTAGAGAACTTGGCTTGCCTATTTTGGGAGATAGCAAGTATGGCCTCATTCGAAAAGAGCCGCAAAAAAGTATTCTAGCTAGTATTCTATCAGCCCACAAGGGGGGGGATGCGCCGCTGTTTTTACACTGTAGAAGTATAAAAATAGATATTCCCGGTCAAAAAAAGGAGATTACAGTGGAAGCACACGTGCCAGAGACCTGGCAAAGATTATTTACTCAGCACGGATGGCCGCTGCCATAGGTATGAAGAACTTTCGTTTTCCAGATATTTCTATTCTTATTATTGTTATTTGATATCTAAATTTGTTAAACAAGATACAAATTTAATATATATATATATAGCAAGTGTGTGCAATTATGCAGCAAAACAGTAGAAAAAGGAAGAAACAAAAGGTCGAAATTTTCTGAAATTTTCAACACGTCACGTTCTAAAATGATTCTCTCAAAGGAAAAAGAAAGAAAGTCTTGAAACTAGAACATGGGAGAAGACAGTAGAAATAATACTGGTTTTAACATGAAAAGCCTATCTACTCTACTGTGTATGCGTAGTCCACTGTCCAGGCACTTCTCCCGCTGTAGCAGGGGCTGCTCCTGCTGCGCTGCCATCAGCACAGCAAAGACCGCCACCGCCACCACTGGTAGCAGCAGCAGCCAACGCAACATTTCCGCTTTCTCTCGCCATAGTCGCGGCTCTCTCCAACACAGCACTTTCGCGTAAATCAATTTTCTTAATCTCTGTTCTAGGCTGATCAGGAGGTGCTGCATGCGTTGCTTCCTCCACCATTGCCTCCAATTCCGCTTTTCTTGCGAGAACCGCTGCTTCGCTTTCCTTTCTCTTTTGATTATATTCATTCAACTCGGCTTGATTCATCTCGATTTTCTTCAAAGTGTCTGTATATGCTGCAGGCAAAGGCATTTTATACCAAGGGTGTCTTTCAATTTGCTCAATTGTCACTCGTTTGGCAGCATCAATGACAAAAATTCGATTCAACAAATCTTTGCATTCTGGTGTCAACTTCTTCACAGCTTCAGCCATATGAGGGACTTCACTCCATCGTTTACTCACTTGCTGCAACCATACCTCCAAATGAGCTTCAGACGTATTGGGATCGGGATGTTCCGTGTGATCGAAAGGAAATGATCCCAAAAGCATAACCAAAAGAAGAATTCCAGAAGCCCAGACATCTACAGACCTTCCATCATATCCCTTTTGTCCACTTTTCGTATTAATCAGCTCAGGGGACATATACACGGGTGTTCCGATTTGAGTAAACATGTTGGCTTCTTCACTCCACGTCTTTGCAAATCCAAAATCACAAATTTTGATCATAGGAGGGTTTGAAGAATCAAGCAGCGTGTTGTCAAGTTTCAGATCACGATGTGCAACGCAATGGCCATGGCAATACTTGACTGCGGATAAAAATTGCTTGAAGAAATAACGAGCTTCATCTTCAGACAAGAAGAGACCCAATGCTTGTGCTTTTTGCCATTTGTCAGCTACATAAGAAGTAAGACTGCCGCCTGAAGCGTACTCCATGACGAGGCAAAGATAATTAGGGGTGAGGATAGCTTCATAGGCTTGAATTACGTTGGCATGACCAAAACCAAGCTCTGCTTGAATCTGCAGGGAGAAATAAAAGCGGGGAAGACGGATCAGTTTATTAAAAATGAATTTTAATTAAATATCGTCTAATTTAGCGATTGGAGCATTGTAACTAGCTTTATTGGACGATGCGTGCTATAATGTATCAGAAGGAGAAGAAAAAAGCTTCTCCATTCTCATATCTATCTGCACAACCGCTTTCCCCCGTCCCCAGGAAAATAAAAAAGTCTTACCGTGAACTCGCGTGTAATGTTTTGTAACAAAAGTTTCGGCAAAGGCCGTTTGATAAACTTGATGGCAACCTGTTTCCCTGTACGTGTGTCCAAGAAAGCCCACGTATCACCTGTGCCACCTCGACCTGCAAAAAATTATCATAAACGCCAAGCTTAGTGGGAACAAGGGTTGAGCTAGGGTCCTTGGTATTACGCAATGCATGCACTCATTGGATCAGTTGAAATGCATCAACATACCCAGATGCTTTATCCGCTTGTACTCGGGGCCTACATAGAGGTCAGGGCCTCGCTGGGATCCTTCTTTTTGCCGATTGTCGCGATGATTTGCTGCGGTGGTGGTGTTTTTACCACCGTCCTTAACTGGAGTGCTTGATCCACAACCCATTATGCATAAATGCCCAGTGGCGGTATTGTTTAACCAACAGGACTGGTTGGTAGAGGTGTAATAACTTGAGATCAAAAAAAAAACGAGGAAATTAAGTCCACCCTGTTCCGATACTCGCTAGATGCCACTATAATTTTCAAAACTTCAATGAAGAAGACAAATATCAAAATATTTATTCAACTGCATCGGCAACAGTCTGCTCTTAAAGCATTTTAGTGGTGAGCTGCAGTTTGATGTGTTCTGCTGACTTTGATGACTCAGGCTGGCCTCCCCTTCTACTACCCCTTTCTTCTAAAATTTAATTACACAGGGAGCAGCAGTTCAATACACTCAAGGCGGTTCTATACTAGCGTTCTAAGAGGTCTTCCCTCCTCCAGTCCCTCCAGCAGCACTCCCAGGCACCAGCAACTCGTTTCTCAGATACGCTCGGCCATACGCTATGCATGAAATGACTGTCGTGCCTGCTGTGCTCCACCCTAACCCCCACACTGCCTGCTGTCCTGGCCAACCAAGCCATGCATCAGTCATGCATGCGCCTACCAACGCAAGCTGAAACCCTGTATTAATTTTACTAACGAACAGAGGTTTCACTACCGGAGCCACAGGTGCAGCGGCCCCTGCCTCCGCGCTCCCTCCTCGTCCCTTTTCCATATCAGAGGAGCTCTCTGTCGGCGTTATTCTAAAAAATTCTTTAACTCCAGGCCATTTCCATCCTAGTTGTTGCGCTCTAATTGCAAATGCGCCTCCTAGCAGCACCACATCTCGGCCCAAAACTACACCCACGAGCGGCAAAGGCAACGTTCCCTGAAAATATTCAATGAGAAAAAAATAGAATCTCAGGCTAATCATTAAGTTCAACTAAATATCAAGTCAAATAAGTAAAATAAAACATAGTATACTATGTTTGATACGTACCGTGTACCCTAAGGCCCCTACAACACAGCCAACCAGCACCTTGTCTGCCAGCGGATCTAAATAGCTACCCAGGACGTTGCTTGGTCGGCCACTTCGTATACTTTCTCGGCGGGCGAAATAGCCATCAAGCCAGTCAGTAGCACCGGAAATAACCAACGCAGGCACAGCTACACTCCACTGCAAATATAATTAATCAATTTTTAAACATAGATATAGTGAATAATAGAAAACCGGTGCAAGACCTTGAATGCAAATTAAAATAAAGGTATGGAGGCAAAACATACCCGTCCTTGAATGATCCAAGCACTAATAACAGGACCAGAGAGTAATCTAAATACTGAGAGACTATTTGCAATGGTGATAACCTCGTTATAAGACCAGCCTCCCTATTAAGAAAGGGGACAATAGAGGAAAGGTACATCATTAAAGGCGGCAGCAACAGGGGGCGGGGGTTCCCTTTAAAGTAAAGAGTCGGGGGTAGGCAACCATTTAATTCTACTTACCGTGGTATCGTTCTTTTTGATTATCTTTCTCGTATCATAAGTCTCTCTTGGTGTCTTTAGCGGGCTTTCAGTGGAATACAGAGACCTCCCACTGGAAAACTGCCGCAATGTCACCAGATGACTGATGACAGCGGAAGCAGCATTTGGGTGCGAAAACACCGCCAATGCGCTATACGGGTCGTGTATTAAACCATGTGTAGTACGTTTGGAAAGCTCCAATAGAGTGCTATTGGCGAAACGAAGAAAATGATCCTTGGATCCATAGCGAAGTCTGAGCAAAACGCCCGCCATGCCCGTTCTTATATATCCCAATAGTATTTAAAATAAAATTCAACGATTCTCATATGCTAAGAAATGGTCTATGAAGTAAAATTAAAAGCTTTGGACAAGAGAGCAGAGGCCTCTGTCTGGAGAGCAGAGCACAGCACTCGAAATTTTCCTCGTCAGTTGGCGTCCAAGGGTTGCACATTGCCTTATTTCTTTCATAAACATATATAACATAATTTCCAGTTTGCTCAAAAGGAGCGAGCGAGGCCGCTTCCAGGCGTCCTGGCTATAATTGCAAGTCAAAGTCATTTCATTAAGTTCTTGCGTCAGCAACACCCTCGCAGCCCCTCGTAACCTCAAACTCACTCTCGTCCAGCGTATAATTATTCCTTGAACTACTTTGGATAAAGCAGAGCCATGCTAAGACGCAGTCTGGCAGGAATCTTGTCAACAACATCCCGCACCGGGGCTGGTGTGCTGCAGCTTCTCTCCACTGAAACTTCAGCCAGCCACCTCAAAACTTCTCTTCTACCTAGCTTGACTACCCGCTGGGCATCTGCTATCCCTCAAGCAGTCTGCCAAGAACCAATTGAGGTAAATATCTGCACTTGCCCCCCAAAATCAATGCTACCCTTGTGACCTTTCAACCGCCCGATCGCCATTTTTCACCGGCTGGCCACTTCTCACTCAAGATTCTTTCTTCCTCCTCTTTCTCACCCTCCCTTCCCTTCTATTCATCTCAAACACAGGATGTAGAGACGTTCTATGCACGTGATATCGAATACAAACTGCAACCTTCCCAAAAATCACGTACAAATCTAGAAGACGTTAAATTTGGCACAGTGTTCACAGACCACATGCTCCTCGCTGAGCACGCCGACGGACAAGGCTGGTCCCGACCTCTTGTCCAACCGTTTGGCTACATTCCAATGCACCCTGCTGCGCAAGTTCTACACTACGGAATGACTTGCTTTGAAGGTATGAAGGCATATAAAGGAGCTGATGGACGACCCCGTCTTTTCCGCCCTGAGCTCAACATGGCACGCTTAGCACGCTCAGCACGCCGTCTTCAATTAGCGCCCTTTGACCCTCAAGAGTTGCTGGAATGTATTAAAGCGTTAATTAAAGTAGATTCCGGCTGGGTTCCTAGCAAGGATGGGCATTCTCTCTACCTCCGCCCCTTTATATTTTCTTCCGCTCATGTCTTGGGTGTCGCCAAAGCAACGAAAACAACATTATCGATTATCATGTCGCCTGTTGGGCCGTATTTTCCTTCAGGAATGCGTCCTATTTCTCTGTTTGTAGAGGAAAGAGCGACCAGAGCCTGGCCTGGGGGTGTAGGCCAGTTTAAAATTGGGGGGAACTATGCTCCGACTATCCAACCACAAGTGCAAGCAGCTGCGAGTCATGGCGCACAACAAGTAGTCTATACGTTTAATAGTAGTGAAATCAATAGTATGAATGGTGAGAGTGATGATGCAGTGTTTGAAGAATGCGGAGCGATGAATATCTTCTTCTTAATAGAAAAACCAGCCTCTAAACAACAACAGACCAACTCTGTTGACGGTGCCTGCGGTAACCACAGTAATGGTAATAATAAAAATTCTGCTGCTACTAAGAAGAGGTATGAGCTAGTAACCCCTAGTTTAGAACGTGGCACCATCTTACCTGGCATTACCCGTGACTCTATTATTTCTTTAGCACGTGACTGGGGTGAATTTGAAGTTTCTGAAAGACAGATGACAGTCAGAGAGATCCGCCAGGCAGCTGCCGAGGGGCGTCTTTGTGAAGTTTTCGGTTCAGGTACTGCGTGTATAGTACAGCCAGTAGGTGCATTGGTTCGCGGTAACGGGGAGATGTGGCAACCGAATGTAAGTGATCCTGCAGATCCCAGGGCGCTGGCGCCCAGACTTCAGAGAGCCTTGTTGGATATCCAATATGGGCGGGTGGCTAATCATCCTTGGAGTGTCGTGGTTGATTGAACAGATAAACATGAAATATCATTTCTAGATTTTGCTAGATGCGGCACGTTTTATGATGCGTTAAATAACTCTAGAGTAGCTACCTAAATGAGCGGTCAGTAGGACTGATGAGAAAGACTTGATGGAAAGAAATTTGATTATGTACTCTACGTGTGCTGTGTACATTAGGTATCATATTGCAGATACTACTATACTGCAACATGCTGAAGCATGAGATGAAAGAGACGTCTGGGAGCAAGGGCAGGGCTGTGCCGTCCTTACTATACCTATCTATTGAAAGACTCTATTGAAAAAATATTAAAATTATAAAAACGACTACCTTTGCCATATGATACATATTGCTTGAATGAATCTTCTTCTTTTGTACACTATTTCCTTGTGTTCTATGTAACCTTCTCTGCTTGTAAACCTCCTGTCCTTTAAGCTTGCAAGCTAGTATTTTAAAAGGGAAAGAGCCATAGCTCGAAAGAAAGGTGTTGGTGCACAAGAGACGACTCGTTCTTTGGTAGTCCGAGAAACGCCATCTGTAGAGAAGCTTAAATCGGAAGCTTTCTCTGGCACAGGCAGCATTTTTTTCTTCCTTCTTTGATAATTAATAGCTTGAGAAGGTTAAAGAAGTAAAGATCGCAACAATGCCGCCTAGTCCAAGGCATTCTGGCAGAGCGAGCACTAGTTTTTGGCGTTCAGGCTGGATTTTATGTATTTTAGCGTTGCTAGCTACTGCCTCGTATCTTGCAATGCCTTCTATGCTTGTTGTAGATTCATACGAGCCTAGAGTACAAGATATAGGGGAGCTTGCCTTGAATGGAGAGGCGAAAGAGGGTAAAATTGCTGTCCAAGGTGAGCTAGGGCAAAAGCGAAAGTTAGGCGCAACTCTGCTGCATGCTGTGCTGAAGCTGGATTACTCGTCCTCGTAACATTATTATTTTTTCCTTTATACTTTTGCAGTAAGTCCAGATAAGCTTGTGCACACCTCATTCTCCCGCAAAGACCTCTCTTACCCTGTTGCTTCTGGAAATGCTGGTGCTGTTGCAGCAGACGACAGCACTGCGAGCTTGCATGTCGTCCAGGCTCAAGCAGGTGGAGGCAATGAAAGTAAACCCCCCGCTCCAGTCTCTATTCTCGCCATCTTTTCTCGCTATGCCGAAGACCTTCATTGGCTTATTGACCCAAATACTGGAATAATGAACAACTCTACTGGCAGTCCAAATTTCATCTTGCCTATTGAAATTTATCAAGCTTCAGATATAGATTCTGAAGGCTTGCCTACATTCCCTGGCTTAATACCCCCTGCTCCTGCTCATTTACTAGCTAATCATACTAGTGCCGAGCTTTTAGCAATGAATTATTCTGCGCATGGCCCTCTTGAGGTGTTGCCAACTTGGCCAGAATGGTGTTGGAAATACGTAAATAAGAAAAATGCGACCAAGGAGAAAATTAAACCTGGCTCTGAAGAAGAAGCTGAGTATTTAACTCGACAAAAGCTTGGATTGCCTCTAAATGGGCAAGGACCTACTGATTACCAAGGTTGGAGAGATTATGAGAACCTTTTTAATGAAAACTACTTTAAAAATCGCGAAAGAAGCAAGCTTGCTGGGAGCAGAAACAGCAATTTTGGTGAGAAGAATTCTTTCTCTTCTTCTAAAGATGACGCTGTGGTTAAAAAATTGCCTATCGGTACTACTTCTACGGAAATGAATCAAGACAAATACCAAGATATTGAGCAGTTAAAAGACGTTTCCCGCAAATTTAAAGCTGAAAATCGCTCTGAAGTTGTCACTGTTCCTGATGTTTCTCCAGTGCTTCCCTTGAAAATAATGCCCAACCGCGGCTCAGAATCAATGGCATACCTCACTGCCGTGATTGATCACTATGATAACCTCCCTGACCTGATGCTTTTCATGCACGGCCACCGTTTAGCTTGGCACACCCCTCTTCTTGGGCAAGACTGGATTTTACGAAGACTAGCAACCCACCCTCCTTTAGACCCAATGCTCTCTTCCACCAACGGATACCACGCTTTAGGCTGTTTAGAACGTTGGGGAAATGATATTAGCCAGCTTTTCCCGACAGATATCGACGCAAACTGGAGATCTATTAATGGCCCTCGATGGCACGAGTCGCTTTCTGCACGTTTTGCTCAAGCCTGGAGAGAACATCTAGGTGAAGCTTACAACATGCCTTTGCCAGATTATGTTCGTGTGCCTACTGCTGCGACGTTTATTGCTACCAGGGAGGCGATTAAAAGAAGGCCTAAAGAGTTTTATATAGGGGTGAGAGACTGGATGTTGGAGACTCATATTGAGAATAAGTGGTTGGGGATAGTGATGGAATTTCAAATGGCGATTATGTTTGCAGATAAAACTCACTTTTCAGTTTCTCAGGAACAGTGTTTGTGTGATCTGTACACAATCTGCACTCTGCCAGCAGAACTCTAGAAGAAAAATTGTTGACAGAGTAGTTTTTCAAAAAAAATAGAATAGTTTGCCTGCGTGAATGCTTGTCTTCCTGTGGAACTGTAGTAAGAATTTTGAATCATATAGCATTTGTAGGACTTATATTAACGTTGATTTTCCTGTTTTTGTTATGTAAGATGAACAACTTGTAGCATTTTGACTGCAGTTTTAAAGTTGCTGACGCCTTTGCTAGCGCTGCCAAGCAGAGCACAACATTGAAATACGCTTTGTCGCAGAGACACAACCCTGATCTGACCCTTGGACGGTTGAAGGTGTGCTAACAGGTTCAAAATAAAATAAAATAAAAGAACCCCAAGGGGGTGACTGAAGGGATCGTGAGAAGCCGCCAGCGCGACTTCAGGCCACCCCTATTTAAATGGAAAAGCAACAATCAATGAATTTTAAGCAGATAACAAGTATATTCAAGCAGTTATATTCGCCAACACAGTACTCAAGCCGCAGCCATCGCCAGTTTCACGCCTATTCCTCTCTCCATACACTTGCCCCCGAACACCGACCGTTGCAGATCCTCTGCAAGTATTTTAACAGCTTCGAGCGCCCTGCGCCCACACTCTATAATGCCATTTGTGCAGTGGCATCCGTCCAGTTAGATCAGGCTGGCGGGTTGTTGGCGCCCCATGGACCATACTCCAACAATTTTAGATCTAAGTTCTGACAAGTTTTTCGGCCAGATTCGAGCCAATCGGCCCCACGGTGTTTCTAGTCTCCGTGAAGACGCCGGTTCATATATGCTGCTGCAAAGCTCTATATTCAGTTGCTAGCATGGAGATGAAAAAAAACAGCCGGCGGAAAATTTGAATCTCTGACTTCAATCTAGTTGCAACATACAGCCACTGAAAATGCACTCCTACTACCCGGTATACTTAAAAAGGCCAAAGTCTAAAATTGCTATTAAATTGCCCCGTTAGTCCAGGATGCTGGAATGAGGTAATGATTCACACCAGTCGATCTTCTACCACAAAACGTTTTGATCAATCATCCAGCTATTTTAACCTTGTGCGCCCCAATTTCTTCCTTATTCAGGACACATACATTTCACCCCGAAATGCTGAAATCAGCTTCACCTCTGTTGATTAATCGTTTCCGTTGCAATTTCTCATCTTTCGTCAATCGATCATTTCCTGCAACCAGGGCCAGCAGCTCTTTCACCATGGCTCCAGTGGACATATTCCCTTACCGCAAGGCCTCTGCTGCCAAGAAGAGCATCACTGTTATTGCAGCCTCTTTAGGAGGATCCGCTAGCAGCAATGGAGAAAAACAAAATAACACCACCACCGCTGGCACTTTAAATAATCTCTCCACATTAGAAAACTTAAATTTCGCGAATAGCTTCACTACTGAACTCCCTGCTGACCCTGTCACGAACAATACTCCCCGTCAAGTTGAAAACGCTTTCTTTTCGTACGTCAACCCATCTGGTACTGGCACCGAGCCTACTTCTGTTGCTGTTAGTACAGAAGTTGCTACCATGATTGGAATTGACCCTGGCGAAGCTGATCGACCAGAGTTTGCTCTTGTTTTCAGCGGAAATGCCCTTCTTCCCGGAGATACCAAGCCCTACGCTCAGTGCTACGGTGGCCATCAGTTCGGCAGCTGGGCTGGTCAACTCGGTGATGGTCGGGCAATCTGTCTTGGCGAAGTTTTAAATCCTTCTACTGGTATAAGGTGGGAATTGCAATTAAAAGGAGCCGGAAGAACCCCATATTCTCGATTTGCTGATGGCAGGGCTGTTTTACGGTCTAGTATTCGTGAATATGTCGCCAGTGAGGCTATGGCGGCGCTGGGCGTCCCCACTACCAGAGCGCTCAGTCTTGTATTAACTGGAGATGACGTATTACGTGATATGTTTTACAACGGAAACGCACAAATGGAACCTGGTGCTGTCGTTTGCCGTGTTGCACAGTCATTCATTCGATTTGGAACGTTCCAGTTACCTGCAAGTCGAGGGGAGGATCAAAAGGACTTGGTGAAAACCCTTGCCGATTTTGTTATTCGGCATTTTTACCAGGAAGAATGCAGTACTACTACTGATTCTTTTGATTCTACCACTAGTGATTCTACTACTACTACTAGTAGTAGTAGTACTACTAAGAATCAATATGCGTTATTGATTCAAGCTATAGCCAAGAGAACTGGCCATTTGGTCTCAGAATGGCATCGTGTGGGTTTTGTCCATGGAGTTTTGAATACCGACAATATGTCTATTCTGGGGGACACAATTGATTATGGCCCGTACGGATGGCTTGAACGGTACGACCCCGACTTTACACCCAATACCACCGATCTGCCCGGTCGCAGATACTGCTTCCATGCTCAACCCGAAATAGGCCAGTTTAATATTTTACAACTTTCTCGGGCATGTATCGCTGGTGGTTTGATAACCGAAGATGAAGCCAGGGAAGGGCTTGTTGCCTATGGCACTGCGTTAACTGATAGTTTTAGTACCATGATGGGTAATAAATTGGGTCTTAAAACGTATGATAGAGTACTGGCGAATGGATTATTCAAGGCGATGTACGAGGATTCTGCAGATTATACGAATACATTTAGAGCATTGAGCAATGTGAGTATGGCCACCCCACCTTCTGGGGATGATGGAGAGGTACCTAATGAGCTTATGGCTGCAGTGGGATTGGATGAATTGCCTGTAGAAAGAATGGAAGTGTGGTCTACCTGGGTCAAAGACTATCGTAGTGCCTTACGTACCGCTGGGTGGACATCTGATGAGGAAAGAAAGAATGTTCAAAATAATACGAATCCAGTGATTGTGCCTAGGAATCATGTACTCGTTGGGATTATTAGCGAAGCGGCTGTAGGAAATTATGAGCCTTTAGAAAAATATATGAAGGCATTAAGACAGCCTTATACTGATGACGGTGAAATTGATCCTAAATGGAAGGAGCCTGGACCCAAGAAGAGTAGAATGGGCGTTGAGTTGTTGTCGTGTTCTTCTTAAGATTGTTTATAGATAGTATACATGACAAGAGTGCATTATAGCAACAAATAAGAACAGAATACAAAATGTAAGTGTAGAAAAATCAGGAGTACTTCACGCTCGCAAAAAAAAGCAAGTAAAACAGTGTTGTTGATTTTTTTTGTCAATATCCTTCTCATTAAATATGTATTCCACCATCATCCCTACAAAATATAGTTTGAATCTAATTTCCACCACCCAAAGGGTGATCGAATCTACACGCAGGCCCAAATTTACAATCTCCATGCCTCTCGTAGTATTGGCACATCGGCTGCCCCTGTCTTAAAGGCAACCCTTGTTTGCTCAACCGCACTGCATACTCAGGTGGGTGATCAAATCTGCACGACTCGCCAAATCGACAATGGCCAGTTTTTACGTAAAAATCACAGGGCGGATATCCAGGACGACGTGGAAATTCTAATATACTCGTTCCGTTGGAGGTGTCAAAGTGGATGGCGACCGGTGGAGCAACAGGCTCTGCTGGGAGGGCCACAGTTGAAGAAGGGGTACTCGTATTAGTAGAAGCGCTCATGCCATTACCAGGAGTTATTCCTTGTTGTTGTTGAAGGGTATTGTACTCTCCTCCTCCACCTCCTCCTCCTCCTGGTGATGACATCATGCCTCCCAGATTCTCAGCTGTGATACCCCGCTGTTGACGAGTGTCAGCAGCAACAGCAGCTAATCTCATTTTTGCTGCCTCTACAGCGACGCTTTCCACGTCTGGATCGCGTATTTCCGGTGGTGCGGTTGTACGTAACAATATAGTAGCGCCTTGCGGGAAATATTTCGTGAAAACAGGCTCTTCTTGGCACCAACGTAGGGCAAAATAAAAACAATTCACTATCAAGCGGGGAAACCTCGAAGCAAAATAATTTAAGAACCCATCAGGAATGGGTCCAATACGTTGCTGTAGCTCGGTAGGAAGCTCTCGAAAGTGACTATGTTTGTTTCGTACAACACGCAGTAGATCTCGTAATGAAGAGAAATCGTATCGACGGTATTTGCCTAGATTACTAATCAAACCTGAATCAAGCGGGACCGCCCAGCTCCCAGCTGCACCTACAACTCCTGGAGATAAAGCCTCAAGTGATGCGTACATGGTGCCATCTCCAGACCGATCTTCACCTTCTACACGATCAGAAACATCAATTAGAAAGGCAAGACGGCGTGGAGCTGGCCACCATAGTGGGTGTGCCATCGCCGCCCCCACTGTCGGTCTTTGTTCAGGAGCTGCAGCCAGCATGGCACGCAATAGATCCTCAGCTTCTGGAGAGTATTTCAACGCATCTAACGAGCGGCGATTGCGTAATATCGCTGCATCACGTTCCACTCCTTCCCCATACGGATGCAATCCACCAGTTAAACAATAATGAATTAATAATCCAAAACTGAAGACATCCACCGCCGCCGTTTGTCTCGTTCCCTCCGTTTTGCCCGCTCGTAGCGCCAGCTGTTCAGGTGCTTGCCATCCAGGACTACCTCCTGCAGCACCGAGAGTCTCAAAACTGGCTTGTTCAGGGATTAACCTCTTAGACAGTCCCATATCAGATAGCTTTGCTTTGCCGGTATCTGAAAGTAAAACATTGTGAGGTTTCAAATCCCGATGAACTATGCCCTGTAAATGCAATGCAGCAAGACCCCTGCCTATATCTTCACTAATCTGCATAGCATATGGTGTCGGTGTAGCCATCCCATTGCTGAAATTCACAAATTTGCTGCGTCCTTCTTTTGTAGAGAGCGCATCGGCAAGAGTGCCAACACACCGCTCGAGCGCCAGGTAGATAAATTCTTGATCCTCCTCCATGGCAAAACATCGAACGACATTTGGATGTTCATCAGAAACAATCAACGCACCAATTTCTTTCTTCGCGAGGTCAACGAATTGGCGGAGCAGGCGTTTCACGGCGACTTGACGACCATCTAGTACACCTTCGTAGACTATTGTACCGCCTGATCCATACCCTAAGATTCCCGGACCGACACATAGACGACCGACGTATGTGATACCATCTATCGTATTGGAAGTTAGTTTATTAGTGTTGATATCAGTTGTGGTTGTATTATTTTGGGGCTCGGTGGGTATGGACGGAGAATGAGGAACAGCGACCATTGATTTTTTATCAGTGGCTGCAAGAGAGGGAGCGGGAGCAGCACCAGCACCACCACCACCTTTCTTTTTATTCTTCTTGACAGATTTAGTATTATTGCTGTTATTGTGGTTCCCACCGGTCGTAGTATTATTCTTTCCATTTGCAGCTGTAGAGAGAGCAGAACGCATTGCAGCTACCTTCTGTCTCCGTTGATTATTTCTTTGTCGGTGAATAGTAACGACCGCCAACGCACCACTGACCCCAACGATAAAAATAATAAAAAGTACCGCCACTGGACCAACTACACCAAACCCACCACTGATTAGAACTCCACCAACACTCATTTTATTATTCTTAATATCATGGCCCCGATGATCACCACTACTATCCTGTCCACTATCTGGAATATACAGTAAAGTAGAATCTGTACAATGCCCATGAACTGGGAACAGTCCAACCGGCACAGCACACATGTCACCATCTTCTAATGATTTACAAACAGTTTCTTCCCACCAGGGAAAATTCCTTGCAGGGAGTACGATTGCAGTACTGGTACTCGTTGCAGGGGTAGTGGTATGTGTAGTACGATCTTCATTTTGGATTAGAGCGGTGGTGATGGTGGTGGTGGCGGTGGCTGCGGTGTCGTCTCCAGTAACACCATCACTATCACTATCACCATCACCCCCATGAATCTCACAGCTACCACCATCACTATTACTATCTCTTACCACCGTATCTTCCGACGACGGTGTCTGTTGTAACGCCAATTTATTGGCTGCATTTGCAACTGAATTTGGTATTTTCATTCCAAATAAACCACCCTTCATAACACCAATTACTAATGCATCATCATTACCACTATCTACATCACCTTTATCACTAGTTTTAGAACCGTTACCACCATTATAAATAGTGTCGCTCCTGCTGTCTTTTTTGCCGTGTCTATTCGGGAGCTGTGCTAACGCTCCAGGAGTGTGGTTATTTATATTTGCATCTGCATCTCCCCCCTCTTTGTTTCCCTCATTTAGGGGTTTTTCAGAGCCACTCGTCGTCCCAACTGAGCTCCTATCACCACCGCTGTTACTAGTAGAGCTGCTAGGTCCATAGGCATCAACTAAATCCACGGGTGGCCCAATTGACGGGTACGCTGCAAGTGGCGGTGCCTCAAATTTTCGATTCCATACCACCCACCCATTTCTAGGATCTATTCTACGCAGAGAATGATCAGGACCTACTATTAATTCTAATGCATCAGGAGGAGGAGTACTCTCTAATCCATCTGTAGCAGGTAGTACACCAGCAGCAGCAGGAGGAGGAGTTTTAGTTTCATCGCTGCTGAAACTCCCAATCGGTCGCCTGACTGCAAGAGCAGAGAGGTGTTGTAAACTCGACCACGAAACATTCCATTGCTCTCCAAACGCAGGGTGGACTGCTTTGATGACGTAGTCCTTTCTTCCTATCGCTAATAGATCTTCAGGGCGTGCATCTGTAGAACTACCACTACCATTTGTATCCGAGGGTTCTCCCAGCACAGCAGGATCAGCCAACAAATCAGCATTGCCGTCTCCTTCTGATGATCCACTTAGCGTTCTCAATAGATTTCCATTTCTAGAATTAAGAACAAATACAGAAGAACGCTGAGAACCGAGAACAAGAGAGCCATCTGGAGTTGGAGCGGGGGAGAGCTCGACAAGGTCTCGAACCCCTACTGGCAGTTTTTCTATTCTAGGGGGTCCAGTACCTTGTGGGCGGTACACGTATAAGCTTCCATCCGTTCCTGGGAATATTCCTTCCTTGGGAATGGGTACTTGGTGGCCTTGAGAAGGGTCACTGGCAGCTGCTGCAGCTGCCGCCGCAGCGGCAGCGGGGTTGGCAGAGGCTAGCAGAGGAGAGCCAGTATCAAAAGACCAAAGAAATGTGCCTGAATTCTCATCGAGAGCTATAAGTTGTCCATTGGCTAGACTGACTAGTAGTTGAGAAGCTAGTTGCTTTCTGTAAAGGAAAGTAGATTGGAGGTTTGATTGAGGAGCGGTCAGCGATGGAGTTATTTGAAACAGTAAATATAAGTAGCGTTGACAACAGCGCGTTCAAACACCGGCACTTCACCCAAAATGTTTTATAGAAATTTATCAAGGTGCTAACCATACCCTGCAGGGTTCACAGGCACAACCTGCGCTGAATTCAATTGCTGGGCTTCATCCTTAATATTGCTAGTTGCAACGGCAGGGATTGCCAAGAATGCAGCACAAACAAGTAACAGATAGTACAAAAGTGTGATCCGTTGTCTTATTCTCGGTTGCATCGCGTTCAAAATGATTTTATTAGGAGATCATTCTTTAACAAATCAAATTCAAAATATATCGTATCAAAGGACAGCACATTGTTACATGCCTGCCTTTTGTTTCATTTTAAGATCAGTTTAACAATGTATTGATCTGCAAAATTATCAATCTGCTGAAGATACAGCATTTCGACACTGTGACACGTTTCTGCTAAGATAATTTTAAAACTTCACTATTGCTAGCTTGAGAGACAAAAATAAATTGGTGAGAGAGACTGCGAAAAGGCCTTATTTAGCCCCTCTGTGCAATTGGGGCTAAACACCTCCCCAGAGAGACAATTTTGTGGCGCTCTATCTGAAGCTGATTCTGAGGATTGATCAGCGATCAGGACGACCTCTTATTTTAAAACATAAGAGAGGCGCTTGCCATCAGAGCCAGAGATGAGTGTTTACTATTCTTTTTAGACAGGGCAACTCTTTATATGGCTTTCTAGCCTGCCCCGAGTATTTCCCCGGACTGCTTGCCCGACCATCTGCCCCGGCTTTTTGCTTGAGCTTCTATGGAGCAGTGTACATTTTTAAGGCAACTGAAGAGCTCAGCCGATGCGTATATGCTCGTGGAGCTTCTGGGAACGATGTAGTCACACATGATTTCAGTGACCTTGCTCATGGGGTGCGCCTGGTAGTCCCAAGGGTCTTTGTTATTCTCTGGTTTTCTGTTTCTCTCATCAATACACGCCACCCATCCCGACTGCAAACATGTAATGTAGGTGCCGAGAGTGCTGTCCTTCATCGCCCCTGGCCCTATTGTACTTTCAACTCGCACCGCTTGGTAGCGCTTCGGGTCCCGCCCGCGGGCCAGAAAGGCCGACTCCTCTAGCATGTGCGCATCTGGGCCGGTATACCTCCGAGTAAACAACCAATGCTTGTCGGCCAGATACACCTCAATATCCTCCCGGCTGCACTGTAAAAAGTCGGTGCCGAGCATGGTGGTGACGTTTCTGGTATGCTCTTCGGATGCTACTCTGCTCTATATGTGTTGATATGGGTGCTCCGTGCGACCACCTCAAGGAGGAGCGAGCGAAAAAGTGGGCTCGCCTGCTTTTTGGCGAACCTTTCGGCGAGCCTTTCTTCGTCCGCGCGGAGGGGTGGGGCCCGCTGAACGAAAATAGAAACAATTGAAATACAGGAGAAATCAGATGGGCAGCGGCTATAACTGGTGAGGAGTGAAGGGCGAGCCCCTGCGAGCGACCCCTCTGGCGGCCGTACCGCGCGTCGCCGGAAACCTGCGCGGCCGCGAACGACCCTTGAAATGTGATGGCAGTCGTGTTGGTGATTTTACAGGGGGTGCTGATGGTGGATAAAGAAGAAAGGCATATAAAGAAATGGCGATTAAATCATGCAGGGAATGCGATCGACGAAAAGAAGAATGGCGGAGAGAAGAATGCACCATCCCTAGAGAGAGGTACACGCACCACAAATGGTTACGCCACCTGAGAACAGGTCCGCGCTGCGGGATCTGCCGTTCTTAATCGCCCGCCGCTGGCGGCGGTGACGACAGCTGATCAGACTGTGAGCGAGCAAGACGGCCAGCAGTCTGCAGCAGGGGGCTGATGCTCAAGCTGACATATGTGGGCTGCTACCGGTCCGCTAAGAAGAGGTGGGGACCGGCAAAGCTGAAGAGGATCGCCGATTAAAAGGATCGCCGTTTTCAGAAAAGATCATTTGAAAAAGAAGGTGTTTTGAGCCCACAGAGGGCCGCAGGAGGATTAATATAGTCCTGCGGAGGTCTATCTGGGACTAAATAATAAATCATGTCTCTGAGAGGCTAAATATGACTTTGACCTGTACCGCCTCAGGGCCTGAGGTACAGATAATAGGTAGATAGTTTGGAGTCCCTCAGCAAAAAGCGTTGGGATAAAATATATAAATGTGCTGAAATCACGAATATCTACAGTCTCCGCGCACTCGCTTCTAAGAAAAAGTTCTTTGAGAAGATCCAAAAATTCAATCCGTCAAGAATCTCGCTGCCACAAACGCAAAAGCGCCGTTATTACGTAGCTCTCGAATATTCTGCGTAGAATACTGCCCCTTGCAAGCTTGCTCTCTTGTTCAACAGCAGGCATTAGACTGGATGTTGCTGGCTGCCCCACCCAATGCGAGAATCCAAGCTAGTGTGCCATCCTACAGCATATGTGGACGATCTACTTTGCGTCCACCTCTGCTAAAAGCAAAACCAACTTTGAGAGCAGGGAATGGACCAATGATTGTGCAGGCGGGGCTGTTTGCTCCCAAAGTCGCCCCGTCACCCCCACAAGATCCTTTCTACAACAGAGTTACTGAGCTGGATTATTTCACAGAGAAGTTCAGTGGAGAAGTTGGTTTCGTTACTGTGCTGGTTGGGCCTCGTAATTGTGGGAAGTCGGTGAGTTCTGCCTTCCTTTGCTGGTCTGCCTTACCCGGGCAACGACGACGTGTTCTCTCTCTCTCTTTTTCTTCTTCTAGACTAGTTCAACTACCGTTGTTAAAACCGCGTTCTGTTCATTATTTCTTGCAGAGATTGTTGGAGGAGCTTCTTCGACAGTATGAGCAGCAGAATATTGGGCCATTGTTCCTGAAAGTCGACGCTCGCTTCACGCCAGTGCGTAGTCCAGACGAGGTCTCCAAGGCGCTTGTCAGTAAACTAGATTCTGGGAAAATTGAAAGAATTAGAAAGTCCATAGGCCGGAATCGTTTCATATCGCTGTTGACTTCCCTGAAGATTAAAGTCAAGTTGTCGTCGTCTCTTCCATTCTTTAAGAGTGATCTTGAGGCAGAACTGGCAAAGGAATTGAAAGAAGATGAGGGAAAATTGGAGCCTACAATCAACAAGTTCGACAAAATTTTAGAGGCTTTGCAACCGCTGCCCAGGAAGCCTGTGATCGTTATAGGTACGATGCAAACGTATGCAAAAAGCAACTGGGTTTTCGGCGATGCTGTTGATATGTTTTTTATTTTTTTATGCTCCACTCCAACTAACTCTTTCTTACAAACGATGCCACTTGCAGATGAGGCAAATGACCTCATGGACTGGAAGGAGCCAAATCCTTTGCAGCCAGAGCTGAAACAATTGCTTGCATTTCTTATTGGCATCTCGAAGCAAAAACGTCTAATGCACGTGATCTTGGCCACTTCTGACTATTTCCTTGCTAATTGGCTAACCCAAGGTAGGTTGCATTTATGTTCATTGTTTGGTTTTCTGGTCGAAAATCACTAAACGTCTTTTCCTTTCCCTTTGCAGTTGGAATGACCGAGGACAAGTTTCGAGTAGAGGTCCTTGGAGATCTAACTGAAGAGGAAGCTGAGAAGTTTATGTATGGTGATGGTGTTGCGGGAGGGTGGCGTGGTATCGTCAATGACTCTTTCAAAACGAAGGAGGATCTAGCTAATGCAAAAGATCAGTGGTCTGAAATTTATCAGCGGTGCGGCGGCAATATTGGTCTGTTGAAGCAGTGTGTGGCAGAAGCAAGGGGCTTGAAGGGGAGTTGGGGTTCTGCGTTGCAAGCAGTGGTAGCAGGCCCTGTTGGTGCAATTATACAAGGTTTTGAACCCGAAGTGTACATTGCGAAAGGTGGCGAGGCTCCTCTCTGGACTGATGTTCAATGGAGGATGGTGCTGGAGCGCATTACCACATCGCCGCAGCATGCTGTGCTGGCAAGTGAGCTAAAGGAAGAGTTGGGAAAGGGAAGTGAAAAGAAGGGCTCTGAAATTCTTTTGTCCATGGTAAAGTACAATTTGCTGGCATTGCGCCCTCCATCTACCCTTGCACGTGATCTGCCCCAGGAGGTGTATGGGTCTGGGAAGAAAAAGACCACGGTGGTAACTTTGCCATTGCCAGCTCACGTATGGGCTGCAGAAGTTGTGCTCGAAGACCTGAAGGACAAGGAGAAGGATAAAGATTCAGGTCCTCAGCTTTAAATCAATGTTTGCTTTAAATTTGTATTTGGAAATGTGTGTTTTAAAGTGTAAAATAGATGAATTTGTAGATTTTCTTTTTGTATTTAGGGTGGGGCGGCAAAAGCCTCTCTTCGCCAATGGGCTCGAGCGTGCTCAGGAGAAATAACAATTATATATAACAACTATACAACAGATATACTCAAGAATGTGGTGTTTTAATGATTTTACAAAGGGTAACGCTGGTCTACCAAGGCATATAAAGATTTGGCGGGTAAAACGTGTTGCAATACGCCTGGGCATATTAAAGAAGGCCACATGACTGACTATTATGCAGGCCGGCAGCGCAGCTTCTGCTGTCCTGGACTACCCACAGGGTGGGGGTTTCCGTCGCAGGGTCGTCGTCGTCGGCGGGGTGGCGGCGACGGTTTATCAGACGAGGGGCAGGGAGGCAGCCAGCAGTCTGGAGCAGCTGTGTCCTAGCTGAAGCGTGATGTGCGCTGCCTGCCTGTCTGCTGATAAGGGTGGCAACTGGCGAAGCTGAGAGGATCATCGATCAAGCATCGCTGGAACCAAAAGATCATTTTTGAAATATAAAATGTTTCCATTTTACCAGAGGGTTTGCAAGCGTAATAAAAATACTCATGCGGACGTCTCTCTGGGATCAATTAATAAGAGTCTGAGTCTCTCCTTGACTCTGAGAGCCTAATTATGGTAATTGTCTCTCAAGCTGAAAACTTCGAAGAACTGCACTTACCTAACTATAGTCACTATAGTCACTGAGTGTACAGCACTGGAAACTCTCATTTCCACAAATTCAAATTCTCTCTCAGGGCTTCGATTAAGGTCCTTTTTTCCTTAATTCCGGTTTTTTAAATAGAATTTAAGCTCCTGAGAGCCAGAAAAAAGGGAGAGGCTAAAAATCAGCTAAGAATTGGGAGAAAAGAAGGATGTTTTGGGGGCCAAACTGCCGCCGTCCCTCACTAAAAAAAAAATTTGTATAACCAACTCCGGCCAGATTCTCTTGAAATTTGCGGTAAACACGGACATGATCAAAACCAAGAAATCCAGGGGCGTGTGAGGCCAAATAAGCAGAAAATTCACCAAAAATGTTGTGGAAAAATAAGGGACAAAGCTTGCCAGAGGGCAACTCCGGTCTTTCCTTCTGGCCCTAAATAAGCTTTATGGCCCCATTGGTAGCCTATACTTCGTTTCAAGGTTTAATTTTTACATCATTGGTTTTGTAAAACATTAAGCTATTTATTTAACCCCGCTCTTAGCCTTTTACTTATACCAGAAAGAATCTTTGGCATTAACATTAATGATCAAAGGCTCCTTGAGACTTTGCAGTTGCTTCCGCATGATGCAAAACGCGAAGAAGAACTTAGAAACATGGCCCTAAAAGGCTGGAAATATTGCGTTCAGGAATTGAAGTTTCTGAATTGGCTAATGTGATCGGGGTAGCTCCTGAGGGCCTTTCTCACGATTTAATCCCAGTACATTTAATCCCAATTATTCTAAAACAATTTATTGTTATGGAGAGGAGCACGAGCGCAACTCAAAGAGGCTTTTCTGGAGTATGCCAAGGTATGATCACCATCCCCGCCCTGTCTAATCTACTTAAACTTGTTGATACGCTGCAATTCCACTCATTGCTCTCAATCCCCCGTGCTTCTGCCAGAAGTCCACAAAATAAAGAGTAAAGTTATACGCGCCTGGAATTTTTCAATTAAAGATGCACATTTTATTTATGCTGCCCCGCATTTTATTCAGACGGCACCGACCACCACCTGACTCTATGTTTTTAATGTACAAGGTGCCAGACTCGCTCCCTGACCACTTGCAAGTTCAGGTAATTATGCCCTTTATCAATGCATTAACGCTGATGTCCTTAGAACTCTTTATCTGCCATATTTGATTGCTTTTGTGACGCTGTTGCCTTGTTTTTCTTCCCACCGCAATGCAGGTGGTTGCAGTGTTGGCACTTACGGAGGGTCCTATCTTCTCCAAAACAGGGATGGAACCTACTGCACAGATTTATTTCTGCCCTTCTCAAGGCGATGGTGTGATTTTTGAAGTTAAATTTGGAGATCGTGAGCGTATGGACTGGAGAGAAAAGAGAGCTGCAGCGGTCTCCAGTATAGGGGCAAGCTGCATTATTTTTAGCCGTTCTAGGCTTATAAACTTAAAGTTTTGCTTGGGAAATTCGATCTGGGGCAGCCCTATGACACCTGCTAATGCGTTTATGCAAAATCTGTCGGGGAACCCCGCTGGTAGTGAAAGCAGACTCTTCTAGAGATACACGTTTGGGCTCTTATACTTGATTTGAAGCTAAAAAGGTACCTTCTACAGCATTATCAACCTTGCCAGCACCTAAATTACTAGAAGAAGGACCAGCAGAGGTTGTAGGTAGCTTCTCTAGTGATGGTGCCGCCTGACCATCAATTGCATCTGCTTGTTGACCACGCCATAAGTTTCTCAAGGGCCGCCCAATGCCTGCAATCAATTAAAGATATTTATTAATGATTTATAGATGATACTTCAGTCAAAATGTTCAAGCGCAACCCTAGGAATGCATACCTGCCAGTGAGATTGAAGCCATATCAATCAGCGCAAATTAAAGATGATCAATGCTAATAAGGTATGCATATAGTTAATTTTATTCGTTGGGGGGTCCGCGATTTGATTGAATCAATCTTGCAGTTAAGATCTAAAGCATGCGATCATTTTAGTTGCTCAAAAATCTAGCAGAGGGGCATTACAACTACTTTTCTGCAATAAATATTATAGCACTGATGATAAAATTCAAGTCTATGCAAATTATTTGTGAAAAAGATAGAGGAAATAGACTGGAAGGGGCCCTAAAGCTTATTTAGGGCCAGAAGGAAAGACCGGAGTTGCTGCCAGAGGGGCTGCACCACGATATTACAGACTTTTTGAACTTAGTTAAATCTGTGCAAGTGTGACATTTATATTTTAACCTTAGAGCACTCCCAGCATGCCATGTTTACCTCATAAACTATTTTTCAGGCGACAAGGTTGTCATTACTTCATTACTCCATTACTTCATTACTCCATTACTTCATTACTCCATTACTTCATTACTTCATTACTTCACTACTCAATTACTTCATTACTCCATTACTTCATTACTTCATTACTCCATTACTTCATTACTCCATTACTTCATTACTTCATTACTCCATTACTTCATTACTTCATTACTTCATTACTTCATTACTTCATTACTTCTAGAGCTGCACCGCAGGTACGGTGGACTGGTTACTTCATTACTCCATTACCTCATTACTTTACTACTCCATTACTTCATTACTTCATTACTTCTAAAGCTGCACCGCAGGCACGGTGGACTGGTTACTTCATTACTCCATTACTTCATTACTCCATTACTCCATTACTTCTAAAGCTGCACCGCAGGTACGGTGGACTGGTTACTTCATTACTCCATTACTTCATTACTTTACTACTCCATTACTTCATTACTTCTAAAGCTGCACCGCAGGCACGGTGGACTGGTTACTTCATTACTTCATTACTCCATTACTTCATTACTTCATTACTTCTAAAGCTGCACCGCAGGTACGGTGGACTGGTTACTTCATTACTCCATTACTTCATTACTTTACTACTCCATTACTTCATTACTTCATTACTTCTAAAGCTGCACCGCAGGCACGGTGGACTGGTTACTTCATTACTCCATTACTTCATTACTCCATTACTTCATTACTTCATTACTTCTAAAGCTGCACCGCAGGTACGGTGGACTGGTTACTTCATTACTCCATTACTTCATTACTTTACTACTCCATTACTTCATTACTTCATTACTTCTAAAGCTGCACCGCAGGCACGGTGGACTGGTTACTTCATTACTCCATTACTCCATTACTTCATTACTCCATTACTTCATTACTTCTAAAGCTGCACCGCAGGTACGGTGGACTGGTTACTTCATTACTCCATTACTCCATTACTTCATTACTTTACTACTCCATTACTTCATTACTTCTAAAGCTGCACCGCAGGCACGGTGGACTGGTTACTTCATTACTCCATTACTTTACTACTCCATTACTTCATTACTCCATTACTTCATTACTTCTAAAGCTGCACCGCAGGTACGGTGGACTGGTTACTTCATTACATGCTTTCTTCTTGCCTATCCTATTTTAGATTCCTTACATTAGGTGAGATATAGAGTAGAGGCCAATTAAGTGTTTTTTAATATTTAAGAATGCAATAGGTTTGTATTTGAGTAGTAAGGCGTTGCAGATGATAGAATCAAAGATTGCAATGTTGGTGGGATTTTGTTATTGAAGTGGTACTGTTGGAATCATGGAAGAGTGGTAAGATTTGAAAATAAAAGATGGAAGTAGTACAGAATCGATTTGTTTTTCATGGACTTCAGAAGCAGGCCGCAGCTGCTGTTGCGTCGAAGGTGGTGGTGGTTGGCAGCAGAAGGAATCAGCGGAGAACTTTATGCCTCCAAACTGTTTGGTCGTGAGCGTTTAAATGATGAAGAAGGCTGGCTGTGATCGTGTGATCCCCTGGACCTTGTATCTGCCTTAGAAGGTGGAGTACAAGTGCTTCCAGTGCCGGAGTTGCAGAAGACACGCTCACGCGAATTCCAACAGAAACCTTCAGCGAAGTCAAACACGTGTACAGGTTGTTTATTAAACTTGTAATTAACGTCCAAACGATGTTTAGAACCATAGGTTTCAGGCGGAAAAGCCTTCAAAAAGAAATCCCAGTCTTTGGATAAGTTTCTGTCGACGGCGAGGTCCTTGGTGGATAAGTTAAAGGCGACGCAATACTGCGCACCAGGAGTTTTAGGATGAGTGCAGGCAGTGTATACTGTGCCTGAAGTCAGGCAAACTTCAAACATAAAACCCTGATCATGCTTGGCCAAGGGATTAGCGTGATCACAAACAGGGCAGGTCCCAGCATTCGTTTTGACAACGAGAACGGGGCCAGCATGGTGCCACTCTTCCATTTTCGCTTCCCAAGAGGTGAGAACCCCGCTGGGATCGACAAGCTTGAGGATACGGTTCAAGTCGGTAAATAATTGTGGCCATACTCCCCTGCATATTGTAAATAAAAAGGGATATTTTAGTGAGGTTCTAGCCGATACTGGTTTTTGGGGGGAGGGACATCAGAGCGAAACTTACGTTTTAAAGATTAAGCGTTCTCTACGAGCCAAATCACCTTTCAGCAAGAGATCCATAGCGTCAATACTTGTGCCCTTGGCCTCAATGCACCGTTTATTCAGTGCAGCCAAGCTGGATTCGTTGGAAAGACACCAAGAAATCATGTAACGCTTGAAGTTTTCAGGCTTTAGCACGATTTTGTCGTCAGCCTGTATAGAAATTGTAGTAATATATTAGTTATATCTGGATAGAATGTATTAAACAGTCATCAAATATGAGATGCGCTAGGGATCTTACAGGGAAAGGTCTGGTGAGAGCATCAGCGCTGGGTTTATCACCGGAGTGTCTTAGGCCAGTGATGTTACCCAGAAACCCGGGGAGTGGCTGTTTTGCACTGCGACGGTATGCGGTATTGTTCTTAAATGAGTGGTAGACACCAAATTTGGTCCATTCATGAGTTGGCGCGTTGCGCAGACACTCCTCAGCAAGGATCTGAGCGTCGTGTGGCGAGCGGAAAAGGCAGTCCACGCCAGTGTCATCTTTCAGGTTAAGGATTATGACCCTAAATGAAGGAATTAATATTGGAAATTATATGATATGTTTTTGTTCTGCAGCGCAGGTGTAAACTATGTAACGAATACTAAACTCACAGAACAGCTAATGCATTATCGTTCTCGTGGCGGCCAAGGAGGGCTGCTACTCGGGTCGGCTTTATACCCGCCTGCACGACGGCGCTGTTGATAGCAGGTTCAAGGGTGTTCATCACATTGTCGTAGATGACAGCAGCGGCCTGTTTGTAAGTGCAGTCACCTGCAGACGCAGGCATGATTAGAGGGATGTCCAAGGAGATGTAGGCTCTGGAAAAGGCTTTCTCCGATACCACTTGCCACATCTCTTGAACCTGCGAGTAGTCTTCAACACCATGAAGGGGAAGAGCCCACGCGGCGAGGTCTGCACGAAAGGAAACAGCGCAGTTTTTTATTTGAGCAGAGGACAAGGCGATCTACAAATGTCAAGATATTGACAGGAGAATTTCTTACCTTCGGTCCTGGGGCCCTTATGAGAACGCGAGGGATCCTTCATGGGACGTGGCACAACGCTGTGGACGAGAAAACGCATTTCTGCCTTAGCAGATCCGACTCCATTGTTGTGGTGAAAAATCCTGTCTGCAACGGGAGCCATCTTAATCTCGTGAGGAATTTGCTGCATGTTGCCAAGCCGTGTAGTCAAGTATTATAGAAGAAAAAAAACTTAGACAGAATTGCTGAGGGCAACAAAGAAGATTTGCGGGCAGAAGGTCAACGGTGGCCTGCTGTGTTATCGAGCAAAGCATTAGTGCTAGCACCAAATTTGGGTCTGCAGGTTCCGCTCTATTTTAAGGTTTTAGAACCCATCTTTAAGATCTATGATGTTTGATAAATTTTGTTTACAACTTTACATAACGTTTATACCTTCCAAGAAGCTAGATACACAAAGATTTTCTTTCTTAAATTGCATTTGATCTCCTTATTGACCCCTGCTGGCCAACGCCAATGCCTCACTCAAGATGTCAGCCAAAATCTCTACTTAAAAAAACCATAAATATAAAACAGGCGCCTATTCCTTCCAATTGCTACAATCAAAAAAGTTTTTTTATATCCTTGCAACTCTTTTTACTGTCGTCGTCTATCTTACTCTCCTTCGGTAACGGTAGTCTCGAGAGTAGCCGGAGCAGACGCTGGCAAAACACGGCCTGCCGCCTCCTCAGAAGAGGTGAAAGAGTCGGAATCTTGGGAAGTACCAAGACGAGATCTTTTGTTGAAATTCCAAATTTTTTCAATGGCCGCAGCCAGTTCTTCGTGTTGGGATTTCAATGAAGAAAAATTAATGACGTACGAAAACACACGTTCGCCATTAAAATACACGGTTTTAAGTGAAAACCCTAACCTTTTTGAAGCATCAAAGGTCTCCTTCATTTTGTGTTTCACCAGGAAAGGCATCCGAATAGCCAGTTCTGTTTCCTTCGAGCGTGTTGCGACAAATTTCATATTTGCTTTTAGGTCTTCCATGGAACCGACACCTCCCGCTGCAGCTTGTTTGCATAAATCAAGCATCCAAGCGAAAGTCTGTAAGAGAAATGAAAACATTTAGAATGGAACAAGTTACCAAACCAGTATATACATTTATCCATGGCCTTACCGTAGAAATCTGTACGACTGGGAATAGTTCTTGTGAGGAATTAGGAGAAGAATCAGAGATGGCGGAGTTCAGATCGACAAGTCTACGTACAAAAGCGTCGTACTCTCCGTCGTTGCTAAGCACCCCTTCTGAGCCAACTGTCTTGAGGAGTGCAGTACGCCCAGCATGATATGCAGCAAGGGTCACGCAAATTCTGGGATGCAGGGAGGGGAACTGGGCGCCGACTGTTTCGATGTTTTCCTCCATCCATGCATGGCCTTCTTGGCTGAGATAATTTGCTGCACGGATAAGTGCGGAGGTACATTCAGAAGCAGTGTTTTCTTTGGCCTGCAAAAAGAAGACGGCAAATTAAGGTTATTTGTATAGCTGAAAGCAGCGCAAGTCTACCCTGTGTAGGAAATTTAAAAACTCACTACCAGATCAGCCATCATCTTCGTTGTAACCTTGGAGGAAAAGGGCACCAATAAAATACGTTCTCTATCGGGCTCCTCGGTAATTATGAGGTTGAAGTACTTATTGTTGCTAGCGCAAACGAGGTTAATGCCGTGCCCTCTAGATCCGTGAGCCAAAGTATGATCCCTCCCCCCGTCGTAAAGGATTCTCAACTGGTCTTGCCGGTCCTTGCCGCCAGGCTTAGGATCATTAAGAATAATAGGAATATCTTTAAAATTTTTTGCTATATCCCAAAGACCAGCCTCTGTAGTGCTGTTCGTCATATTAGAGAAGTGTCCCTGAAAGGAAGAACATAAAGTAGGACAGCGGAAAGTTTAGTACAAAGTCATTATTAGTAATTTTGGTAGCCTTTGGGACGGTCAACATTTATAGAATATTTGCTTACGTTGTTGTTTCTTATACCAAGCATTCTGGAAGAGAGGATGCAGCTTCGAGTTTTACCGCTGCCGGCGAGCCCGACCAAATTTAAGAACGCCAGTTTGTAACGAGATTCACCTTCTTCGCGACTGTACCAATGGGCCAGACATAAAATGGTGTTAATTACCATATAGATGGCTGAATACGCGTCTTTCCCATAGGTTTTGAAGACCTGGTCAACTGCAAAAAGAAGAAAAAGTGAAAGCCAACGATGCATCAAGATAGTAAAATATAATAATGAGATGGCACTACGCGGAAAAACAGACAGGATTTTGACTTACTAATATCCCTTGTCCGTTCCTTGCTATCTTCCTCTGAGACCTGGAAGTTTGCAGGGTCAACAGTTAGTCTGGCTTCTGATGAGTTTTCTTTTACTTGTTGCTTATCGGAGGAGAAGGAATCAAAAATATTGAAATCCTTTGCGTGGATTGGTGAAGTAGTTTCAAAATCGAAGATACGATCAATTCCAAGGTAAAGAATTATTTTTGGGAAGCCTGCAAACAAGGTTCAGTGGTGGATAAATAGGTGAGATTGAAAAAAGTATGATCTAAAAAAAACGTTGAAAAAATACAGCAGTGGACGTGGCAATTGTGATTAAATAACCCTACTTGGTATCTTCCGGCACACGTATTCACACACTTGAATACGCCCAAAATGCTTAAAACAGAAAACTGCATTAGCGACGTCGTAATGGTTCAAACAGCCCAGGTCCGCTTGCCGAAATCCAGTAAAGGTGTTTGGGTTAATGGTGCCACATAAATCGTTTGAAATGCGTTTCTGAAAGTATTCAATGACATCCTTGCCAGATGTATGCGAAAATTTCTACATCGCAGAGTATTTGGGCGTTAAGAACAAAAAGTTAGTATCGGAAACAACCATGAAGCAGGCTGATACCAACATTTGGGAAGGCCTGGGCGTGAAGACTCGTTTCAAAGGCAAATGTTAAAAGGCAATTACCTTATGTTTATCCACTGGAACCAGAACTGGATCTGTTTCACCTTGAATGTAAACCTCCCAAATGGTGCCGTGTGTGATGCTCTTCAGATCAACTCCCTCCTCCGACACATTATACATCCACCCAGCAGCACGTGGTACCCAATTGGTAACAGGGGTAATGATGCTGTGACTGTCACCACCAGGTTCTTTGGCCTCTGTCGAAGACTCAATGACACAGCAGTGCTGATAACGAGCATACTTGGGTGCTAGAACGTCTATAATGCGTGTGAACTTTTTGTTCATCTTTGAGGTTGGTAGGAGCACGTCGCAGGGTTGGTTACCTAATTTTAGATATGCAACGTAAGAAGTGCAGCTTATAATGGCGAGCCCTTACAATGGAGTGCGCTGGACAGTCTTGGGGCGTGAAGATGGTGGGCTTGCTTCACCTTGGCCAGTCAGCTGCTGCGCCCTGGGTAATTGGCTGCAATGGTTGATGGGCGGTCATCCTATTCCCAGTAGTCTACTTGCATCTACAAAATACAGTCTGCAAAATAGTTGCTCCTGATGGGTGTTTAATTGCTCAGAATTTAGGGTTGAACAAAAATCGAAGGCATGAATCCCAAGTTAGATCGTTAGCGATTCATTCACAGCTCGATCTGGAGTGCGCATGCTGCCGCCGAAAGTTGAATAATGCAAATTATGTTACATAAAAGCATTTTTATAATTATTATTAAGGTGTGATGAGTAAGGTGAAAGCATAAATATGCTGCTGTGGCGGCAAGCCCAGAGTGTTGTGTTGCCTGTAGACGTCTTATCAAGCTGTCGACGTCTCGGGCTAGAAACCAAGTGCCACAAACATTAGAAATCTGCAGTTAGGGTGAACACGTGCCTGTCAGCTACCTTCCTGGAAGTATCCATGACTCCAGCACGCTGGTACTCCCCAACCCGTCGCTCAAAGAAATTAGTTTTACCCTGCAGCGATATTTGCTCCATCCAAGGGAAAGGATTGGAGGTACGGTATATTCGTGACACACCCAAAGCAATTAACAGCCTGTCAGCAACGAAACGAATGTACTCAGCCATGCTTGCAGCATTAATTCCCAACAAAGCAGTTGGCAACGCTTCTTTGCAGAACTTGCATTCCAGGTCAACTGCAGAGGAAACAATGCCGTGAATACTGTGTTCTGACAGTTTACACTCTAGCTTTCTGTACAAAAAGCAAGCAAAGTCGGTATGGAGACCCTCATCCCTGCTGATCAGCTCGTTGCTGAAGCAGAGGCCAGGCATAACGCCTCGAGTCCGGAGCCAGAAAACCGCGCAAAACGATCCAGAGAAGAATATTCCCTCAACACACGCAAATGCCACCAGCCTCTGCGCAAAGCATGCATCTGATTTGATCCACTTCATCGCCCACTGCGATTTTTCGCTGATAATGGGGAAATTTTGGGTTGCATGGAACAGCTTAGATCGCTCTTGACTGTCGGTAATGAATGTCTCAATGAGGCGGCCGTACATTTCATTGTGGACAGTTTCGATAGCTGATTGGAAGGAATAAAACGCTCTTGCCTCGGGAAGGGTCACATCTGTTGAAAAAAGACAGAAAAGCTTGGTGAGGTAGCTTGGAAATAGAAGCGGCGGCGGTGTAAAATTGAAAAATATGAATTAACCTCACCCTGCATAAACCTGAATGCCAGATTTTCTAGTACAATGCCATCAGAAACGACAAAAAATGCGAGCACTGTAGAAATGAAATGCTGTGCCTCAGGTGAAAGGGTTCCCCAATCTCTGATATCTTCACTGAGGTTGACTTCCTCCACCGTCCAGTAGCTAGCCTGCGCCTTTTTGTAAAATTCAAAAGCTTCTTGGTCGCTGCGGAAGGGGTAGGAAAGGAGAGAAAGATATGTATCATGAATTGAAATCTTGAAAACTAGCATAGACAGGACAGGGACGCACCAAACGGGCAGCAGAGTGAAACGATTGTCGGTCTGTTGCAACAAGGGCTTGTCAAGCCCAGCAGCAGCTGTCTGCACCTGCACAAAAAAAGTTATACGTTGAGCATCACGTAATATAGATGCAGTGGGGTGTAGAGAGAGGTTGTTTCAGGTATCACCTCTTCATCTCTTGATTCAATGACTTGCTCCATTGTGGATTATTAAATCAATGGGATCCGTGCAGCGTGGCCTTTAGTTGTACTGATCGTTCAGGTTTGGTTGAAAATGACAATGATTAGTAATACGTTGTAGTTACTTACCACGTCTGACTCTATAGTGCTCAGCAAGTCAACTCTCTTTTGGGCCGTTCATTGACCGCTGCAGCGGCTGGCTATGTTGAATCTTATAGTTACAAGTGCTGTAGATAAAATAGCAATAGTATTATGCGCTTTCAGGTATGTTGTTGCAGCGGATGTAATCTTATATTAAATATAAAAGGCAGATTAGTTTCCCTGCAACGCAGATGGAATTTTGGTGCAGTCTGCTTTGTGCCCGAGCCGCCAGCTAGTTTTTTGGCAGGATACACAGCAGTACGCCATTTGCTTGCACCCTGAGCAAATACCCATATCACGCCCTTCGTCTCCGCAATTTGCACAAATTCGTAACTGAAAGGCAACACGAGTTTTAGCAGAAGTAGCAGCCAAAGCGGCCCCTGCGTAATCGCAAGCAATGTCTGAGCCAAGAGTTACGGTCAGGTAACTAGCAGGGTACTTGAGTCGGGCAGCTTTCAGATATACCTTTGCAGCAGTTTCCAGATCAGCTTTGATGGCCTTCCTGTAGAGTGGTGGAATCCAAGGTTTGCAGCTTCTCAAAAACTCCTTCCCGCTGAGCAACATTGCTTCTACATCGTCATATATCCATGGAGACAGGCCGATTGCGATTTGTTCTGCATAATTGAACGCAGCATAGGCCATCAAAGCACTATCATTTACTCTTATAGCTTCGTCCATAATCAGCGGAGCTAGGTCATACTTCACTTGACGGTAAATGGAGTCAGCCAACCTTGTAGCTCGGAGTGAAAGCTCGCTTCCACTGGATTCAGGGGACAGGGTCGTAGCAGCCAGTTTTGCGGTTACAAGATCCAAAATCTGCGACGTGAATATCCACCAGAAGTAACAAAAAGGCGAAAGGATGGGCCCGTTAAATACATGCTCAGCAAATTCCTTCAAGTCCTCCCATATTGGAAAAACAGTCTCCTCCTCATTTAAAGCCTGTTGGAAACGAGCTAAGTAGCAAATGCTAATCCCGCGTGTCACAGCGTGAAGCTGTCGGAGGGTAAGTCTGCTGTCAAATTCAGCAAGCATCGCAGTTGCACCAGCATCATGAAGCACTTCCCAAATTCTTCCGCAGACATTCCAGAACACACCGATCCTTCCACAGAACTCAGGGGTAAAATTGTCTTTAAGAAAGCAACTATTATAGTGCGAATATAGAAGTCTACTCGCCGAGAGAAGAAGTTCTTCCAAAGCAATTGCTGCGTCGTACGCAGAATTTGAATTTGAATACCTCTGAAGTACGCGTGAATCATAGTCCCGATGTTGCATTGCCCAGTCCGTTACTCGAGGCCAACGTTTCTTCAAGCCAAGTTGCATCGTAGTGGTTTTGTGAAAGGGAAGGAATTCGATTTCAAGCGCTGCTAAGACCGTTTTTAAGGCATCCCTTTGCTCCATGTTTTCAGGAGGGCTGTTTGAACCATTGAAGAGGGAGAGCATCGAAACTTTAAGCTCTAGGGAGCGCACAAGATCTTTTTGAGTGTGGGATCGCTGCTCCTCTGGGATTGAAAACAGCGTTCTGCGCCATTTGGGAACGTCAGCGGTGGCCATCTCAGTTAAAAAAAGTTGCTGTCTTGCAGCAGCAAAATATATTTTAATTAGGCTCCTACGTTGCAGGGATGCTGCGGGTTTGTAAAGACGCGGAGGACATCGTGCCAGAGCTGCCTCTCCCATGTTTGGCCAGTCGGCTCCTTTTTATCCTGCGCCTAATTTAGATGATGGGGGGAGAGCATGTTTCCCAACCAAGTCGCTAATTCGAAGCAGAGATCTCTCTTGGTACAACTGCGTTGCATGATGTCACAACCAACTGGGTTGCAGGACTTAAAATTGGAGTAACCTTTTTAAGATTAGCCTTCAATTCAACCACAGCAGCACTGGCAACAGTAGATCTGAATCTGGTCGGGATACCGTAGACAAATTTCTGGTATTTGAATGTAAAATATGTTTAGAACTGCAGCTGAAACTAACTCACAAGCATGAAAAAGAAGCAGGGTACCCACCGGTGGAGAGCGCCACCGCTATTGTCGGCATGAAGTTGAAAGCTAGGATAGACAACTAGGTGGCTCGGTGTTGGCAAATTTTAGAAGATAGTAATCGTGTACAAGGGACCATCGTGTCTGCTTGAGTCCAGCTGGAAAAGAACCGTCGATAACAATCCAAGAGCCCCGGCGCAGCTGCCCCCGCTGCTGCGTTATTTGTGTTGCCATTATATATTTTACAGTACGTGGCAATGAAGTAATAAAGAATGTAGCGTATAATGTCAAGTAGTAGCGTATAATGTCAAGTATGCAGATTTCAATCAACACCTTTTAAAGCCACATCGAAAATCCTACAAAGGCCTCTTGGCTCCATCGGCTTTACAAGCGACGAAGAATGTAGGCCCAGAAGCTCTGGCTGCTGCCCGTCATCTTGACGCGGATAGGATCGGTGAAAAGTTCCGTACGTGGAAAACAATAGTTTCTCAAGAAGAAGGCCGGAACGTCAGGTTCACGGCAAGCCCTTTGCACGATTGCAATGCCCACGACGTAAGGACTTCGCCGTAAAAGCTTCCCAACATCACGTTTGTTTTCCTCATTAAAACCTTCCCAGAAAGAGTACACGTGAGTACAGAAAGGGAGTTTTAAGATATTTTGAACGTCGGCACAAACAGTAGGCCTAATTTTTTCCCTCCGGTAATTGATCAAGTTCCTTGCAGTAAGCTCTTTGTAGCAGCGGGGAATGAATGCTTTTGCTTTCAGGCATTTTGCGGGATCAATCTCAATACCAAAGGCTTCGTCAAAGTCAATAGCGAGTAACAACGGACGACCCAACCCTGAGCCAATGTCAGTAAGGCAAGAGGGAATGTCGACGTGGCCAGTGGGAATGCCTCTCAAAGCCACAAGGGTGGCAGCGACACCGGTAGTGGTGATTGTGCCATAGATCCCTACGGTGCCTTCACCTCCACCCAGCTGATTCTGCAATGAGTACATTAATAGTAATATACTACGTAGGAGACAGGTAGAGGTGAAGAGAATGTTAAAAAGTTACCTGGAATCTGTTGAAGATGCAATTAATCCTCCGCAATTCTTTTTTTGGCACCTGCAACATTGCTGGTAATTTTAGTCCACCCACAGGTTTAATAAGGTAGAGTTTAGAGAACAGCTACACTAAAAGAGGGCTGGCAAGCTTGTGCAGTCAATAATTAGCGGGAGAAGAGGGGCCCAAAAGGGTAGTCAACCTTTGACTAAAAGAAGCAGGGTTTGCATAAAGGAGCGCAGAGCACCACCACGTAGGGTCGTATTTTTGTTGTTTCAAGCCGCCGAATCTACTGCAACATGAGTATTCTTCACATGAGGAGGAAGCCGGTCATAACTTCGTTGGTACCCGTCGAGTCAGAAGAAGACATCCATGGCTTGATCGACAACTCTGAAGAACATTCAGACGAAGCTGGTGCTGGGTTGGCAGCTGTAAGGGAGGAGAGCAAAAAATTCTACAGAAGAAGCTTGAAAAACGTGGAGAAGGAAAAGGGAACGCTTAAGCGCAAGTGGGGTGCACCTAAAACTGGTGTAAAAAAATTCCTCGATTTGGAGGCAGGGGAGGAGACCGAGGAGGATGAGGACTCGGACGATGAAAGAAGCGAAATAGAGGATGATGCCATTGTGTCGGCGACCGAAAAACTGGTGGCCGTGGCTGAAGGTCTTGAAACCGTTGCACAGCTCCTGAAGGATCTTGTGGACGGCGAACCTCCATTTAAGAAGGCCAAGGTTGTTATTGATGATTCCGACGATTCCCAGTAGAGCTTGGGCGATAACTTAGAAATCCTTTAAATTTGTCCTTTGCACAAAATATTTTCAGATGTAACTAATTAACAAAGCAGCTTTCCACATATCCAGCTCCCGCCGCCACAACAGGGGAGACGAAAAGATGTTTCAGTATTTTTGATAGGGGGAGCGTTCGGGCTCCGCAGAAAATTTGAAAATATTTCAAATTATCTCGTGGAGGTATATAATATGCAGCCGATGCTGGGTCCCTTTTTCAAATTCGATGAGGCATGCCTAGCTCGGAAGGACACGCACGCAAAAGAAGATTTGTTGATTTACGGTGTCCAAAAGAATAGAGACCGTCGATGTTTTTATATTGGGGGCGTTGACGACCTTTTCAACAACATTTGCAACGCTCGAACGCTGCAGCGTTCATTTTATGAACTGGTCGAGTCTGGCCGCCCTTGCCATTTGTATTTTGATATTGAGTTTCCCCTAACTGAAAACTGTTCTTTAGCACCAGAGAAAGTAGTAGAGAATATAGTATCAGCATCGGGGACGCTCTTAAAAGAAATTCTTCATGCGGACATTGACTTTGAGGCAGTTTTTCAAAAAGATGCTTCAAATTCAAAGAAGTTTTCAAGGCATGTTTTAGTAAGTGATACAGTCAGGGTCTGACCATAGCGCTCGTACATGTATTTTGATGCTAATCGCCCATTTCTTATTTTTAGGTCCCAATGCACGGTGCGGTTTTTGCATCCAACGCAGACGTTGGCAGCTTTGTAGATCTTCTAGTAGCCAAACATTCTCCTCAATTCAATATCCTGTGGAACGGGGATGTGAGACCTTGTATAGATCAAAGCGTGTATTCGAAAAACAGGCAAATGCGTACGTTGTGGAGCATCAAGGCAGGGGAAACAGACACTTGCAGAAAATTTGACGTCACACCTGATACATTTCACTGTCCCTTGAAATCAGCTCGCAGGAAGGAAATCTACATTTCATGTGCGGGAGGAAATGAGGAAAAAATTTTATTTCTTTCATCGCTGATTTGCCCGCCATCTGAGGTCAGAGAGCAGTGGTATTCGAAATCATTGTCGATGCCCGAGCCCCACCGTTTCTTTGAAAAGCCTTCCCAATATACGTGTATAGCTCCAGATCTTGGCATTAGGTACAACCGTAACAGTTCAGAGATGGTAACTACTACTACTATTACTACTATTACTACTACTACTACTACTACTACTACTACTGGAGACAGATTCATCGATGAAGAACTAGCGAGTGGTCTGAACTCCTTTGCTGGGAAGAAGGTGAAAATCTACAATATCGTTCGTTTAGCCTCAGCTCCACACGAGGTTTTTATTAGTACAAATTGCAGAAAGTGTTTGATGAAAGGCATGGACCACAAAAATAACCACGCCTGGTTCAAAGCTAATTTACAAACTGGGACTGTTGTGCAAGGGTGCCACGATGCTGCCTGTAAAGGCAAAACTAATTTTGCTTTTTCGCTCAACCAACGGCAGAAGAAAAATTTTAGGAACCAAGAGGAAAGCTGATTGGCAGCAAATTTTGTGTGTAACTGAATTTTATGTTTGTTTTACAACGGTGTTATGTAAAGAAAAATGCATATTGTGCCCGGAAAAAAAGAATTTGTTGCAGCTCTTTGGCAAGGGCTAGGGCGCAAAGTAAGAGCGGCAAGCAGATCAGCGTTCCGCTCGTCTGCAGCTGTGCGTTTCAGCAACTTATTATAAAACACTAATACTAGGAAGAATAAATCAAATACTCGGAGCCCTCTGTGAAAGACCAGGCTGCGAAGTAGAAGCAACAAGCCCAGCGTTCTGCTCCGCTGTAGCCGTGCTCTTCTGCAACTGGATCTGAAGCCATTCATTGTACGTGTTGGCAATGTCCCAAAGCAAGAACTCTGCTTTAATAGGAGTCATGCTACGTGTTAAGACGTTGAACCTGTTCATCCATTTGGATGCGAGCTCTTGACTCTCGGTATTGCTCTTGCGCAAGACGTCGAATTTGGGGAGCCCAAGGTGATTGTGGCAGTGCTCGCTAATAGTTCTAGTTCCTTTAGTATACAGGGTACAAGAAGGATGGTTGTGACCTGGATCAGCATGAAACGTGTCGACGGCTATTTTATTAGCGAGTATCTCATGAACAACGTAAGCTGCAGGGTACTTGGAGCTATTATCTTTAACGTGCTTCTCCAGCTTGCATCCCAAATCATAGACTAGAAACTGTACGTGCTTTTTCATATCTTCAAGAGAAGATTGAGGACGCAGCATGCTCCAAATACATTCTACAGCCTGCAAGCGGCGACAAAACAGATTAATAACGGAAAAAACAGTGACGGCGGAAGAGGCAGTTCCCTCCTCACCTGAAGTATGCCTTCGTGCTTTAAATACATTGGAAGCAAGTTCAAAATAATACCACATGGGCGTACAGCAATCATCCAACCCTTAGTAGTGTCCAAATATTGAGTCTTGAACCCAGATGGGACGGAATCCACAGCAGCATTGGATCCACTGGCTCCAGGATCTTCAACTATGTCCTGCGGGGTATTGGGATCACGCTTTCTTTTATTGTCCATCTTTTTCACTGTTTTATCTACAAAAGCTTTCAACTCCTTCTCAATATGGTCGATGTGATCTGCATCGAAGTCGACTCCATCTTTCTCTGCGTCAGCGGCACTGTAGCTTCTTTTGAACTGAAATTTATCGTCAATAACAGTCTCCTGGGGTTGCGAACCCTGTGAGGCAGCCTCATTAGCAGTGGAAGATCTTCTCAATTGAGATGCGCCGGACTGAGATGTCTGTAGTACGTTTTCTAACATTCCATTACTTTTTAAGCGGTTTAGGATATTTCTGCAGTGGGAAAATATAGGTTGAGGTGACAATTAAATGGCGCTCATGGTTGAAAATGAAAGGGCAGTGCAGTAAAGTGCAGTTACCGTGGATTTGAGATGCCGTTTTCGGTGCCCCATTTAGTAAGGGCCGGGAGTGTCATTGCTTCCTCCCTCTCCTGCAGCAGCAGGAGTCTACGTTAAAGCTGTCAACATGTTTGGTAAAAAAGCTGTATGTCACTTACGTCAAGCATTTCTAGATATTTACGTTCGTCTTCCGACCTATCTTGATAAGCCTGCGTTAAAAGAAAACGAAAATTACAAAAAAAGTAGAAAACTCAAAAAAGAGCGGTGGCCTTGACACTCACCTTGAGGGAGGCCTGTTGACGAGGAAGTAATCCATGATGCTTGGTGACAGCCTCTTCCTGCACAAACGACTCAAGAATATTTAATTACCCACATTACAAAGGGGTGTAAGGAAATAGGTACTTACCAATAATCCACCGCCCCTGTGCTGTTCGCAATATCTAGAGGTAAACTCATACTGGTTGCCAGCGTGAGGGCGATGAATACATCCAGGATATGCACACTTGCCCATCACGTTTTTTGCATTGCCATCCATCATTACTGCGCGAGCAGCGCACCCTGATTCTTTAGCCGCAGAGCAACAATGGGGAAGCCATTTTTTTGGAAATTCAACGCGCCACAATGCACACGCTTCAGTTAGCTTTGCAGCAACGTTGTTGTTCCCAAGATCTTGTAAATAAAAATTTGGGCGTGTTGAATAGAACTCCGTCAGCCGCCATAGCACTAAAGCTTCTTTGAAACGGTCATCGTTCAAAGCCCACAACGGGGGAGCGTCTCCCGCGACACCGGGAATTGCACGTTTCTTGTTGGAAGCCATGGCAGCGAACCCTTTCCACCTGCAAACTACAACAAATAGTATCATATTAATCCACCTCCTAAGAAGCTACTAAACAACACCGAATCAAAATAATACTTGCCTCTTTTCAGCATCCGCGGCATGGAGGTGGTTATAGGTATCGCAGTAACCTTGAAACGTAGGCTTTAAGCTATGAGCAACGGAGCACCATGCATGGCGGAGAAGTTTTACCTGAAATGCAGTTTCTGGTGTCGCCATAAAGTAGGCAGCATCTTTGTGTCTGATTGTAGCAGTAAATTTACTAGCTCCGTCGTCGACAGTGCAGGTTGCGCGATCTACAAAACGGTTGTAGCCACATCTTGAACAAGTGCCCGAGATGGAAGTTGCAGGCATTGGTCCGTGTATGGTGTAAGCAACGACCTTGGCCCCTCTACTATTCGCTTTCGTGTCAGTACTGCCACAATTGTATGGGCACACTTTTTCAGGGACGAGGTAGAGCGGAGTAACTATTTCCTCCCTCTTTTCTTTGACTTCTATCGGCGCAGGGCAGCCTTCAGGGAGCATCAGCACATCGCCAGGGGGGGATAACCTGCATGGCAACAGACATCTTTGTAAGTAGAAGCACTTGCAGAACATTGCCGGTGTGCAGATTATTCGTTTGCAAAAGCGGGGGAATACTATTATTTTTAACAGCACCTTTGTATCATCTGAAATGCAGCAGCATCCGCTTCGAGGGTTTTTATTAAGCAATTTAAGATCGGAATATCTTCTGCTTCTAATGAGGGTGAAATGTGTCCGTGGTGCTGCTTCTGTCCTACTTTGACCGAGACAAGGCCTCTGCAGAGAACAGAGGTTGTGCTTGGTTGAGTAGCCGTATACCAAACTTTTAGAATTTCTCCAATTTTTTTACTTCTAGCTGGACAATTTGTAGGAATTGAAGACATGGCGCGCAAAAGCAAAGAGGCCATTAGCAAATCAAGCGTAATGATGCCGGGGGTAGGGGGTCGCTGGTCTACAGCGCTAGAGGTCTCATATCCTGCTAGGAGAGAATATACACAGTTTTTGGGAACAATTATTTATTGAATAAATGAAGGCTTATGGCTGCAAGAGGGAATAAGATTAATATAAAGCGATATACGTTTTTTTTTTATGTGAAGCGATACCTGTGGAACTCATTCTGAATAGGACTAGGGTGGGAGGGAAAATAACCGTGCAGGTCAATCTAGCTTTGAAAATTATGTATTTTTGTGTTACACAGTGGCTATGTTTATTGGTAATCTAAACGCGGCGCGGAAAATACTCAACCAGTAGACTCCCTTTTCAAGGCAACCAGTAGTCTCCCTTTTCAAGGCAACGCTGCAAATACTTTCAGGTGCGACTTGCTGTAGAGGTAAGAGACACAGTTGCTGTTGATTCGTGCAGGAAAACGTCTACCTTCTTTCCTACATCATTGTCCCAACCACTGCGCCAACCATGCAGAAACTGCTTGTTCGCTACCGACAGCTTCACTCGGCAGCCTCCCCGTCTCGTAGATAAATTCTACAAGCAGAGGAATGTGCGCCCTGTTTTCCTCATCTGCTCTCCTGAGACTTCCATACAAATCGTTACTCAGGATGGCCTCTACAAAACTGCATGGTCTTATATGGTTTCTAAAATATTGCGTAAGCTGCATCTGAAGGTGATCAGGGATGAGTCTTGCCCGCCCATTAAAATCAACGGTTTCAAAAGGCATCAGGGCTGGGCAAAGATGGGTACCACAAAAGAGAGTAAATATAAAAAAGGATTGAGGTCGTAAACCGGTGGGCTGTCAAGAAAAAGGAGGAGCAGAGGCTCTTCGACCAGTGGGTGCGACTATGAAACGGTGGGCCAGCAATTTTTTGCCTTTGCAAATACACTGCACCTCCCAAAAACACAATAGCGGAAGGGGACCTGTACTAGAATGCCCGAAGACGGTATTTTTAGATCCAGAGGTTTTGAAGAATGGAAGACCGGTGCAGCTGCAGTTCAAATTTATTTGAGAGGAGAAACCTGCTGCTCAGCGTCACGGCAACTGCAAATAAATATATATCCTTTACCTACTAAGTCGTGGATGCTACGGGGGATAGTGCTAACGAATGCTTCTACAAAAGCAATATGGAAGTTGCTGCATGTCTGTGTGAAGTAATCTCCAGGCAGGCTATGACGTAACCGGAGGCAGGTAGGCAACCCGAGCTTGCGGGCCACTCTCCATCCCAAGTTAGGCAGGCCTATCTGCTGTAAAACGTTGGTATAGAAGCTGCAACTCAACCCTAACACGAAACAGAAAATCTTTGGGCCGTTGCTGCTCGAGTGAGGGCATGGCTTACTGCTTCTTCAGGTGCTATTGAAGGACACCTAAGCCGGCGGAATCCATGGCTTCAAACATCTAGTTTTTTGGGGGGGGAAGACGAAGATTATCCCGTCGTTCTTGAGTTCTAATACTTAATTAAAGGTATTCTAGCGGGGGGAATGGGTGAAACGATGTTCCGAAAGCTGGCTCTGTTTAAATAATGCGAGAATTGGCAGCAGGAGTTTCGAAAGGTGCCCGTTTGCTCCGCGCCTTCGGGCGGAATTCGTTACATATATTATTTACATTAATATAATGTCGAGTGGGAACGATTATTACCTTTGTAGAGGTGTCGAGGTTGATTTTAATTTTTATAATGGGGCGTCCCGGGTCGAACATTCAAATACCCTGTGACATGGCGCCCTCACCCGCCAGAGGGGCCAAAATAAAGCGCCAAAAATGGGGAGGATCAAATCCTTATTCGAAGCCCTATTCTCTCTCTTTTAACCGCATACCTAGTCATTCTATAAATATCAAACAGCATGTGGGCGGCGCGTGGGGCGGACCACTTCAATGATCACTTCACAACTTAATTCTCTTTGTCAGTTGTAATTTTTAAATTTTTTTATAAGTTTAAATGGCAGATCTAGGAGAATTCCCTTCGCGAGGAGAAAGCACACATGTTCTTAGACTACTAGATGCTGCCGCACGATGCACTATTTGCTATTCCATTTTTGACGCTCCTCTGTCTCTCCGAGGCTGCGGCCACAGCTGTAAGCAAACACTATTTTCCTCTATTTTCCTAGATTAATTAATCCATTCAAGTACTGTAATTCACTTGAAAACACATCAACAGTCTGCATAACGTATTGTAATTTTAATTTTGCAGTCTGTGCGGCCTGTATTAGACAAAATTTAGGATTTCAAGAAAAAATGGGAGACCCTCGATGTCCTTCTTGCAGAGCTCCTTGTGATGCTCGCGATTTACAGCCTAATGTCTCCCTTAGGGAGCTTGCCGACAAATATAATGCAGCCCGTAGCGAGGTTATACGGCTCGTAGTACAAGAACGAGAGCATGACAAAATTGGCACAAGAAGTGCTGCCGTTGAGGCTGAAGCAGCCCTTGTTGGGAAGAAAGCAAGAAAAGAAGACCCAGTTGTAGGTAAAAATTCAATGAATGCTCCGCGTAGATCTTCAAGACGGTCAGCTGCAAAAGAAGTTGAAGCAGCACAACAAACGGAAACCGGTTTTGCTGCTGCTAGAGACGACACCCAGCCTGGACCTAGTACACGCAGCACGCGCAACAGGGCAAAGCCGAAGGGAAAGTCACCACGCCAAACAAATAAACTTAAGAAAGAGGAGGTAGATATAGACAATGATAACTGTATTGCGATTCTATCAGACGATGAGGCAGAGGAAGAAAAAATAAAGGAGGAAGAAAGAAGCGTTGACCATGATGAGGACTTTGACTTTACAATGGAAGGTGAAGAAGAAGGAAATGAAGAGGACGAAGATGATGAAGAATTTAGTCCATCCCCACCTTTGAAAAAGCAACGTAATTTACAGCAAAAACAACCTTCAGCTGGGGCAGCAGCTGGCCGCGGTATTACGCCTGCAGGTGCTGCCAGCACCGCTCAAGGCTTTGTCCCCTGTCCAATTTGTGCAAAATCCGTCCCTTCTTTCTATATAAATTCCCACGTAGATGCCTGCCTCAATTCTGGTGGGGGGCTTGCTAGTGGGAGCGGTGGCTTTGGGTCTGAGGAGCTTGACCCTGGTGTTGCAACGGATAAGCACAACGCTACATTGCCTTTAGTCCCTCCCCCCGCTCCTGCTCAATTAGCAGCGGCAAGAATAACAGAAAATAAATCGAATCTACGGGCAAGCAAACCTCCTTCTCCTCGTCAATGTCCTCATATCCCTTTAGCTGTACCCCCGTGCCTGGTCCCGGCGTTAGCTTCAGATAAAATTATTCGAGCGGCATTAAAAAAGTATAATTTACCCTCGGATGGTAAAAAATCAGAAATGTTTGATAGATATAGCCAATTTAGAACTGCCGTATTGACTGCAAATGATAGACAAGAACGAACGAGTTATAATAAGATTGCTCAGAAAATGGCTGCACAGGAACGGCAACGTGCTGCTGCTGCGTTGCTTGGTGGCGGTGGTGCGAAGAGCGCAGTTGGAGGGGGTTTAAGACAAGGAAATGGAACCCATAAACAATCGTCTGCTCTAAATAATAATAGTAAAAATAAGAACAACGAAAAGCGTGTTTGTGGTGATCCTACGGTGCTTCAAGGGGATAGCTTTGAGGAGTTGATTGCTGTGACAAAGGCCAGAGACGCAGCACGAAGGGCAGCACGCGCAGCTACTGCTGCTTCGGAAGAAGAGGAGAGAGAAGCTGTTGCTGCTGCTGTTAGGAAAGATGAGGAGCAAGCAGTGGGTGTGCTTGTTACAGCAGCAGAAGCTGTAGAAGAAAAGGAAGACCGTTTCTATACGTTACAGGAACAAGGCTCTCCTGAGGTGTCTCTGTCTGTTCCCGCGTATACTAGTTCTCCTATTTATCATCCATTTTCACCTAAAGAAGAAGAAGAAGAAAAAGAACCTTCTGTTGCTGCTGCTGTGCCCAACACTCGAGAAGAGATGATTGCTGCAGAGGTATGTCAAGCACACAAAGTAGGTCTACTAGATTCTGATGATGATAACTGGTAGCTCGCTCGCTCTCTAGCTTGCTGGAATTTTAATTTTATCAATTTTAAAGCGCAAAGTTGCTGTGTGTTTACAAAAGGTCTTCGTTTACTTTTCTTAAAATGTAATATCTGTATGAACACACTTAAGAAAACACATTTCTGAATGCATCTTATATCTATCATAGTATAATCCTCAAGGAATTTCCGTGGATCAGTCCAAGACTGCTGCGATACGAGATTGGCCCGTACCTGCAACGGTACTTCAGTTGCAATCATTCTTGGGGTATTGTGGCTATTATCGCAGATTTATCGACAGATATTCGCACATATCTGCTCCGATGACTGATTTATTAAAGAAGAACACTGCTTTTGCATGGGGGGACTCCCATCAAGCAGCATTTGATACATTGAAGAGAGCATTATCCGAGGCCCCGGTACTTATCCTTCCAAGTCCAGATTACTCTTTCCAGCTGTACACAGACTCCTCAGACTATGCAATAGGAGGTGTACTGATGCAAGATCAAGGTGAAGGACCCAGACCCGTGGGGTATTTTTCGAGAAAGCTCAACGATGCTGAGCGTAAATATCCTGTTCATGAAAAAGAAGCTCTAGCCCAGATCTACGGGCTCAAGACTTGGCGACATTTACTCTTGGGAGCTCCACGCTCTACAGCATATACAGACAACATTCCCTTGAAATATCTGCAGACTCTTCCTAAATTGAGTCCTAGGCAAGCCAGATGGATGTTGGTACTGCAAGAATTTGATTTGCAAGTCGATTATGTGGCTGGAAAAGCAAATGTCGTAGCAGATGCTCTCTCTAGGCGCCCAGATTTCCTCTGCTCCATTATTACTACTTGTCAAAGTACAGAATGGTTGGAACAGATTGTGAACGCGTACGATTCAGACCCTGAAGCACAGGGGATTATCAAGGCTATCGAGGCTGGCGAGGCTAGGAAGTACACCTACAAGAACCAGTACATTATTCGAGAACATGGGGGCTACACACAGCTCTATATTCCAAATTCGAGAACTCTACGACAAGATCTGATTCGAGAACATCATGATTCATTGCTAGCTGGTCACTTTGGCGTTAATAAGACTGTTAAGCTTCTATTGCGTCATTTTTATTGGCCATCTTTGGAGCGTGATGTCAGACACTACATTAAGACCTGCCCTGGCTGTGCAGTTAGTAAAAGTAATACCTTGCCACCTGCTGGGTTACTGCAACCACTGCCAATTCCAACGAGAAGATTTGAGGTGATCACCATGGATTTTGTGACCCATCTCCCTTTGACACCTTCTGGACATGATGCTATCATGATTATGGTTGACAAGCTCACTAAAAGATTATTCCTAGCTCCCACAACTAGCAATGTGAATGCTAAGGAAGCTGCTGAGCTATTCTTCAATCACGTGATCAGACATCAAGGTGTTCCAAGCACTATTATTTCTGATCGAGGTACTCAATTCACTAGCGCTTTTTTCCGTTCAGTTTGTGCTCAGTTGAATATCAAGCAGAATCTGTCTACAGCTTTTCATCCCCAGACAGATGGACAGTCAGAAAAGGCTGTTAGAACCATTACAGATGCATTACGCTGCTTAACATTGGATTATTCAGACTGGACCAAGATATTGGCTGCTGTAGAATTCGCTTACAACAACAGTGTTAATCCTTCAACCAAGTTCAGTCCTTTCCTCTTGTGTTACGGTGAAGACCCACCTACTCCTGTTTCCCTGAACCTTCATCGATTGGAGCGCACCAATCCCAATCAAGCTTCAGTAGATTTCGCCAAAATCACACAGGAAGCTGTGAAAATGGCTCAATTACGCATGGCTGAAGCAGCAAGGAGGCAGAAGAAATATGCTGATGAACACAGGCGTGATCTCAGTTTTGCTGAAGGAGATAAGGTTTACCTTTCCACTGAAAATCTCCCTATGGTTGGACCAAGAAAACTCTTGCCCAAGTGGTATGGACCCTGTAAGGTAGAAAAGAAGATAGGAAATTTAGCTTATCAACTGAAACTTCCTCCGAAATGGCGACAACACCGAGTTTTTCATGTTTCTCGCCTTAAACCTTATGAAGAGAGCACTCAATTCCCTGGTCGCTCTAAGATTCGACCTCCACCAGACCTTGAACAAGGCCCTGATGTTTTTCAGGTTGAAGAAATTCTGGACCGACGTGAACGCAAAATTGGCCGCTCTAATATTGTAGAATACTTAATTAAATGGGAAGGCTACCCTTTACATGAAGCAACTTGGGAATCCAAGAAACAACTCGCTGATGCAGGCCCCATCGTCCAAGAAAAACTCAAGGAAGCAGACCAGAAGTGGAATGAATCAGTACAATGCATGCAAGGCTGCGGTTCCAACTATTAAACCCTCAACAAAGCCACAACCAATTACCTTTTATAAATATAATTTAGGCAGCAACCGTAACCGTACAAAATGCCAAAAACGCGCAGGACTCAAAATAGGGCTAACCAAAATGGATCTCCCCACACCCCGGCGACAAACTCTGCCTCACCTACAGAGCTTCACGGTGTAGTGAACAACCATCAGTCTACCCGACTCTATCCAAGACAAGAGAGGTTACTCCCTTCCTATACAAGTGGCGAACCTTTCCTTCCACCCCATACCTTCACTACCATCCAAGAAATCCATAGATTCCCCTATTTTGCAAATCGCTATGTCCCTCCTCGATTAGCTACAGAACAAGAGGACATAGTGTTCCATGGACCTTACTGGGCAGATTCTCCTGCACACATAGTGGCAAAGCTCTACCAAGCCACGCAACTATTGGAGAATTTTATCAACGGTCATGGAAACCTGCATGATGTATTACGTGCTTTAACTCTTGTTCGGCGTCAGCGCCGCAACATCGCACATGTTTTAAATGACTACTATTTGCATTAACCTGTGAAGTACATCATGATTTATTCAAAGAACGCTGAAGAACACGAGGAGCACATAAGAACAGTGCTTACAAGGCTGCGTGCACATAAACTGTACTTGAATGGACCCAAGTGCAAGCTTTTCAGGTCACAAGTTGATTGGCTAGGACACGTAGTATCTGCTCAAGGAATTTCCGTGGATCAGTCCAAGACTGCTGCGATACGAGATTGGCCCGTACCTGCAACGGTACCTCAGTTGCAATCATTCTTGGGGTATTGTGGCTATTATCGCAGATTTATCGACAGATATTCGCACATATCTGCTCCGATGACTGATTTATTAAAGAAGAACATGCCCAAACATGTGCGATGATGCGGCGCTGACGCCGAACAAGAGTTAAAGCACGTAATACATCATGCAGGTTTCCATGACCGTTGATAAAATTCTCCAATAGTTGCGTGGCTTGGTAGAGCTTTGCCACTATGTGTGCAGGAGAATCTGCCCAGTAAGGTCCATGGAACACTATGTCCTCTTGTTCTGTAGCTAATCGAGGAGGGACATAGCGATTTGCAAAATAGGGGAATCTATGGATTTCTTGGATGGTAGTGAAGGTATGGGGTGGAAGGAAAGGTTCGCCACTTGTATAGGAAGGGAGTAACCTCTCTTGTCTTGGATAGAGTCGGGTAGACTGATGGTTGTTCACTACACCGTGAAGCTCTGTAGGTGAGGCAGAGTTTGTCGCCGGGGTGTGGGGAGATCCATTTTGGTTAGCCCTATTTTGAGTCCTGCGCGTTTTTGGCATTTTGTACGGTTACGGTTGCTGCCTAAATTATATTTATAAAAGGTAATTGGTTGTGGCTTTGTTGAGGGTTTAATAGTTGGAACCGCAGCCTTGCATGCATTGTACTGATTCATTCCACTTCTGGTCTGCTTCCTTGAGTTTTTCTTGGACGATGGGGCCTGCATCAGCGAGTTGTTTCTTGGATTCCCAAGTTGCTTCATGTAAAGGGTAGCCTTCCCATTTAATTAAGTATTCTACAATATTAGAGCGGCCAATTTTGCAGAAATATCAAAATGGAATATCAGTGGCACTAAAAAAGGGAGAAGTGAAAGTAAAATAAAAGTAAGAGCAAAATTACTATCAGAGCTTCTGACGTGCTTTCAGACTGGCATCCTTTTCACGTTTTCAGCATTCCATATCATTACTCTATATTTTGGTTAGTTATTTAGGCCCAAACATGACGCTTTGGGGAAGCTTATTAGATATAAGAAGCCAGCGATCATGGAGAAGAAAAGGCAGCAAAAGATCCGCCCTAGGCCCGCATCGGCGAAAATGGGTCTCAATCAAACTCCGTATGGTAAAAGACGAGGTGCGTGGAAACTGAAGTAGTGTTCAGTCACAGATTTCATTTTAAACTCATCCAGTGATTGCAAATTGTGTTTGCAGAACTGATGAGCCGACTCCAGCACTTCCCGAAGCTCAGTGGATGCCCCACAAGTAATGCCTAAACGCGGGCCAGGCCGTCCTAGGAAGGTGCTGCAAGATGTCACTAATCAGCCTGCTGCTGGTGCAATACCCTCGACTGCTCACGTCCAGGTGCAACCAGGAGCCCATCCTTTAGGTTCTAGGCTTGCCACCGCTCTCGTAGTACCTCCATAACCTTTCACAGAATTGGGTAGAGCGACGGTGAGCTTTTTCAGAAAATCTGGATATTTTCCAGCTAAATTGCGCGTTTCAGGCCAACCAAAGTCCTTTCCTAGCTCAGACATATCAACTAGATGCCGCTCATTAGCAGGAAAAATGCCGCTAAAGTAATATGTTAATGCTACCTCCTTGCCGTCATAATTGACGACCAAGGGGCGGGTGTAATCAGGAACATGTCCTCCATTGTCCTCATCCACTTGGAGGCCAAACATACGGTACAGTACGCCACCTGTTATTTTTTTTTCTCTACGGCTGCTTCCTCAAAACCATCACCGACATCTAGTCTTCTTTTGTTGATTTAATTATATAGAGGCAGATAGCGATTGCAAATCAAAGCCAGCAAGAGTTTGGGCCGTTTTGGATTTTGAATCAGCGTTTTAACTCACCTAAATCTACTATTGATTGCGCAACAGTTGGCGCGTCCAAAGGCATTGCAATCATGAATGATAATTTTAATATACTAATCAAAGTAGACAACGGAGCCGGAGAAGGCCGCGAAAATTTTGAATCTCTGCCAGTGGGATTTTCAGACCCTGATGGCGCGCTGGAGGACAAGACTTTGCAGGAAGTGCAGAGTGCCCTGCCTGAAAAGGTGGATGTAGAAATCTCTTTTCCCCACATGCCATACGAGTCTCCCACCAAGAAGAAGGTGCACAAAAGCATGCTGATGGAGAAATCTATGCAGCCGCAGGAGCTGGAAATGAAAGCCGCCGCCCAGCGTGCAGCGAAGAGACAGATAGTCACGTTAGAGGAAGTGCTGGTCTATACCACCCAACAGAGGGAGGAGATGAAGAGAAAGAACGATGTACCCAGTGAGGTGTTGCCAAAGTGTTGCCAGCAGAAAGAAGAAGAAACAAAGGCTCTATGAGAAAACTGTGAAGATATTTTGTCTGCAACTACCCCTGGGGCCCTCAGGTCCTTTCCCGCTGACCCCTGCTGGGCTACTAGTTGTATACTCTGCTATACAAAGCTCACTGGCCCTGGGCTGTACTACAGCTCTGTATCTAAGCCTCTACGACTCTCTTTTCTGGCACACTGGCTCAGCACTATCTTTGCTCATCTCACTGGGTATATCGTTCTTTCTCTTCATCATTCCCTCTGTTGTGTGGTGTAGACCAGCAATTTTTCGAACGTGACTATCTGTCTCTTCGCTGCACGCTGGGCGGCGGCTTTCATTTCCAGCTCCTGCGGCTGCATAGATTTCTTCATCAGCATGCTTTTGTGCACCTTCTTCTTGGTGGGAGACTCGTATGGCATGTGGGGAAAAGAGATTTCTACATCCACCTTTTCAGGCAGGGCACTCTGCACTTCCTGCAAAGTCTTGTCCTCCAGTGCGCCATCAGGGTCTGAAAATCCCACTGGCAGAGATTCAAAATTTTCGCGGCCTTCTCCGGCTCCGTTGTCTACTTTAATTAGTATATTAAAATTATCATTCATGATTGCAATGCCTTTGGACGCGCCAACTGTTGCGCAACCAATAGTAGATTTAGGTGAGTTAAAACGCTGATTCAAAATCCAAAACGGCCCAAACTCTTGCTGGCTTTGATTTGCAATCGCTATCTGCCTCTATATAATTAAATCAACAAAAGAAGAGTGTTAGAACAGTATTCGGCTATGCTTTTGGGCAAAATGTCATTTTCTCTGATCCAGGGCAGCAGATTTCAATCTCAGCGGCGGTGCACATGCTTGGGTCAACGCTGCCTAATTTATACTCGCCCCTTACCTCACGGAAGGAGACAGTAAGCTTCTCAGCTTAAATTTTCGCTACTTCATATGCTTTCGCACTCTGCTGCTTCTGTGTTTCAGTAACCTTGGTGCGCCAAGGGACAGTGGCGACGAGATCAACACCTGCTGCCGCCCCGGCTGTCGTCCCTTGTGCCGCTGCACTGGTTTCTTGCTCATCGTCTGACACTACGACAGTAACCGCCTCAAACCGTGCTTCTAAAGAACTCTGGGTTCTGTCTGGAGATAAAGAATCACTCTTCTCACACTGACTATCGCTGCTGCTCAACGGAGAAGGATCAGCTAGAAAAAAAAAGTGCTACGCAAACATCATAATTTATTTATTTGAACAGAATAAAGGAAACCCCTCGACTACCTGGGTTTTAGAAAGAGGCCCTGCAGCTAGAGACCCTGTTGGCCAGGCGAGGGCGGACCAGCATGGCTGATCCTCGCATTGAGGCCAGGAGACGCCCAACTCTACGAGGCACGGCAGCCGGAGCGGTGGGGCCATTGCCGGGGCTATCGGTGGGAGCAGGAGCATCGCAAGAAAGCCCAGAAGCCTGGAAGACGCTGCAAGGGTCGTCGCCGTACTGCGCCTGCTCATACCATTTCAAATAATCCCCCCCCGTCAAGATCGAGTCCATGTCTCTTTTATTACTTGCGTTGTTTGTTTCACATGGGCCCGCCAAGACACCGATGATGCGCTTCCTACTAAATTCGGACACGGACCCCTTGCCCTTGTCTTTCCAAGAACTAAAGGGATAGTAAAAATGAGCATAAGACGAAACAAAGAAAATCGCAAATAAAAAGTTTGATGATAAGAACCAACAGAAGGAATAGAGGATTTTTGTTTTCAGAGACGGCAACTTACTCGATGAAAGCAACCAAGTCCGCAAGTTGAGCAGCGCCATCTTCATCCATCACATTTTTGTGCTCTATTACCACAGCACAATCATCCGCGATGGCTGCTGCGTCAATTTCCTTCTTTAGGCTGCCAGGGCCAGTCACCTTTTTCAGGCAGAAGGGTCGAACGTTGGCACGTCCACTATCCTCCAGAAATTTCACGGCTTTTTCCACCAGCTTCTGTTCAAAGCCGTTCGTCTGATTCTTCTGCCAAACCTCGATCCTTTCAAACTGCAAAATCAAAAGAAACAAATCAACGCAGGGGTGAAATTTTGCTGCAAAGATCAGCGGGAATCAAAAAACGACTACCAAAGATAACAATATGCGGCATGTAAAGCAAAGGGGCTTACTCTTTTTTCGTAGCTCTTTCCTCTACGCGGAATAACAATGTAAGTCGCCTTATCCTTAAGCTCGACTTCCTCTGCTGTTGCCTCCTCGATCCCTTCAGGACTAAATTCCTCAAGAGGCACCACGCCAACGCCCTCTTCACTCTTCACTTTGTTAATAAAGCTCTCGCGTGATACCTTTTTTAACTTCTTTGTCTCCAAAGGGTCCTCAGGATTAAAATCTTGAGGAAACCGCTTATCTGGATCAGCTAAGAGCAACTTAATGCCCTCGTAGAGCGGCGGCGTGGAATTGGTAAATTCCCCATAGTTGCCCATAATAAATAATATTGACCAAGCAGAATAGCAGAATGAGAGCGAAATAAGCTTTTTTGCTTGGCTTGTTTTTTTGACTCAGCGCCGGCGGCTGAGGAAACTTTCCCGATGAAAGCGACTCGGAGGCTAGGGAACTGGCATTTAAACGCCATTTTGAGCAATTCTACAAAAGTAAGATAAGACCAAGTTTTCTGTGAGAGGCTGCAGCAGCCTGCTCTCCACCAATGCTGCGCTGATCACAGTGTTGATGATCGCTCAGGCGATTCCTGATCGCCTGCTGCGTCTACACCCCTGATGACAGCAGTAACAATCTGAAAAGCATCGGCATTAGACCATTGAATATCCAGCTGCGCTACTTTTCCTTTTGGCTCAGTCGCTGCTGCCTTGAGGAAAACCTCGCCAGATCCAGGCCGCCGCTGCCACCGCCCTCCAGCCACCAGTGGCAGCAAAGCTGTCTAACAGCGCCGCCTTGGTGGAGAAGCCTCCGTCAATCAGCACCACGCCTTCATTTACTGCTGCACCGCCCGTATGCAGCGAGTTGCCTTGCTGAGATGTAGTTGCATCTCAGTTGCAACTACAATGGCTTTCTATCTCCGTTTACGAGATGTGCACTTTCACCGCCAAGATTCAGGGCAGATGCCCTATATCTATCGGCCCTTTAGCTTCATATGATATCGTCTTTATGTAACAAAATCACTTGAAATAATTAGCTGTACTGTGTCTATATGCTAGTTTCTGCAAGGCAAGTATCCTTGCCCCTTTCTTGGCCAGTACTGCACCAGCTTCCAACCTTGAGGGAGCTGCCACACGCCCCATGCATGGAGTGTATTGTACAGTCTAGGTTCCATTTCACAGCTTAAATCAAATCATCTTTTATTCTGACTTGCAACAGCTTTCTCTCTGAGCAACATGGAGCCCGCAGCAGCAACCGCTGATTTTGAATCCCAGCCCGGGGTCTTGCCCACATCAACAGAATCCCAGCCAGACCCCTTTGTTTCGGTTGAAGAACCTTTTCAATTCCAGCCTGCTTCTAATGGACCCATGGGTAGGTTTAGATTATCCTTTATCGATGTTTTATACCACTCTCTAGCTGACCTTGTTGGTGTTGCTACAGGGACGGCAAGACCTCGCAGGGGGGATCAAACCCCTGCTTCCTTCGTTTTGTAGATAGGTTATGTGCTGAGTGGTTTGCCAAGCTCCGTTTTTCAACAAAAACCAATTTTTTGAATGCAATCCACAGATTCACCGGGGCTTACCAGCCTGCACCAACCACAGCAGTGGTGTTGCCGTACGATGGTATTGCCACCGCCATTGACTTGGTAATTCAATCTGCAGTCGATTCTGGGAAGATACAGCATCCTTATGGTACCTTGGGTGTCTTCCAGTCCGCCATAACCCGGCTGATTGCCATCCAGCTTGGTCTCCAGGCAGAGCAATGCCCTGTTGCAGATCCACATGCCAAAATCAACATCAAAAATGAAACTCTCCCTGATGTGAAGCTAGATGCAATGGAGGAAATGCTTGGAAGCTGTTGGCAGAGAAATAGAGACGCTTTGCGCATCCAAAAAAGCGCGTAGCTGCGGTGCAGAAGAATGCCCAGGCAAAACTCATCACCGTCGCTGAAATTAAACAAGTCCAAGCCGTCGCCTTGATGAGCCCCTTGAGAGACCTGGATGCCATATTGCTTTCTGTAGCTGGTCTGAGCTTCCTGATGTCGAGGGTTAACCGCAGCGAAATCTTGACTCACCTCGAGTTTTTTGGAATGAAGCTCACTGTCCACCAAAAAGCACGACGGCACTAGAGATGCTTGCTGGAATTTTAATTTTATCAATTCTAAAGCGTAAAGTTGCTGTGTGGTTACAAAAGGTCTTCGTTTACTTTTCTTCAAATGTAGTATCTGTATGAATATACTTAAAAAACACATTTCTGAATGCATCTTATACCTATCATAGTATAATGAAATATCAAAATGAAATATCAGTGGCACTAAAAGAGGGAGAAGTGAAAATAAAATAAAAGTAAGAGTAAAATTACTATCAGAGCTTCTGACGAGCTCGTAGCTTTCAAACTGTCACAGTGCGTTTTCGACGTTGTTTGCCTTCGCCAACTTGGTGATCCTCCTCTCCATACGGCTGTGGATATTTCTTCAGCCGCACTACAGGAAGTTCAGAACGCAAGCTTCTTCTCATCCCTTTATTTGATTTCTTTCCAGAAGAGGAAGAAGAAGAAGAAGATTTTGAGGAGGTGGACGATTTCTTTAGAGTATCAATAGATGAAGTCGCTTGCTTTTTGGTAGAAGAAGAGAAGGGGGGTTTCTCGCTACTAGATTTGCTGCCAGAGGAAGCAGAAGTGGAAGACGACTTGCTAGAAGAGGCTGGTGGAGATTTAGTGCTAGATTTGACTAGGTCAACCTTTTCCATTTCCTCTTCTTCCTCATCGTCAACTATCCCAGCTGCAGGAAGACTCTTCTCCCTCGCAGAGCCTCCATCTTCAATGTTACTATCTTCCTCTTCTTCACCATCAACTAGCTTTTGAGAGTGAATCATCGCTTCTGCAGTGTTTTTTGGGCCAATAGGCAGCACGGAGGCAATTTGACCACCAGCTGCTGCACCCTCCAAAGAAGAGCTTGCAGTTTTGCTACTAGGCTTACTGGAACCACTGGTTGCCGTAGTTCCGCTTCCACTAGAGCTTGTGCTCGCAGTATTTGTAGAGGAGAAATCTCCCTCTGTCTCTATTGCGTCAGCGACCGAAGGCTTTTCTCCAGGTTTATTTGAGCCAACTTTTATTGGTTCTATTCTATTTTCTGGAGGTTCTTCTCCGCCATGGCCTGGAAGCACACCGCCTGCTGAACCAGCTCTGCGATTCCTAGCCTCTCCAGCTACAGTAGAAGTGGTGGTAGAAGTGGAGGTGGCATTTGCTTTCTTGAGAGCTCCACTAATGACAGTACTTTTGGTGCTAGATGCCATCACAGTGGTGTTGCTAGCGCTTCCTTGTTGCTTGGTAACAGTCGAGGTGATAGAAGCGGAAGTGGACGCAGCAGCAGTTCCGGCCTTGTTGGCAGCGGTAGTAGTAGAGATAATGTTACCTCTCTTCTGCTGTACTCGCTGTTGCTGTGCACCGCTGCCACTGGCAACCCGTTTTCCAGGTGCCTGCTGTCGTTTTTGCACTCCACTTGCTGCAGTAGAAGTAGGAAAATTATTCGTACTTTTGGTTGCTCCAGGACGAGAAGAAGCCACTGTGTCCTGTGTAGTAGCACCAGCACCAGCCTTGGCATCAGCATTGGCAGTTTTCACTGGATGAAGAGAAACATCACCAACTCCTCCTGCCTTCCTAGGAACACTTGCAGCATCGTCTCCAGCGCTATAGTCAAAATCTTGCGATTGTTCGTGCTCTTCCTTCTCAATGTGTTGTTCTTCTCCAGCATAATCCTCGTTCCAAAGATCAGCTCCACCAACAGCACCAGCAGCCACTGCGGCTGGCTTAACATTACCAGCATGAGCACTTGGTGTGGTCCTACTCCCTTTATTCGTACCTTGACCAGGCTGTACACGAATTCCATGTCCCCCTGCAACACCAGCAGCAGCTCCAGTGGTAGTACTACTTCTTTTTCCTGGAACGGCTCCTGCTCCCACTGATCCTGCTGTAGTAGTTGAAGGATCTCTGGAAGCGAGCTCATTAAATCCAATTTCATTTGAATATTCGTTACCAGCATCAAAAGCATCTAAAAAGTCGGTATTATCATTGCCACCGCTACGAGCAGAAGAGAACGCACCAGCACCATCCTCGTCTTCTAGCTGTTTGATTTCTTGCTGTTCAATCAACTTTTCAGCTGTAAAGGGATCTACATCTTCTAGGTCTAGAGTATTGAAGTCTGAACCTACTTCAGAATCTTCTAGAGAGGATGAGGATTTAACAAGAGCACTAGCACCGCCAGAAGCAGTTTTTTGAAACTGGGTGCCTGCTCTTGCTGCGCGAGTTGTTGTAGGGGCAGCGCGCTCTTCACCACCAGCCCTCTGACCTGCACCTGTTGTTCTAAAGGCGGTGCTATCGTGAGGATGTAGCTGTCTTGTATCAGAGGATGAAGATCCACTGAGACTATCCACAGGATTGCCTTCATAATCTGCATGAGAAGAAATAAAGAAAAGAAATACATGATCATTTTCCTTGCGTTGAACGAGGTGGTCGGTATATCAATCAATCAAACAAACGAACAAGCTTTCATTCACACATTTTATTCAATTAATTAACTTAAACTCACCATATTCACCGTCTTTCTCCTCTTCTTCTTCACCATGATTCTCTCCGTCATAATCACCACCACCACCACCATTACTGCTGCCTTCTCTCTCTTCTCCTTCGCCTTCATTTACTAAAGCAGCGGCATTATCCCCTTCCCAATCTTGTCCACCAGTTAACGGTCTCTCATCAGGCTTTCTACCTAAAAAATGACTTTCTTCTCCATCCTCTAGTCCATCATCATTCTCACCATTATCAACTCGGCCATTGCCGAACCCGTCACCATCACCTGCGCTCTCTCTTAAAGGCCCGTAATCTTCTTCATCTTCTAGTTCCTGTTCACCGCGCATCTCAGCGACATCATCACCATCTGAAAATGAACCATCACCTTCGAACCCTTCTTCAGCAGCAGCACCGACGTCTTCGCCAGACCAGCCTCGAGAATCCACTAGCTCGGAATTGTCTTCTTCTTCACCTCCCCCATCTCGTGTTCTGTTTGCTTTTGGTGGGGTATCATAATCAGCGTCGTAATCCGTGTCATATTGCTGAACACCTTGTTTTTGTTGTTGTTGTTGTTGTTGGGTATTCGATGTGCCGTTAGGTCGACTTTGGTGTTGCTGTTCTTGTTCTATTGGTGCTGCAGAAGCAGTAATTGATCCAGGGTAATCATCATCATTATCATGATCATCCACACGTTCATCTACGCCACCAACTTGATTAGTATTTGCAGTTCTGCTAATAGTAGTAGACGTACTTGACTTCTGAGCAGTACCCCAAACGCCATTTGTTGTATTGAAATCGATGGTGCTATGAGCGGCATCATTTTCATCTGCATAATCTAAGTCGTCCCCTATTCCACCATCATGACCGATACCGCCATCTCTGTTATCATCATTGTCAAGACCGTTTTCATCTGCATAATCTAAGTCGTCCTCTATTCCACCATCATGACCAATTCCGCCATCTCTGTTATCATCAGTGTCAAGACCGTGTTCATCCCAATCGTGTAAATGACTACCCCCACCCGCACTCTTCCTTTCTTCTTCTAAATCAGGAATTGCTTGGAAGTCATCTTCGAGATCATCAACAACAGCAGCAGCAGCAGATTTCTCGTTTTCTTTACTGCTCTTATTGTTACTATTATTAGAATTTTCACGTTGCATGGTAGAGGATGTGATCATAGTCTTTTGGGTTTCACTTGATCTGCCTCTATACCTGTTCCCTGAAATAGTAAACGAAACCCCAATGACCAACATCACCACAACCATGGCGGTGACGCAAGTTCGACCCCGGTTGCTTAGAGAACCCAGTCTGCTGCCGCCACCGCCTGTTCGCGGGCGGGAAGAAGAAGAGTAGGGGAGGGTATGATTTCCACTAAATGATTGGGGCTGCAAGAGAAAATGAGTGTGTTTGTAAAAAAAATAAGGGAAGGGGCAAATATATCATCAAAATTGTCGGTGAAAAAAATATAAATAAAATGCAAGGAAAAGGATAGGTCTTGATCTCATAAATAGATCTTACTACGCACCTGATGGTAGGGTTTCCCAGGTCTTCCTCCATTGTCGCCCCAATTAGAGTCTCCCCAGTCCTGAAAGAAAAAGAGAAATAATGAACGTCAGCGTAAAAAAACTGCTGAATTTGCAAATAAATTCCACAAGACATTCTTTATCGCATATTAATAGCCTCAAGCTTACATCTTCATCCCAATCGTTATCGTATGCTGGTGTTTGTTTGCTTAGAAGGGGCTCTCTCGTGCCGTTTCTCGGAGTTGCAGTTGTGGCATTTCCTTCGGCCCCCTTTCGGACAGCACCAAGCGATCTACTGCCGCGAGGAGGCCGTTTACTTTTTCTAGCAGCTGAATCATCTGCCATTCTGAAGGTCTCCTACTTAGAGGGTTAATTATACAGGCCGCGTGAACTCTATAAAATTTGGAATGTAAATTTTGTCGTTAAACTTTGAAAGCGCACTGCACTGCATGTAGATCATACGTTAAAAAGAAAAAAGGGAAATGGTAGTAATTATCAACGCTGCTCTAGCGTAAATATTTTGAAAATGTACCCCCTGAAAAGGTGCTCGAGCTTGGATTGATAATCTTGAAGGAAAACTTGGCTACAATTGCGGGCTTGTCTGTGATATAACCACGCATACCTAAATTGACAAGTCACTATAATTGCAGAGGAACATGCCCAGGTCTCTTTTGCGCTAGATCTATGACTTAGATTCAAGGTTGATCACTTCGGACATGTTGGACGAATTGGACGCCTCTGACGTCATTGACGCTCCCTCGCTCCCTTTCGAAGGCAACACAATTACATTCTTTATAGCTATCGCCATTGTACCTGCGTTTTTAAGCCTATTAGCTTCGAAATTCATCTTGGCTTCACAGGGCCGCCACCGCAGAAGTGGCTCTCCACCAGACGTATCAACGCCTGCTAGCAACGTTAATGGGCGGGCGCACTCCGGTATGATACCATCTACGCCTCGATATGGTCTCGCTTTAGGCGAAACTGTGAGCGCTGATGATGATAGCGACGCTGAAATCGAGGATGACCTTACCGCTCGAGAGCTCCGTCGACTGCAACAATCTCCCGCTTTTCATGCTTTCCTTCGAATCCGTAAGCTCACCGGACGTGATTTAGAAAGCATTCACAGTAGGCTACGGCTCTATAAAAGACTTAAACATTTGCACCCTGCAAGTTTCTGGATGTTGTGCTCGCCACATTCGTTAGTCTTTTTTGAAAGTAGCAATCCTGGTCTTCTCACTCTTATCACCGAATATATTTCATCTTGTATAATTAATTGTGCTGCATTTGCAGCTGCAGCGTGGTGCGTATGGATACAAGCAAATGCATTGTATTGGGTAGCCTGTATAGTAGCTGTATGGCTTTGCTGTATCCGCAATTGGCTTCAAGGGAGACCATCGGCGGGGGCCCTGCTATCTTCCTGGTATGAAGACTTAATTTGGGGTCATGCTGCGCCTGCTTCGCATGCTGCGCTTGCACAGGTACTTGAGACTGTGTATCTAATAGGTACTGTAGGAACTGGGGCGGTAGTAAGTTTACTCATGAGGTGGAAAACTGGTCAAAGTGTCTGTGAGAAAATTGTTGGCGTCAAGTTGGTCGTTGAGAAGAAAATCAAATTAGATGAGATAAACACTGATGAGAGGGATGAGGGGGATCATCTAGATTAATTATAAATAATTAAATGAATAAATTTAGTAGATTTAGCATGTGATGGTACCTCTATTTAAAAGAAAGACTGGAATATGAATGAAGTAAGAAGCAAGGCGGTAGCCGCCACTGCCAGTAAGAAGTATTTTACGTAATTTGTTTTAGATATTCTTTCATTTGAAATAAAGATAATAATCGATTGGTAAACGCCAGCATTATATCTTGTAAAGTATATTCAAAAAGTAGAAATAGAAATAGAGGTCCACTGGCGGTACTACTTAGTAAGCCACTGAAGAAAGAAAAACCCAACTTTGCTTCTTCTGCAGAATCTCGGCAACACAAACCCGTAATGGAAATAATAACCATCTTCCTTTTCGATAGTTTGGAGGCTTCAATCGTTCAAAGAGCTATAGCGCTGCGTTATTGATTTAAGACATCATTTTGAAACATGCTGTTCTTCCTTATATTTCATTTCGACACTTCAACTTCACCCTTTGATATCAGTATAAGTACATGAATCATGAGCGAGCCAGTCGAATCAGAAGAAGAGTCACCCACGCTCGCTTTAGTGATCGCTTTATTAATCGGCCTTGTCGTCAGATCAATTAACTCCTTCATTCCCCAGCGATGGCGTGTTTTCCCTCTACCATACACTGCCCTCATCCTCATCATAGGCGTCGTTGTCGGAATCATTACTCAGGAGACTGCAGGTGTAGCCTATGCCTCTGATAGCTTGCGTTCTTTCGAAGGCATCTCACCGTCAACACTATTCACCATCTTCTTGCCAGCTTTAATAATCCCCTCAGGCCTTAGTCTCCACTGGCACGTTGTTAAACGGGTGATAGATAAAGCTCTGCTACTAGCAGTATTTGGAACGCTGTTCAACGCAGGTATAACTGCTTTGGTTTTTAGGTTTGTCTTCCCGTATAACTGGCCGTGGTCTGGCTGCCTTCTTTTGGCTGCAGTGCTAGCCGCCATCGATCCCGTTGCAGTTGTCTCCATCATGCAATCTGTAGGCGCCTCTAGGAAATTGTCGACAATTATAGAAGGGGAATCTTTGTTAAATGATGGTGTGGCCTTTGTTCTTTTTGAAATTTTTCGAAGATGGGCCAGCGGTGAAAATGTCTCTGCAGGTAGTATTGTCAGTTTTGTTTTTAAAGCATCCCTTGGTGGACCTTTACTCGGCCTTGCCTGGGCAGGCGTATTCACTCTATGGGTCGCTATTACCTTCAACGACGCTATTTTGGAAGTTACAATGTCTGTGGTGGCAGGCTACGCCCTTTGGGTTGTCTCCGATGAAATGCTGGGGCTTTCAGGAATGCTTAGTTTAGTATTCTTCGCTACTGCTTTAAGTGCATATGGCAAATCACGTATTTCTCGATCGGTTGCTACTTCATTTGATTTTTTCTGGGAGTGGGTAGACTGGCTGGCGAACACTTTAATCTTTTTTCTAAGCGGGTTGATCACAGCGTTGGAGCTATTTCGAGTTTCGACTATTACTAAAACTGATTGGGGCTGGGCAGTCGTTCTTTGGCTGTTTTTGGTCGCTATACGTACAGCTATGGTAGTACTTTTCTATCCGCTACTACGGCTAGGCCAGTACGGGATAAATTGGAAAGACGGTATCGTACTAAGTTGGAGTGGACTACGAGGTGCTGTAGGATTAACTTTAGCGTTAATAATTTATTATTCTGACAACGTATTAGATATACAATACCGTGAACATTTCTTCTTCTTTGTTTCCTTTGTCGCCTTTATCAGTTTGGTGATTCAAGGCTCAACTACTGCCTTGCTCTTGAAAGCGCTGGGTTATGTGGAACTAACGCCTGCTATGAGGAGTGCCATGATCCACGCTGCTGGGGCAGTTGATAGGCTTGGTGCAGCAAAGATTGCTGCGGCGAAAAAGGCACCTAGTCTTTTAGGGGACGCTGCGTGGAATAAAGTGAAAGCCTATACGAAACTTGATGTGGCTGACAGAATCGCAAAACGCTCGAAAGCCGGAGGGAGAGGTAATGATGGGGGGGCATTTTCAACGCAAAAAAGAAGAAAAGGAGCAGTTTTGAAACATAGTGATGCAGTTTTAGCTACTGAAGAGCGTGAAATGAAGAGCAGCTATGTATACGATATGAGAGAACGGCTTCTCCAAATGGTGCTGGCATGTTACAAGGACGCATTTTCTGCAAATTATTTGTCCCCGGACGAATGTTTGGCGCTTTGTGAAAGCGTGGAGTCGTCTTTGGATTCCATAGAAGACGAACCATTGTCAGACTGGGGTTATTTGAAAGAAAAATTAACGAAACTCGAAACTTTTGAAAAACTAAAAGAAAATCAGTTGGAAAAAATTTCTCCTTCAAAAATAAAGAAAACGTGGCGAAAACTAAAACATTTCTTTGTTTCTGCAACGAGAGAAGCTCGTTTCAATGCTGAAATGGTCCATGCATTTGTGTGTGCCCATGCACAGGCGAGAAGAGAGCTTAAAATGTATGTTGACATTGAGTTTGGGGTAAGTGCACAAAGTAGCAACAGAGCTGATGGTGGTAATAGCGCACTTGATGGATACGCACCAAATGTTGATTTAGAAGCAGGCAGCTCTCCTGCTATTAGTACTAATGACGTTGGTGATGGTACTACTCCATCTGGCAACAACGGAAAGACTGGTAGCAATACTCCCTCCTCCAGTATCCCGTCTCCTGCTCCCGGGTCAACAGAAACTGCAAACCAGCCTGGTGGTGATAATATTCAGATGTATTGGCGTGAAGACCACCATAATATACACGCAACAGGTATTAGTAATGGTAGAAAAACGAGCAGTAGTACTATGGCCCCTGTCGATGCAGCCACCTTGGATGCGGACGGCATAAATAGTGTCCTTGACCAACACGCTTGTGAATTGATCCGTAGCTTTAGTACAATTCAAAGAATGACAACTCAAGATAATAATCAAGCTGCAAATGTCGAAGAAGCGCTTACTCAAGTATTAGAAGAAAGTCGAGCTGAACAGGCACATGCTGAAGTACATTTACAGAAACTACGAGAGCTGTGTCCCAAGGCAGTACAAAATCTTCGTACTGATCATGTATCGATGCAAGTGCTAAAGAAAGAAAGTGAGTTTTTAGAACGGCTGCATGCTATGGGGTTGTTAGAAGAAAGGGAGGTTGAGCCGGTATTAAAACAGGTAGAAAGAAGAATCCAAAGATTAAATTTAGCAGATTATGAAAGCTTGCCGTTTTTGAAACCCGAGCCAGAGGAGTGAGCTTGAGGGCAGTCAAATTTGTTAATACCATTGCTTAAAAACATATCAGATATATGAAAAAAATTATAATTTAAAGATCTTATCGTGCTGCCATCCTTGCCGTTGCTGTGAGCAACTGTGTCAGCTGTTGACTCGTATCAGTCACCGCACTGAGAATCTTGTCCCTATCTCCAGGGTCTAATAATGCACCAAATTTACCTATAAATTTATCAGGGTGCCAACGAATGAGCTCTCTTCGGAGAATTTGTCGTTTAATATCGGGACTAGAGTTTGCGGTGCCGGTGCTGTGGAGCAGCACGTGCTCCAGTTCTGATAACACACTTGCAGCATTTGTAAAAGTAGTTTTCTTCGGAGGAAGTATCCAAGGAATATCGGCAAATTTAGCAATCTTTCCATTGTTTTTCGAGCAGAAAAAATCCCATCTCGCTTCATACGATGCTCGTTTAAGACTGGCACTGCCGCCAGCTTTCGCTGCCCTCCACTCGGCCTCCTCTTCTTTTCCTTCTTTTTCCTGTCTGCCCCTTGCTCCTTCTTGCTGGGCCCATTTTTGGTCCCTACTGCTGGCTTTCTTAGCAGCATCAAAGGGATCGGGTTTGCTTTCTTTCTCCTTTCTTAAAAATTCTCTTTTTGATTTTTCCTTGTCCCGGCCTTCCATTTCCATCCAAATTCTCTTTGCATACTCCTCTGCAGTTTCAAATTGATCAGCATTCCAGGTAGAGTGATCGTAATAATAGTAGGCTTCTTCCTCACCAGGGCTTAACTCACGTCGTAATTTTTCTTCCCAATCTACTTGAATTTCTTTCTCAAAATTGTCGCCATTCCGACGTTTGCTTTGCTGCTTCTCTTCTTGTGCTAGCTTCGCTTGTATTTCCTGCTGTTTCATCGCTTTGGCTGCAAGCTCTTCTACAGTTTCGCCTTTATCATTAGGTTCTTGTAGTGAACCTCCTATTGTTTTAGAACGTAGCAAAACTGAAACTGTATCAAGATGAAGATTCCGAGCGGCAAGGTGAGCGGCGGTGTCACCTTTAAGGTCTTGTAAAGAAGCGTTGGCTCCGTAACGTAGAAGCACCTGGACAGTTTTTAAATGGCCTATTCTACTGGATGCGTGTAATGAGGTGGTGAGATCGCCATCGCTCCAATCAACGTCTGCACGTTGCCTGAGTAACTCTCTGCAGCGGTGGTGATCACCGAGAGATGCAGCAATTAGCAACTCACGACCGTTTGGGGCAGGTGGAGAGGTTGCGTCTTTTCTTCTTCGCTTTTTATATTTTTTAGAATCCTCGCGATCTCTTAAACTGCTCTTGGAGCGCTTTTTTGATCCCATTTAAAGATTGAATAGATCGGAAATCATAAGCGATCTGGTACATGTAGCATGCTTAGTCGTTAATATCTAGCTGCCTCAGGGTGTATATTAACTTTTCACAGTTTTTGGAAAAAATGGAATTGCGGAGAGATGGCGTTAGTGAGGACTAGATTGATTTCCCCCTCTGCTACCAAACACACTTTCTTTAACACCGCCGTCTCCTTTGACTCTGACAAATTTGAATGTTAAATAAAAAAATTAATACATCTCAAAAACAAATCAAGGTTACTAGCAAGGGGAAATAAAAGTAATAAACTTGTAATTAATATTCTTGTATTAGAAAAACTTTCTTTATGTCTTGAATCTTGATCATTAAAACTTGATGACTAGTAGCTACGTCCCCACAAGGCCCAATTCTTAGCGGGCTTGCCACTCACAAAACACAAAGTGCCTTCAGGCAAATCAGGTTGTTCCAAAGGTATACACAATGTCTTTGCACTACCCGCAATTCCAGTTCCACTGCGTTTCTTCACATCTTCTTCGATTTCCACCTCGTCAGCCCAAGGAGTCAGCACCATGTGTTTCCTGTCCAGAGCAGCCATAAAATCATCCCAATTTGTCGCACGTTCAATACAGGCATCAAAACGGGCCCTTGCAGAAACGAGCATATCTTTTTGGATTTCTTCAAGTAAAGCTGGAACGCGGGTGGGTATGTCAGCCCACCCAATAGATTCTTTAGCACCAGTATCTCTACGAGCAACAAACACAGTTTGTTTTTCCATATCTTTTGGGCCGAGCTCGATTCGAAGAGGCACACCTCTGAGTTCCCAGAAGTTATATTTCCATCCAGGTGTGTAGTTATCCCTATCATCCATTTTGATTTTCACTCCAGCAGTTTTCAAACTGACTTCAATTTCGTTGGCTTTATTTTGGAGAGCGGTGGTCTCCTCGGGGGTGAGCTTGGAGTTGGGAATCGGAATAATAACAGCCTGTACTTGCGCAACGCGTGGAGGCAAGACAATACCTTTATCATCACCATGAGTCATAACCATAACGCCAATGGTACGTGTGGTCATACCCCAAGAATTTTGCCAAGGATTTGCGCGGGTCTTTTCTGGAGTGTCGGTCTCGTATTCAATCTTGAACATTTTAGAGAAATTTTGGCCGAGGCAATGAGATGTCGCTCCTTGAATACCACGTCCATTTTGAGGAATAAATGCTTCCACAGTGGTGGTATATAAAGCACCAGCGAACTTTTCTTTCGCGGATTTGACACCCTTGATGACAGGCACTGCCAACAAATCTTCGTACACTTGTCTATATAAATCAAGAATACAGTAGACTTCATCATCAGCTTCTTGCTTGGTAGCAAAGGCAGTATGCCCTTCTTGCCATAAAAATTCTCTAGATCTAATAAAAGGGGTAGGATGCTTAAATTCCCAACGAACTACATTGGTCCACTGGTTCAAGCGCAAAGGAAGGTCACGATGAGACTTGATCCAATTTGCATAGTAAGGGTACATGACAGTTTCAGAGGTAGGACGGATCGCAATAGGTCGCTCCATGTCAGTCGAGCCACTTTTAGTGACCCAAGCGACCTCAGGGGCAAAGCCATCCACGTGTTCTTTTTCAGTCATCAAGACGTCTTCTGTAATGAAGAGAGGGAAGTAGGCATTTTGAACACCCATAGATTTGATTTGAGCATCAAGCCAGTTTTTGATTTCATCCCAAATGGCGAAAGACCAGGGGCGGAGAATATAGCAACCTGTGAAGAAGTACAGAGGGGGGAACGTAAGATAAAAATATAGGTAGGGCAAAATTGGGGACGCCAGTGGGACTCATAACTTTTCAGAATTAGGAGTTTTGCATACCTGAGACATCGTAATAGCTGATCATTTCAGACTCAACGACCACTTGAGAGTACCATTCACCGAAGTCTTCATCTTTCTTGGCGGAAAGACCGAGCTTGGTGATACCCTTGCCAGTGCCTGCGGAACATCAATTCACAAGTGGACAAAAATGTTAAAATCTAGCTAATGCAAAGAACAAATGCGCTAATCTGTGCTCAATTGTTTTTATAATGCACTAAACCTACCTGCTTGGGGCTTCTCTTTCTTGGGCTTGTCAGCCTTGGGCTTCTTCTCCTTCTTTGGCTTGTCTTGTTTGGGCACTGCATCGTCTACATCAAGCTGCTGCATTTCCTCGACGGGGGCAGCCATGATGTCGACAAGGTTTTAAAGAATAAAATGTGCGTTATTAGACGAAGATCAAGCTTGATAGATGACGCTCTTCACGCTGTGAAAGCGCCGCATGCAAAAAAAAATATAAAGAAAGAAAGCTTTCACGAGGTATATAGGAGGCTGGCGATCTCCCATATGCAACATTCTGAATTTCTGCGAAAATGGGTCCTTGGATGTCCGCTCTAGGGCAGCCGCCCGCAATATAGGTGAGAAACATCAAGACAAAATTGGGTTTCATCAAGGGCCGTCGGCTGTGACGACAAACCTAGGCTCCCTCTACTGATTTTCTGTGAGGATAAGCCTGCCGTGGAATCGAAACAAGGCACCACTGAGCCGGCTTGCTTAATTCGAAGCTCTGCATGCTTACATTTGCTTTCATCTTTTTTGCTAATATATGCATGCTGCTGATGGGCACCTCAAGCTCACCTCCCCTTTTCCTGGGTTACCTTCTTACAGTATTTAACCAACTCGTAATTGCAGAATTGCACTTTCTCTGCAATTTGTTTCTCCATCTTGGTAAGTCGATTTTGATCATCTTTTTCCGCCCGCAAGAAGGGGTTTTGCTACTTTTTGTAGTTTTTTCCTGCCCTTCTATAGAGGTTTGTGCCTGTAGCAACTTTTTGGTGTGCTCCAGGTGTCGTTTAGGGGGCTATACGACTGTCAAACCAGACCATAAACCAGTGCCAGCCTTTCTATTTAAGCAGGCTGGTGCTGACCTGTCTCGCTGGCACATCTTCCTCTTAATCTCTATATCTCAAATATTCTTTCTTTCTTTTTCTATTTTTGGGGTTTGACTAGTAGTTCTAATCTCTATATCTCAGATATTCTTTCTTTTTCTATTTTTGGGGTTTGAGTAGTAGTTCCTCTAATAAAATATATCTATTATAGCGTAATTTTACACACCTTTACTTACCTTTTCTCTTCTTTAATTTTCATTCTTTCTAGGTGGAAGAACCTGAGTTTGGTGGGATGATCTCCATCCTCGATCTGCTCGAAAGCTTTTTCCTGGCTCTCCTGGGCAGCCCTGTTTATCTACCACCCCCAGAAGAAACAGAAACCATAAGAGTTGCACTGTTTCTTCCCCATTCACTCTATTGGCTAAGTACTTTATCCCGTAAATTAGGTGAAGCATGTGTATGGCCTCTTTGTATTTCAAAATGGTAAGTTTTACTATTTTTCCTTGAAAAAGTCGTCCTCCTCTGATTGATCGATTATACGAATCAGTTTTGGCATACACCATACCCCGGACAGCTGGGACTTTATTATCATGCCTTGCATGTCCCAGTGATGTGTGCTATAGTACTCACCTTTGTGGGGGGCGCAGTGTTGCGGCGTGTTGCTAATTTTTCTTGGCCGTGCCGTGTCTAAAGACGCTCCTACATTACATTAATTCCAACTACAATTTTCTTGTGTTTTCCTTTCTTTTTTATATTTTAAAAGTCGTTTATTAACGCCATATTGCTTCCGTGTTGCTTATTTATAGGTACATACTTGGAGGTATGTGGAGGCAAGGGAAAAAAAGGATGATGAAGAGCTTCAGAGCTTGTCTCTATGTTGGGTGCAGCAAACGTCAGAAGAGGTGAGAATTTTTTTATTTGCTTTCTTAATTATTACATATACTTCTGTATTCGCTGCTGTTTTGAGCAGCCATCTTGCCACGGCTCTGGGAGACTATTGACGATGACCTGACCTGTCCAAAGATGGCTGAGACTATGCATTATTCTGGCACTTAGGAAGCCGTGGTTTGAGCCTACTTGAGCTCTAAACGGTGCCGTATGCTGATGCCAACATTTTCACCACATGCAATAATTTCTCTCGTATAGTACTTATTGTATTTGGATTCGTATATGTGTTTCTATTATTTGGTGGGCTGGTTATTCAAGCGTGCTTTATTCTTCTTATTATTTTTTCAGGTTTTACCCGCCATGTTGACGGCGACAGCCAGCAGAATAAGACGGTCCTCACAATACGAGTAGAATTAACTAAGTAGGTGAGTATTGTACTAGTCCTGGGTATAGGGTGGTAGTCTATTTTGTCTTTCTCTTCTCTTCTTCTTTTTTTCCTTTTGTGGAGTTCTATGAAGACAACCCCCATTAAAACGCATTAGGAAGTGCCGTCTGACCTGAGTGATTGTGACACGGTTTTCTGAGAGCTCGTTTTTTTTAATTATTTTAGTTATTTAATATACTCATATATATTATGTGTGTGTGTGTGTGTGTATGAGGATAGTGATGATATCTCAATATCTGTCAATCCACCTAGCAGGCCTTAAGAACACCTGCTCTGAGGAACGACAAACCCCTCTAAGAAGTACTGAGTCCTCTTTTGATTTTACTTTTACTTGGTTGTTTTAGTCAATTTTTGCGGTATTTAGTTTGCGCCTCAAAGTTTTGTGTTTTGTATAGTAGTTAGTAGTAGTTGGAATTTGAGTTGAACAGTTAATTGGCCGAGGATGAAAATACTTTTACAGACTGGAATTACCGTCTGAATTACTTTCATGTGGACATACGCAAACCTGAGGCCATTAGTATTCAATATTCAAGTGATTTGAACCAAGAATAGTTGACTAGTAGTAGTTTTTTGTTACTTTGTTGTTGTTGTTGGGGGTATTTTAATTTGATAGAAATTTGATTGGATTGCTAATCTGTGACTCGCTTGATTTTTTTCTCAATATGCAGGTGATCTATGGCCGGCATATAAAGAAGAATACATTTATTTTAATTCTCCTCCTTCCAGGTAAGCAGAATATGTCAGCTATATGTGAGATGGTAGTGTAATAACAGCATTAGAAGCAGCAATGATGAACCAAAACCGCTGCACACCCGCCTTAATTTTTAAATCTTATTCCCAACAGTCGTATGCAATTGAGCGTGGCTGGATGGGTCCTAATACCAGGGCGCAGAGCCAACTAACAGCTGTTGAGTCGCAGTCGTAGTCTTCTTTGTTTAAGGAATACGAGAATCGCCTGCGAATTTTATGCTGAAACATTCTTCTCTTTTAATTTTTTTATATTTTTGCAGAACGCTCTGTTTCTGAAAGATGGACGCAGCCTTGAACTACTTGTGGCATAGCGAGGTCTCTCTTTCTCTCTTTCTAGGTAAGCCATAAGACGTGTTGTCCGTACTTTCCAAGGGTTGGGTATGGGTTCGGGGCTGTCATCATCGCAGTTACTAGGTAGCAGAGCTTTATTTTCTTTGTGTCAATCGACGGCAAAATATGTGGACTACTTTTTTTATTTTGTTTTTTTCTTTGTCAAATGGGGCGTGAGGACACTTTCCCCGAATGATCGACTCTGATTCAAACCATAGCTGTACATTCTTACTCAACTAATGCCAGGATATCTGATCCCTTTGACAAAAATATTGTTATTAGTAGTCCACAACACCAACTTTTAGTACAACTTACCTTTTGTTTTTCTAGTACAGTCAGTAGTTTTTCTTTCTTTCTTTCTTTTTTCGACAGAAAATTGTCTTTATTTTATACGCATAAGTCAGTTGATGACAAAAATTTTAGATGACGAGACCGATTGTGGTCTGTTGTACAGCGTTCTGCTGTGCCGGTTGACCACTCCCATAATGAGCGATAACCGAGGCATTTGTCTGATGACTTGTTTTTTATTTTTGAAATTCAGTTGCTGTATTATTTTCCTGTTCTAATTTAAATTGGTCAGGTGATGAAACACTTTGATGAAGGTTTAGTTGTCTATGAGTCTTTTTGTTTTAATTTCTGATGACCTTCAGTACAATATATATACATTGCACTTTTTTGCATTACCACCACCGTTCTATTGTTCTTCCATCGTGTTTATGTGTGTATAGGTAGAGGTAGAGGTGTTACTAGAACATGAGACCGCTGATGCTACACTTGATAGGGCGCAGACCTAACATGCTGCCCGCCTGAGCGCAATCTGATGGCGTATCTAAGGGTCTGAGGTCTTTATAAAGAAAGAAAGAAATAACAAAAGAGGTTTTGAAATGAAATGCTTTAAAGCATTTTTCAAACTTCTCAATGTATTTCACTTTTACCCCCCTCTAGTGCCAAGTAAAAAAAAACCTACCTTCCACCGCACCTACTTATTTTTTTCTTTTATTCTATTTTATTCTCTACAATTTCCACGTTTCTTTTCTTCTGCTTTGATGGCACCCTGCCCACACATGCCACCCTAATTCCTATACTACAATAACACTTACAAGAGCCGTGCGCCGATTTGCCCCTCTGCTCTGCTTCTTGACCGTGCAGAATAGAGGCTTCCTATTGATTGAGCGTAAAGAACATACCAGGGGCATCTGGGCAAAGCAGGGCCACATGCATTCTCGCAGGATACCAGCTTAATCAGTTTCCCTACACCTTCTTTTGCAGGAAACAAGCTTAGCATTTGGTGAAGAGGAACGAACAGTTCGTCCACATCATGAGGATGGTGCGGTGCTGGGTTTTGGACGAACAAAAATTGAGCCACTTACGCAGCATGAGTTTATGTTTTGTACAATATAGCTAAATTCTATCTAATTGTAATATTCAATGATACTATAGTGGACACAGCAAAAGAGGCAGCAACTGCAAGGCTCAGCTGCCGGGAATTTGACGAGGGTTGAATGAGAGAGAGGTAAGTTAAGCTTGTGGCTCAGCTACATAAATTTAATTATGATATTCTGAAAGACCAGTTTCATATTTTGCTTAAATCTTATCACCACAGCTTTGGGTATTCGTTTCACTTGGATAAAGAATTAAGAATTAAAAACGAAATGAGGAATTTAAGAGAACTGACCAGGGTGTTGGGCCGTAGGAACGCAGTCTTTGGTGAAAACACGAGGTTTGTATCAACAACACAAACTGACATCCACGCAGCTGATGGATCCCTCGGTATTGCCAAGGGCAGACGTGCCATTATTTATAGTCCATCTAAGACGCCCATGCAGTCTGGAGTAGCACAGACTCTTGCAGGTGAGACGCGTATAGATAACTTTACGACCCTTACTAACCATCAGCATGCAAATACCATGCTAGTTCTGTACTTTTACTCCAACAACATTACTAGTTTACTCCGCCATCGTCGTGACAATCAACTCTCTCTACAGGAAACGCCCCTGCGTGGAAAATTTCTCTTGACACCGAGGGAAAATGGATCAACCCTTTAATGGGCTGGACAAGTACTGCAGATACCAGTGAAACTGTCACTCGCCAGATGTATTTCAAAACCAAAGATGAGGCCATTGCATTTGCAGAGAAGGCTGGATTGGAATATAAAGTTGAAGAACCCGCAGAGGTGCCTAGATATAGACCTAAGAGATACCCTGGGTATGGATCAAACTTTGATGTGAACAGATTGCCAGGAGGCACGCCTAGGGGGGGATTACGGAGCGAACAGGGTGGCAAGAAGTAGAGAACACAACGTTTCATTTATTTTGCTGTCGCACCGTCACCAGCACATTTTTTTTGTGATTGGTTGTACCCCTCTTCCCATGTTTCCCGATTGTATATTCTGACAATACCTTTGCTAAAGAGTAATATACCGTTAGTATCCAGAAAACACGTCCTAAGTAACCAAGCGACTAGGATGAAGGATGGCAACTGCTATTAAACTATTAATTAATCAAATCTTTTTCAATAAATTTTTCAATTTTTACTCAGAATCAGTAGATTGCAAATTAAGCTCTTCACGCAACACCTGCACGACGCTCTTAAACGCAAACCACTCGGGAATATCATCTCCTCCACGCAACATTTGCCTAAACTTCGTTCCAGAAAGGGTCTTGATCGAGAGACCCTCGGCCTTTGCCACTTCGGCAGCCACGTACCCCTTCTCTTCGGTATAAGCCAAGTTCAGGGAAGGCACGGTCTGCATACCCAGTTCAGGGGCATTGGCCGTAGCAAACTCCTGAGCGTCGTAGGCGCCATAAAAGTCTTCTCCATCTAAAGAAGATTTGCATCCCGCCATGTCACGACCAATAATGAAGTGAGTGCAGCCATAATTTTTACGAATAATCATGTGTTGAATAGCTTCACGTGGGCCTGCCATATGCATGGAGTAGGGTAAATATGCCCAGCGTAAACGGGGGTTATTTGCCTCCTTTTCCAGTACCACATAGGTGTGGTACCGTACAATGCCAGGGATATCGTCATCCTGTGTAGGACCACACGTGGGGTGTACTAGGCACACAGCACCTTCACCGACGTTGGGAGCCTCCAATGCACGGATAAATAACTCATAATGAGCGCGATGGATGGGATTTCTGCACTGAAACGCGACAACGTCTTTGCCTTCGGGGAGTTTGGCTCTGACATCAGCAGGGGTAGCACAAGCGAAAACGCGAGTTGGTAAGGTAAGGCCCTCTACTTTCCCACCCATGTAATATTTACCACGTTCCATACTGATCATTTGCACAGCCGGATGTTCAATAGACGTGGTACGGTAGCAGTTTTTAGCTTCTAAAGCCTTGTTGGGGCGCCATTTTGACTCGACGGTGAAGACGGCCAAATTTTCTCCCTGGTACGTTAAGAGGATTTTATCGCCAACGGTGAGATCTTCATCGTTGGTGTCCATGACCACGGGTAAGCCGAAGAGAAGGCCGTTGGGTAAACGCATGTCCTTGACCACTGAGTTGTAAGCATCTTCGTTCATGAAGCCCTCGAGGGGAGAGAAACCGCTGGAGGAACGAGAGAAGGGGAAAATATTAAAAGATTTAATATTGAAGATTTTGGATACGAAATGAAGAGGGAGTAGTTTAGAATCTAAGAGGATGGTACATTACTAGATATAGTATCAAGAAACGTCTAAAACGCTTGAGATAATAGGTCGAGAATAGATAATTATTAACGGAAAAAATCAAAGAACTGTTGCCTCTGGTGAGAATCTCTCAATAAATAAAACTATGAGCGAAAAAAGACCGAAGCTACTAATTTTAATTAATGTTAATCTAGCACTGCCTATGACCCGGTGAAGTGATTTAAACACGCACTTCCAATGCAGGTAAGAAGGCCAGGAAGGAAAGCTGTGCTTAGACTTATCAAAAAGAAATAAAAGGTTCTCGAGAGAAAAACTTACCCAATAGTGAGGAGCTCGACGTCGCACGCATTACGGTCGCTGAGCTCAACAGTCTTGGTGCAAGAAGCCATGGCCGCAGCTTTCTTGTCCTCGGGAAGCATCAGGTTGACGAGCTTGTCACCGTGAGGGGCAATCAAGCCAGCGCGTTCAGTGGAGGCGACGGCACTGCAAATAGCGGGGCGTAAAATATATTATTAGGAAATGTAGGGAAATATGAGCATCTATCGTTGATCACGCACACTTGGTCTATCACTGGGGACTATAAAGTGTGCATACACAGGAGGGTAGAAGAAGATAATCAGAAAAAATGGTAGATTAGTTTTGCATCTAACCTGATAGTATTTGCCATGCGAGCCTGACGAGGGGCAGCAGAGGCAGCCATGACGCGTGATCCGGTGGCGAAAGACTTGGTGAAAGCAAAGTGCGTCAAAGGAGCGACAGCCTTGGTGGTTTTAGGGCCAGTGGACAGCTTAGCCTGAGTGGCTGCTGCAATGACGCTCTTGGATGCTAAGATAGAAGCCATTTGAGCTGAAGGAGGAGACTGCTAGAGCGTCTGACAAGTGCCCTAAACAATGATGCATGAAAGAGGAGGATGTCAGTAACGATAGCAATGTAAATTGGGGGTATCTTAGCAACCAAGACGATCGCGATGGCTGGAGCTTTGCAAAGCACGACGGCACCCACGATATATTTTCTAGCCGAGAACTGCCCAAATCATTTTTGATGATACGTCAATGAAAAATCGTAGCCATACTTGGCCGTGCGACATGGCGTAATCAGGGAAACGTCGGCAATTGTTACGATCTTTTTTGACGATCGCAATGCCCAAGCGAAAACAGGCTTGGCCTGCCGATTCAGACGACGACTTCATCGTCACGACCGAAGAATCAGCTAGTGATGATGAATACGCGTCTCCAAGTGAAGATGCCAACGAGGAAAGCGACTCCCCGCCACTGAAATCTTCTGAAGCTCCTCGCTCCTCTCGCCGCCAAAGCTCAAGAGCTCTTGCCTCTCCTGTCCGACAACGAAAAGAAGCTCAGCTCGGAGCTCTAGAGAAGCTTAAAAGCGCACGTAAAGCTCTAGAAACACGTAAAAAAACTGCTCCTGCACGTGCAAACAAGCCTCCTCCAAACGTTCCTGAGCTTTCGGAAGACAGCTGGTCAAAAAAAGAGAAATCTCCATCGGCTACCCCCCCTCCTTCTGCTAGGAAACGAGCTCGTGGCCGCGCAGCTACCGTTGCAGCTCGTCTTGGTAGTAGAAGTAATGTTAAAAAACCTAACCAGCTACTCATGGGCCATAGAGACTACACAGAACGGGATGGCGGTGGTGGTGGCAGTTATACTGATGACGAAGACTTGGCTGCGTTTATTGCCTCTGATAGTGGAGAAGAGGAAGAACACGATTCTGAAGACGCTGTTTCTTCTTCTGAGGACGATGTTTCCGAAGAAGAAAAACAAAAGCCAGTAGTGAAAAAAATGGCAGCGGCAACAACGGGAGCAAGAAGAAAAGCTTCGAAAACGGCAAAGGCTGGTTTAGAAACACGAAGGACTGCACCACGGCGAAAGAAAGTAAATCTAGAAAAGAGCGTGAAGAGAAAGCAGCAGGATAATAGCTCTGTGGAAGAAGAGGAAAAGGACAATGAAGAGAAAAACGCAGACGAAGAGCGGTTGTTAGCGTCTGCAGAAAGAAGAAGGTTAAGACTTAAACCCGAGGTAGTGATTGTGTCTTCATCTTCGGAAAGCGAAGAAGATAGTGATGCAGTGCTTGCTGCTACCACCAACGCTGCAGCTGATACTGGTGGCGCTGTGTATTTTTCTTCTCAGAGTCCTAGTAAGCGCAGGAGACTACGTAAGCTGGCTGAAGAAGAAGAAGAGAACGAACGTTCACCACCACCATCGCCAAGAACGCTATTAGAAATACGAGAAAAGAATCTGCGTGCTGCGTTGGATGCTGCGACGTCTCTTAGTGATGTTGATAGAAGAAGGTTAGAGCTCGCCCTTACTCTTACCAAGGACACCAGCAAAGGTGCATCCCTGATAGAAAAGGCAAAAGAGGAAACAAATGCTACTACTACTGTTACTGCTACTGCTACTGCTGCGATGGAAGAAGATGCAGCAGAGAAAATCAAAAAAGCACTTCGGGAACGCCCAGAGCGTCCTCGTCTGACAGCAGCCCAACGGATCGCTCAGGCCCAAGCTGCATTCAAAGCTAAAAACCAAGACCCGACTCGATTTGACAACGGTACGGACGGTGATAGTGCCAACGGCAGTGATGGTAATGGAGAGGATGACTCCTCTTCAGAGGCAACTCCAGGTCTCAGCGATGATGTTGGGCCTAGCGAAGATAGCGAAGGCAGTTTACGTGATCTCATAGTCCACGATGGCGAAGAAGAACTCCAAGCAGTTGGTGATGAAGAAGGGCAGCAAACTACACGGACACCATTCTGGCAGGAAGCGGTGGAAAGTTTAAGAATTGGTCAACGGGATGATGAAGATTGTTTCTATGATTATGTGGAGTACTTGCTCATGTGCTACGTAGATCCTACATATAAAACTCGAATTAATGAATCTCCGGAACATAAAGCGCATTTCCAGTACAGTGTACGGAGGATAGAAACGAAAATGACGACCGCCAGAGACGCGGTTCATAGCGAGGCTTGGCGGAGTTGTTCTAGAGGGTTACTTGAAGCTGTGGAGTGGTTGCCTGGAGCGCAATCTGAATGGGATCCTGAATCTGTACGAGACCAAAGTTATTCTGACGAGATTCATGATTTTGATTGGGAAGATGAGGATGGAAGATTCCATGTTAAATGTGCCGCCTGCAATCGACGGAACAGCCACGCCACAAGAAAAATAATTTTCAAGGGAAGACCTAGAGCTCCTCCGGAGGATGAAACCTGGGAAGATGTACCAGCAAATCAGAGATTGAGTGATAAATACCTCGCTGCGTCACCTGTGTATAAGAAAAAGAGGAAGAGCGTTTTGAGAGGACGTGCGTTGGGAGCGCCAACAGCAATTGCAACTGCGGGGGGATTACGACAAGGTGGTGGGCGGAGAGGATTTCAGTTGGGTTTTCGAGGACAAGAAGATAGTGATGATGATAAATACAATTCTGATGATTCTTTAGCTCGATTCATTCGATCTCAACGTTCTTCACACCTGGTTGAAGAAGAAGAAGAAAGCTCAGAAGAAGAGGAAGAAATAAAATCTGGTCGGCGTCGGCGTCGGCGTGGTGGTGCTTCAAAAGCTGAGCTTAAATCTGATTTGCCAAATGACCCCAAACAAGACCCTGCCGGTCATTACATTAAACGCGAGTTCCCAGTAGGCCGTCAATGCTCCGTTCGACTCATGCTCTACCATGGAATGTTCCACTGGAAACATCGCTTACTCGCTCGACTAAAATTTGAATTGAAGGAAGAAAGGCGTCGTCGGATACGATCCAATAGACCAATTGACCCAGAATCTGTATCTGATGGTGTTTTATCTAGAGAACCATTAAAGGACGCGCTGTGGCGTAATTTTCAAGAGCTGACTGCAATGGGAGAGGCTCATCAGTTGGCAGGCGGGGAGATTGGAAATAACGCCTGGCGAGGTGGGCCGGCGGCTGATCCGCATAGGCAAGTCGTGGCTGTACTGGCTGCTTTACATGATGATAGTGATGGAGAAGAGTCTGATGTCTACTGGGGAGTACCTGGGGAAGGTGGAGAGGGCCCTGGTGCTGGTGCTGAAGAAGAAGAAGAGGAATATGTCGACGGGGGTGTTGCAAGTATAGGAGATAGAAAAAGAAGGAGGATAGCACAGATGTATAAAAAGAAACAGCAAAGGCTACCAATAAGTGCAGTAGAAAGTACCCCTCCATCAAACAATGCTGCTACTAAGAACAGAAGCGGAGGAGGTGCTGGGCGTCCGGACGGCAGAGCACAGCAAGTCGATATTCGAAACTTTTTTGGTGGGAGTCCAGTGAAAAAGGAAGAAGAAGAACAGCAAGAGACGGGCAGAATAATATAGTTATTTGACCCTGGTGCTGCCAGTGGTGATGATGGTGCTGGGCCAAGTAATCAACAAAGAAGAAAGAATATCGATTTTGAAATCGAAAACTAAAGAATGTCGTTTATCGATATTTATGTTGTTGATAAGAGTTTATACCAAATCTTTTTTTTACGCTGTGTTATTCAAATTACAGTAAGGTCTATTGACAGAAAAAAGAACTGCAGCGACGTCTATATATAACGTTGAGGGTGAGCTTAATCTACGTGAAAAACAATAAAAAAAAATGCAGCGCCATGTTTTATTTTCCTGTTTGGCCTTGCACAACCTGCTGCATTTGAGATTCTGCAGCAGCAGAAAGCTCTCCAAATCGCATGCCTACTCGTGCTGAATGCTTCATAAACTTTTCGCAGCAATTTGAAACGCACTGGAAAATAAACGGAAAAGAAAGAAGGAAGGGTGTGTGAGAAAGATGAAGGCTTTCTGGCAAGAAAGCTGTGGCTTTCTGAAACGGCCAGCTTATAGGTAGCTGTACAGCTTCCAGCTGGTTATCTTGTGTTTGCTCTGATTGCCCTTCCTCATATAGATGGAAAATAAAGAAAGCCAAACGGCCACCAGTGGCGGCGATAATGAAAAAAGTTTAGTTCTGAAAATATGCGACCTACCTTCTCTTCTGTGTTATCGAGATCTTTCTTCCTAAAAGAATCTACACACTCCTTGAAGCAACGCTCTACAAGGCTATTATACATGCGCAGACTGCAGAATAAAATAAAAGCATGTGAGATGTCACATCAAAACACACCAGGTGATGGCACAATCTTTGCAAACACTCGTTTTACGTACCTATCCCTAACTTGCATAGATTCTATTGCTTGCATAAGCTGCTGCTGTTGCTGCTGGGGCATAGAGCCCAATGCCTGCTCCATGTTCATTTTGCTAAATGTGATTTAAAATATAATATACACGGTGAAAGAACTGAGCAGACTTATTATGAGTTAGACCAAAAACTATCTATCAGATTGAAACTCAGACAATAAAAGAGCTTGTAATTATTATTATGCTGGCATTTCCCTCTCTTCTTGTTTCCCTCTCTTCTCTCAATCTCAGCCTCGTTCCATCCGGATCCTTTACTCTGACTGCCGCCTCATACACTGGTTGGTTGCTTTCGATTTTTCTTACAGATGGTCTTCTATCTTACAGCAAAACTTCTTCGTATACAACATCGACAGTCTAAATTGCTCCATCTTCATCTTTGAGTGCTCCTGGCACCAAAATTTTTACACGGTCCACCAGCTAAAAAACGCCGCAGGTGGTCTTGAGGGTTTTTTTTCCTACTCAGATCCATCTGGGAATGCATTCAATGCAGTCTTCTTCCCTTCCACATAATGCTCCCACACAGCCTTCATCCTCTCAAACTTGTCAGGATGGTAATTCACATGCACCATCGACGGTTGCACCTCTTTAAAATGCACTTCATTGTGCCGTAAAAATTTAAATAAATATTTCGAGTTCATGAATTTCTCTATATCCATTGCTCTTCGAGTCACGCCCGGGTCTTTATTTTTAGGTGAATTAGGGAAGAAAATGCATTCATTCCATACAGCTTGATCCCAAGCTTCTTCACTTTCCACCCTATAAATGGCCTTGTCGAGCAGATCCAGCGAGGCGTTGGTGTTGCGGAGATAAAACAAGCCAGAATTAAATACAAATATTCTCATTGAATGCGCGTACCGAGCCCATCCCATACTTGGATCATCTGCTACGTCGTTGTATCCATAGGCTGTTTCTTCAGTCCACCCATCCGAGAGTGACTCTACATCTGAATCTCTGATGAGATATTTGAATGGGTCATCCAATGTGACGATATCCACGTCAGATAATAGTACGGAATAGCCTAATTCTAAGAAGGGTTTTAAGATACGAAATTTAAGTGCAGAAACAGCGTGATTGCTGCCGGAATTTTTTTGTGAATCAGGGATTGCCAAGTCGAGGCGAAAGGCGGGCAAGCCAAAATTTTCAACATTGATTTTTGTATCTTCGTCAAGTGCAACAACCATTGCGTTTTTAACTCCTGCTCGTTTGACTGATTTCATCCAAAGCTCCAACATCCCGCCTGGCCGGGCGTAGTTGGCGTTACTCACAGCGACCAAAACTTCGTTGTTTATGGCGACTTTTTTAAGAAAGGCGGCAAGGGTGGGATTGATCTTGTCTCTCGTTGCTGATGGTAGCCAAAGAGTGTGTCTGTCTAAACAGTCTCCTGCACTTTCTTTAATACTTCTTATACTAGTTTGTTCAGCTGCGAGTCGAGCTTCAGTATCCTTTTGTTGTTGCACCTGGTCGGCTAATTGGCGCCGAGCTGAATCTCTTTCAGATTTTGCTTCTTTAAACTGTTTTTCTAAATCATACTTCTGCTGTTGTAATACCTCTACTTTATCTTGAAGGGATGCGTCTGCGGCTTGAAGCTTCTGACCAGCAGGTGAGCGAGATATATTGAACATGGGGACGACAAGGCCAAAGACCATTCCAGCTGCAAGTGCAACCAAGACAGGATACCGCCTTGAACATTGTTGATCATGGCGCCGTATTGGCGTCATTAGTGTTCGACTGCTTGGGTGAATTTGAGAGGGAGGGAAGAAATAGCAAGAAGCTTGTTTTGCTTGATCAAAAACTATAAATTTGCACGTTTGCGAGGCAAGGACTTGAGCTTTTCATGTGACGCTCCTTGGATCCAAAGGCAAATCTGGATTAGTAGGTTTCGAAAGCAAGAAATTACTTTCGAGGGGTTTTGAAGTGCAAATATTCAATTGTAGATGCCCATGGGAGTAGTGCAATGCATTTGTAAGTAGCGCATGCATGCACTACCATGGCCATCAATACCACATTTAAGTCCATGCCTTGGATGAAGCCAACAGAAGCTGCCAGGCAGCGAAAAATCTTTTAACTAGAAAGTTTTTTGTATGCTGCTTTTCGACGTGTATGGCTATATAAGCTAGCTTCTAACTCTGAAATTCTCTTGTCAAACCCACTCAAAGCTTCAACACCATTGAAGGGCATTAAGCTCCTTCTCTTCGCGTTGGTCCTTTAATAGGGTTAAAACATGCCAGCAGCAACCAGAACTTTTCATTTATTGTGCAACTTCATTCGCTCTTGATTTTTTTATTGTCTGAGAGCATTATTACACATGCAGAGAGAGAGGACATATTTGTTTGCCTATTCTAAAACATTCATGAAATCATATTTATAACAACTAGTATCTCGTTAGCTATTTATCTCCCAGGCAAACCACCCCAAGCACCAGCCTTTTTATTCGCCTGTGCCTTTGCCTCTGCTGCCGCTGCATCTGCTTCCTTCTTCTTCTTCTCCTCCTCTTCAGCAGCCCGGGGATTAAATACCCTCCTCATAGCCAAAAACACCTTTGTTCCTGAATCAATAGGATCTAAAGGGTCTTTTCTAAGCCTATGGTTGAGGCACAATGGAGCAATACGCTGTACATCCTCAACAGTCACTTCAGTACGACCTTCAAATGCTACGTAGGCAGTTACGGTACGGTTAATAACAATATCACCACGTAATCCATCAACATCAATCAAAGAGCACAGCTCGCTGATTTTCAGTTTGATGTCTCTTGTCATTCTCACTCTTGGAAGTAAATCACGAGCAGCTTGAAGTTTTTTACGCATAGCTTCCTGATCTTCTTTTTTTGTAGCTACAAACGCATCAGGGTTGGCTTCGTATGCCATACGGTCAAGAACCATTTGAGTACGCTGCTCTGTATCGTTTAATGTAATCACATTCACAGAAAGACCAAAGCGATCGAGTAACTGAGGGCGAAGTTCACCTTCTGCAGGATTTCCTGAGCCGATCATAATGAATTTCGCAGGATGGACGATGGAGATACCTTCTCGCTCGACAGTGTTTTGTCCACCGGCAGCAGAATCGAGAACTACATCAACCAAACCATCTTCCAAAAGATTTACTTCGTCAACGTACAAGATGCCGCGGTTAGCTTTAGCGAGGAGACCAGGTTCGTAAGCTTTGATACCCTCAGTGAGAGCCTTTTCAATGTCAATGGTACCGCAAATACGATCTTCAGTAGCGCCGAGGGGCAGCTCAACAAGAGGAGTACGGATAGTTATAGCAGGGAGTTTTTCACCGGCACGGAATTTGGCCAAAGCTTCAGGGCCCATAGATTTGGCGTCAGTAGGGCTGGAATTGAACGCATCATCGGGTACTACGTCAATGTCTGGCAATAAATCTACAAGAGAGCGAACAGCGACGGACTTTCCACAGCCACGGTCACCCATGATCAAGACTCCACCAATGCCGCTATCAACTACGTTGAGAAGGAGGGCAAGCTTCATGTCATCTTGACCGGCAAGGCTGACAAAAGGAAATGCAGGCCTTTTTGTAGCCTTCATTGACCGGGGAATGTCGGCAACTGCTGCCATGGCAACGATGCGGCCCCTGGCAAGTGGGGCAGGTGCTGCTGGGGTATTGCGAGCAGCAAATCTAGGGCCAGAGGGTGCAGCAATGGGTTTGAAACTGCCCATTTGGCGAGAATTCTTGGCGCATTTCGCAGATGTCTGCTGCTGAACTTTGCCCATTGAGGGCGCTTGGGCCTGCATTCTGCGTGTCTGAACAGTAATTAATACTTCACTAATAAGGTTGCTTTAAGAGATCATCAAAGAACTAGCATTAACTAAACTTTTTAAACGATTTTATCTTGCATTTCTTCAGGATGAGGCCGGAGGAAGAAAATTATTTTGGCGCAAGCTTCTTCTTCTTTCAACTTCAACTGCAGCTGCCTTCTCCTCCCAATCTATTTCCTGTAAACTTGCCTATAACTAATCCCAGGTCCCCGAGCAGGTACCTCTAAGAAAGTGTCTACCCTCAATTCATTGGCATGCGGACAATAGAACCTCTCAGTCATTGTGCCGCGCAAAGCGCCATCAGGAAAAGAGTGCCGAACCTCGACACCGCCTTCTGTAGCCTCTCCTGCACGCCCAAACGAGTCACCTGTAAAGCAATATATATGGAATCGTAAAATTCAGGAGTATCAGTAACTAGGATATATGTATGTACTCGCATACCAAAAAACTAACTCAATGTAGAGGCAGTAAATCTTAAAAGAAAAACGGTGGCGGTCTCTTTATTTTCTGTCTCTCTGCTTACCTCTCCTGAAATCTCTTCTACGATGCCGGCATTCTTGCCCATTCAAACTGTACTTCTCCTTAATTTTGAACCACATGATACCACTCAGTACATTAAGCTGGAAAGAGTCGTTTGGATCTGTTATTATTTCAACACCTTTGATCATCCCGACTGCCATTCTCATCAACCTCGGTAATTGCATGAGGTCACACACTGGATCCATGCTATCGCTTGCTTCTTTATCTTTCGTCCAAACGCCATTTAAATCGAGTATACTTTCCGGTCGGCTCACTACAGTTGATGCAACAGAGGTAGGTGGAGCTGTGTGTCTTTGGCCAGTAAACGAAAGAAAAGTCGGTGAATACAAGGCGATGAAGATGTGGAGGGTTAGGGATGCTAGAAGGGCTATTGCGATTGATTGGTGGTAAGAGGCTTGCATGGATATACTGAAGGATTGCCATAAAGGTAGCGTGTAGAGAAGAACGAGGGAACAGAGGCCGTGTAGAAGAAGAGGCACGCCGCCAATCCCAAGATTATGACCGCTGCTTGAGTTTTGTCTTCCTTGTAGCGATCCATTTTGGTTTCTATCCATAGCACCCTGTCGGGATGTTTCAGATATAATTATTTGGGCGGCTTCCTGGGCTTCTCGGCATCGTTCTCGGCGTTCGGCAGCAGCTTTGCGTTTCGATCGTCGATTGCAAAAGGCAAACAGCAGACTTCCCGCCGCGCCGACTGCTATGATCAGAGGCTTGCTTGGCGATTCCGACATTTTAAGAAGCGCAATGGATATGAAATCCGAGACCTTGCATGGATTTTGAAGTTAAAAATACAACTTTGGATTTTGGGGGCGCGATTTTATAATGGATTTCAAATGCTCTTACCGAGTACATTTTTATAGAAATGAGCAGTATTTTATATGTCTGATGAAATGGTGATACGTTCATAGTGTTATTACTTGCTATAGCGTCTTCTAAAATTATGATTTGTGATTGATCACTTTGTTGCCATGCATGGCTTTCAATAAATTTATGATGACTGGGCCCTCTAGTAGATAGAAATAGATTTATCAAAACCCAAGAGATGCAAAGAGCACGCGGCATCTTGCCTTCCTTGCAGCGTGTAGTTACTTGCGCCTCCACCGCCTTGATTGACACCACGCCCACCGCTGCTGCCGGATACTGCAAAGGCATGCCAACATTGTTTCCCTCTTACAGTGTATTAAAACTATGGGTACTGCCAAGCACAATAAGCTCTTCTACACCTTTTGCAGCATCCTTCTCAACCGGGACTAGCCCCGCTGCTGCTACTAAGGACACCTCTCCTTCTGAACAACGTCGAGCACCAGCGAGTAATCTATTAAAACAGCAAGGCTTTGCATCAGGAGGCTTTTCCCCCTCAGATTTCCCTCCTGAACGTGTGCGTAACTTCTCAATAATCGCCCACATCGACCATGGCAAATCAACTCTTGCTGATCGACTCATGGAGCTCACTGGGGCCATCAGCCCTGGGGCTCGACAATATCTCGATAAACTGCAAGTAGAAAAAGAAAGAGGAATCACAGTTAAAGCTCAAACAGCGTCTTTAGTCTACCGTAGCCTTTCAGATGGACACGCCTATCTACTCAATCTTATTGATACTCCAGGCCACGTGGACTTTTCTTATGAAGTCTCCCGTTCTTTAGCCGCCTGTCAAGGGTGCTTGTTATTAGTCGATGCCTCCCAGGGCGTACAAGCACAGACTGTAGCGAATTTTTTCTTGGCGTTTGAACAAGATTTAGCCATCGTTCCCGTGTTGAATAAAATTGATATGCCTGCTTCAGAGCCTGAGCGGGTAGTCGAACAACTGCGAGAAGCTTTTGGAATTGACCCTGGCGAAGTAGATCTTCAGGTATCTGCAAAGACTGGGAAAGGATTAGATACAGTATTAGAAGCTATTGTACATAGAATACCACCCCCAAAAGGGGATGCTCGTTCTTCTACATCTGCTGCTCCGAGAATGCTTTTATTTGACGCGTGCGTACTTTCTTTTATTCTTAATTTCTTTATCCGGCTTCTTGGTCCTTATTTTTACGGAATTAATATTCAAATAAAATAGATGTTCTTGTCTTATTATTCCTTATTCTTTCTTTCTTTCTTTCTTATATGCAGATACCATGATGAGTTCCGAGGAGTCGTCTGCCTCGTTGCTGTTGTAGATGGTTCCATACGTAAAAATGACCGAATAGTGTCTCTATTCACTGGTACAGAGTACGAAGTCAACGAAGTAGGCGTTCTAGCCCCTGAACCGCATTCTACAGGCGAACTACTTACTGGTCAAGTAGGCTACGTGCTGACTGGCATGAAGGACACCCGTGCAGCACGGGTGGGTGACACGTGGCATCTACATAAAAGACCTGTTGCACCGATTTCTGGCTTTAAAGAACCGAAATCGATGGTCTTTGCCGGAATATTCCCAGTGTCTGCTTCTGGCTTTGACCAACTGCAAGCTGCGATGCAACGATTAACGCTCAATGATGCTTCAGTTTCGGTCAAAAGAGAAAATTCAAACGCACTTGGAGCTGGCTTTCGATGTGGCTTTTCTGGATTACTGCATATGGATGTGTTTCGACAGAGATTAGAGCAAGAACATGGTGCCAGTGTGATTGTTACTGCTCCCACAGTCCCTGTCAGAATCCAACTTCAAGAAACTCATGGCCATAATAAAAATAACAACGAGGATGGTGGTATACCCAATCATATATCTAGTCGTTCTTTAACTACTGATGACGCGTCATCTTCATTGATAGAGCTTCAAAATCCATCAGAATTCCCCCAAAATCAACGTCTTTCCGCTGTCTACGAACCCACAGTCCGTGCGACTATCATCACTCCAACCGAGATGGTGGGCTCCTTGATGACTTTGTGTCAAGACCGTCGTGGCGAGCTTCTGGAACATTCCGTCCTCGGTACCACCCGGGCTATGCTGCGATATTGCCTTCCATTGGCTGAACTTGGTGGAGATTTTTATGATGAGTTGAAATCAAGCTCTTCTGGGTATGCCAGCTTTGACTACGAAGAAGGAGAGTACCGGCAAGCTGATTTAGTACGGCTGGACGTCTTGGTCAACGGGGAGGCTGTGGATGCACTAGCCCGAGTCGTACACCGATCTCGGGCTGCTCCCGTAGGTCGTGCTTTGGTTGCAAAATTACGTGAATTAATGGATCGACAGCAGTTCGATGTCGCCCTGCAGGCGTCTGCTGGGGGCAGAGTTGTAGCGAGAGAAACACTCAAAGCGTTTCGGAAAAATGTGATTGCAAAGTGTTACGGTGGGGATATTAGTAGAAAAAGAAAGTTATTGGAGAAACAAAAGGAGGGGAAAAAGAAGATGAAGCAATTGGGCAGTGTGAATGTTCCTGCTGAAGCCTTGCATGAGATCATGCGAGCAGGGAGTTGAGAATCTTTCCAAAAATTAAGGAAGACAGCGGTGCTCTCTTCTCGTTCCTCGTTTTATTTCTCAATTTGTATCTTATCCAAGTATTATTTAATTAGAATCAATGTAAAACACGCCTCTTTCATGTTCATAGAGAAAGAACAAGCTAAATAACATAGATTATATAAGATGGTTGCAAGAAGGAGCAATGGCAGGAAAACATTTTTAATTCTAATACATGCGGTCAACTTGAGCGTTTGCCTCTGGTCTCTGTTCTGCTCTTTCTTTACGTGCCCTATTCAATGCAGGTCTCAACGCGAAAGTCTTTTTAATCCAGGTAGCTGCTTGCACCTCTAAGGTACGAATTTGCGGGACCAAGGTGCGGACGTTGCGGACAGGGAGCCAATCAGCAAGACCCTGACCCCATACAAGAGTGTTTTCATCAATTGTGCCGTTGACCCAAGCTTCTCGAAGGACTGGGAGGGAGCATGGGCCGCGAGGGGTGCTCATTCGGTCTCTGTTGGAAGGAGAAATCGAAGTAATGGGTCAGTGGGAGGAGAAATGATGAGATGATAAAAGGGTTGAAAAGAGAACAATGCAGGGATTAAGTCGTCGTTGGATTGCGTACCTATAATACCAGATATTCTTTGCAGTGGCAGTTTTGACGTAATCTGCGACCTGCTTTTCATAAAGACCATACTTTGCTGGCTTGAATGCAGGCTTTGGGGGCTCTTCTACGGCTTTAGCCTTAATAACCTTCCCTGATGTCGAAGGAGCTGCTTCAGGCATTCTCAGAATATGCGATACGATACTATTTGAAGCACTTAACAAAGTTTTGCTAAATGTTTAATGCGATGCTGCGATGAATATCCAAAGCTAGGCGGCGCCGATGTCTAGAACCAAATTGCTAGAGTTTATTCAGTGAGTTAATTATTTAAAAAACCGCAAATGCGGGATAACGCGACTAAGAGATAGAAATTTGCTTTTCCTATCTTCCTCCTCAATTCCTCAAGCCGTCATGTGTCTTGACAGCAGTCTGAAGCAAACGGCCTGAATATTATCGTGTTCAGATTTGCGTCTTTACAGGTAGTGTACAAGCATATGGTAAATGCAAGATATATTCACTCGAAATTCCGAGAATCAAAGGTGCAAAATAAAAAATATATTCAAAAACCACCAACCGCCGCCGCCGCCAATTCTCTACATTCATTGGCTGGCGACAGCTCCTGGTGGTCCTACAGGTACAAAATCAAAATATGCAGTGTATTTTTCATCTATCAGTTGCCCAATCGGTGCTATCACATACTTCTTAGTCTTCCCAGAAAGCAACCGAGCGCCTTTAGGATATGAATTTTCTACCCCATCGCCTCCCTTATCTCCACCATGACCACTACTATAGCTGTTGTTGTTTTCTAGCATTGTAACTGCTTTTTCTATATATTCAGGGTCAATATCTATCTCTCTATCCCCATTGTCAGTCAACCCAGCCATTTGAAAGGGCCCCATCATTATTGCTTTTAAATTTTGTTTCTCAGGGTGGCTGTCGTTTAAATTTTCAACAGTTATTCTCATTGGCATGTCGACCTCTAAAACATCACCGTCGTTCCATTCTGGACCGAGAATGATGTAGTCAGAAGAGTCTTTGCCGAATTTGGGGGGTTTGAAGGAGCTGCTGCTGAGAGGAAGTTGCAGAGGTGGGCGTGTTGCTGATGACGGGACCAAGGAAGAAAATGCCAAAGACCGAGAGAAAGAAGAAGGGGCTTCTTGTTGTTGTTTTTCTTGTTCTTTCTCTATTGAGATAGTTTGTGCATGGGTGCCGTGTACTCGGGGTGATGCACTAAGATCAAGAGTTTCACCATTAATTCGTACTGCCAGCTTCATTTTCGTACTACTACTAGTACTAGTAGGACTAGTACGATGAACAACGTCATCTTCTTCATTTTTGAGCCACGAGGGCAGACGCCAGTACAGGTAAAAGTTAACAGAAGCACCAGACCCCCTTGTAGTATTGTCAGCCGTACGAGTACGAGCAGCAATAGTAGCAGAGGCAGGGATAGTAATAACAACTCTGGATGTAGCTACGTTATTGCTATATAAATCAGCAGACTGCTTAATAACCACGTCTTCTTCATTCACCTTCCACCTCAAGGTACTACTCACAAACTGATTCACAAACAATATTGGGGGGTATGGTGCACCCCAATGTCGGATATTACTACTCTCATTCATACTCTCACCACCACCGCCACCGCCATCTCCACCACCACCACCACCGCTACCAGCGTTGAAGCTTGAACTACTAGAACTAAAAGATGTATTAGTAGAATTGAAGGAAGAACTAGGAGAGGGGTGTTGATACCAAAAATATATTGAATCAGCTAGTTTCGAAAACGACTCGACAGCACTACCATAGCAACACCAAAAGGTATTAAATCGATCACCCCAACCATGTGTCCAGGCACGTGGATTTTCTCCCTTTCCACCTTCGTGACCCAAAGGCATGTAGTAGATATACTGACCAGGCTGCCCTGGTTCATCATCAGTAACGGTGACGTTACTGTTGATAAATAGATTGGAAGTGATGTTGGTTGCGGGGTCATCTGGCCAAGAGACAACGCTGTGATGTGCTGGGCGTGGGTGCACAGCATGCACAGCATCTGCAGCAGCAATCATAGCACGCTCTGTTGACGTTAGCTTCTCTGGGCGTGATTCTTCCAAGGAGAGGTGTAGATTAGGAGCATGCGTGAAATGCATGCTGTGATCCTGAGCATCGTCGTGGTGGTGATGCCGCTGCCCAAAAGTTGCTGATTTTGTCCTTTGGATACCTAAGACGCCATTGAGGATAGCTCGTTCATAAAAATCAGCGAAATCAGCACGAGCGGTCCATGTAAATAGAGAACGAGCAATTTTAAGGATATTGTACGTAGTGCAGCTTTCCTGAGTGTTTGCAGCAGCGTCGGCCTGTAGAGACGAAAAGAAAATCAGAGTTACCAACAACTTTAATTTTTAAATTGAGAATATATACCCTCTTTTCTACTTACGTTATCTATTGCATCTCCTAAACTTTGTCCATCTCCCCAATGTTCAAACCAATTAGACCCTCCTGTACTGTATGAATGCCTATTTGTCACAATATTAAAAAAATTCACAACTGCTGCTGCTGCAGTCTCATCGCCTGTCGCTTCAAACCTGGAAGCAAAGCCATTGACCTGTGCTAGGTGTGTATTTGCGTGTAGACCACTAAGTACATCTTGATTCTGTACTAATGGGTCAAACCAAGCAGGTTTATCGAAAAGAGCAGCACAGGCAGCCCAGCTATTACTTGAAACACTGCTGCTGTATTTTTTCTTCTTATTCTGTCTTTCTTCTTCTATTGAGAGTTTATAAAGGACATCATTCATCCCTCCAAACTCATTTTCTAATACATGATGCCAGTGATCTATACCGTGATCAATAATAACTCTCTCAGACCAGGTACAGAAGTATCCAGCCATGGAAGTAAGCATCTCAAATGCTTGTGGTTGGGCGGCAAGTTGATGTTGATCCAAAAGTCCCTGCATAATCTTATGAATTACATAAAATGGAGCCCAAACTGGTTGTAAAGCTTCTAATCGATCGAAATGTTCTTTGGGAAAGGCAGAGAGGTAGCCATCACCATGTGCAGCTTGGCATTCAGAGAGACCTTGTAATAAGGCATCCGATTGCGTTTGAAATTCGTGTTTGGCGTCGTCATTATTTGAAGCACTTTTGGAAGCAAAAGCAAGGGCGCTGAGATAATGTCCGATGAATTGACCTCTGACTTCAACATTAGATCCTTCCCATCCACCATAAGATTGGCCTGGAGCTGGGAGGCCAGCGGTCATCCTGAAGTTATAGAGCAAGTTGTCGACGTCAAGGACGAGCAAGTAGTCGTGGTTGAGAGCCTCATTCTTGGAGAATTCTGAGGATTCGTCGAGATCCACGTCTGATAACGAGAATGGTTGTATGAAAGAGGATGGATGCTGGCCCGAGGCATCGCCTACTAGAAATAAAATGAGGATGGTAGAGATGCAAATGAAAGTGATCTGGGGTATCAAATAGGGCATTTCGCCTTCTTCCACGCGTCCAAATGTTGGAAAAAGTCTCGGATGTTTAGATAAACATTCAATAAAAGCTTATTACACGCAACTGAGGCGCTTTATGATGATGAACTTGATTGCTTCGTCGAGAGGACAGCAATTCTTGATGGCCTTTTTGCTGTTTTTAGCAGATAAATTAACGCATTTTTAATATCTGTATTCTTAATGCATGTTTTGATATGCATGCTGCTTGCTCAAGGCACAATTCTATTCACGTTTACATATATGCAAGACGATTTGAAAGTTTAAATAATCAAAAAAATAAAATGGAAACGTCAGGCGCTTACCTTGCCTTTGATATTCTTGAGTCTTTGAAACATGTCAAGGATACTAGGAAATGTCTAGAAGGTCTAAACAAGTTGCGCACTGCATTGAAATCACAAGATGGGGTGCATGTTTTAGGACAGCTTGCTGAAGCTACCCCCAATTTTGAAGAGCTGATTATTATTTGGGACTCCCAGATTAAGCTGGTTGATAGATATTGATGCAAGCTTACTCTCAAAGTCGATTGATTAAATTTTCAAGTAACTATTCTGTCTGTCATCACCGCTATAAATTGGTTTAATGTCTTTAAATATTCCTTCCTGTCTCATTTCTACATTTCATTGCAGGTTCAGGAACATCATGTAGCAATCACACTGATGCTCACATCAACAGCCATTTTCACAGCACTTTCCACCAAAAGCAAGCCACCGCCTTCCGCTGCTGCTGTGAATACCCTTGCTACAGAGGGCAAGCCAAAAAAAGCAGGCTCAAAAGCTTACTCAAAACCCTGCTACAGCGTAAGGATAGATTAATTTCATATTCAAATTATCAGTTTGACCTATCTTTATTATTGATACTCAAGTTGAGCAGGTTTTTAAGTCATGGTGGTGTGTATTATCTCGCCTTGCGATTAAACAACTCTGTTTCTAAATTAAATGGGCGGTGAGAAAATTTAATAATGGTTCGTTCTGGATCGTCCGAAGAAGGCGAAATCGTAGACTTGACTGGTACAGAGAGGGAAGATCACCATGTGCACACGTGGGTATCTCGGTAAGCTTATTATTTATAATGCCACCTTTCGATTCTACAAATTCCATTCCATCTCTCAACAACCTTCCCTTTTTCTACTCTCTCTATCCCTCTGGACATCGCAACGAAGGATCGCAATATTGACAAGGTAACAAATCGTTTAAATCTAGCGGCCAGAGCCCTGTAAGTCAGCGGCGGCGGGCACAGGCACCTTCCAGCTGTCCTGGGCGGCAGCGGCGTCGTAGCCGAAGTAGAAGCTGGAGCAGATCTCGTTCTAGGTCACTATGGGGAACTGCTTTAAGCTCTGTTATTGGCGGCGCTCGGGTGGTGCAGGTCCACAGCACGCTGACTCCTCAAAAGTCTGCTGATGGGACGCAAGATAGAGCTTATCATCTGCATTACAGTAGAGGACAGCAACGTGGTGACTTCTTTTCGGAAGCTGGAATTGCTTTAGGAGGTACTGCTGCTTTAATTTCTGTTTCGCCCGCAGCGGCAGTTGTTGCAGGCCGAGCTGCGGCCGGGGCTGTCGCTGGCATGCTGGCCCACACTGCCACCTCTTTTTCGAAAGATGAAGACTAAGTAATCTTATTTTAGACACATGCTACCAAGATCTGCATCTAAATATACTGTGCATACGCCAACGGTTTCTCTCTCTTAAAAATTTAGCGATGATTGAAAATTGTACGACCTGTTCTGATGTATCGTTATATTGATATAAAGTCTGTCTGATGTAACTGAGATATAAATTGCCCCTTAGTATTATTACTTACGCTTAGCTACACACAAGGCCCTGGAGTAACCTCAACAAGAGCAGGGACAGATGCATTAAAAGATGAAAGAAAATCGCAACCACAACGGACAAACGAGATTGAGAAATTACATGCAGGCAGAGGTAACACAAATCACCTGTGCTGGAATATGCAGGTATACAACACTGACGGCTATTTAAGCATCAATGGGCATTTTCAGCACTTCTTGCTGGGCATGTACATGCCGTATTCCTTCCAGCGACGATTGCAGCACATCCACCAGGAGCTGGAGCTGCTTTTGTACCACTTGCTGTGCTTGTACCACTTGCCTTTCCACATGCAGTTCTTCCAAGCCAGCAGCTCACGGCGGGAGCCAGTCAGGGCATCGCTGGGCTCATTATGTTTGTCATAGCCACCAGCTTGAACTCTGCGTAAAATTAAGAAATAAGAATGACAGTTATCATAATGATAGAAAAGCGTACTTGACGGGAGCGGTGCTGTCACCCTGCTGGCCAGTCTGAGGACAGCATTGGAACCGGCCCAAAGGGCAATCAAATGTATATTAAAACGTGATATACTGCTACTGAAGCATGGAAGATGCATAGAAGCAAATATACATCGAAATAACAAGGCCGCACAGGAGGAGGCACCCCACCTGACGGCAAGAACCAATGCAATAAATGCAAACAGAATGAAGCGCACAATACCCTTCATGGTTATAGGTCGGAGAAGCTTTGGATTCGTTGACAAGGCAAATATGGCAAGCAAGAAAAGTTATATATGCGAGACATTTGCATAGGAGCCAGCCTTTATAGCCATACAACTCGAAAAGCAATACCACGTGGCGCATGCACAAAAACTTTCTAGTTAAAAGAATGTTCCCTGCCTGGAAGCTTCTGTTGGCTTCATCCGGGCATCAACTGAAATGGTATTAGTCGCCATGTTAGTGCAAACGATATGTTGGATGCACATGCCCGAGATAAGCAAAAAAAAATAAAGAAAACGGCCCCGCAAGATCAAAGAAATGCAAGGATCCCATCGCAAAATGCAATTGGCCCAGATGCACGACTTTCACCAGGGCGCAGTTCCATAAACGGGGTGCTCAAGTTTAGAGAATCATGTACATCATCGGTCCAGAACCCGAGATGCTGCGGCCAGTTCGGCACCACCAAAGTTTGGGAACGAAACTCTAGCCGGGGCGGGAAAGTACGTCGAGCCCAACACGGCCTCAGCCTTTCTTCTTCTGTTCTCCCCACATGAACCCCTCCATGATGAATGAACAAGAATAGTGGTGGTGTTGCGTCAAATGCCAGAAGAACAAAACTTGGAGCGAGCCTTTTCGAGTGTTCATGGAGATCGAGTATTTGAAAAATCTTCTGGCGATCTTGATTAAAGTATTGTTCGAAAGGCTTGAAGTGGTTTGTGTACGAGCTCCGCTGTACTGCGACGAGTCGGGCCTACATAGGTTACACTGACAACATGCAAGCAAAGAGGGGATAAATACAAGCCACCGCTCAATATGGCAGCCGATGCCAAGACTTACAAGCCTTTCGACAATACTTTAAAATGACCGTCCTCGAAACCGCCATCTTAAAAACTCAAGAGCCCCCATTGTTCTGACTTTGATTGATTTTTCTGATCCTCCCGGTGCTCCACCGGCTTATTTCCAAATTAAATAAGTCTAGCTTCCGGTCTAAAGAATGAAAGAAAGAAAACCTAGTGTATTTCTACACCTAACGCTTTAGTTACATACAGTGTGCGTCTGCATTTTTTGATGCTGATCTATCTCGGGTTCTAAAGAATGTTGCAAAAACTCAAACAAAAATGCGTAACAGCAATTTATCAAAAACTAACTGGGCGCTCCGCTCTGTACTGGAGAATGACAGGGCCGCCTCCAAAAAGGCCGCCGCTCCCCGCTGATCTGTGTGCACTACCCCTCGCTTGCTTCGCTCCTTGCAATATTTTTTATAAATACTATTATCTTTCATCTTTTACATGCTCCTGCGCTTGCATTGCTTCCAAGACAGTTGTTCATACTTTAACTTACTAACATTGCTATGAAAATTACTATGTAAAGACTGTTCTCCCTTGGTTGCAAAAAACAATTTCTTTGCCTAAAAGCTGCCCTGCCGGGGTGCCAGCCATTCACCTTCCCCAGGGAAATAGTTTTTAATATTAATAGAAGTATTAGCCTTGTAATACTCATTGCACTCACACCGTTAGTTAGCTTAGGTAGCTTCTTTATAGCTACTGATATTTAGTCCTCCAACCGTGGCACCCATGCATGCATGCATACATGCGTCTCCAAGGACCTTGATTACTGGCACCCCAGTGAGCCACATTTAGTCAACTAAGAATTTCTTTGACATGTAACTTTCAATTTTGTATGCAGTTCTAGCTTTGAAAGCGTTGCTGCACCCGAGCCAGGAGCCCTTTGCGTCTCAAACTGGGATAGCGCGGTCTCGCACCTCACTTTGCTGCTGCTTACTCTTGCCTACTTCTACTTCTGGGTCTACTTTAGCTCTGCTGTCGCTGGGAGCAAGTATTTTATGGACCTAGTATTCACTCTCCTGGCTACTCTCCTCATTTGCGACCAAATTTTTCATCTTTGGACGCAATGGGTCTTCTCAAGAATGTCGAGGTTCTTCTGATTTCTGCATCGCCATGATTGGGACGAAGGCGCCTTCTGAGCCTCATGATTTGCTTATCGACACTCTCAATTGCATGCTTGATCAAGACTATCAAGGAAAATATGATGTTTGGATTGCCGATGAGCGCCCTACACCTGAAATGGGAGGCCTGGCCTCCCGAAGGATATACCTGACACGCCAGGCCTCCCATTTCAGGTGTAGGGCGCTCATCGGCAATCCAAACATCATATTTTCCTTGATAGTCTTGATCAAGCATGCAATTGAGAGTGTCGATAAGCAAATCATGAGGCTCAGAAGGCGCCTTCGTCCCAATCATGGCGATGCAGAAATCAGAAGAACCTCGACATTCTTGAGAAGACCCATTGCGTCCAAAGATGAAAAATTTGGTCGCAAATGAGGAGAGTAGCCAGGAGAGTGAATACTAGGTCCATAAAATACTTGCTCCCAGCGACAGCAGAGCTAAAGTAGACCCAGAAGTAGAAGTAGGCAAGAGTAAGCAGCAGCAAAGTGAGGTGCGAGACCGCGCTATCCCAGTTTGAGACGCAAAGGGCTCCTGGCTCGGGTGCAGCAACGCTTTCAAAGCTAGAACTGCATACAAAATTGAAAGTTACATGTCAAAGAAATTCTTAGTTGACTAAATGTGGCTCACTGGGGTGCCAGTAATCAAGGTCCTTGGAGACGCATGCCTGCATGCCTGCATGCATGCATAGGGTGCCACTGTTGGAGGACTAAATATCAGTAGCTTTAAAGAAGCTACCTAAGCTAACTAACGGTGTGAGTGCAATAAGTATTACAAGGCTAATACTTCTATTAATATTAAAAACGAGGGCCCTGGGGGGCGGGAATTGTCGGGGGCTTGACTTTTTTAAACAGCAGGCGGTACTTTGCATATCTGAAGGCGGGGACATGCGAACTCAAGAGGAAATGCTGTAACAAACACACTCACTTTGAAATTCTTAAACAGCAGGCGGTACTCTACATATCTGATTTAATCACACAATGCAGACATGCTAAGCAGCAAAGAGGAGGGCGGGGTCAACGCAGGCGGCCGCGGCGATAGAGCTGCCAGTACTGGTCGGAGCCTGGCGAGCCGGGGAGCTTGATGTAGCCACCAGGGCCTCTGGCGTCATGAGCCGCAATGAAAGGCATCTCCAGGTCCCTAGATTCCCTCTCGGTGCCTGTAGAATGTAGGACCTGCATCATGGAGACCCCTACGCAATACAGATGGTCCGAGGCGTCACTGCGGCCAATTGGCCACTAAATTTACAAGCGGTGACGTTTTGCAACAAGAGAAGTGCAGTTCCTACCTGATTTTCTTTTCAATGGCATCTTGAACCAATAATTACACCTTCAAAGCATAAATAATGATATATTTTCTACTTTCTTCCCGAAAATGCATTTATCAATTAAAGTTATAACCAATTCCCAACTATTCTCTGATCAGGAGTCACGCGTTATTAACCTTTGATAACTGTCTACCTTGCTTTCGAGCCGTTCCTATCATCTCTTAGTTTCTTTTAAAGAAATACTGACAGCAAGCTGTCCTCCTGAAGCCTTGCGAAAAATCAATTATTTCATTCTCGCTCTTCCGCCCCGCCGACATACAGCAAGTTTTTCAAATTGAAATGATCACTTATCAGCGCTGGCTAGGGACACTTGGAAGGACAATATCACTTGCTATTGCTCTAAGCTGCAATTACTGACACCATTCTTCTGATATTCTAAAGTTAGAGGAGAAATTACACAAGCGCAAGTAGAATTGAGAGCGATAAAATGAAAGAATTCAACAGATCAAGAAGAAAGACTTACCCTAGAAATATTTGCTCAGCAACGCTGTCTACTCCAATCCATAGTATACCCCTCTCCCCTCAAAAATAAGAATTTTTCTGCAAAATTACCCTTATAGAGCACGATGAAAACCAGAAGACAAGTTAAGGCGCAAAACAAAGCAGGGTGCAAGCGCTTTTAAAGAAAATCCCTCTGCAACAGCGAATACCATGCACTATGGCTATGGTTGAAGTTTTAAGTAAGATGCCTTTATAGTGCACAATATTTTGTGCACACAATGCTAACCTTAGTTAAGCAAGGCATAGCCGGCTTAATTTGAAAGCCACGGCCTTGAAAGAGCAAGCCTTGATGGAAAAGAAAACCTGCAAAACTGGCACAGACTTTCTTCTAGGCATGTTTTTTTTCAATACGCTTTGTTATAAATAATCATAATAATGCCCCTAGGCCATGACAGTAGTGCAATGCATTTGTAGGTATCGCACTACCACGACCATCAATACCATTTCAGTCCATGTCTTGGATGAAGCCAACAGAAGCTGCCAGGCAGGGAACATTCTTTTAACTAGAAAGTTATTTATGGTATTGCATTTCGTATTGTATGGCTATAAAAGCTGGCTCCTATGCAAATGTCCTATAAATCATTCTTTTCTAACTCTAAAATCGTCTTGGCTACCTCACTCAAAGCTTCAATACCCATGAAGGGCATTAAGCTCCTTCTCTTCGCATTGGTCTCGATCTTGGCTGTCTCCAGGTAAGCTTTGGAAGGTGCGTGCATCGTGTATGGCCTTGCTCTTCAAACGGCTGCTTTCATACATCTCGCATATTTATGCTTCCATGCATCTTTTATGGCATATTGGTGTGGCAGGTTGCGCATTTACTTTGTTTTATGACCTCTTTGGACGTTGTAAGCAAGGCTGCCAGTATCCCGGCCGGTATCGCTCCCAAGGGAAGTCTCAGTAAAACGCTTTATATTTAATCATTTCTCCCTTTTACTTTGATTTCATACAGTGCTTATGGCGATGTAGCTGAGAAAAGGCGTCCTGGCAAGCAAAAAGATTCTGGCAAGCCCGACGATCCTCGCAAGCCCGACCTCTCTCCCTGGCGCGATCGCCCTGACAAGCCCAATGATCCTCGCAAGCCCGATCTCCCTGGCTGGCGCCCTCGCCCTGACAAGCCCGACGATCCTCGCAAGCCCGATCTCCCTGGCTGGCGCCCTCGCCCTGACAAGCCCGACGATCCTCGCAAGCCCGATCTCCCTGGCTGGCGCCCTCGCCCTAGCCCAAGCCCACGCCCACGCCCAAGTCCACGCCCACGCCCAAGCCCTCGCCCAAGCCCAAGTCCACGCCCAAGCCCAAGCCCAAGCCCCAGGCCAAGCCCAAGCCCTCGCCCAAGCCCAAGCCCCAGGCCAAGCCCAAGCCCTCGCCCAAGCCCAAGCCCTAGGCCTAGCCCAAGTCCACGCCCAAGCCCAAGCCCCAGGCCAAGCCCAAGCCCTCGCCCAAGCCCAAGCCCCAGGCCAAGCCCAAGCCCTCGCCCAAGCCCAAGCCCCAGGCCAAGCCCAAGCCCTAGGCCTAGCCCAAGTCCACGCCCAAGCCCAAGCCCCAGGCCTAGCCCAAGCCCTCGCCCAAGCCCAAGTCCACGCCCAAGCCCAAGCCCAAGCCCCAGGCCTAGCCCAAGTCCAAGTCCACGCCCAAGCCCAAGCCCCAGGCCTAGCCCAAGTCCACGCCCAAGCCCAAGCCCCAGGCCAAGCCCAAGCCCTCGCCCAAGCCCAAGCCCTAGGCCTAGCCCAAGTCCACGCCCAAGCCCAAGCCCCAGGCCAAGCCCAAGCCCTCGCCCAAGCCCAAGCCCCAGGCCAAGCCCTCGCCCAAGCCCAAGCCCCAGCCCAAGCCCTCGCCCAAGCCCAAGCCCCAGGCCTAGCCCAAGCCCTCGCCCAAGCCCAAGCCCCAGGCCTAGCCCAAGCCCCAGGCCAAGCCCAAGCCCCAGGCCAAGCCCAAGCCCTCGCCCAAGCCCAAGCCCTAGGCCTAGCCCAAGTCCACGCCCAAGCCCAAGCCCCAGGCCAAGCCCAAGCCCTCGCCCAAGCCCAAGCCCCAGGCCAAGCCCAAGCCCTCGCCCAAGCCCTCGCCCAAGCCCAAGTCCACGCCCAAGCCCAAGCCCTCGCCCTAGCCCAAGCCCACGCCCACGCCCAAGTCCACGCCCACGCCCAAGCCCTCGCCCAAGCCCAAGTCCACGCCCAAGCCCAAGCCCAAGCCCCAGGCCAAGCCCAAGCCCTCGCCCAAGCCCAAGCCCCAGGCCAAGCCCAAGCCCTCGCCCAAGCCCAAGCCCTAGGCCTAGCCCAAGTCCACGCCCAAGCCCAAGCCCCAGGCCTAGCCCAAGCCCCCGCCCAAGCCCAAGCCCCAGGCCAAGCCCAAGCCCTCGCCCAAGCCCAAGCCCTAGGCCTAGCCCAAGTCCACGCCCAAGCCCAAGCCCCAGGCCAAGCCCAAGCCCTCGCCCAAGCCCAAGCCCCAGGCCAAGCCCAAGCCCTCGCCCAAGCCCAAGCCCCAGGCCAAGCCCAAGCCCTAGGCCTAGCCCAAGTCCACGCCCAAGCCCAAGCCCCAGGCCAAGCCCAAGCCCTCGCCCAAGCCCAAGCCCCAGCCCAAGCCCTCGCCCAAGCCCAAGCCCCAGGCCTAGCCCAAGCCCCCGCCCAAGCCCAAGCCCCAGGCCAAGCCCAAGCCCTCGCCCTAGCCCAAGCCCCAGGCCAAGCCCAAGCCCTCGCCCAAGCCCAAGTCCACGCCCAAGCCCAAGCCCCAGCCCCCGCCCAAGCCCAAGCCCCAGGCCAAGCCCAAGCCCTCGCCCAAGCCCAAGCCCCAGCCCAAGCCCTCGCCCAAGCCCAAGCCCCAGGCCTAGCCCAAGCCCCCGCCCAAGCCCAAGCCCCAGGCCAAGCCCAAGCCCTCGCCCTAGCCCAAGCCCCAGGCCAAGCCCAAGCCCTCGCCCCAGGCCAAGCCCAAGCCCTCGCCCAAGCCCAAGCCCCAGCCCAAGCCCTCGCCCAAGCCCAAGCCCCAGGCCTAGCCCAAGCCCCCGCCCAAGCCCAAGCCCCAGGCCAAGCCCAAGCCCTCGCCCTAGCCCAAGCCCCAGGCCAAGCCCAAGCCCTCGCCCAAGCCCAAGTCCACGCCCAAGCCCAAGCCCCAGGCCTAGCCCAAGCCCTCGCCCAAGCCCAAGTCCACGCCCAAGCCCAAGCCCCAGGCCAAGCCCAAGCCCCAGGCCTAGCCCAAGCCCCAGGCCAAGCCCAAGCCCCCGCCCAAGCCCAAGCCCCAGGCCTAGCCCAAGTCCAAGTCCACGCCCAAGCCCAAGCCCCAGGCCTAGCCCAAGTCCACGCCCAAGCCCAAGCCCCAGGCCAAGCCCAAGCCCTCGCCCAAGCCCAAGCCCTAGGCCTAGCCCAAGTCCACGCCCAAGCCCAAGCCCCAGGCCAAGCCCAAGCCCTCGCCCAAGCCCAAGCCCCAGGCCAAGCCCAAGCCCTCGCCCAAGCCCAAGCCCCAGGCCAAGCCCAAGCCCTAGGCCTAGCCCAAGTCCACGCCCAAGCCCAAGCCCCAGGCCAAGCCCAAGCCCTCGCCCAAGCCCAAGCCCCAGCCCAAGCCCTCGCCCAAGCCCAAGCCCCAGGCCTAGCCCAAGCCCCCGCCCAAGCCCAAGCCCCAGGCCAAGCCCAAGCCCTCGCCCTAGCCCAAGCCCCAGGCCAAGCCCAAGCCCTCGCCCAAGCCCAAGTCCACGCCCAAGCCCAAGCCCCAGCCCCCGCCCAAGCCCAAGCCCCAGGCCAAGCCCAAGCCCCCGCCCAAGCCCAAGCCCCAGGCCAAGCCCAAGCCCCAGGCCTAGCCCAAGTCCCCGCCCAAGCCCAAGCCCCAGGCCAAGCCCAAGCCCTCGCCCAAGCCCAAGCCCAAGCCCTCGCCCAAGCCCAAGCCCCAGGCCAAGCCCAAGTCCACGCCCAAGCCCAAGCCCCCGCCCAAGCCCAAGCCCCCGCCCAAGCCCAAGCCCCAGGCCTAGCCCAAGCCCCAGGCCAAGCCCAAGCCCCCGCCCAAGCCCAAGCCCCAGGCCTAGCCCAAGTCCAAGTCCACGCCCAAGCCCAAGCCCCCGCCCAAGCCCAAGCCCCAGGCCAAGCCCAAGCCCCAGGCCTAGCCCAAGCCCTCGCCCAAGCCCAAGCCCCAGGCCAAGCCCAAGCCCAAGCCCTCGCCCAAGCCCAAGCCCAAGCCCAAGCCCAAGCCCCCGCCCAAGCCCAAGCCCCAGGCCAAGCCCAAGCCCAAGCCCTCGCCCAAGCCCAAGTCCACGCCCAAGCCCAAGCCCCAGGCCAAGCCCAAGCCCCCGCCCAAGCCCAAGCCCAAGTCCACGCCCAAGCCCAAGTCCACGCCCAAGCCCAAGCCCCAGGCCAAGCCCTCGCCCAAGCCCAAGCCCAAGTCCACGCCCAAGCCCAAGCCCACGCCCAAGCCCAAGCCCCAGGCCAAGCCCAAGCCCTCGCCCTAGCCCAAGCCCAAGCCCCAGGCCAAGCCCAAGCCCAAGCCCCAGACCTAGCCCAAGCCCCCGCCCAAGACTTTGAGCTTTTGCCCGCTCCCCCCCCCTGCTCCCCCCCCCTGGATTTGTCATTCTACTGATTGCTAGTTGATTGATAATCATTTTCCCCTTGTAGCGTGATTTTCTTTAGCGCGTGGTTGATTCGATCCCCTTCTCTTTCGAGTGCTTATATCCTCAAGAGTTTGTTTGAAACTGTAATAAGGGTACATATAAAATTGTCATTCTACTGATTGCTAGTTGATTGATAATCATTTTTCCCTTGTAGCGTGATTTTCTTTAGCGCGTGGTTGATTCGATCCCCTTCTCTTTCGAGTGCTTATATCCTCAAGCGTCAGTTTAAAACTGTAAGAAGGGTACATATAAAATTTCTGTTAGCTCAAGACCCAAAACTAAAGCAGTGATAAGCCTCCAGATCATTACCAGCTCTTGAGAAGCAATTAAATTAAACCTTCTATGGCATCAGTAGTTGCACGAAGAGTAATATTTGCCCTCGTATTGAGTTCCAAGAACTTGAATTAAAGATAGACAATTTTGCTTTAGTCTCCCGACCGGCGGGAATATTTCTGATGCCCCCTTGGTAGCTTTTATAAAAACGTGCTTGGATTACCTAGGCAGAATTAAACAACATATATTACATAAGATGATTCAAAGAGACCTTGAAATAAGGCATCAGTTTGTGTTTGAAGTTCATGTTTGGCGTCGTCATTGTTTGAAGCACTTTTATAATCAAGGGCGCTGAGATAATGTCCGATAAAGTGCCCTCTGAGTTCGAGATTCGACCTTCCCATCCACCATAAGATTGGCCTGGAGCTGGGAAATCAGCGGTCATCCTGAAGTTATAGAGCAAGTTGTCGACGTCAAGGACGAGTAAGTAGTCGTGGTTGAGAGCTTCATTTTGAGAGAATTCTGAGGATTCGTCGAGATCCACGTCTGATAGAATAGAATAGAATTTACATTTTAACGTCCTCTATTTGCTCACACACTCGGAACGGCAGCTGACGTGATACCGACCAGCGTTATTTGCTATTTGCAGCAACGCTGGCTTCTATAATCTTAATAGGACAGATTAGGAAATATAAAAATATCTATTCTATATCGCTCCTGATAACGATAATGGTTGTATCAAAGAGTATGGATTCTGGCCCGAGGCATCACATCAGATGAACATTCAATACAGTACATTAAACGCAATCAAGGCGCTTTATGATGACTGACTTGATCATCAGATGCTTCGTCGAGAGAACAGCAATTGTTGCAGGGCGCTGCTTTGCGCCCAAACTTAGCCCACCTTTTGACTATCTATTTCTCTGACTCTTTATATTCCAATTTACACCCAGATTCTGGGATTCTAATAATATATTCTATTCCAGATGGCTGCCTATACCGATCAGGTTCCCATAAATTCTCATCCAAAGGCCAACCCTTCCAATTAACGAGGTAATAGCTGTTATTTTCGGGACCTCTGTGAGCCAGAATTTTCTCAAATTTATAAATAGGTTCACCGCTCTCGTGGCCAATGGGAGGTGGGCAGGGAAATTCACGATCATATTCATGCACTTTAAAAGTTTGCAACCGTTGTGAACCCTTCATCTTGTTCCGTTTTCAGCTATATTCTATCGTTGAAGTAGATATAATCTGTTTAGGCCGGCTGCAAGCACGCTTCTCTCCCGAAATTGCCCACACTTTCTCTCCCTGATCAGAATCGTGTTTTGAAAAAACTTTAATGAACTGGATACGTTACAAAATAAAGGCAGAAAATTTGGCGAATCGTTTAGAGAATGCATATCACAAAACTGGAGCCGAATTCCTGTTTTTTTTTTGGGTTCACGACGCTTCCACATTCACAATGAGCTTCACCGCCACTGCTAATTTTGCGGACGCCCTTGCGGGCCATGGATCAACATCCCTGGACAATGTCTTCCATGCAGCTATTATAAATAACGGTATCAGTACCAATGGCATCAATATTTGGTCAATAAATGGGAGCGACAGCATCAAAAAGTTTATAGTGACAGGGACCGGAGCAAAGTGGTTTGACATCAAAGAGGAAGGCCACCGAAAAAGCCAGGCAGCCGGACTACATCATCAAGGACGTAGTTGAATTAAAGAAAGAAGGCTTCCTATTTGTATTGTTTTATAGACCGTTGAGGAGTGCGGCTACTGAAGAACAATTGGCAATCTGTGAGGTATTTCCAGAGACACATGCTCCAGTCTTGGTCGATGCCTGGAAGCAGCTGCGATGTGCAAATGCACTATTACCACCACCTAGGACAAAGTTTCTTGTTGTTAATAGAAGATCAGCAGCGGCCCAGCCGAGACTAGGACCAACACCTCGTCAATCCAATTCGGCGGTAGTTGGCGGTGGTTGGGAAAGTGCAGAAATCAAAGAACAGCGTCGAAGAGAATATTTGAAGCCTTTGCAGGAGGCTGGATGGACTGATAATATTCTTGAACAAATGAAGCAGCTTTTATTTTCATCCAGCAGTATACCACCAACTCTTGTGCTTAATGATGACGATGAGCTGCAAATGGTCATGCCTGATTTTTCTGGGCAGAAAGAAAACGTATCAAAGGTGCCTGTCCTGGTAAGCGCTATTAAATACTGTGTTAACATGTTTTTGACGGCTCCAATTATATTAATCTTGCTCTACTCTATTTTCTTCTAGGTGTCACTTCAGCGGCATGGCGAGGAATATTCCAATTCGAATCGAAGTGCAGGTGCACTTGTCGCCTGTATCGCGTAACCACCTCCTGTGCACATGTTGGCCTCATTGTCAAGTATGAAGACGAGTTTAGAGAATTAAATTTGACAACTGGACGTGATGCAGGTATGGTACCTATCGAAAATACAAATGGTGCGCTTGTCGCTTACTCTGTGCACGGCACTATTGTTCGAATAATTCAAGAACAGGGCAAGAGGAAGTTCAGCTGCACCCACTGCTGCGGTAGTAAGTGCAGCCATGCTCGTGATGCAACAAAGTATGCAAATCAATATGGTGTTGGGTGCATTAATGGTGATTGTTTAGATGGCACCAAGGACGGTGACGATGATCGACACAAATATTTGCAATTGAAAGACGGTGAGCACGTGAATGTGGAGTTTCTCTCTCTGAAATAATAGTTGGTAGCTAACTATAACGTCGTTTCTCTTATTTGCAGAGCATTATCACTTGCCAACTGGTCTGACTTGGCCAAAGTCACCATATGTCGCCGACGCCATCCAGCGCTTGCTCTTTAATGGAAAATCTGTTTTTAAGGTAGGTACTTGATATACATGTGGATGTTTATATACTATTGCGCACATAATACCTCATTATATTCAATTTGTGTTTTGCAGGACCGCGTGAGAGGCGTTGGCTATGCCTTGGCGCCACAGGCGGGAGGCCCCTGCAGCTGTGTTGGTGGTTATTACGATTCCGGCTCGTACGAGTTTGTTTCTAATTGTAGCGTGTTCATGGAACGCTCGGTTGGGTGCTTGAAGCTCCCTGTATACAAGCTCCATTGCTCAAACAAGAACCCAGCTTGTTGCAAAAGGTATGATGGTTCCGCAGACGGGGGTCTTCATTATTAGTAAAACTCAAGCTGTCGCTGTTGGGTATCTTCACAGACATTTAGAGCAATACCATGCTGCTGGCATGTCTCCAGCTGTATTCTATTCTTGTGTCCTGGAATACGAATACCACGGGCCATATGAAGATTCAAAACCAAATGTGGACCTCTTCTCTGAAAATACTTGGCGACAGGCCCTCTTCTTATTCCTATGTAGCCTTCGGAATGCTTCAACCGTGCCAACATTGGGGTGTCCTCATTGTAGAAACTGTCCCGAGAGCCTTATAGTCGATGGTACTTCACTCACCATGCAAGGAGACCGTTTTTCAGGCCATCCTATCAACGCCGTCCTTGAGGAAGCCGAAATCGTGCGCCAGAAGCACAATACGAACTCTCGTGCATTTTTTAACGTTCTAGAAGACAGGAAGGACCTGAACCGGATAGCTCAAGGTTATGCAAAGGCTATAAAGGCAATTGAAGACACACGGTTGTCCACTCTTCCAAAACTTAGCGATTGCGATAAAAAATTAGAAGAGAAGGCGGGCAGTTTTGGCTTGGACCTCGCGTTAAAATGGGTTGATGAGAAGGTGCAAGCTAAACAATTAACCAATTTGGATAGAAAAGTGATTTAATACTTTTTAGGAAGAAATTTGGCTACTAATAGCCCTGTTCTTGCTTATTTTCCCAACGTGTTGGCGTCTTTAATAGAAGATAAAATCAGCGGCGGCGCTTGCTTGTTGCAAAGAAGTATTGCTGATGCAATCGCAGCGTGCTCTCCTGGCTTTTTTAATTTTCTCAAAGTAGCAGGTGCTCGCCGTAGTCGTCCATTCACTGTACCGGAAGCATTTGTGCCGTTGCTTAGAGTGCTTTGTGAGCGAGCGCGATATTGCACCAAGGCCCCGGCATCGAGAAAGTACCCCAACTTCCTGAAGAAGATTCTATAAGGGAGCACTCCTCTGCAGAATCTCTCGAGTGCATCACCACTGTAGTGTTGTGGGTCTCCCTCAATTAAGGGAGCGGCCGAAGTTTGAAGCTGACAAGATCAAGGACCCCATTGGTTGTAACAAAAAAAATCTGCAAGGGCAAGGGCACACTGGTGGAGTAATGACAATATTTTGCCCACATGGCCTTTGCTACGCCGGATTTATTCTCCCAAAGGCTGAAACAGAGATCATTTGTTCAGTTTTATGGTGAAATACTTGGAGAAGCCCCCTAAATACCTTACATATGATTTTGGGTGTGCTGCGCTAGAGAATTGCCTCAACCGCCTTCCAGGTTGGTATAAAGATATGATGGTAGTGGTGGACCGAATGCATTGGGATAACCACACTGCATGCTGCTCTAGTTTTAATATGCGAATATATGAAGATCTCGATGGAATTAATAGTCAGATTGCGGAGCAATGCAACGCGGCTTTGAGAAAAATTAATCCAACGCTGCATCGCTCAAGTCAACCTTTCTTCATGGTCATGCTACGGCAGTATCTACATGCCTGGAACCCTAAAAGGCAAAAAGCACTGTCTGTAGCCCTCGGCCGAATACTTCTTTATTAGTAGATGCATGGAGAGGTGGGTTAGTTGTCTTTTTGCGGTAGAAATATTTCAGCAGTTTTTCTTTTCATCTATTTTAATGCTAAATAAATTCCATTTTGGACTTACATGCTTTTGTAACGAGGCCCCTGGGGGCGGCGAATGGCAGACGGCGATGGGGAGGGGAGTAAATGAATAAAAATGTTCAAGTACTCAATTTCCATGATCACACGATAAGGCTCGCTCCACAATTTGTTTTTCTGACATTTTATGCAGCACCACCATTGGCCTGCCTTGATCGTCATGTAAGGTTTCATCCAGGGCGAGGAAAAGGTGAAAGGCGGGGGTGCTCTTGGATCATTGGGCTCGACGTATTTGCCAGCACCAGCCAAAACTTCATTCCCAAATTTGGTTCGGCCACAATGCCCACAGCACCTCATAGTATCAACTCAAGACTGACATGCTTGCCTGAACTTTAAAACGCGTTTGCATAGCATTGCTTTGGTCATGGTAGAACATCTTGGCCAATCGCAGTTGGCGATACTTCGTTGCCGTTTCTGCCGAGTTTCAAGGTCGGCAGCGTGCTTTTGTCTTTTATTATGCCTAGACATCTGCAATAATATTTAGGAGCAAAGAATTGTCAATTTATTACTTTATTCTTCTGTAACCAGGTTTATAGCATAGTCTAGCACCAAGCTAGAGGCACGTTGAAATCTAACAAATAAAGCCGTGGAAGGCGGTTGAAACTGAATTGTGAAGTTAAATACCAGCTGCGAGGAAATCGGAAGATTCTACAGAGGGACCTTGCTGGAAACTATGAAGCCTAATTATGTGGACCAGCAGAAAAGCAACTGCGTGATTCTGCAGAAAGACAAAGGATCGAGGTGAGCATCAGCAAGCAAGATTCTATGGACTGCGAGCGCTGCTGCGGCGATCCCGTCGGCAACATCATACGTCAGCTTTAATCTATATGTTCAAGGGAGTAATAGCACTTGAGGCACTCCCATCGGTAGAGATTGGGGCAAGCATCCGATGTGATCTTCACCCACCTAGGTACACTGCGCTCAAAAGGAAAATGGAGAGTACTACATCGGTGGAAATAAATGGCAAAATACCGTAGGCAAACCAATAGCAATTATGGCCTTCTATAGGTACTTACTGGAGAAGGACATCACAGCCTTCAGTAACAAACCACAACAACTCTTCAATGCAACTCAGAAATGGGTAAGGCAGCATATTCCTAGTGCGAATGGAAGCTTGGCTTCAAGCACAGTCATCCACTTGGAAGGAGCGGTAGAGGCGGCAAAGGGTTGGAATGGGATTTACGGGGAGTGCTACAAGGAGAACGTAACCCCACAGGATTGGAAAAAGGAGATTGAAGAGTATAATAGACTGTCAAAAGGCCCTACTACGTCTTCTGCCCCGAAGTTGAAAGTAAGTTCACATACTTTGTGATAAATTAAATTTTGTTGAAGTGCTTGAAAAGAAATAAGTGTCGTTAAATTTTATTACATGCCTATAACTAACCTTGCATTTATTTAATTGCGCAATGCAGGAGAACAAGAAGCCAGCTACTGCCATTACTGCAACTGTGCATCCCATGAAGGCAGCGTTTTACCCACCTAGAAAAACTGGCAATGGGCATTGCTAGCGATAGTGATGCACCATCACCGGATAAGAAAGGTGCAAAGAGAAAGGCAGGGAGTAAAAAAGGGGCAGGTAAGGCGGTAGAACAAGGTACTGGTAATGATTTAGGGGCGCAAAGAATCCAGAGAAACAGGGTACCCACGAAAAGAGCAAGAGCCACACCGCCGCCGGCGTCGGAAACGGAAGATGAATTAGAGGGCGAATCCGACCTCGAAAGCGACTTTTGATAGCTTCGTATGTATCCTGAGTGAGTATATGTACTGTATAACTACTGTAACAAGCTAAAACAACGCATTTAGTATCAAGGTACAAGACCCCCCTTGTGCTCTTCTGTCCAAAATGTACAAGGGGACGACACAAGAGGGTCTTGTAAAGTCATAGTGGCCTGTAGCTTGGCGCTGCGTGCGAATGCGGCAAAAAGGCAAAGCTAACTTTGTGGAGGCCCCGGTCTGCTGCAGAAATATGCGGGTTTCAGGCGATATTACAGGAGCTACAGAAAGGAGTAGGCTTTTGAAAAGGGCCAAAAATACATGGGAAATCGGGCTTTTTCGTCCTTTCTTTAAAACTAGAATGCAGATTTCTTTCGCAGATACTTGGCTCAAGTGTTTATAGAAGTTCAATGTAAGGTTACATGAGAAATTCACGATGAAGTTATTTTAAATAGATACAAGAATGCCGTAGAAACGGGGGCGCCGGCGCCGGCGCCATTGCTTTTTCAGCAGCGGATATGTTGGCAAGCGTCACAGTGCCGCTTCTTTTCCATCAGCTTGCAGCCTTATGACGTCTTGTCCCCAACCGTTGCATCGCACATTTAATACATTTCAAGTAATGGGTTACTGTTAAAGTTAGGTTGAAAGAGCGCTAAAAGGGAGAGACTTCGGCGGCATAGCCTCTCCATCTTCCGTAGGAGGAGCAACGGTCTTCCAGTTCCTGTTTTTCCCGCCGAGGTTACAAATTCCACAGAACGCACAGCGCGTCATATCCCCAAACGCCGCATCGCATATTGTATTCCAGGACGACAGAAGTAGCTCTGCATTGCTCCACGAAGACGCGTAGATTAATGTAATCGATTACATCAGGCCGGCGCTGCAAATTTGGTGATTCTTCGGTGACAGCAACTTCTTCCCAGCGTTTCAACCTAGCTGTAGCAGTTTGTTTTATCTCTTCGTGTTATCCGCGGCATGGTCTTTGCTCCACAAGGCGGTTCAACCTGCAGTTGAATACAAGGTCAATATTCAGTTGATTGATATTTCGCTACTCTCTTTTTCCTACAGCGCTTTGGACCGCCCCTTACCCTGTACAGTATTCTTACACAGTGCAGGCAGACAATAACATAGAGATATTAGGAAAATCCCTGCCTCCGGATACTTGGGGCCAGGTCAACTCAATTTCGAGCAAGATCAAATGGACAGCGTGCGCGTCTTCTGCAGTCTTCTGGCCGTGCTCTCCGATTTAAAGTGTCGAAAAAAGATTTGTGATGTTATTTTACAGGGCCGCGCAGGAATGTACGTGAATTTTTCCTTTCCTCGGCTGTTTTTCACCGTCCGAGAAAAAAATGGCGGCCCGCCATTTTTTTAATTAATATTGCATGTAATTAATATTACGCCCGGGGCGTAATATTTCTGACAGTATGAAATCTGGAAAAATGTAAAATTAAGCTCTAGATGCCATTCACCCAGAGGCCTCAGACCCCACCAGAAGTCACATGACTTTCTCAAGTGACCCTCTGTAACAGCCTTATTCGATTACTCTCTTTAGCTTAATCAGTGTGTGAAATAGCCGGCATCTTGCCGGAAAAAGCCGGAAAAAGTAGCCCAAAATTTTTATATGCCGGCTAAAAGAAACACTGGTTCGTAAGGCAGCACTTCATATGAGGCATTGTCGTCGCCCACTGCCACCGTGACGGTCATAAAAGTAGATCAATCACATCTTTTTTTTCATGAAGTTCCAGTTTTTCCATTTACACTTTTACTTTTGCTCAGGGAGCTTCATGTAAGGTATAGAAGATGTTTAGAGTAGTATACATGGGCATTAGAGCTGCTTTAGTGATTTACATTTTTTGAGGATAGACAAAGGATGCTTTGAGGATAGCGTGAGGCACTAGGGGAAAGAATCGCCTTTATAAAGGCCTTTATAACAGACCTTTACAAATACCACATAAAGGCCTTTATAACGCACATATAAAGGTGCTTTATCGGCATTATAAAGGCCTTTATAATTTATAAGGGTTGCTGGGCAATATGCTTTTGCATTACAAAATGCCATGAATATGCATATAGAGAAAACGCAAATAATAAGCAGTTAGTAAGACATTATACCCTCACAACCAGACGCCTCGTACGCCTGGACCTCCTTCCCTCTTGCTCGTTGTCCTCTTCGCTTTCACTTTCATCACTGCCGTCCACTTCACCGACAGCTGCTTCCCGTGCAGCCCGGTCGTCGGTAAAGGCACCATTGTTCTGTAACAGAAAAAATAGAAATAGAAAAAAGGGGCTTAGCAAGATGTTCATTTACGGCCATTCATTTTTTGTCAAACTTACCTCGTTGTTCTCCTCATCCACACGACTGTCACCGCCAAGGTTCCACTGTGTCTTCCATTCATCAGGGATACGGCCGCTCTCATATGCCACTTTATACTCAGATGCCTGCCAGGCGGTTAATGACTCTTCGATTTCCTTCTTAGTGGACTCGTGTTTATACCCATTGCTCCTGATTTCCCAATTAGCCGAATCAATGTATGCCTTGGCCGCGTTCTTAAGAGTACGAAGAGAATTAGAATCGAGGTTGCGCGTGTCCATGGTTGCCTTGGCTGCAGCAATAGTAATTTTTCTTATCATCGTGCCCCTGAAACGTCCCATCTTCGTTACGAGGATGGTACTTGCGGACAAATGAGCGTAATACTTTAGAAGTACCTGAATGTAAGATTGAAACAAAAGACAAGGGTGAAAATTATTGAGTTCTATTCAGTGCACTTGTGCACCAATTCATTTTCAGGGGCAGGAAACATGATGGTCTCCTGTGCGTAAGTGCACCCGCCAGCTGCAGCACTTACTAGTGGACACCGTCCTGGCCTTCCTCTTGCAAGGCTGCTCGCGCAGTGTTAATGAGGGTTGTACCGTCACATTGTTGGAGCCGAAGTTGTGCACGACGATCTGGTTCAAGGCATTGCCGGGGGGGGGCAGCTGCAGTAGTCGCCTGTGCCGCAACAGCAGCAGCTGCACTAGCAGCAACAGGAATTGTGCCGTAAATGTCAATCCTGCAATATAATGTTCTCAGATATTAGAATAAGAGAAAAAGAATGCAGTAGCAATCCACATGGCATCATTGACACTTCCTACCGTCGGGGTTCATGAACCTGATCAGCTTCCTCAATGTCTTCTTCGTGAAGGGTCTTTTTAATTTCAGGTATCATTTGATCTAACCTCAACATCACCTCCAATAACTCGCCTCCAAGCTGCATTCGTCGATAGAGCTTGATGCCGCGAACAGTGCCGAGGTAGTTGATGTCCTTGATGCCTCCAGAGCAACGGTTTCAAAGCGCTCCTCTGTCTCTTCAGCCACAGTAGGCGCAGCATCATATAGGATGTTTACTACACCACCATCCTGGGGGTTGCGAGGTATAAAATTTATAATTGCAAACCCCATTGACTAATTTCAAACTGCCAATTGGAGGTAGCACCACCGCGATAAAAACAACCACCTACCTGCCCCAACTTGATGTTAGATATATTTGGAAATTGTTTATGCTTGTTGGGAGTTGTTAGGTCTTGACTTGAGGCCAGTTTTGATTGTTGTTAACTTGACTCATGGCGCTTTGCTTTGTTCGGATAGGTCCCCGTTATCTCCTCTATTTTTACCTGCTTTTTACTTTGTTACCTTTTTCATTGCATCCTTGAGTTTGCGCTGTGATGCGCTAGCTTGCATTACATTCGAATTTTTTGAACATTTGGAATCAATCATCAAGCAATGTGGAAAACACTTCTTCGCAAGGCGGCACGCCTTGCCAAGAACTGTTGTTACTAACTCTGCTGGCCATCTATGTTGCTGTCTCAGTAGGCAGCGTCTTCCATACTCTCCGTTACCATCACCGTCTCCGTGGCGGTGCTTCCCCCGGCGCCTTTCACATCCTACGCCCCAAGCATTGGGCGGGCGCCCCCCCCCTTCTCTTTCACAATGTGCGAATCAAGACACGGTTAAGAAGCCGGAGAAAGCTATGCTCTTCTTCCAGATCTACACGCCCTGTGTCTCGTGCTGCTTTTCTCCTTTTGTTGCTCATTAGCGGTGTGGAGCCCAACCCGGGCCCGACACCATCTCCCACCTTTCATGTGGGGGCCAAGCTAGATTTTTTTCAGCAAGAGAATGTCGAGTGGGTACCTGTGGAGGTTATTCGGTTTGATGACAGCGCGGGGAGGCCCTTATATGATGTCAGGTTCGTTTCTGCTTCCGCCGCTGCTGCTAATGGTGTAGCTCGGGGTGTTCCACGTGAATTCTTGCGCACCCGCCAAGAGGATTACTTATGGGAAGATGTTGCTAGAATGGTAGGTTCCACTGGCAAAACACAATGTCCTTATTGCAACATGGACATATATATAGAACATTCATTGGCTTTTTTTACTTATAACAGAAATCACCTAGCTAGCCTATAGGCGGGAAATGCCAACGGCCGTCTGTTTTGGATGATGAAGTAGGGCAATCTATTGCCTATGATTCAATAGTATCCCACCGGTACCTGACGACGTTGGGATGTATTACGGGATGGATGATTTTCAGGTAAGACAAACTTTATTTTTTTTTATTTTTTTTATTCCCTGGGAGGCTGACGGGAAGCTGACCCCTAATTACTCCTCCAGGATGCGCATGACGGGTCTGAGCCCATGGAGTGGGACAATGCCCCAAATTCCCAGGTATGTTAACCCTTCATGGAGAAACATTGAGGTGGTGCAGTTGTGCACAAATAGTATGCTCATCCTATCTGCAGTGCCAACTCACTGTGCACAACTGCACCCTTCATAAAAGTTGGTGCAGTTGTGCACATGTAGCACGCTTATTTCATGTCTATTGACGACTTACTGTGCGCAACTGCACCTTTGCAGGTTCCTTACTCTGCTTTCCCACCACGTCCTCCAGAGGATCAACAAGAAGAAAGAGATGATCTAGAAGATTCGGATGATGAAGAAGGGGAAGACTACAGAGCGCCAGGTATGGGCGAGGATGATGATGACACGGACTGCTCGCCAGGAACTTTAAAGTGGTTTAAGCAGAGAATGCTCCAATTTCTCCTGGAAGCAAGCTGCGCGCGGTTGATAGACGAGGCAGCAGCACACAGTGAGAAGTTGTTGGCGGCGGAAGAACAGAGGAAGAAGCTACCAGAGGCCATGTTAAAAGGCGATGGTAACGAAGAAGAACCGGGCAATCCTGATACTGAATCCGAAGAAGGTGAAGACGAGGTGATGGAAAATGAAAATGTAAGTTGGTGCGTTTGTGCACAAGTTTTGCACAGACTGCAGGTTGCAGGTGTTACAACGGTGCAGAAGTGCACCGCTGCAAATTACAGAGTCACAAGGCATTAACCGTTGCCTGTTTTTTAATGAATGCAGCAGGTATGGGAGCTAAGTGATCTGGGATTTGTCGTAGACTTCGATAGCAGCTGGAAAGACGAAGACAACCTCAACAACCAGAAGATGCTGCCAGCATTAACTGGCCTGGACGCCTGGTGCGCTCTGATTTCCGGGAAGCAAAAAGGGCGTGTGATTCTGGTGTATAAGAAACTGTATGCCTTGGTTATGGACGATGAGGATCCTACGGACGCTACATGGCCGTACGCTGTAGCGATGCTTCGAGGAATGGGCAAGGAGGAGGGAATTGAAGTCACGAAGGCAATGGTCGATGCCCTAGAAGAGGAAATGAAAACGCAATCGACTGCAGGGGGTGCGATACATGATTTCAAACAAGAAGCAAACCGGGCGGAAGAGAGGCAGAACCACACCAGAGCCGACTTGAGGATTAGTATGCCAGGTGCTTTTTTTTTTTGAATTAAGTTTTTTAGTTGAATATGTCGAAACTAGAGCAAAGGATGTGCATTAAAGTTCGTAGTATTATCTTATCTTTGTTTTTTCCTTATTTTTTGCCATTTTTGGGTTTTTAAGATGTAGCTTTATATTTTCTTTTTTTTATAAAGGTGCCGGCAAGACCTTTAAAAAGCTGATTGTAATGAAAGTGTCCTTAAAGAGGTTGAATTGGTTATATTTCGATAGAATTCATCTATTATACATTGTAGAAGCTATTTTTAGGCATTAAATGCTGATTTGGAGGGGTCTTTAGTATCTAAGCTACACCTTTATATTTTTATAAAGGTCATCTTTTCCCCTAGTGAGGGTGGATAGAAGTAGTTACAGTTTCTAGTATTCTTAGTAGTATCTGTTTTCATTATTCTAGTACAATCTACCAATTTCAACTCCCCATCCAAGGCGCTAGAGGGGTCTTCATATATTAATTAATCTGGCAACAAGTTATGAAATGCATGCTGTGCCCGTCAGCTACCTACTAGCTGCCACTGCTGTAGTATCATCACACTACGTAGACGCTAGCGGCTGCAATTTCTTAATTGCTTCGTTCATCGTTTTTATCATCATGCTCAACGTATCTCTTAAATTAGAAGTAACTACCACCCCATCTTGCAATTTCCACCCTGCATCTGCATCGTACAATGGCACTTCTGGCAATTCTTCAGGATTTTTCTCCCATTTATCGTCTGTGTACTCTCTTTTCTCAAATCTCCACACCTCTTTCCCATCTTTATCACTAATTATGCTACTCCAGGTATAGTGCATTATCGCTGCATCCCCCATACCATGATCCGCAGGAGGTTGGATCATCAATGGGCTGTTTGGAGGTAATTGTAGGTCTAATGTGACATTTTCTAAAGCACACGCGATTGAAAATGCATACATCTCCCTCACCCAACCCAATTTTTCTTTTGCATCCTCGTACTCTTCCATATCTGCTGTGATTCGTTCCCAATGAGGCGTGATAGAGAGCCATTCATGAACCCGCATAAGTGCAGGGGCTGGGCCGGTGGCAGGAATCTCACTAGAGGGGCGGCCGGGATGGAGTCTTTCTATCACATCGGCAAATTCTGGATTGGTGGCTACTATGTACGTAAACAAAAAAGCAATAGATTTTGCCGCCATGTCTTCAGCACGTGGTGCAGTAACTGGTTTTATCCATACATAGTCACATTCAGTCATGAATAACCATGGCGCCTGGATCATTGAAGGTGTTTTCTTGGCAGCGTCAAAAAATTGGCGTACAGCGTCAGGACGGAGGGCAGGAGGAAAGGCACACCACACATCGCATTCTGGCTGTAAGGGTTTAGCGTGAAAGGTGGGTATTTCTTCCATTAATGCATCGGTTTTGACTCTGTGTAAAATTCGTGTAAAGGCGATGAGTTTCTGTCCTTCTGGTAATTTCCGCACCATGTGGTAGGTACTGTACATCATTCGCGATTGGAAATTTTGGTAAGAACCACCACCACTGGTTAAAAGGACATGGATGGTGTCACCAGTGGACGGGAAGAGCGCAGCATCGGCTTTGGTGAGCGTAGATGCTGAGGATTTCTCAATGGCTCCTGCGTTTGATGTTGTTTGGGCGTCAATAGGGTATAGTATGTCCCCTTTTGCTCCCTCTTGCTGTCTTTCTTGGTCATCATCATCATTATCCATTCCAATTTGTTTAAACTGCAGAGAGGAAATAAATAATAATAAAGTTAGAAATAGAGGAGGTTGCAGCGAGCGGGGAGTGGGTTAAAAAACTTTGGACTTACTGAATGGAAGGTATCCATTAACATCCATTCTGCAAATGCCCCCAAAAAGAATCCCCCAAGGAGCACTATCAAGAATTTAGAAGCTCGGCCAGGGTGCCTGCTAGACGGGCTTATTCTGCCCATTTGAATCAATCCTAGTTGACAGTTCGTTTCTAAAAAATTGTGCTTAATAAGGAAGATGCTTTCAGATAATGTATGTTAAGGTCTTGTGTAAGTATTTTACAAGAATTGTATGCTCTCAAACTTCTTCTAATACTATTGCAAGATTGTTTTTCAAAATGGTATTGGTATGCATGGTGGTATGCCAATACCTTGTTGCCCCTTTGGATTCGCCTCGTCAGCATGTATGGGGCTGATTTCGTAGGGATTGACGAGAATATAAAGCGAGAATTGTTCTTCCGAAAATAAATAATTGATTCATATATCAGTAATCGTCAATTAAAACGTTCCCGTTCACACCTTTTATAGCCCGAACAAGAGCAGAGTAGCACTCCTTTATCCCTTCAATCTATATAGATTCAACCTAAACAAATGAACTAGACTTAGAGACGTTTCTCGCATCCGTGTTAAAGAAAAACAAACTTCATATCCAAAGGTGAGGCCTAGGAAATATACATCCTATGATATATGCTGCCTTAGATCAATTTCGCTGCTTGCATATCTCAGAAAAAATAGGGATGACTTTTGCATTGCTCGAGAGCCGAGGCGCCTTGTTGGAAGCTAGTTTGTATTGCTATAGTCTCAAATAGCATAGATAGGTTTAATCTTAAACCCTCTGCAGATTTTTCCTAAATAATGGGTCGCCACCTAGTTTCCTTCCGAAATTATGAGCCAAATTTCTGGCTGAGCTTCAAACGGGTCTGCGAATTTGGCCGTGATGTGGCTGAATTTGCCAACTAATCGAAACCCTGGTCGCAACTTGACGTTTAAGATCACACAAATGGCTCTTTTAATAAAGTCTCGGCCACAGTGGAGACAGACGCAGTCATTTTGCATAGCATTCTTTGCTCTATTAACCTTTGCGGCTTTCGCCATACGCTTTCAGCGTTTCAACCTGAGCTACTCAACTGAGTTTTATCTTATTGACAATAACGCTCACTTAGAAAGAGCAATCGTCCCTAAAGAACAACAAAAGACCCAGTCATCATCTCCTTCACCTTCTTCTAAGAGCTCGCTATCTTCCTCTGACTCGTGTTTCGCAAAATTTCCCTGGATTCAACCAACTTTAGATATTTTCTACGCCCCCGCTCTCAAAGCCTTCTCGGCCTCTTTACAAACAACAGAAGAATCTCTAGCAGCAATGGATAACATCACCTGGCACAATGGATACCATCCCGGCCGTGATACCATCATCCTACGCTATGATAACACCACAGAAAGCTATAGAATGACTTTTTTTAACCGAGACTACCCACCCAACGAACCGTACAAGGGCGACTGCATCCAACATCCACTAAAGCAAGCTATAGAAACCCACGGAGCAGCTTTAGCAGAGAAATTCAAGTATAAAGAACTTAGATTTGCACTTGTAACTGAAGATTTCGCTATTAATTGGCGTGGAAGTAACTCTAGGCTACCTGCATTTACCCTCTGCACTGATGACGCTCACTCAGACATCCCAGTTCCAGACTTTACCTTTGGCTGTTATCCGGAAACCCAGTATAAGAATAGTACTTGGGAGTATATTTCAGATAGACTTGCAACACAATCTAAAAAAATCAAATGGAAGAAGGAGATCTAATACTATTTTCCATAGATCTAATTGGGGCGTCGGACCCCGGCGAGGCTTAATGCCTCTTCTAGAAAATCTTCACCTCAATAAAACAGATGTAGAAGTACTTGGTGGAGTATTAGATATTAGGGATACTGGTTTCCAAGCGAAAGATCAAGAGAGATTCGTGTTTTTACATGAGCAGTGTCTGCATAAAGCAGCTATTCATACAGCGGGGTTCAGTTATTCTGCTGGGCTAAAATATAAATTAGCATGTGCACAGTTGGTACTGCACTTTGATAGTAAATATAAAGAGCTTTATGAACCTGCTTTAGAAGATGGAGTGCATATGGTGCGAGTGCCGGCTACAGATGAAGGCGTTGAGGAAAAAGAATTTTTCGATTATTCAGGTAAACAACGGGGTTTTCTAGGGTATTGGAGGCCTTTTTTTCCTTCAACTTGCTTTGTTTCCTTAGTGCTCTTCTCTAATAAGTCACCCTCTTCCTCTCATAAATGTTTACTCCCCCTTTTTTCACACCTCATCCATACATTTGCAGCTCCCAAAATAAAAAAGGTAGTCGAGGCTGCCCTCTCTTCAAAAACCAACAACCTGCCGTCGATCGCAGCAGCAGGACAACAATTTGCATTAACACAACTCTCACCGGAAGGATTAAGTTGTTACTGGTATGGTGTTTTACTAAAATACGGAGAATTGTATTTTACAGAGCAAACAGAGGCTCAAAAACGAGCCTTTGAAGAGCAACATGCAATTAGAGACTGAAAGCAGAAATGTCATTGGCAGTAGGGTTTGGGGGTTAAAGACAAGATAGAGCCTTTAAAATTAATTTAATGCCTTTAATTAAACCTTTATTAAACCAGACCACCGTGCCGGCGGTGCAGCGTTAGCATTGGACTAGGGTCCTTTGAGAAATTCTGCACTTGATCAATTTAGTTACTTCATGTTACAGCGCCTGATGTAATCATCGAGGAGAACAAGGGACAGGAGGGGATGGACAGTAGCTTGGCAGCATACACTGAAAGTGAATATCGTGGAGAGGGGGGTATATTGCATTGACAGCAATTGACATTGAAGGGGAAGATGACGTCAGCGACGGCGGCTGCGGCCGCCTTTGGCGTAGTTGTAGTTTTCATTTCTGGTGGCTTGAAGCTTTTTAATGCAGTAGATTTCTTTGATATCGGCGGTGATGGGGTCAGGGGTGGTAGACAGGCTCTCCACCGTGAAGGCCTGCTCAAAGGTGTGGGCCAGCAGCTTGTGGATGTAAGCACAACGGTACAGCAGTAGTTAATTGGCAATTCTTCAAAAGCCTAAGGCTTTTGTCACAGACAGTAACAGCGCCGCTGGCGCGGTTTTTTACGTACCTGGAATCAACGCTCAAAAACTAATAGAGCGATATTTTCGTTTCAGCGAAGATTTCGGTACTAAATCCTGCGATTTCAATTTTTGAATGCTGTCAAGTTGAGCAGAAAAAATGTAGCACGCTTCTATTACAGAGTCGAAACGTCAGTGAACAGGGAAACACAAGCAAAATACAATAAAAGCTCAGGAACAGTGCTTCGTTTAAGGATTTTGGCCTGGCATTTTTTCCCGGCATTTTTTCGTCCCTGGCCTGTTTTTCGGCATTCTGCCCCGGCATTTTTTCCATATTTGGATTCTGCCCCGGCATTTTTTCCATTTTTTTTCTTGACAGCATCAGGCACTATTTCTGAGCAGCGCAGATGCGCCTTATTGAAACATGGCTGGAATTTCTTTAGATTACATCTTTAAAAAAGCAAAAACAAGGAACTACAAATGCGCTCCACGACGCTTTTTCTTCGCCTTCCATACCAGAAATGCGTCCCAGAAGGGAAAATCTTGAACAGTTAAAGGTGTTGCCCTCACAGCCATGCAGTCGTTGAAATGTTTCTCTTTCAAACTGTTCCGAAGATCAGTGAAGACTAGATTCATTGAAGAAAACTGCCGCTCGTTCTCCACAGACCCAAATGGGATAGACATAATAAGGCTTGCTAGCCATTCCCACTCAGAAATATTCCTTGGAATAATTCGGTTGCCCCAAAGAACCTCCACCGCCTCACCGCCCATGTCATCTTTTATGGAGCCGACAGTTTTTTTCTCCTTGATCCTTTCCTGCTCGATGATCTTTTGCAACTTCTCGGTTTCAGACAGCATAAAATCCCTGAAGTTGGCTGCTTGATTCTCCAGCTTGGTGGCATCAATCAAGGCTGCAACAGTTTCACCATCAGCGTTTAACTTGGCCTCGCCAAATTGCTTCACTAATATTGCCATGTGCTTGACAAATTTGTGCTGGAACTCCGTTTGAGCGAGAAGTGATGATGCCCCAACATAATCCATCCAATAACGAGGAGTGGCTAAGCCCAAAGCTTCCATTAATTCACTGCTTGGCAAGCGTAATTCTAATGCTTTTTCCGCCAATGCAGCGGAGGCGGTGGCGGCCTTGAGAGCATCGTAAATTGCTTGCTTGATCCTATTTACTCCGATTTCAGCGACTGCCACCCCTGCAGTGGGTATTTCAGGCAAGTCCTTCATATTCAACACTGTTGTACCCTCGCCAATCGTCAAAAACACGTTACCATTCTTATCGGCGATGAAGGGGCACTTGGCGTCGTTCAAGTTGGCAAGATCCAACAGATTTTGCCATGCCAGTCTATCAACAGGACCAGTAGAGGAGTATTTGGTTTTAATAGTGGATTGACACTCCTTGACTGCAGCAGCTACATCGCCTGGATAGAGCTTTGCACGTTGGACAACCTTGGTCAAATTGTCGAGAGAGTTGAGTAAAGGTTCCACTGCAACCATTCCAAAGTAAATAGGCGCAGATCTAAGCAGAGAAGACAACCTTTCAGCCTGCAACAAATAAAAAGAGACATTATAATTAGTTTATTTGATATGTTTAAAAACAATAATTTTGAAATATCTGTAATAATAATAAGATAATATTATATAAAAATCAAAAAATCACCTCTTCATTTTTTTCTTTCTTTCGCTCGGAGTCGAGAGCTAGCAAAACAGCAGGTAGTACGCGTAATAAATTACTCATAGCCTTCTTTAAAGGCATCCACCTTGTGTCATTAACTCTCAAAAGGCTGAGTTTATCCAGACCCAGCTTCTCCTCGCATTCCTGGAGAAGATCCTTGCGCTTAGGAGACCGATTAAAGTAAGTACCAACATCCCTCACAACGTCGCTGATGCGTTTAAATTGCAACTGCTCATCCAGGGTTTCAGCAGCTAAATTCACCTTGTGCGCTGTGCAGCTAATCTGTACAGCATGGGGAAATTTCCTAACCATACGAGTGCAGACGCCACCATTACTTCCTTGCATTGTGTTGCAACCATCGCTGCCGATAGCACAAAATTTCCGCTGCAAATCTGCAGCAGAAATCTGAAGTGCCTCCGGCAACGTCTCCATTATGATCTCAACCTGACCTTCTGCGTTAGTGCGCTGTTTAAGAGGCTTCATTCCCAAAAAACAATTGTGCAGTTTGCCCTCTGCCCAGGCTCGTGCTTGAAGATTCATGTAGTCAACGTTATCTTTAGCGGTACTGGCGTCGACAGTCACGCTAAAGTATTTAGACTTCTCGATCAACTTACGGGTGTGATCCATAGCAACAGAAGCCATAGCTTCAACCATTTCCCAACCTGAATCATCGCCGATGTGCATGGCAGGCATAAAAGGCGCAAAATTGTCATCAGATCTGAGAGTTTCATCCCACCATTCATAGTCGGTGACGGGGCGGGCATGCTTCAAAATATTAAAAAGCACTTTGAATTGGATCCTTTTGCGCTGAAACTCCTTGAGCAATACTTCTTTTTCAGCATTACGGACGATGTCGACCACAGATGTCTTCTGCTGTCTTTCTTTCATTGCAATAATTGCAAAGGCGGCGCCTCGAGCATCGAACTCGGCCGTCCCGGCCTGTGGAGGATGGGCAGCAGCAGCAGTTTTGTGCTTCTGTGTTTCTGCATGTTGAGCAAGCTGATCCTTTTTAAACTTTTTAAGGATGCAAACTTCCTTCGTATTGGATGCCAAGGAGCAGCAGTTGCAATACATGAAGCGCTCATTGCCTTCAACATAAGTCCTCAACCAAGAAAAAGAGGTCAACCAATTAGATTGAAAGGCCCTTGAAGACTCCTCAGCCTTGTAATCTCTCGCTCGGATTTTGTTATCTTTAGGTTGAGGAGCAGCACTGCTGTTGGGGTTAGAAGTAGAAGCAGCAGCAGCAGCAGCAGCAGCAGCAGCAGCACTGCGGATGGGCTGAGAAGTAGGGGCAGTGAAAGTAAAGGCCTCGATACCTTTTTTCCTCTTCTGCAACAAGCAAGATAATTCAGATTTGAATTTGGGTGGCTTATTTTAAGAAGTTAAGCATACAGATGACATCACATACCTTCAAAGCAGGTTCTTTGAACGGAGAAGAAGTCAAATCAATGGGTTGTTGCAAGTGCTGGACAGCCATGACTCGATCAAAGATCTGGGCAACCAAAGTTCGGACTAAGTCCTGATCATTGGTCTGCCGAGTGGTATCCATAGTGATAATGAGAGAATAACCTCTTACAAATGAACTTTTGTTAATTTAGTACTCTAAAACTGGCCTAAATCTCCGGCATTTTTTCAAAATTTTCGAAAAAAACGGCATTTTCCCCCGGCATTTCTGGCCCGCCGGAGCTCCGCTCCGGCACTTTTTGCACGGCATTTTTTCCTGTTCCTGCGCCTGAAAATGCCGGAAAATTGGCATTTTCCGGCATTTTCGGCATATATGCCGGCTAAACGAAGCACTGCTCAGGAATTTTGAGTTATGAATTTTTTCAAAAATTTCTGGACTTTCCTTTTGTTCCATGGCTTGTGGTCTAAAGCTGGAATGATTATAATGGGATTTAAGGCTAGGGCCCTGGTGCGCGGTTCTCTGACCCGGGTGCGCGGTTCTCTGGTGGGTTAAGGTATCATTTAGGAAAGCACATTTTCAAATATAGTCGTATGCAAGCTCGTGAAGATTAAGTACTTCTATTAAATAAAATAACCCCAAGAGGGTAACTTGAGGGATCGTGAGAAGTCACAGGCGCAGCCACCCTTTTTAGAAACTAATAAGAGATTAACCTACACCAGTAGGTATGCTGAGATTAGAAATGAGTTTTTTCTTGAGATAGTAGCGTGTATAGTGTACTTTAGAGTTGTAACTGTAGGCGTGTTTTTGAGGAGATTTTTTTTTGACAAACTTATTGAACCCTAAACAAACAAACTTATTGAACCCTAAATAAGACCAGCTGGAGACAAAAAAATAAGTGAACTTGATTGTTAATACACTATTTGTAACCAGTGTTGAATTTCCAAAGTATGCAAGGACCGTTGCGTCAGTTTGAAGTCACAAAAATTAAAGCTACCTGGCGGGGGGCTGGGCCTGCTGCATGTGGTTGGCAATAATATGCTGAAATTTTCAAACTCAACAAACTCTCCACGTAAACATGTTCCCAGTAGTGTGTTCTAACACATCAAGAAGAAAAAGTACTTTTAAACAAAAGCAGTGGTCTGGAGTGGGGCCCTCTGGCAGAGTAGCAATCTGATTCGAAAATCATGCAATTAAAGTTTAAAGTTGCGATAACAACATTGCACGCTACCTAATAAATAAATAAGTGTATGTAAAATGTTTTCATCTTTCCAACAAGCCTTTAAACGCCCGATTTCGCCCAGTATTTTTGCCAGAAATAGCCATAATTTGGCACAATTCAAGACCGACAGTGAGGAAAGAGTGGGGTTGAGCCTCCCCACTTAGTAAGAGTCTTTAGCCCAGCGCTGCTCACCTGAAATCTTATTGGACCGAGAGTTTCTGCCGAAGTCTTACTTGGGATGAACTAACAACCTCTCTTTTCTTTGGATTTCTAAAAAAAGATCAAGTGAGGCTCCTCAACATCTTGTTGTTTCTGTCAATTTTTTTAGTAATTTTAGATAGAGATCTCCGTCCATACCACAAATAGGCAATTCAACCAGTGTCTCTAGACACCTACACACCGAAACTTGCTGCATAATCCAGCAATTGTGGGCAAGTGAGGGTAAGTGCATTTTATGGAGGCTATGCTAGGCACGGGCCAGATTCGGTATAATAGGAGGTTGCGCGGCAGCGCAACCGACGGGGAAGAGTGCAAAAGTGTAGAATAGGAGGTGGGAGGAGAGAGGAAAAAAATTGGGGCAGGTGCCCCGATCTTGGGATGGCACAAAAAATCTAGTGATCTAACAAGGTTACCAAGTTGAGAGCTTTCTTGAAGCGCTTACTGCTATGTAAACAAGTTACAGATTGTAATAAGAGCTCATAGAATAACGCTTAATGAGAATAAATGCAAAATAAAAGTTGAAAAAGAAAATCAGATCTCGCCGCCACCCCAGCCAGACCTGCAGCAGCCTACTCTGCTTCTTGCACTCCTTTGCTCTTGCAAAAGCAGGCTCCTTCCTCTTTATTCTTGCCTTTTAATGGCTTAAAGCACTTGCCGCAATTCCTTGGCTTCCCAGGAGCGCCTTTTCCACCCACTTTTCCTCCTGCCAGCGGTTGTTGCTGCTGCTGAACTTGCAAAAGGGCAGCAGCAGCTTGCATCAGAGCAGCAGGATCTAAATTTGGATACATTCCATAGCCATGGTAAGGAGGAGGTTGAGCGGGGTGCATTTGTGGAGGGTAGTATTGCCCATGGACAGCTTGAGGAGGCATCACTGGAGGAATCATTCCCGGTGGCCACCACGGTTGTTGTTGTTGCTGCTGCTGCATTAATTCTAGCTGCTGCTGCATTTCTTCCAGCTGTTGAGAAACAGGCATTGTAGCTTGCTGCGAAGCAACTATGCCCGCATCTATTCCACAATGTAGGCTAATTGATTGCTGTAACGCCTCAACGGGCGCAGGGGGCTCCATCGCAGTTGTCGCAGTGGCCCGCTGCTGGTTGATCAACACTTGAGCATTGGTAGCAGCCACTGCCAAAGATTCAGTTTGGCTCTGCACGAATGCTTTCACGTGCTTTGCCTGCTTAAAAGACATCCCAGCAATAGACGATGGGTCTTCCCTGTGCCGCTTTAACACCGTTGTGTTGAAATCTTGAGCTATTTGCTTCTGCTTTCTGGGCGATCGCAGCTCAGGGCTGGCAATAGCATCTCCAATTACTTCAAGCATTAAAGAAGCTTCACCTTCAGTCTCAACAGGGCGAGTAAAATCAGCAGGCATTGCAGCCCTCTTTCCACGAGGAGATCTTGGCACAGCAGTTGAAGGAGAAGATGAAAAAGTGGCTGCAGTCGTCGGTGAAGCAGGCAGCAGCAGCTCTTCTTTTTTCTTCTTTTTAGGGATAACTTTAGCACTTGAAGGGCGACCACGACCACGTTTACCTTGCTTTGATGGAGAACGAGCAACAGGAGATGCATTACTATCATCACCAACTGCAGGACTAGCCACCATCGCCTCCAGTAGCTGCTGTTGTTGCTGCAGCGGTTGTTGCTGCAACTGTAAATTTGATTGCTGTGGTTCCTCCTCCTCCTGCTGCTGCTGCTGTTGCTGGTCCACAAGCTGTGATGGAAGTGGTTGAGCTTCTGTTCCAATCATTTCCACTGTCTGTGAGTCAAGTGTAGCCATGATACCAGCAGTGGCTGTAGCCGCAGCGGTTGCCCTGGCGCCAGAGTTTTTAATAGGCAGCGGAAACGGTTGCCCTCCATTCTCAAACTCTTCTATTGCAACGCATGCATCATCATTTTCAACAGACGCACCCTCTAAAGGGGCGATTCCACCTTCAGGAGCGCACAACGCATCCACCAGCTCAGGAGGAACAGCAAGAGTAAACATCGCTGGAATTTTTGTGACTTCTGGCGTTGGTTTAAGCTCAGGAAACTGCAGAGGTAGCTGCAGCTCCTTGCAAATGCCATTAATTTCTTCCAGCAGCATGGTATCGTAGCAGCCATAATCAATAGTACCCTGTTTATTAGCAATAGCACGCTTCATGTTCCAAACGTGAGTGAACTCGGCTAACATAGCACCAACTAGCTCAGGAGAAAATATATTGCCTTGCAGAACTTTAGCAACGTGACAATGGAAGCCTTCCAGTTTACTAGTACCCCTAAGACCCATGAATTTGTCTTTCTTTCCAGAATTGAGACGGAGGAACATCTTATCAGCTGGCAGGGGGTCGGAGAACTTGCCAGCGCCAATCAACTTCAGCATCGACTCATGCACTCTAAAAGTGTCGGGGGTGAATAGAACGCGACCAGTAACGGGATCTACGACGCTAGAATGATCTGACACAACTTTTTCTACGCGCTGTCGCAGCTGTTTAGCTTCAGGAATGGTGTGGCGGCACCTCGCACTCAAGATCTTCTCCGCCGCTGCCCTCACAGCAATGTTTGGAGCACCCCAGCGTCCTGCCTCCAACAACTCCTTTTTCAGCTGCTCTTCATCACTAGGAACAACTCTAAAGAACGCTTTGCTCAAATCTCCCATGAAAGCTTTAGTATCGTAATGACCATCAGGCAAGGTACGAGCGTACCTGCGCATGCCATGAGTGGCATCTTCCAAAACGTTTTTGAGAGTAGGGAACGCTTTCATCATAGCACCCTCCATTTGAGACGTGTCATCAACCCACATATATTCAGGAAGCTGTACAATAAGAAGAAAGCAAAGGGTAAGGTCAAAACAGCCAAGCGGAAAAAGACATCAATTGCTCGGCAAGATTAAAATTGTAGAACTGCTGAAAATAATTATTTTCGAAATAAAAAACAAAGAATGGGCAGGAGAAGCAATAAAGGCAACGACAACAACAACTAACCTGTGCATTTAGCTCTTCCCAAGATGAATACACATCTTGAAGTTGAGAAATAACTTCACCCGGGGACTTGGTGTTTGTGAGGATCAAGGCCACAATTTGACCATATTCATTCATAATGTCGAAAACAGCTTCATACGCTTTCTCTCCACCTACTTCAGTGACTTTTTTAGCTGTCTGGAAGGTGTGGTCACCACCCAAGGCCCTACCACCGATGGAAGCAAGGTGGCAAGCCAGGTGCTTTTGTCGGCGTTTAAATTCAGCTAGGTAGACTGAAATTAAAAATCCAGCCCCCATTCCAACTCTAAACTCACCAATCTTTGGCATAGGGAACACTTGAGTCGTTTTCGTAGTGCTGGTAGAAGCATCAGATGGAGGAGCAGCAGCAGGAAAGAAAGAAGCAATGCTCTTCTGCTTTGGGTCAGCATTTTTTTCCTTTCTTTTTTCGTCGCTGTTTTCAGCTCTTCTTTTGAGATAGTCATAGTAAGCATACATTTGTTCATAGACACGCTTCAAATGAACCTCACGAAGTGCATCAGACTCGTCTTGAAATGATTTACCATTAATAACGTTCCTTTGCACCACATGCATGGCAGGTCGCTCTATTGCTGCTCTCGCAGTGAAGATGATTGAAGGCTTTGCGCATGCTGGCACATCATTCATAATTGCATCTGTGCAAGCCATGAAATTCCATTGAACAGATTTATCCTTTCTATCTGCATTTGAGTGGGAACTTAGGAGGGGTATTTAGTAAAAATGCAAGGCCATGGCCACTGCTAATACCAGTGGCAAAAAATTCTCTCGGGGCGGCAGCGGTGATCAAAAGAACTTGCCCAAGGGCAAGCAAGACTAAAAATATAACTCACCTTTGCATTTGCTGCATTTATACTGCCTAGAGACAATGTAGTGGGTCCTGTCTGAAGCGTGGCAGCAGCGTGCGTGTTGAGCCCAACCATTGTGTGTCAATTTGTCGCCACATTTATTAGGGCAAGAAAATGACAAGTTCAAGGAGGGGTGAGTGTCCCTGACTGAAATGATGTAAATGTTGCTTCCTTGTAAAGCAAAGTCCACTGGTTCAGGATTTGAAATGGTCTCGATCGAAGGGTAAGGCACGCATTGCATGCCTTTGAGATCAATACTTGCATCCTTTTTCCCCTGAGCACCAGTGCTTCGGTCGTCTATAATGCCTTTAGCATATTTGAATGCTTTCTGTGCTTGCTGCTTTTCGAAATCGTTGAATTTTTGAACGTCAAGTTTTTCATTGTTAGCATTTGAATGATCTGGCTGGGGAACCGCGTCCGAGGCGGACTGCTGGAGCTCCATAATTACCTCAATGGCGTATTTGATTACAATAGGGGATTCATATGAACTTAGGAGCAAGTTTGCTTAATTAAAGTTAATTAAAGTCAATTGCAGTTAATTAGCTTCCAATTAGCTTCAATTAGCCCTAATTGGAGGCTGTGCTGTGCTGTGCTGTGCTGTGCTGTGCTGTGCTGTGCTGTGCTGTGCTGTGCTGTGCTGTGCTGTGCTGTGCTGTCGATGCTGACGTGAGACTTGGTGTATTGGCAAGAGGAGGCTGTGGGTTTCCTATATAACATTGTTTGCTTTTTTAAAGACAGCAGTATTTGAGTGTCATAACTTGGGGAATTACTGGGGTCCATCGTGACATACAAGTGCTTTGCTCGATCAGATGAATTCATCTATCAAAAAGATGAATACACTGCAACTGCTGTCCTCCGCATTGACCGGTGCCTTCGTGGCATATTCAATCGCAGCTGAAGCTAAAGCAACAGTTCATACTGTAATCACAACTGAATGCGGAGCGTACTTTGGTTGGCAATCTCTAGGTGAGCTCAACTTCCTTTCAATGCTTTCTTTCGACTAAATATCCTTATCAAAACTTGCAACTATGTTGGAACCAGTATACTAGCCTCGCAAATATGATCCAGTATCAGTAGCTTTCAACCGTTCAAAAACCAGCTTGCTTTCATAACCAACTTCAACTTCATTTTCCCGTCAATCTACAGGGTTGGTTTATAGCCACCGCAAAGCTGGCCAACCAGGCCCCCTCACCCGCATCATGAGCTGCACGCCTGAAGAATACGCCCTCCTCTCAGAAGAATCTATAAACGTCATCCCTACTCACGTAGCTCCATCATATACCACTCACCCCCGCACAGGAGATGTTTATTCTGCCTACAACAAGCCAGTAGCAGTCATAGATTGGCTCGCGCGGAACGATGTTAAAGAAGAGTACGTTCTTATTATCGATGCAGATATGATTATGCGTGCTCCATTCATCCCAGAAAGTGATGGAGCTAAACCCGGTCGTGCTGTCTCTGCATTTTTTCCTTACATGAAGGGTGTTAGCAACAGACTGGCGTTAAAACACATTCCAGAAGTAACTCCACATAACGACACTTTAGCAGGCCCTGTAGGTCGTCGTGGTGATCAAGTCGGTGGATTCACCTTGATGTACACAGAGGATCTCCGCAGAGTTGTCCCGCTGTGGTTGAAATACACTGAAGATGTACGATTTGACCCTGACGCATGGGAACTCACAGGAGATACCTATAGCAGTACACACCCGGGTGACAAACCATGGATTAGTGAAATGTATGGATATAGCTATGCGTGTGCAAAGTCTAACGTATGGCATATTTGTCATCATTCAGCGATGCTCTATCCTGGGTACGACGTTTTTGAGCCACCAAAAGTGCTTCACTATGGACTGACGTACGAAATCAAAGGAACAGGGTATAAGTTTGATAAGCACTGGCATTATGATTTCGACCCTTTTCAATGTCCTCCTTGGAGTTTTAAACCTACTGGAAAGGGGAGTAAGGGCAGTCTAGGGGGGTTGTTTTTCCACCCGCCCCGTCCATCGTCTTTAAAAACCAAAGGAGCAGAATTGCTTCGCGATTTGCTAGGTTTACAAGTACCTATTACGTTAAATGCAGCGTTTTGTGAAAGACATAGGGCGTATTGTTCCCCTTCAGAAGAGCTTGAAAGAGAATGCGGGCTTGTAGATGAATATGAGAAGGAGATGGATGATATGATTGCCGAGGCGGAAGCAAATATGCCAGATCCTTGTCGAGACACAGATACACGGTGTGGAACGTGGGCTACTGCAGGGGAATGTGACATAAATAGTGGATTTATGGAGCAAAGTTGTCCTAAAGCGTGTGGGATCTGTACACCAAGAAGTAAAGCAGGATTAGTTGCAAAGAAAGCAGCCCCAGCGTTGGATGACCAGGAAGCTGGTGGGAAATTGAGAGATGCTAGTGAGGTGCAAGGAAGTAGAGTCCGTGGACAGCAGCTCGAAAATGATGACAGTAGAGATGAAAGTGACCCTGAAATAGTCGTTTCTCGTAGATTTGGAAACAAAATTATAGTAGACAGCACTATTGGCGGGAGCAGTGACGATAATAATAAGAAGTCAGGTGCGTTGTTAATACCTGAATTAAAGCTACGGTGCACTCGTTTTCCTAAATGGTCTGTCGCACAAGTCCGTAGATGCATGGAAATGGCCAACGTAGGCACAGTGTATGAAGGGGGCAACAGCGAGAGTGATGATGAAAATTTTTCGGCACAAGCGCATCATCTATTAGATAAAACTCACGATGTCGGTCGGTTTGTAGATGAAGAGTTCTCTAAAGTTCGTATATCACAGCTTGGAGCTGCAGGTCGTGCACGGGTTCTAAGCACCGCAGAGGCTGCGAAACAGTTGAGCCCTGCTAGCATGCTAGCTTCGGGGGGAGTAGCTGCATTGGCGCTGGCGTTAATTTTGAGATATTCTAGAAGAAGGAGGTCTACTGGTGGGTTAAGGTATCATTTAGGAAGGCACATTTTCAAACTTAATCGTATGCAAGCTCGTGAAGATTGAAAGTACATCTATAATAAAATGAAATAACCCCAAGGGGGTAACTTGAGGGATCTTGAGAACGTCACAAGCGCAGCTTAAGGCCACCCCTATGTAGAAACTAATAAAGAGATTAACCTACACCAGTAGGTATGCTGAGATTAGAAATGAGTTTTTTCTTGAGATAGTAGCGTGTGTAGTGTACTTTAGAGTTGTAACTGTAGGTGTGTTTTTGAGGAGATTTTTTTTGACAAACTTATTGATTGCTGTGTCAGTGAAGCCGCAATCTGTTTTTATGACATTCCTCAGCACACGAGATAAATAAACATCAGAAGATGCAGACGCACACCCCGTACTAACTAGAAGGGTCAATTGTAGAAATACATTAGGTTTGTTTCTTTTATTCTTTAGACTCGAAGCTAGACTTAGTATTGGGGAAATAGCCGGTGGGGCACGGGGAGGATCAGAAGAAAGCTCAAGTCAATTGGGGCTCCCCTGCATTAAGAGCGTGATAACAGCCAGAGAGATTAGTGTTGTGCAAGATGTGAAGTACAGTTCCGGTCTAATAGGAGGCGTTGAATAGAGGAGCAGGATTAAGAGTCCAAGGGTGAGTGAGGAGAAAATCTCTCTTGCTTTTTATCACTGCTGCCATCTCACCCAGCAGCCCACCTGCAGCGCCTCCACCAGCTGCTGCTGTTGCCCCCCATGAACAGCTCCGTAGATGGTCTAGTAGACCAGCTAGTGTAGATGATACTGACGAATAAGATATTACAGCTACAGCTAACGGCTACGGCACCGCTGGGGGACGTTGCCACTCTCAGCGGATAAAATAAAGATTATGTCAGCTTCGGAGTAGTTTTTAAAATACAATTAAGTAGTATCTATCTATCATTTATTCTATTCTATCAATCTAGCTATCTATTTAGCTATCCATCTATCTATTCGACTTTATGGGATAATTAAAGGTACTGCTTGGCCAATCTCTTGCCTGCTGCGATACGCCAGTGCCGCTCTTTGCCTCTCACTCAGACCCTCTTTGCACTTTCAGCAAATTCTCATCAGCCTCCAACGTTCTTGAACCTTGATCCCTCTCCTTGAGCTCCTTACTTTCAGCTCCAACAGTCGAGTCAAAGTGCACGTGGTCAACAGCGGTGATCTGCAGCGCCAATCGTAGCTCCTCACTATCAAGCGTGCAAAGGCAGTGCAATCAAATTACAATCAAATTTCCGTGCATTAAGTTTAACGGACATTTTTATAAGCTTCGCCAACGACAGTGATCCTTCCATCAGTCTCATAAAGATGAGAAGAGGAGTTATCGGTGTATGGGAACACAGGGAAATAGGCATACCTCTCTACATAGTCCAGGCCATCCATCATTTCACAGGCTTTGGTCACAAATGCAGCTTGAACTTCAGCAGAAGGGTATATTGCCTCTTTGGGCCCAAACCATTTTGCAAGGCCAAACTCAGTCACCCAAATAGGTTTTTTATAGGTCTTGTAAACAGTCTCAAGGGTCGCTTTGAGATCCATGACAGCTATTTCACCATCCCACCGATTTTCGTCATCGTTATACCAGTGGATGGGTATAAAGTCGATTTTAAACCTTCTTTGCTTTGCCATACACATGAATTTATCAAACCAATCAACGATGTGTGTTGCAGCACTCGTAGCCATCGCAGGAGCACCCAAACGCATATTGAGAGTCTCGAGCTTCGGCCAAACAGCAATAGCCTCTTCTACGCTGGTTAAACCTTGATCTGGACGATCTGGTTCATTAAATGCCAGCACAGCAGTGTCGTTAGCTTCTATTTTGGCTTTATCGAGGTTGAGGTCTGTGACCGCTTTCCCATCGTAAAACTGCGGGGTAAAAAGACGGTCAGGAAACGGCATGATGCTTTGATCGGCGGGAGAAATGCCCCAAACGTAATACCAGCTGACATCAAGGCTTTGAATGACACCTTGAACTGACGGGGCGTACCTACAAAGAGGATGGTGGTTGGAAAATTTTCTGTTTCGTGAGAATTCTCGTGTTTGAACAAGGTGCCGAGGGTGAATGGAAAAGTTGTTAAAAGGGACGCTCTGTAGGTAAATATTTCCTCACCAGGTACCAATACCTTTTTTGGAGGGCAAGGCAGGGGCAGTAACAGCTTCATCCTGAGGTGTTTCTTTTTGAGGGAGCCCTCTCTTGCCGCGCCGAGAACAGCAAGCCTTGGAAAAGAAGACCTGCAGAAATGACACAGAGTTTTTTCTCGGCAGGTTTTTCATTCAATACATTTTGCTATAAATGACCATAATAGTGCTCCTAGGTTTATTGCATTGGTGTATCTACTTGGACAAGTGAGAGGCCAAGCTTGCGCACCCTAAAATGCATTGTTCCAATTCGCGACGTTTTAAGTCAAGAAAAGCCCAGAAGACAAACCTCAAACTATAAAGAAAAAGAATAAATTTTAACAAAGATTTTCGTCCTTCAAAGCAAGAAATTGCTTTTGAGTGGTTTTGAAGTCCGAATATTCAATTTTAGATGCATGAGAGCAGTGCAATGCATTTTTAAGTACCGCGTGAAATACTATGGCCCTCAATACCACATTTCACTCCAAGCCTTGGATAAGGCCAAGGCAACATCTTTTACCCTGGACAGAAGCCTGAAGCCGCAGAGTGATAGGTGTTAAGGGGGTTCAGTGGTAGTGAGGAAACTTTGTCGTCGACGTTTTGTTCAAGTGCTTGGTGGTGTAAATCCATTTGACGGGCTCACGAGGAGTTCTATTTAAGACTATTTACAACTATCTAAGCCAGTAGCTTGACAAATTCACTTGACAGGAGAGTCCTAAATATTACAACAAATCAAGGTAATGCGACAACCATGCAAATTTAGCAGTGATAGCTTTAGTAGTCAACTTTTTAAATACGCATTGCCGCCGCTAATGAATTCATCGGCAAATATGAGCAATGAAACACTGAACCCTGAAAGGTAGCACAATTTTTAGAGGAAAAAAGGGGGAAGACTAACTAGAATTAATCAGCTTGAATATACAAAATCTAGTAGACAAAAGCGGAGAGGAGAATATGAACAATGCTGATTCCATAAAATATCAGCATCACAATCCATTCATGAGGGAATACTTCAACAGGGATGAACAAATTTCCTGCAGCAGCATTGAAAATCACACGCGATTCCAGCACTGAGGTGACCACGAGCCCGGCAATGAGAAGTGCCAAAACGACAACGTGTGCAAGGTAAGTTTCCGAGGTCGGCCCGACCAGGAACAGCTTCTAGATAACGAAGGCAGAAAGAAAAACATGTGTCAGAGCAATTCCATAAAACACGCTCATCACAACAAATTCGCGAGGAAATACTTCAACAGGGACAAATATATTGGCAGAAGCAGCATTAAAAATAACACGACTTTGTAAAACAGCAGTGACCACCACTCCTCCGACGCAGATTGTCCACATTGCGAAATGTGCAAGACTATTTCTGATACTGGCCTGGCCGTTCTCCCAGAAATGCATGCAAACAATAATTGAAATGATCATGCAGCACCCTACTGCCCAAATAAACATATACACAGCAATGCCCATATCATCAGGATCTTTCCAGATAAACTGCAGCCAGAATGCACCGCCAAGAACGGCCAGAACAAGGTGCAGAGGTGACAAAGTTGAAACAGAGAGCACCGGGACGTTATTTTCACCTTTGGGTGTGACTTTGAACTGAGGAACCTGGTTGAAAATCAACTGTCGGAAGCCAGCAAGCACTCCATAGCTCATCCACAGTACACGCAGACCACGATAGATCCAAATAACTGGAGAGGTAAAAATAGAGGGTGGAGGGTCCTCAAGCTTACTAACACGCAGCCAACCTCGCTTACGGCACATTAGAAAGTGGCCATAGGCGATCAGAACTGCTGGCATAACTCTCAATAAGAAATTCATAATCGAAAACCAGCAGGGCTGTGAAGCATCAGTGCACCAGTCCACATAGTAGCTTGCAATAGAGCCAGCGAGGATCCAAAACACAAAGAGGCCCAGGGACAAATAATAGTACAAAGTAGTAAAGGACCTCATCCATAAGCCAAAAGTAAAATACTTGAAGCTGGGGATCATCACTTTGAACCAGCGGAAGAACAGTATAATGGCGCTACGGGCCCATTGAAATTCTTGTACCATGGCACTTTCAAAGGTTTCAGGGCCGTGGCCAAGGGCAATAGTGTCCATGCTGTAGACGCCTTTGAAGCCACGAGACGCAAACATAATGGTGGTAGAAAGATCTTCATCAAGTTCAGGACCAATGCCACCAATTGCTTTCAAAGCTGAAGTTCTGACAGCGTAATGTGAGCCGGTGCAGTTGGGCATTAAGAAGTCGCCATCAGCAGGGTTGTAGCCAAAGGAAGCGAGATAAGGGCCATAGTAATTAGCTTCAAACCAAGCCCGAGCACGCCCGGTCCAGCTCTTGCTTGTGCCATTAAGTGAAGGAAAGGCCATGTAGCCCACACTAGGATCGGCAGTGAAGCCAGCAACAGCAGAGCTGAGGTAATTTCTGGTAGGTGCATGGTCAGAGTCAAACTGAAAGACAACGTCATAGTTGTCATAGCCATATCTGCAGTACTTTAAAACAAAAATTAACATAAAGATAAACTTTCAAAAGGTCTTGAAAAATAGTACGGGTGGAAAGAAAACTCGAAATTTTGAAATCGTACTTGTCATAGAAATATGCCAAATTTCCTTCCTTGCAACGAGTACGTCTTGGCCAGTCATTGCGGTGGTATTCTTCAATTCCAAAGCGACAAGAAATGCGCACTCCATTCTCGACACACCAGGTCTCCATTTCAGGAGTAGGGCGCTCATCGGCAATCCAAACATCATATTTGCCTTGATAGTCTTGACCAAGCATGCATTTGAGAGTGTCGACAAGCAAATCATGAGGCTCAGAAGGCGCCTTCGTCACAATCATGGCGATGCGGAAATCAGAAGACTTGAGAGATGGGCCAACTTTGCACAGCCTCGGGAAGACCCATTGCATCCATACATGGAAGGTTTGGTCGCAAAGGAGCAGGAAAGCAAGGATAGTGAAAATAAAGTTCGCAAAGGCTCCACTTCCAGCGATGGCAAAGCCAAAGTAGATCCAGAAATAGAGATAGGCAAGAAGAATGAGCACAAAAGTGACGCGAGAGACCGCTGCATCTTTTTTTGAAATGGCTTTGACGATTGCCTCCGGGTTATAGACACTTCCAAGACGAGACCTGCATACAGAGTAAGTATTAAAATCGAGGGTTTAGAGGTTTCAAATAACCAATGTGTATTTTCATGGGAGTTCCAACATAAACCAACGCGTTGGGAGGTTGCCCGGTATGGCCAGAAATTTTGCAACTCCTTTTTAACTTACTCGGAAGTGCATTTGCTGTAAGACTCTGAAGTATCACTCATTGTTGTTTTGAAGACGATGTATCAGCAGTTCTGAACCGCTCCCTATCTATCTCCGCGGAGGGGCAGGGCTGCAGAGGAACCCTCACTTTACCGGGGGAAAGCTTCGTGCACAATGTAAAATAAAATACAAGTTGCAAAATGTAATCCAAGGCCAGGGGGCAAGCAGCTGTATAGGATACATTGGAGATCAATGCAACTGAACGACAGTGTTTTCGTTTCAACGGAACGGGCGAGGAAGGTCAATACAATCAATACCATTTTTCTTTCAAGAAAAGAGCAATACCAAACTCAAAGTACCATATGCTCTTTCTTTCTATTATGCCATCCAACTTATCAAGAGAGATGGTTGCCCCCTCAGAAGGTTAGGTCTTCGCTTTGAATTGACAGACCCCAATGTCAGCAACTGTAACAATTAAATTTCCACCAGCCAGTGAAGTTAATAGCAACACTTTGATCCAAGGCGGTGGTGCACGGGCGAACCAAGGCGGTGGTGCACGGGCGAACCAAGGCGGAGGCCTACAAATCGGCAGGAAGAATATAAGCTAGACAACACCAGCCTATCTTAACAATCCGCATTATTTACATTTTTGGGCAGGTTTCAGCGGAATCGCAAGTGCTGCAAGGTGTAATTATTTAAGCGCAGCACCCTCAGTGTTGGAGGACTAGATAACAGTAGCTTCTATGAAGCTACTTATAGTTTGACTGCAATGTAATATTACAAAGCAAAGTATTTTAATAATAATAAGAATTCACATTCTGAACAAGAATCACAGGTTTTAACCTCGAAAATATCTGGAAGTGAAGGCGCAATAAAAGTTAAGGCGCAAGCGCTTTGACAGAAAATCCCCCTGCAACACAGCTTATTTGGTCGTCGGGACCTTGGTAACATTTAAAACGCAAGGTTCACATCAAACAACCCCAGATAGAAGAGGATTTTTAGTTTAAAAGCAACGCATCAACTATTCTTTTGGAGGATTGCGGTTCAGCGCCCTTTAGCATGCCTATTCTGGCTGGCGACGACCAGCTGGCCGACGGTCTGCTTTGAAGGGCTGGCGAGGCTCCAGCCAAGCGCCACAAGCTTTGCCGAGCTTGCATGGCATGCCATCACCAGCATTGCCCATCATTTTCAACTCCCACCAACGCAACCCACCATTTTCAACTCCCACCAGCTTGCTGCTACCGACGGCTGATCATGCATACATTGGATGGCGGTCGGTAGCAGAGGAACAAGGCGTTACATGCTTGAGATGTATATACGGATTAGCACTGTGAATAATGCAATGGGAACAGGCTGGCTGATCTTGATCACCAAGTGAATCACTAAAATCAAATGTACCAGGCCTCTGTAACAAAAACAAAAAAAAGTTTTGGAAGCTCCCATGCATCTATGGGCACTGATGGTACTGAGAGCTATGACAAGGCCGTGGCTTCGAACAGAAGCTGTTAATGCCTTGCTTAGATACCACGTCTGCAGGAAATATTGTGCACTATTCATCTTGCTTGACTTCAACCATATTCCTCCCGTAACGGTGCATCGATGATATCATTCTCTCTGGTATTGGCACCAAAAACGAGCGGCTTCCGAAAATTCGGACAGCCAATCCTCCTTTAAACCTTCCAATTCTGACTAAGGTTTAAGAATTAATGATCAGAAGTATTTAATATCCAGGCAATCCTTGGTATTGAAATGGGTTTCGCAGTCTATTTGGACTACGCTAGCGACGAGGAAATTTCTCCGGAGTTGCCATCTACTCCTCCACAGCAGGAGCATCTCCTAATTTCAAGTGTGTGCTAAAGCGCTGGAATTGTTCATGCCCAACTCTTTAAAGGGACAGCTGCTAAACCTTAGAATGCTGGGAGCAGTGGAGGTGACGGAAGCGGATATCAATATTCCTGACATTTTACTAATCAACTTCACAAATAGACAAAAGCACTATACAGTATAGTTTTTTCCGCGTAAAAATATAAACGGGTAACCCTTAAATCAAAACTTAACAATGGAGTACAACCAAAAAAGCGCCAACCAAAGAAGCGCGAAAATGCGCACTGATAGCAGAATCTAAAGTCGTGGAATACGTATGCTACCGCAGTTGCTGCTGCAAAGTAATGCAAATGCATCAAAATTGAACAACAGCAACAGCAAAAATAGCTACAGATTATCATGCATTTTTATAAGCTTCGCCAACGACAGTGATCCTTCCATCAGTCTCATACAGGTGGGATTGGGAGTTATCGGTGTATGGGAACACAGGGAAATAGGCATACCTCTCTACGTAGTCCAGGCCATCCATCATTTCACAGGCTTTGGTCACAAATGCAGCTTGAACTTCAGCAGAAGGGTAGCTTGCAACCTGAGTGGATTCCCATTGAGTCAAAGCAAATCTGCAAATGAGTTCAACATTCATGATTCATCGATGACGTCAGACTCCAGTACCCCAAATCACAAAGTTTGAGATTTTTTTCAAACAAAGCCGGGAAAGAGCATTAAACTTACTCGGTAACCCAGATAGGTTTTTTATATTTGTCATAAATGTTCTCCAAAGTTGTCTTCAAGTCTCTGGTAGCGACATCAGCGTCCCAGCGGTTGGGATCATTGCCAAACCTGAAATTTCAACACAGCAACAAGAGGAATCTGTTAGATGCCACTCTAATCACATCTTAAGATAAATGAAATGTAAGAAAATCAATTACCAATGAACAACGACAAAGTCCACCCTTAAACCCCTCTGCTCCGCCTGCAAACACAGAAACAAGGGAAGAAAGATATTTCAGGAAAATAGAAAGTATATCTATTGATCCATATATGGTAAACGATGCAAAAATTCGGTTGTCTGCTGGATTTCCACACCTCATACAGAAATTCGCTGAGCCAGGCGCTTTGAAGTGCACGAGTTCCGGTCGCAGGAGCTCCAAGTTTCTTTCCAAGAGACTCAAGCTTGGGCCACACTTCAAGTGCCTCAGCTACCTCAACGGCGCCTTGATCAAAACGATCCGGTTCATTAAATACCATCACAGCATCGCATGGTTCCTGTTTGACCTTTTCAATATTTGCATCATTTATATCAGAAACATCGTAAAACGTAGGAACAAATTCCACCGAAGGAGGAGGCACAATGCTCTCGTCATAGGTAGAGACGGTCCAAGTGTAATACCAGCTCACACCAAGATCTTCCATAACACCTTCGACAACAGGAACATACCTGCAAAACGTGGCAGGGGAAGGGGAAGAGTCAGTTCTTTAACAATTATAGAGGAGTTTGTGTGTCTAGTTTGGCTGTTCTGGGCAAGAGAAAAACTGTGATGCAAAGATTGAAAGATTAAAAGCTTCAGAAATTCTCGAAAAGGAAAAGGGGGGGGGCTTGGAAGCCGCTACAGGATGTTCTTACCATACACCAACACCCTTTTTGTTGCCATTCGCGCCATTTGCAGCTGTCTGCAACATGGAGCGAGAGCTTCCTGCAGCAGAGGAGGAGGAGGCGCCGACATGTGCATTGGCACCGGTGCCTTTTATGCCCAGCAAAACCTACAACAGACCACACAAAGCAGGGTTAAAGACCTTGTTTAAAGAGCGTAAAAGCGCTTCAAAAAAACTACTTGAGCCTAAATACCGAAATATCACCTGAGCCAAGCCCAGCACCAGGCTTAGAATGAGCAGACGAGAAGGCATTTTGGAGAGGCGCCTTGGATCCGAAGGCAAAGCTGGCCTAGCAGGTTTCTAAACAAGAGATTACGTTTGAGGCCTTTAGAAGTGCAAAGATTCAATTGTAGATGCGCGGGAGTAGTGCAATGCATTTACAAGTACCGCATGCACTACCATGGCCATGCAATACCACATTTCAGTCAAAGCCTTGGATGAGGCTGTCCAATTGCAATACTGTTGTTTCCAATATTTGTCATTTATGCAACACCTTAGACCCTGGATCCTTTCTTGTTCACCTTGGCCTTTTATGTTGTCACACCTTGACCTGTCAAAGGATCTTTAAATGAGCTTGTAAACCTGCTCTGTCATATCGGTCAGTCCCAGCATACCGCGTCTTAGACAACAAAATTAATATTAATATCTAGACCCTGGATTCTTTCTTGTTCTCTTTCAAAGACTCTTTGACTTTCTCTATATAGCCTGACCGTTCCTATTTTTTTTTCTGAATCTCCACCGCACACCCCGTCCTACATTTAACATCATCCATTTTATTTTTCTCCCCTTTCTTATTAGCCAAGCGATGTGAACAGGTGGAAATTGGAATCTCCAAAGGGCTAATTAGGTGAGTTCAAAGGCTGGAGTGGAATTTATCTGTTCGTTTACATAAAACGGAGCAAAATTGGCTGTAAAGCTTCTTATCGATCGGAGTGTTCTTTGGGGAAGGCAGAGAGGTAGCCATCACTATGTGCAGCTTGGCATTTGGAGAGACCTTGTAGTAAGGCATCCGATTGCGTTTGAAATTCGTGTTTGGCGTCGTCATTATTTGAAGTACTTTTGAAAGCAAAAGCAAGGGCGCTGAGATAATGTCCCATAAATTGACCTCTCACTTCAACATTAGGTCCTTCCCATCCACCATAAGATTGGCCTGGAGCTGGGAGGCCAGCGGGCATGCTGAAGTTATAGAGCAAGTTGTCGATGTCAAGGATGAGTAAGTAGTCGTGGTTGAGAGCTTCATTTTGGGAGAACTCAGAGGAATTGTCGAGATCCACGGGCTCACGAGGAGTTCTATTTAAGACTATTTACAACTATCTAAGCCAGTAGCTTGACAAATTCACTTGATAAGAGGGTCCTGAATATTCACAACAAATCAAGGTAATGCGATAGCAATGCAAATTTAGCAGTACTAGCTTTAGTAATCAACTTTTTAAATACGCATTTCGGCCGCTAATGAATTCATCGGCAAATATGAGCAATGAAACACTGAACCCTGAAAGGTAGCACAATTTTTAGGAGAAAAAAGGGGGAAGACTAACTAGAATTAATCAGCTTGAATATACAAAATCTAGTAGACAAAAGCGGAGAGGAGAATATGAACAATGCTGATTCCATAAAATATCAGCATCACAATCCATTCATGAGGGAATACTTCAACAGGGATGAACAAATTTCCTGCAGCAGCATTGAAAATCACACGCGATTCCAGCACTGAGGTGACCACGAGCCCGGCAATGAGAAGTGCCAAAACGACAACGTGAGCAAGGGCATTTCCGAGGTCGGCCCGACCATTCTCCCAGAAGTGCATGAAAACAACAAATATAGTTATGCAGGTGGTACCTGCTGCGCAAATGTACATGTATAGTGCGATACCCATCTGTTCAGGTTCTTTCCAGATTAAAGGCAGCCAGAATGCAGCACCAAAAGTGAGATAAATTGTGTACAGCGGCAGGAGATTAGCAACAGAAAGGACAGCAACATCATTCTGGCCCTTGGGAGTCACCTTAAACTGCGGTGTTTTATGGAAGAGCAGCTCTTGGAAGCCAGCAATTACACCACGGCTCATCCAGACTACACGCAACGCGCGATAAAGCCAAACGACTGGAGATGCAAAAATAGGAGGAGGTGGGTCCTCAAGCGTGCCGGCACGCAGCCAACCTCTCTTACGGACCATCAGGTAGTGCCCATAAGCAATCAAAACCGCTGGCAGAGTTCTCAGCAAAAAGTTTATGAGAGAGAACCAGCAAGGCTTGGAAGCATCAGTGCACCAGTCCATGTAATAGCTTGTAATAGAGCCAGCAAGAATCCAAAAGACAAATAAACCTTGAGATATGTAGTAATATAGGGTAGTGAAGGATCTCATGCACAGACCAGGAGTAAAATACTTGTAGTTGGGGATCATTACCTTGAACCAGCGGAAAAAGAGGATTATGGCGCTGCGGGCCCATTGAAACTCCTGCACCATGGCACTTTCAAAGGTCTCAGGACCGAGGCCAAGAGCGATGGTATCAATGCTGTAGACTCCTTTAAACCCACGAGACATAAACATAATTGTGGTTGATAGGTCTTCATCAAGCTCAGGGCCAATGCCGCCAATTTCTTTCAGAGCGGAGGTTCTGACGGCATAGTGAGAGCCAGTGCAATTGGGCATCAAGAATTCGCCATCAAGAGGGTTATAGCTGAAGGCAGAGAGAAAAGGACCATAATAGTTAGCTTCCAACCAGGTGCGCCCCTTGCCAGCCCAGCTTTTGCTCGCGCCGTTGATCGAAGGAAAGGCCATGTACCCGACGTCAGGGTCAGCGGTGAAGCCAGCAATGGCAGAGCTGAGATAGGTTCTGGTAGGAGCATGGTCAGAATCAAATTGGAAGACAACATCGTAGTTTTCATACCCATATCTTCAGTAGATTGTTTGAATATGGAGCAAAAGATTAGCGTTTTGAAGGTTTCAACAGGGGAAGAAAATGCAGTTAATTAAAATCTTACTTGTCATAGAAATATGCCAAATTTCCTTCCTTGCAACGGGTGCGTTTTGGCCAGTCCTTGCGGTGGTATTCTTCAATGCCAAAGCGGCAAGAAATGCGCACTCCGTTCTCGAGACACCAGGCCTCCATTTCAGGTGTAGGGCGCTCGTCGGCAATCCAAACATCATATTTGCCTTGATAGTCTTGATCAAACATGCATTTGAGAGTGTCGACAAGCAAATCATGAGGCTCAGAAGGCGCCTTCGTCACAATCATGGCGATGCGGAAATCAGAATCCTTCATAGAGACCGCCACCCTCGACATTCTCGGGAAGACCCATTGCGTCCAAAGATGAAAAATTTGGTCGCAAATGAGGAGAATAGCCAGGAGAGTGAAGACCAGGTTCATAAAAGACTTGCTTCCAGCGACAGCATAGCTAAAGTAGACCCAGAAGTAGATGTAGGCAAGAGTAAGCAGCAACAAAGTGAGGCGTGAGACCGCGGTATCCCATTTTGAGACGCAAAAGGCTACTGGCTCGGGTGCAACAACGCTTCCATTGCTAGAACTGCACACAAAATTGAAATTTACACGTTAATGGGGTTTTTAATTGACTGAGTCTGGTTCACTGGGGTGCCAGTAGTCAAGGTCCTTGGAGACGCTGCATGAGTGCTGACAAGGTCAATAAACCGAATGATTGCTTTCCTTCTTTCCTCGTCTCCTTATTAATAAGGCTTAAAACTTACCGACAATCGGATTTTTTAAAGTCCACTGAGCATTCGCTGTGCGAAATTTCCGAAGTATCGCTCATTTTGGATGCGTATGCCAATACTATGGAGAACGATGCACCGCTACGGGAGGGCTATGGTTGAAGTTTGCGCCTTTATAGTGATAATATCTCGTGTACACAATGATATCGAAGCAAAAAGCATTGGCGGCTTGATTAAAGCCACTCGTTGCCATAGCGTAGTACCGCCAGTGTGTGCGAGCCCACAACTTGGTATTGCACATGGCAATGCAAAGGACAAGACAGGGAAGGTACTGCAGCAAGCCCATTAAAGCAACTGTAGGCCGCCCGAAGGCCTCAGAAAGGGGTTCGATCTATCCAAATCATAGTTAATCGGCTTCCAAAGCTCTCAAAAGCCATTTATTATGACCGAATACGCCAAAAGTATTGCTGGCCATGCATGTCCACAGCGGCGGTACTGTGGCAGAGAACACGAAAGTGTCAATACTAAAATTTCTCAATCTGCCAAAATATGAATTAGGCGGCTAGTGGCCAGGAATAAGCCGGAAACGGTATCCAGAAGAAGAAGAAAAAGCTCGAAATAGCCGTTAGAAAGTAGAGCGTAAGTTAAAAGTAGCCCGAAGGACTGACAGTCCTTACAGTCCGTACAGATCCTTGGTCCGCACAGATAAAGAGTAGCTACTGGATTTTCAACCACATGTTTTTGGTGTACTTTGAATTTATTGAGCAATATCCAGGCAATCCTTGGTATTGCAATGGATTTCGCAGTCTATATGGACTACGCTAGCGACGAGGAAATTTCTCCGGAAGGGGTGTCTGACTTAATCGACTCAATTGATGGGGCAGTTGTTCAAGGGCAACAACATTAATTCACACACTCAGTGTGACACTGCTCTCTACCCCTTGATGTGGTAGTAATCTAGTCGGGCATATTTGCTGGGGTCCATTGCATCAGAGCTTCGCGTTGCTGCAATATAGGGGTGGTCTGAAGCATTTCTGATTCTTTCATCCCGCAAGTCACCTCCCTGGCCTGTGTAATATCAATTTTACTATGGCCCAGGTTGTTTTGGTGATAGCAATGGTCTTAAATTCACAAAGAACACTCTTTTGATCCAAGCTTGTCAAATTTGTGATTGCTTTACATGGACTACTTCAGCCTAAGTAGACATTTACTGTTGATGCAGGCGTTCATAAGTAAATACAATAAACGATACTTCATGCATTTAGAAAAGAATTAAGGGATATAGGCAAGGCAGCCTGTGGCGTTTATATTCAGCTGAATTCATTTTTCTTACGCCCACGGCGTGGTCACCGATTTGCGTTGACCAGTCTCCAATGGAGGTAGTGGATGCTTACAAGTATTACGGTTGATGCTATAGTGGAAATTGTGCTTCGGATACAAAGTTTTCTGTGAAAAACTATTTGTCCAGCCCAAAGCTATAGATGCAGCTGTTCGGCTGCGGAACCGTTCCGTTGAACGTGCTGCGCTGCAGGTCTACCGGTCTTGCAACTAGGATAAAGATCTACAAGTGTATAGTTATTACTCTACATCTTCACGGAGCTGAATCTTGGCCACTAGTTGGCCTAAAAATGCTATATTGGAGAGTTTCCATCAACGGCAGCTGAGAGGCATTCTCAGGATCGCAGGGTGGCAGCAGGTTAGCAATGAGGAAGTTTTAAAGCGTGGCAAGATCTATTCGATCGGAGATAACGTGCATCAAATGCTTATGTTATGGTTAGGACATGTGATACAAATTTGTCCACAACAGGACTCTCTTACCAAGCCCGGTTTGGCCAGCTCAGAGGGAGGCGCTGCTCCGGTCGTTACCCTCCTCTAACCTGCGTGCACTCAAAAGACTTGGACGTCCTTCAGGGTCTACCCAATGGTATGCCTTGGATTTAAGCATCACATGACAAGCGAGCTTGGAAAAACATTGTGTTGGGAAAATCTGCAACTGCACCTTAGGCGCCGACACCTGCACGGCTCAAGGACCCCCTTGCGCTACATATTGCTGGTGATAGAACTCTTGTGCGAATGGGACTTTCCCCCTGATAATATCCTTTTCCCTGGTTTTCCTGATAGAAGACCTTATACTCCACCTGCTGGACCCTACGCTGGCGCACCATGTGGCAGGCCCAACTGTCATTAACAGTTATAAACATTTCGCGGGGCTCCAGCGAGAAAACACATAGCAAATGGGCACATTGATGCCCAACACAACCTGTGTTACTGCCTGTGTTGCGAGGTATTGCTGCCAGGATTGGTGAGGTTGTGAACATTGATCTCTCATTTAATTGTGAGATTTCTCAAAGTGTGGCTGAGCTGTGTAGTATAGCATGTTGGTGGCCTTGAAGCTTTGAACAAATTTGGGGGCTGTATTCATTTGCTTTTGTAACCTCTGGTAAAAGCTATTCTCACAGCTATGCAGCTGCCTTGGCGGTTGCTTTTGTAACCCGTTGAGGATGGTGCCGCCTTTGCCGGAGTTTTTGTTACTTTGGAAGTTCAATGGTAAGTTAATAAATGGTGGGCTTAAGCATACACGGATTGAATGAAAGTTATTTTTTTGCATTGCTTGATTATATCAAAATGCAATACTGATTAATTTTATTTTCGTCTGCAGAGATGAAGACCCTCCTGGCCAGGTAGCAATTAGAGTCTAGACAAGTCGTATATCAATCAATATTCCTGAAATTTTCAATCAACTTCACAAATACACAAAAGCACTAAACGATATACTTTATTCCGCACAAAAGAAATAAACGGGTAACCCATAAATTAAAACTTAACAATGAAATACAACCAAGAAGGGCGAAAATGCGCATTGACAGCAGAATCTAAAGTCGTATTATTCTACCGCCGTTGCTGCTGCACAGCAACGCAAATGCGATCAAATTTTGACAGCAGCAGCAAAAAAAGCTAGAGATCATCAAGCATTTTTATAAGCTTCGCCAACGACAGTGATCCTTCCATCAGTCTCATAAAGATGAGAAGAGGAGTTATCGGTGTATGGGAACACAGGGAAATTGGCATACCTCTCTACATAGTCCAGGCCATCCATCATTTTACATGCTTTGGTCAAAAATGCAGCTTGAACTTCAGCAGAAGGGTAGCTTGCAACCTGAGTGGATGCCCATTGAGTTAAAGCAAATCTGCAAATTAATTCAACATTAATGATCATCGATGACATCAGACTCCAGTACCCCAAACCACAAAGCTTGAGAGTTTTTTGCAACAAAGCCGGGAAGGAGCATAAAACTTACTCGGTAACCCAGATAGGTTTCTTATATTTGTCATAAACGTACTTCAAAGTTGTCTTCAAGTCTCTGGTAGCGACATCAGCATCCCAGCGGTTGGGATCATTGCCAAACCTGAAATTTCAACACAGCAACACGGGGGAAATTGTTAGATGCCACTCTAATCACATCTAAAAAATGAATCGAATATTAAAAAATTCAATTACCAATGAATAGAGACAAAGTCGACCCTTAAACCCCTTTGCTTCGCCTGCAAACACAAAAACAAGGGAAGAAAGATATTTCAGGAAAATAGAAAGTATATCTATATATGGTAAACGATGCAAAATTTCGGTTATCTTCTGGATTTCCACACCTTGTACATAAATTCCTTGAGCCAGGCGCTTTGACGTGCAGGAGTTCCGGTCGCAGGAGCTCCAAGTCTCTTTCCAAGAGATTCAAGCTTAGGCCACACTTTAAGCGCCTCAGCTACCTCAATGTCACTGTGATCAGAACGATCCGGTTCATTAAATACCATCACAGCATCGCATGGTTCTTGTTTGACTTTTTCAATGTTTTCATCGTTTATATCGAAAAGATTATAGAACATAGGAACAAATTCCACTGAAGGAGGAGGCACAATGCTCTGATCATCGGTAGAGACGGTCCAAGTGTAATACCAGCTCACCCCAAGATCTTCCATAACACCTTCGACAACGGGAACATACCTGCAAAACGTGGCAAGGGAAGGGGAAGAGTAAGTTCTTTAACAATTATAAAGGAGTTTGTGTGTCTAGTTTAGCTGTTCTGGGCAAGATGAAATCTGCGATGCCAAGATTGAAAGATTAAAAGCTTCAGAAATTCCCGAAAATGGAAAGGGGGGGCTTGGAAGCCGCTATAGGATGTTCTTACCATACACCGACACCCTTTTTGTTGCCATTTGCACCATTTACAGCTGTCTGCAACACGGAGCGGGAGCTTCCTGCAGCAGAGAGGGAGGAGGCGCCAACATGTGCATTGGCACTGGCACCTTTTCTGCCCAGCAAAGCCTACAACAGACCAAACAAAGCAGGGTTAAAGACCTTGTTTAAAGAGGGTAAAAGCGCTTCAAGGAAACTACTTGAGCCTAAATACCGAAATATCACCTGAGTTAAGCCCAGCACCAGGCTTAGAATGAGCAGACGAGAAGGCATTTTGGAGAGGCGCCTTGGATCCAAAGGCACATCTGGAATAGGTTTCAAAATCAAGAGATTGCGTTTGAGAATTTTGAAAACAAAAACAAAGGTGAAAGCTTTCTGGCCCAGTGGCAAGAAATTTCTTTAAAGGTGAACTTTTCGGAAAGCTTTCTGAAGCAACTAGCTTATAGGGAGCTGGACTGCTTCCAGCTGGTTATCTTGTGTAATCATATTGATCAGAATTTATTTCTGGTATAAGTACGCACAGCTCTCACCCCATTAGTATATTTCCCTAACCTAAATCTACTTCCCATCTGAGATCCTAAATCTCCCATGGCGAAAACCAGGGGGCGTCCTTCTCAGGCCTCGCAGCACACGGATACAATCACGACCGTTGTCCCGCTTGTCACAGGCGCCCAGACCCCAGCGGCACCCACCAACGAGCTTGCTAAAGCCATTGGAAAGGAGATCCAACTCTTCCCTGACCCTCCTTTGCCTATCAGCCTGCGCCGCGAGCTCCCTACAACCACTGAGGTCGAGCAATTAGATTGCCTGGTGCAACGCGCAGAGCTGCGCTCTCTGAGTGACGCATTTATCGCACTCGGTAAATGCCAGGCTCTGATTAATCTGCTCGACTCTGACGAGCATCCCCTGACCGTGTTGCAAGAAGCCATCAGCGCACAGCTGAGTATCGGTAAGTACATTCCACATGAAACCTTGCCCTCGTTTAGGCCCCAGAGCCTGGATGCCCTTTGCATCTGTTGAAAATCTAGCCTGCTAGATCTTAACTCAACGACAACCCTCGTCGCCAGTTCTCCACACTGGCTCTCCAGTTCTCAAAGCCGCGTGTATCGGTTCTCAATGTTGCTTCTTTCCTTTCCTTTCATTCAGCGATCCCTGTGGTACAAGAAGCAATGCGTGCCCTTATTGTCTCGGGCACTTATGGCCCCACCATTTCGAAGACTTTGCAAGTAATACGCCTTCCCAATTGGTACAAGCGATAGCGACTACGCTGCCGCTCTCGACAAAGGGATCATAGTGTCCGATCTTAAGGCAGCTCAGGCGAGGAAACGTCCTCACTCCTACCAGCCTGGCTGGATAAGAGAATGCACTGACACTGGTGCCGAAGGGGACATCACCTCGAACAGAGCCACAGACTCTGAAGAGGCCATCGACGCTAAAAAAGCCACAGATTTGGACAAGGATACCCGCTCTGCGCTCTGAAAAAGACACAGACTCCGAAAAAGATATAGAGTTCGAAGAAGACACTGGATGTGCTATTTGTCGCAAATTCAACCACAACACTCAGTCTTGCTATTACGCATAGCCGTCCGGGGACTTCTTGCCGTTTTGCCTCGATAAAACAGTCACTCTACAGTGGTGCTATCTTACATTGTTCCCCTGGATATATATTTCTACCTCGCCGCTTTCAGGCAGTGAGTCTTTTCCCCGTTTCTACCTTCAATTCCGTTATTAGTAAGAACTTGCTGTCATTGAGGACAATGTTCCCTTTGGCCCAACATTTAAGTCAATACTTTTTGGCCTCCTGCCCCCATTGTTTGGACTACACCTCCAGTCAATTTACGTTTCAGGAAGCGCTCAATTAAACTATCAAGTCGGCTGTTGGACTAGCGTAGGTTCATCTTTTCCTCTTATGTTTGCTCTGATTGCCCTTTCTCCTATCAATGGTTGAGAAGAAAGGACCCCGGTCAGAGGTGACTATAGGGCTGAAGCTGGTTGGCTTGCGCCATCTGAGAATTTGCCAGAAAATTCTCACAAAAACAGCTAATTGCCCTATTTTAATTATTTAACCAACGCCGGATCTTCCTTGCTGTGCATGTTCCTCCCATTTAAGATATCTAAACGTTTTAATCGTTGTGTAATTAGTGTTGCACGTGCGCATTTGTAGTTCTGAAATTAGTTTTTTTATTGGCCCGTCCTCAATGCCTAGTTTTGTTAACGTCGTCCTTAGGTTGTTAGTGATGTACCCTGAGTAGGTCAATATGATTGGAATAACGTCTATTGTCCACCCTTTTGTTCTTAAAAATTCAGCGTGGGCAGGGTGCTGACTAATTTTTCTTTCGAAGGTGGCAGCGGTGAAGCCGTCGACAGTGTAGCTGATTTCTAAAAAGATCGCTTTCTTTTTCTTTGGGGGCGGTGTATTATTGACTTCCGTTGGAGTTAGTTCTGGGAATATTATTATATCTGGTTTTGATATCATCTGGTGTTTTAGGGCTTCTGCCGACCTTTTTCTAGGTAGAAGAAGGTTCCTTGAGATTTTATCTAGTGATTTTTCCACCGCAAATAATGCTATGTTTCCTTTTTTGCTATCTTTAATTGTGTGTAGGATTAAGACTGCAGCTTTGCCGTGTCTTTTGATCTTGATGCATTTAGTCACTCAGCCCTTTTTTTGCACTTTCAGCAACTTCTCATCAGCAACTCCTCCCAGTAATAGGGCTGCAGCGAAGAACACCGCAGCAGCGGGGATGGCCTCCTTGTAAAAAATTAAATCAAGTCGAAGAGAAAAGTAAAAGTAAGCCAAGGGCTACCACAGTCATCTATGCGTACCTAGTAAAGAAGCCACCAGCAAATTCGTCAGGTATCTCTTTGTCAGGGTTGTTTTGATTTTGAAAAAGTAACTGATGATCTAAGCTACACTTAGCTATCTTGTGAACTTTTTAAGGGTGAAATTAAATGAATATGTGTTATATTAGGTCATAGAATGAGTCTAGCTGCGTAAATACGAAAGCACAGAAACTAATTTACATTGCTGATCGCAGACATGATCGAAGTCCTCGGACTCCAAGTAGAGGCCGCCTGCTGCTTTCAATAATACCGTATAATATATGAGAATCTAATTGATGGGATGTGGAGCCCTGAAACGCCCTCTAAGTGCTCAAACTAGAAAACTACCCCTGAACTTGGGAATAGCCAGCTGGCAGCGTTGCTCAGCAAATTTATGTAGGGTAAGTTTTGTTTCTTGATCTGCTGTTTTTCTCGCTCCCAATTTTTACTTGCACTTGTGTATTTTCCCCTCTAGCGCTGAACCTCTAGACCAGTTAATGGCCCCATTGCAGCCTGTGGCGTTTATATTCAGCTGAATTCATTTTCCTAACGCCCACGGCATGGTCACCGATTTGCGTTGACGGCTCTCCATTGGAGGTAGTGGATGCTTACAAGTATTAAGGTTGATGCTTTAGTGGAAATTGTGCTTCGGATACAAATTTGTCTGTTCAATCTGGACAAGCTATAGATTCAGCTCGACTGCGGAACCGTTATGTTGAACGTGCTGCACTGCAGGTCCACCGGTCTTGCAACCAGGATAAAGATCTATGAGTATATAGTTATTACTGTCCATCTTCATGGAGCTGAATCTTGGCCATTGGCTGGGGCTCAATCTGCTAAATTGGAGAGTTTCCATCAACGGCAGCTGAGAGGCATTCTCAGGATCACATGGTGGCACAGTAGCAGCACCTGGCCGGCATCTGCAGCTTGACAACACCGATATCTTGTGGCTTTATTCCGTCATCCTCAGGCTCTGTGCTTCTTTTACGTCTCCCACGTTCTGCAGATCAGTAACCAGCAATTGCTCAGGTAAAGCATTGCCTCCTCTTAGGTGCCTCAACCTGTGGAGTTGCCGTCTACTCCTCCACAGCAGGAGCGTCTCCTAACTGCAAGTGCGTACTAAAGCGCTGGAATTTCTCATGCCCAACTCTTTAAGGAGACAGCTGCTGAACCTTAGAATGCTGGGAGCAGTGGCGGTGACAGTAGCGGATATCAATATTCTTCAAATTTTAATCAACTCACAAATAGACAAAAGCACTATACAGTATAGTTTATTCCGAGTAATAATATAAACGGGTAACCCTTAAATCAAAACTTAACAATGGAGTACGACCAAGAAGCGCGAAAATGCGCATTGACAGCAGAATCTAAAGTCGTGGTATACGTATGCTACCGCGGTTGCTGCTGCACAGCAATGCAAATGCGATCAAATTTTGACAGCAACAGCAAAAAAAGCTAGAAATCATCAGGCATTTTTATAAGCTTCGCCAACGACAGTGATCCTTCCATCAGTCTCATAAAGATGAGAAGAGGAATTATCGGTGTATGGGAACACAGGGAAATAGGCATACCTCTCTACGTAGTCCAGGCCATCCATCATTTCACAGGCTTTGGTCACAAATGCAGCTTGAACTTCAGCAGAAGGGTAGCTTGCAACCTGAGTGGATGCCCATTGAGTTAAAGCAAATCTGCAAATGAGTTCAACATTAATGATCATCACAGAGGTCAGACGTCTGAGCAGTCGACTCCAGTACTCCAAATCACAAAGTTTGAGTTTTCTTTAACAAAGCCTGTCAAGAGCATAAAACTTACTCGGTAACCCAGATAGGTTTCTTATATTTGTCATAAATGTTCTCCAAAGTTGTCTTCAAGTCTCTGGTAGCGACATCAGCATCCCAGCGGTTGGGATCATTGCCAAACCTGAAAGTTCAACACAGCAACACGGGGGAATCTGTTAGATGCCACTCTGATCACATCTTAAAAATGAATCGGATGTTAAAAAATTCAATTACCAATGAACAACGACGAAGTCCACCCTTAAACCCCTCTGCTCCGCCTGCAAACACAGAAAGAAGGGAAGAAAGATATTTCAGGAAAATAGAAAGCACATCTATATATGGTAAACGATGCAAAAATTCGGTTATCTTCTGGATTTCCACACCTCATACAGAAATTCGCTGAGCCAGGCGCTTTGAAGTGCACGAGTTCCGGTCGCAGGAGCTCCAAGTTTCTTTCCAAGAGACTCAAGCTTAGGCCACACTTCAAGTGCCTCAGCAACCTCGACGGCGCCTTGATCAAAACGATCCGGTTCATTAAATACCATCACAGCATCGCATGGTTCTTGTTTGACTTTTTCAATGTTTTCATCGTTTATATCGGAAAAATCGTAAAACGTCGGAACAAATTCCACCGAAGGAGGAGGCACAATGCTTGCGTCATAGGTAGAGACGGTCCAAGTGTAATACCAGCTCACACCAAGATCTTCCATAACACCTTCGACAACAGGAACATACCTGCAAAATGTGGCAGGGGAAGAGGAAGAGTCAGTTCTTTAACAATTACAGAGGAGTTTGTGTGTCTAGTTTGGCTGTTCTGGGCAAGATAAAAACTGCGATGCAAAGATTGAAAGATTAAAAGCTTCAGAAATTCTCGAAAAGGTAAAAAGGGGGGATTAAGCCAAGCTTGGAAGCCTCTATAGGATGTTCTTACCATACACCGACACCCTTTTTGTTGCCATTTGCACCATTTGCAGCTGTCTGCAACACGGAGCGAGAGCTCCCTGCAGCTGAGAGGGAGGAGGCGCCAACATATGCACTGGCACCTTTTATGCCCAGCAAAACCTACAACAGACCAAACAAAGCAGGGTTAAAGACCTTGTTTAAAGAGGGTAAAAGCGCTTCAAGGAAACTACTTGAGCCTAAATACCGAAATATCACCTGAGTTAAGCCCAGCACCAGGCTTAGATTGAGCAGACGAGAAAGCATTTTGGAGAGGCGCCTTGGATCCAAAGGCAAAGCTGGCCTAGCAGGTTTCTAAACAAGAGATTACGTTTGAGGCCTTTTGAAATGCGAAGATTCAATTGTAGATGCATGGGAGTAGTGCAATGCAATTCCAAGTACCGCATGCACTACCATGGCCATGCAATACCACATTTCAGTCAAAGCCTTGGATGAGGCCGTCCAATACTGTTGTTTCCAATATTTGTCAATTATGCAACACCTTAGACCCTGGCTCCTTTCTTTTGTTCACCTTGACCTTTTATGTTGTCACACCTTGACCTGTCAACGGATCTTTATATAAGCTTGTAAACCTGCTCTGCCATGTCGGCCAGTCCCAGCATACCGCGTCTTATGCAACAAAATTAATATCTAGACCCTGCATTCTTTCTTGTTCTCTTTCAAAGACTCTTTGACTTTCTCTATATAGCCTGACCGTTCCTATGCCTTCTTTTTCTGACTCTCCACCGCACACCGCGTCTTACATTCAACATCATTCATTTTATTTTCTCCCCTTTCTTATTAGCCAAGCGATGTGATAGGTGGAAGCGACAGGCGCTTGCCTTGCCTTTGATATTCTTGAGCCTTTGAAAAATATCAGGGATACTAGGACATGTCTAGAAGGTCTGAACGAGTTGCGCACTGCCTTGAAATCACAAGATGTTCTCCCCTTATAAACAAAACAAAACAAATTAACCCCGACAGGGTGACTTAAGGGATCGGTTCTTATTAGCCAAGCGATGTGAGCAGGTGGAATTGGAATCTCCAAAGGGCTAATTAGGTGAGTTCAAAGGCTGGAGTGGAATTTATCTGTTCGTTTCCATAAAGCGGAGCCCAACTGGATGTAAAGCTCTAATCGATCGAAATGTTCTTTGGGAAAGGCAGAGAGGTAGCCATCACCATGTGCAGCTTGGCATTCAGAGAGACCTTTTAGTAAGGCATCAGATTGCGTTTGAAATTCGTGTTTGGCGTCGTCATTATTTGAAGCACTTTTGAAAGCAAAAGCAAGGGCGCTGAGATAGTGTCCGATGAATTGACCTCTCACTTCAACATTAGGTCCTTACCACCCACCATAGGGTTGGCCTAGAGCTGGGAGGCCAGCGGTCATCCTGAAGTTATAGAGCAAGTTGTCGACGTCAAGGACGAGCAAGTAGTCGTGGTTGAGAGCTTCATTTTGTGAGAATTCAGAGGATTCGCCGAGATCCACGTCTGCTAAGGAGAATGGTTGTATGAAAGAGGATGGATGCTGGCCCGACGCATCGCTTAGTAGAAATAAAATGAGGATGCGAGAGATGCAAATGAAAGTGATCTGTGGTATTAAATAGAGCATTGTGCCTTCGCCCACGGGTCGGAATGTAGGATAGTGCTTCGATTGCTCAGGTGAACAGTCAATAAAAGCTATTTAAACGCAATCGAGGCGCTTTATGATGACGGACTTGATTGACTTGATTGCTCCGTGAGAGAACAGCAATTCTTGATGGCCTTTCTGCTGTTTTTAACAGATAAATTAATGCATTTTAAATATTTGTATTCTTAAAACATGCTTTGATATGCATACTGCTTGCTCAAGGCACAATTCTATTCACGTTTACATATATGCAAGACGATTTGAAAGTTTAAATAATCAAAAAATAAGATGGAAACGTCAGGCGCTTACCTTGCCTTTGATATTCTTGAGTCTTTGAAACATGCCAGGGATACTATGACATGTCTAGAAGGTCTGAACAAGTTGCGCACTGCCTTGAAATCACAAGATGGGGTGCATGTTTTAGGACAGCTTGCTGAAGCTACCCCCAATTTTGAAGAGCTGATTATTATTTGGGACTCCCAGATCAAGGTATGGTTGATAAATATGGATGCAAGCTTATTCTCAAAGTCGTTTGGTTAATTTTTCAAGAAACTATTCTGTCTGTGATCACCGCTATAACTTGGTTTAATGTCTTTAAATATTCCTTTCTGTCTCATTTCTACGTTTCATTGCAGGCTCAGGAACATCATGTAGCAATTACACTGATGCTCACATCAACAGCCATCTTCACAGCACTTTCCACTAAAAGCAAGCCACCACCTTCCGCTGCTGCTGTGAATGCCGCCAATGCCCTTGCTACAGCTCTACTTTCTCGCCGTCTTAGATCTTTCTATTCCCATCTAGCCTCTCAACAACGTACACGCGCGACTGCAGCATTGCTTCTACTCGCTGCTATAGCTTCTTTCAGCCCGTGGACTGCACGGGAACTGGTCCGAGTTTTTGATTTTGGCCTCTCTGCCTTACCTCAACTCGCTCGTTCCATCCGTCCTCGTAAAGGAGAGACTACTGAGCAAGCTGGAGTACGGCAACTCCAAGAATGGGCAAACTCTGATCCATTAAAACGTCCTACCCGTGCTGCGTTTACTACCCTCTGTCAAACCTTGCTTCTCAGCGCCGACGCTCAGCTTTTGCCAGAAGTTATAAGATTACGGTCGCTTTTAGGGGGGGTGTTACATCATATGAGCAATGATCCACCTGTGGTACAATTAGAAATGCTAAAGATAATGCAAAAGAGAGTCGTTGCTTCAAAGGTGCCACTCGGCCCAGCTACAAGAGCAGAGCTGTTTTCTGATGCTACCTTAGGTCAACTTGCTGCTATCTGCGCTGCTGGGGAAGATGATGATGGTATAGCCGCTGACGAAGAAGAAAGTATAGGAAAAATTAGGCGCCAAGCTTCAGATTTAAGTTTTTCAATTTTGCATTCTGTCTGCACAGACCCAGGCAACGGGCTGTGTAGTGGTAAAGAAGCTTGCTTCGAGTTTCGTACCCTTCAATCGAGCGCTATTTCTGCGTTAAATCCTGGTCAACGAAGGCTATTACGTTGGCTGCAGCGGTTGAAACCGGCCGAGTCTTCGAGGCAAGGTGAGTTACTGAGAGCAACAGTAGCACACGATCCAGCCCTGGCTGCGGCCATGTTGCTTTCTCTGCCTTATTCTCTGGAGCCCACCGCGAATGGAAAATGGCTTGTTCACGCCAGTATTGTTGGAAGTTTGATGCAAAGCGTAGCTTCGGCACAGGTGGGGTTGTTAGAGCTTGCTGAAAGGGGTCTTGCTCCTCCAGAGCTCAGCTCCCGGAGCATGCAAGCTGTGCTACGATGTGCTTTTCCTTTAACTCTACAGCGCTCAGCGTTATCTCGTGGGGTGCAGCATAGTAATGCGCTTGTGAGGCATGCTGTGCTATGCCTGCTGTCGAATATGCTGAGCGTTTTACAAAGTATTCTCGAGGAGGTGCAGAAGGCAGCAGCAGCGCTTCCTTTGTCTAGTGTCCTGGTGCAACAAGAGTGGAACAGTTTAGTATCTGCTATTCAGCAGACTGCTCGAGCTTGTTTACCTGATTTGCAGCCTATTTTAGCACAGCTTTCTGCTGCTGTAAACCCTTCTCAGAAGAACAACACCGGTGTCACTTTTATTTCTGACACGAATACTGACAAAAAGAAAGGAAGGGTTTCTGCTATGGAGATTGAATTGGATACTATCAATATCGTACTGCCTGAAAGCGACGACGATAGCGGCGAGGAAGAAGCCCTTCAAGTAGCTGGCGCAGCCGAGATTGGAGAAGGTTCAGGAAAGAAAGCCAGTCTCAATACTGCTTTATTTAGTGCTACTATGCACGTTTTACAACGTTGGAGACGCAGTATACCTATTTCGTTTGCTGAAAGCAATGTAGATGCTGAGAAATTGGTGCCAGAAGAGCTATCTGCTTTACCACCGCTACACCAACTCCAGATGGTTGCTTTGTTGCAAACTGATAGTGGTAGTAGTGCAAGGAAGAAGGAAGAAGAAGGAGGAGCTAGTTTTGTTAAAACTAGTAGCACTGGTCCTGCGTTGCTTCCTGTATTGAAATTACTAGCAAGCTGTGATGAAAACGAACAGCCTGAAGTGAAAATTGCAGCTAGTCGCTGGGCAGTGCAGCGATTGACCTCTACTGGACTTTTCGAGGCAAATCCTGCTGAAGCATTTTTATGGATTGATTTGATCCCGGTATCAGCATCTGGTGTGGAGAGTGGGTTCTTATATGATGCGATTGGGTTGGTTTTACGTAAACCTGGCGAGTTTTATTCTTTTGTCGAGGCAGAAGGTATCTCTGGAGCTTCTCGAGGCATGATTAGTAGTCGACCCGCTGTGGAAATGAGTTTGCTTGTGCTGTGCGTGCTGCGCCAAGCTTTGCGCGTCCTTAATTCGGATAAGAAATCTATAGAAGAGAAAACAGCGATTGCTACGTATACAGCAAGAGTCGCTGCTTTAGCTGTGATGCAACAACGAGAGCAAAGTTCAAGCGCTGCTGCATCTGCTGCTTTGCTTAGTGTTTTGCTTTCTGAAGCTCCTCGAGAGACTGGAGCTGCTGATGCTGGTGATAATAATGCCACTATAACTACTTCAGTTCATAAGAGGAAAGCTTGCCGTATGAGTAGTATTGCTGCTGTGCATGCTATGCTAGGAGGATTAGGTCCTTCTGCTGAGCCGCTCGCGGCACTTGCTACTTGGCTGGAGGCAGTTGCGTCCTCTCCTTCCTTGGTGGCTGGAAACGTGAGTAATGATGCTCTTGAAGAGATAGATGGAAAGAAGAAGGCTAAGAAGGAAGGTTCACAAGATGGTGGTGGAGTAGCAGTCGCCAATGGGGAAATCACGAGCAACAGCGCTTCTGTATTTTTGCCTTTGAGCCTGTTTCCTGCTTTACATAGTCCTCCTGCTGATTCAAAAAACATCACTCAACTGTTTATATCAGTACCTCTGTCTCAGCTTTCTTTGGCTGTGGTCCACTTTGGTCGGAGAGACTCTTTGACCTGGTCAATCGAGTCAATAGTTGAATACGTATCTACACTTTTAGAAAGTGATGCAGCATCCCAAAGTGCTCCTCTAGTCATCAGACAAGCTTTACACTTCATTTGTGCTACGTTTTCCCCTATTTGGAAAAGTCAGCCTCATGCTGCGTCCATGCTATGCGCTGTGCTTCGCGGAGCGATCGCTACAACTTTGAAGCACCCTTCTTCTTTTAAGCAGGCAGAGAGCTGTATTTCCTTGGTGTGCAGTTCAGAAAGTCTCTTGAACGCTATAGAAAGCTCAGAAACTGTGGGAGTAGAGCTGTGGCAGTGGCTTCTTAAAAAGGTGACCGCGTCTGCAACCAAAGGGACTTCTTCTACTCCTTCTTTGTTCTTTTCTCTGCGTGTTGTCGTAAGCCGAGTAATTAATAAGGCTTCAGTAGCTATCTCTAAAATTAGAAATTTTCAACACGCACCTCCTCCTGCTGTATCAAAGCTTCTCCCTCTGGCTGTAGCTGCTGCGCATGGACCTAGTGAAGTTGAGGCAGCAAAAAATGTTCTTTGCTCTTTATTAGAGTCTATTTCTAATAATATCAAGACTGTCGACGTCCGTTGGATTACTACAACAGGAAAAGCGGTTACATCTCTACTCGTATCTGCGTCTGATGAAGATGTAGAACTGGTTTTAGACGCAGGGTGTCGTGTTGTTGCTGACCTTCTCGTCGCACAAAGGTCGAGGTACATTGTTACTTCCTTTTTAAATTCTATTTCATGATAGGTCCTTTCTTTATTAGACGTAATCGCTGTTATTTTACTGATTATTAACTGTTCTATATTTCTCTTCTATATTTCTATTATTTGTTGTGCAGGGAGGCGTGTGTGCTGCTTGAACAACTGCTTCAACCACACCACCATCACCACACGACTTTTACCAAAGTGCTTCAATTGCTGGATAATGATGTCATTTCGGCAGCACTCACAGCATGTGTTACTGCTCCTACGCTTCAGAAATCATCTTTGGCGTGTGTTCTTCTCAAGAACAGCGCTGTTGCACGTGCAGCGTTTCAAGATGCTTTGGAACAAGGCACTCTTGTTGGAGAGTCGTCGAGTTTAATTGCTCTGCTTCCTGCTTTGACCACCTTTTTTGAATCGCTTAAAAAGGAGAACAGAGATGCTTCTGCTGCTGGAGATGACGTAAAGGGCTTGAAGGGTGCAGCTAGTGCTATTTTAAAGCAGCTTCTCGCCTGGATAACTAAAGAAGAAAAAGAAGAATTAGGCGAGGAGCTGTTGGAGGTGCTGCATGCTTGGGGTCTGAGGTATTTGACTTTGGCCCTTCCTATCGCAAAACCTCCTGAAAATTTCATTTTAGAAGCTCTACACTCGTTATTGCCTGCTGATAGTACCCAGTGGTCTTTAACTTCCTTGGGTCTTGAGAAAGCAGCAGCAGTCGATGCTCTCCTTCACTACCTTCTTTCTATTTCTTCTGCAAAGGCGGTGGCTGCAGCTCAGCTTGCTCCTCTAGCTCGCACTTTCTTCTTCACCGTATCTGCTGCCTTCAAAACGAAGTTTTCTTCTAAATCTTCAGCTCAAAATAAAATTGAGCAAAGGCTTTTGCAGCTTTTGGATGCTTCTCTCAGTGATGCAGTTGCTGCTTTGCCAGATTCTGAACGCACCACATCAGCATTTGCAAAAATTGCAGCAGATGCGTGCAACGTGTTAGGCACTGCTGTTTTAAGAAAACGAGCTGAAGATCCAGTAGCAATGCGAGTTTTACGCCGTTTTGCTGCTGCTTTGCTTCCTTCTAATGATGGGGGAGATGAAAATGAAAACGAAGATTCAGATGAAGATATTGTTGAAGAACTTTCTAATTCTAAAGTCGCTGTAGCGGCAGCAGAGTTGTTTCAAAAAGTGGTTTCTCATTCTCATTTCTTATCTACGATGAAAAATGCTCCCGCAAGTCCACCTGCTTTGCCTGCTGCGGCTGCTGTGGTACCGTTGCCATTGGAATCGGTGTTGCCTTTTGCTGAAGCGCCTCCCGGCAGTGATCCTTCTAAAGAACAAGGTGAAGAAGAAGAAACATTGCTGCAAAGAGAGCCTTTGGCGAAAGTCAAAAGAGAGCTCTGCATACTTTTAGAAACTTTGTTGGATATTGAAGACACCTTTCAATCCTTCAAAAGGAGTTCTGGAGCTGAGCTTCTCGCTGTGGAAACTGCCTTATTGCCTGTTGTTATGGCTGCGTATGGGGGTAGCTGTAGTGCAGCTGATAGAGCAGCTTGGGATTTGGCAAAAAGCATAAATTTGAGAGCTTGGAAGCGCAAGAAAAGTCAACAACAGAAAAATGGATTGAAGAAAATGGAAGTTGACGATAGAAGTAGTAGCGATAGCGATAATAGTGACGAGGAAGGGGAACATGAAGTTGTGCGTGACGAGCTTTGTGCGTTATTAGAAGGCCCCTTGGCGAAAACGTGCTTTGCCTGGGGACCTGGTGCAGTTGCTGCTGCAGCGTCTTTACCTAATGCAGCAGCTAACGGTGAATTTTCCTCTCGTTTACGAGCTTTGCAATCGAAGTTGCCTATAGATCCTGTGCGTTGTGCGCTGACTGTGACTCATTTTCCTGAAAAATGTTTGCTTTTTGGAGGTGGTGGCGACGGCAGCGGCCACAGCTCCGGAGAAGACGCAGTAAAGCCTGCAGCTGGTAGCGATGGCACTAGTAATACTGAAGCAGTAGCAGATCATATATCTAGCTTGCCTGAAGGTCTTGCACGTTTACTCCCTACTAGCCCTGCAGCTTATGACCCTTCCTTTTTAATTCCTTTCTGCGTGGCAGCTTTACGTGTGGGCCTTCTTCCTCCTCGTTTGTTCGCTCAAGCAGGTCTTGCATCAGTATGCCTTCGTGCTACAGCTGCAGAAGATCCAGGATTGCGAGGTATGGCGTATGAAGCACTAGGTTTGCTTACCCAAGAGCTGCAATCTGGAGCAAGGCAGCAGAAGATTCCTTTTGAGGCTGAGGAACACAAACTTGCAGCTCCCGGGGGTGCTGAACACACTGCATCTTTTGAGCAGCCTAAAGGCGATTTCAAGGAACGTGCGCAGCTTTTAAGTTTATTAGAATGGGTCCGTGATGCATTAGAGACACCATTTACTCGTTTACCTGCTGTTCATGCAGTGTTTTTAGCAGAAGCAGCGCTTTTAGTCTCTCACCCTTCTCACCCAATGTTTGGTCCTGTGAGCAAAGCACGCTTGAAAACAGCTACATTAGACGTTTCTCTTGTTCCTCTATTTAGACAGACTATTTTATCTGGTTCTCAGGAGGCCCGTGTAGAACGAAGCTGGCTCTTAAGATTGCTGCGTGCTGGGCTGCGCTCGAGTGCTGATGCCAGGGTATACCTCAGGCAGTACATATTTGAGCTTGTTATGAGCCTGTATGATGCTGTTTCTGTCGATTCGGGTACTTCAAGCCTCGCTTTAGGTGTGATTCTTGCTGCATGTTCTGTGCCCCGAGCTGCTCGGGAGTTGGTCGAGCGAGGTGGGCTCGTTGGCTGGCTTTCCTCAAGAGCTGCAAGTTCAACATCTGGCGCTATTGCATCCACTAATCAGAAAACTGGTTTAAATAAATTTAAAGATGCTGTTTCTATAGTGAACGCGCTGCACACGTTGACTACCTTGCGTGCTGTAGTTGGTGGAGGGAAAGGAAGTGCACGAGCTGCTGAAGATTACGCTCAAGCTTGCCGATGCCTGCTGAGCATGCTATGCAGCTTATCAGCTTCTGAATCTGCGTTGACTCCGTCTCAAGTGTCTGGGTTAGCCAAGGTGTGGGCTGCTACACTGCCGGTGGTCTCTTGGACAGAGGAAGCTGCAGCGGGTGCTGGCGTAGCGTTTTTAGGTGCTGGTGAAATTCAAGTAGTGGAAGGTACAGCACAAAGAATTGATATTTTGAGTAAGAAGACTCTTTAAAAGGATGGGAAACATTGATAGTAAGGTTGCTAACAGTCTGTCAGGGGTGGAGAAGTTATGCATGCAAATTTGAAGGGTTTTCTGCATTTAAAATGGAATAAAAAATTTGTAAAGGGATAAGACCCGACCGCTAGCACACGTGCATGTACAAGGGGTTGAGCAATCACCTTGGTAGCCTATGCCAAACTCGCTTTTCTCAAGGTTTTCACCGTCGGAGACGGTGTAGGTATAGAAGCAGAGGAAGCGTGCACACATGGCATATTGTGAAATAGATTGCATAAAAAATGAAATTTAATATCGGAATACACAATACCCACCAGCGTCACAAACGGCTCAAGACATCCCGAGTTGTGAAACTACGTAAACACAATAATCTTAGCAGAACTTACGCGTCAATTCGTGGTTAGAGAGCCCAATAGAAAGTGTAAATGCGTAAATTGATATCTACTAATATTTGTAACGACAGGTGGGGAGGCGCAAGTCCCCTGCGCAGGCATGCCGCTCCCGCCTTGAATGGATGTATATGCTATCATAAATAGTTAGCTTAAATCCTTTTCTCCTGATTTTTTTTGCACAGTCCAGTATATCCATTACATTCATAATTGATTTATACGCTTTTCCGTGCTGAAATCACTTAAAAAGAGAATTTCAAATTTACAATTGTTGCAAGACCCCAATAACAGGCACGTGCCCGAGGGAAGTTGTCACAGACCGGTTAGTACGCTATAAGAACCCGTGGAAAATGGCATTAGTGTTCGGGTTCTTATAGTGTACTAACCGGTCTGTGACAGAAGTCATATATGGAATGGAATTTACATTTAACATCCTCTATTTAGGGGATGCAACAAATTTGCTAATTACGCAAAACGGGAGAGAGAAAAAAAAGGCTTGGAGCTGTTGAGCTTAAGAAAAAGGGGGTCTTGGAAGGTAGACATTACGCAGCAGAAAGAAAGGATATAATGTATTCTGTTGCTTACTCAGTGAATTTAGCTTTAATCGGTGACTGAATTCATGTGGGGTCAATGCCAATAGTAAAAAAATCTATTTTAAAAGGTGCACCCACGTGGGAGATATGAGGAGCCTGTTGGATCCAACGTTGGCATTCATATCTACTTCCCCGAAAAAAAAAATGAAAAAAGATGGTGGTCGAATCCTAGTATTAAAAGAAGAGACTGGTAAAGAAAGCAAGTGCGACGGTAACTCCTGTGACACAGGTGGTATAGTGAGCACCGTGGGTGGACCACGCAGTAAAAGAAGAAGATTTGCCGAGTAGTGAGTCTAACGCTTCGGAGACGGTTGAATTAACTGTAGCTGCAACTCCGGCTGCAGATGGAACAGTAATGGTGGCAGGAGCAGCACTAGTGGCAGGAGCAGTTGTGTTCACAGGGATTGCAGTCCCAGTTGCAGGTGCAGCTCCAGAGGGAACAGACGCCGTGGGTGTATCTGTACCTTCTCCAGGACCATCATCAGGTGCAGCTCCAGAGGGAACAAAGACTGGAGCAGCTGCGCTACCCCCGCTGGCGCTGTTGTCAGAAGGCGTGGCAGAAGAAGTATCAGGTTCTTCAGGTTCATCCTCAACTTCACTGTCGACAGATCCCCCGTCGTCCTCGAGACAGCTGTAGTCGCCTTCATAATCACAGGGAAATGGGTCTATCTCATCGTCCTCAAGACAGCTGTAGTCACCTTCATTATCGCAAGGGAAATAGTCACCATCCTCCTCCTCTTCGTTATCATAATCGTCCTGCAACAGGCGCCTGAGCTTCTTTCCCGCGGCCTGGGCCGGGACCATGGTCATGCTGGAATCTGCTGAAAGCACTTTTTCAGCGGCGAAACTTTTCAAACCATGTTTTTTTGCACCATTGTGACGCTGAGAAGCGACAGCCAGCACCAAAATGGTAGCAACAATGAATAGGGTGAGCAGGGTATTTGTCCCACGGGCCATTGTGAGTTGGTAGTTTGAGTAAACTACAGCGGAACAATGTCGGAAGTTATGAAAATCGGATCAGCAATACGATTGCATAGCAAACTAGATGCTTTGCAGGAGATATGCACTGAAAAATGCTAGCCACTATTAGTAGCTACTAATCACAATTGATGGCCCAGTATAGACATGCAAAATCACAAGACAAGTATATACAGCACCCATAGACTTACCTAAAGCTTGCTTAAGTTCAGATTTTGTTAAAAACTAGACCTTTGCTCCAGCTACTGGTGCATAAATAATATCCACTGTAGATGTCGATTCTCCTCCGGTGGCCACAAAAATCAAGCCTGAGCTGGAAGTATCCCCGGGGAAAATCCATTGGGCAATTGTAAAGTTTTTCCCTACCCACGGCATCAATCTTTTATATTATAATGCTTCATCATGTCGAGTAGGGTACTAGCCCCTCACGCGTCAGGCGTTGGGGAAAGCGGCGCTTTGCAAGCGGCATCATTAAGCTGGGGTGCCCGGGCAGCGCCGTTTACAAGCGATGTTTGCGATTGTTGCGACAATTGTGGGATTTGCGTAAGTATACAATGCACAGTACCTGATCAAAATCCTATGCATTAGGCTCACTTTTCAGTGCAATAATTTTTGCATGCAAATTGTTTGCAGTGCAAAACGCTCTTTTGCCCATGCCAGACATACTCGGACATTAACAAACATGTAAATGGAGAAGAGTGAGTTGTTATCCCACGGCATACAAATAGTGCCGATGGCCAATCCACTGGTTATCTTTCTGAAGCCCATTTTTGGCCACTGTCGCCGAAAATCGGTGCTGCCGGATTTTTATTTTCCTATATTTTATTTTCCTATATAAAAACTGACCATTTTCCTTCTCTTCATATAGGGATGGTGCATGTAGCCATTGTTTCTTGTGTTACTTCCTTCCTTGTACCTTTGCTGCATGCTGTATGGGCAAAAGCAATCGCACAAAGCTCCGCAAAGTTTACGGACTTGCCAATTCGGGTTGCTGTGGTGGAGATTGCTGCGTCCATTGCTTCTGTCACTGCTGTGCTATGTGCCAAGAGATGCGTGAAATTGATTTTCGTCAACATGCTTTGAACACGACCCAGCGTACAGCTTCAGGGCCGCAGATAAATCAGACTGTGGAAGTGAATCAATCAATGGCAATGATGCAACAAGCTCCCAGCGGCTACATGGCACCACCTACCTTTGCTGGCGCCCAGCTTACCACGGTCGGTTCGCAAAACCAACAAATCTACAGGATGCCAAGCGGCCAGCTTGTCATGGTATCTAACATAGAGCCAGTTTCTCCTGGCACTATGGTACCATCTAGCCCAGGCTCCCCTCCACAGTTTGTTCATTCTGGTAGCGGCTCCTTTCCTGCCCAGCAGTTCTTGCCTGCGCCTGCGAACCCCCCTGACCAACAATTTATTGACAAAACCCAGTAGAAACTTCTTCTCTTCATTCCATGCCCATTATCTCTCGTCAAACAACGTATTATTGAAATCTTTTTTTCGACTGGCCATATGGATAGATATGCATATCTAACTGAATGATCCTATTAATATTGCTCTGGAGGAAAGATTATTTCCATTAATGTTAAAAGATATCGTCACAATAATTTTAATGTTTAAGGAATAACTCCCTTTGGTGCACGTAAGTGTAATGTTCAATAATATCACCATGATGACAAGAACATTTGTTGCCTTGCCTCGTATTGGAATATGATAATCAAACACAGAGGCGAATTTTCACGATGCAGCGCTGCTAGTCAAATTCGATTTAAACGCCCCATAATGTACGCAGCTCAGAGGCAATGGTGTTAAAATCTAGCCTTGCTGCAGGCTCCTGGGCCAGCATCTCTTCATACGAGCAATATGTGCATCCAATGAGTCCCTAGGCTCTAATTCAGGAACCTCGGGCAAGGGAGGAATTCCTCTTCAAAGAGCGAGGCGCCGCCCTTTTATCACATTTGCCAATAATATTCCATACAGTGGCGCTATGAGGCCAAGGCAGCTTCGAAGTCAAACTCACAGAGAGCCACACCCAAGGATTAAATTCCAGAAGAAGCGGTGGGACTCTTGCCACTGATTACTTCAGCCAGCCAGCATTGTTGTCTTCGAAGGCCGCGGCTCCTCTGCTACATCCTCAAAACTTCCCAGCAAATTATTAACTGAGCACATATAACCCAAGCAGTGCTTTCGTTCACTGATAATCTGTCTATTCTTCCTTTCTGATTGTTGATACTTGTTGGTTGCTTGATTTAGTAGATTTTCACAAGCCTGTCAGTGGTAAAACGCAAACATGTTCTGACGGAACAAAAATACTATCTAACGGAACCAAAACACTCATTTTGAAAGGCAAACTTATAGCATTGTGATATATTGATTCTAGATTGCGTGTAATGTGAAGAATTCTCCTATGTTAATTTGCTCTGCGTTGCCGACAGCGAAAGGAAAGAAATCGAAAAATATTTCGAGAGCTCGTTTTTCCTTTAAAACACACAACCGAGATATAAGCAATCACAGTTATAACAACTTTTCTATAGTAGTATCGATATGGATATAACAGTTATTCTATATAATATACTACATGAACCAGGCAACAGTGCAAACCTTGGATAGAAGGCAAAAGAAAAAGCCGAGGAACGTGCACACGACGGGGGATAGCTATCCCTATAGGAAGAAAACAAGAGCGGAGAAGGAAAAATAGAGTAGGGGTAAAATGAAGGACCACGTCAAGTCAATTCAAGTCAAAAAAGAACAGGTTCAACCAGTTAGGGGAGCAGAAAGAGAAAAGAAAGTCTATGAGGCTTTCAATCAGGAACAGCAACTCAAAAGGTCTATTATTAATTTTATTTTCCACAAGCCATACTCAATACTTTTTTTTACTATTTCAAAGACCCTGACGATGTAGAAATCTCATCACTCCCCCTAATAGGATGCACAGCCCCTCGCGCAAGATTCATTGAGCCCATATTCGCATAACTTGGCACTCTATTAGGACTAGGCAAGCCTCCAGGCCCTAAAGACTGACTTTGATATAGCTGCCGTTGTGGTGTGACGCTTGGCCCCCTGGTAGGTGAAGGTGGACCACCCACACCGTTTCCAATAAAGCTGCCACTACGCTGCATAGTGATGGAATCAATCCTTCCGTCAATAACACTATCAGGACCAGTTGGTCCATACCCTCCATACCCTCCCCCATACGATGCCATAGATCCGGTACGAGCTAATATATCGTGCTCAGATCCAGTTCTAGCTGCTCCAGTGAAAGATTTCCCACTGGCTTTAATAATACGAGACTGCATACGCTGCCTTGAGGCGGCAGCTTCAGCTTGCTGTTTTTCGACTGCTTCCAAGTGTTTCCTCTTATGGCGCTTATACATGATGTATGCTGGTACCGGCATAAGGACCAAAATAGCACCTACGATGCATCCAATGATCCAGCCAGGGACAGATCCACCGGTGGATGCATTAGGATCTTGTATGAAATCATAAGGCTGGGTAATAGGCTGCGCTGTCAAGGTGATGTTACTAACCGGAGCGCCCAACGCCATGGAGAGATCTTGCGCCAAGGTGCCAGAAGAGACTCCATCAACGACAGATCGGACTTCAGATTCGACACGGAGGTTGTTGGTGTGAACTTTCACACGGAGATGCACTTGGGTACCGATGGTGGAGCCGCTGCCTTGAAGGAGGGCACGATGAGAAGAAAGTAAACGGCGGCGGCGGTTGCCATCATCCGCTGCAGGGACGTTGTATTGTTTTGTTTCCAAGGGACCAGTTTCGATGTCTTTGATTTTAACGGAACGAAGATACCGATCAGAAAGAACCTACAGGTAGGAAACATTAAAAGGACATTTAATTAATTAGTTAGTTAATTATTCTAGTGAAGAAGATATAAAAAGGGTAGCAACAGCAACAGCGGAGAGTTTTATTTCTTGAGAAGAAGGTGCTGGGCAGAAGAGACAAGACTACAAACAAGACAATCTACCAAATCTACTGTTATTCTATAGAAAATTTTTATTAAACGTACGTTGGTGAATACCCAAGATTTGGATTTTGTCCAAGGGGCGAGATAAGGGCCATCCAACGCCAATCCAAAAATAATTTCAGTATCCACAGGCAATGCCTTCCAATCTTCTGGAGGTGCAGGAGGTCGGTTATCAGGGACCTCTGGAGTTTCCCCGACAGGATCGTCTTCTTCAATAGCAGCTTCAGGAACAACCACTTGCTCCGCAGGGCCTCCAACCAGAGCGCCCGTCGGGGCAGCAGCACCACCACCACCACCAGCAGCAGCGGCAAAAGGATCAACAGGGGCAGCTGTAGCACCACCGCCGATAGGGGTGTTAAAATCTGTAATAGGGGTGGTAGCAGGTGTACCACCAATAGCAGCGTTAGGGTCTGCTGGGGCAGCAGTGGCGGAATCAGTTGCAGGAGCGGCGGTCGCAGCATCGCCACCTGGAACGGTGTTGGGGTCTACAGCAGGGTTAGCTCCGCCAATAGGATTTGTTGCAGCAGGCGCTTCTGTAGCGCCACCTCCAATTTGAGCTCCAGGGTTTGCTGGGGCGGCAGTGACGGCATCTGCGGGGTCAGCACCACCGACGTCAGTGGCTGGGGCAGCTGTTCCACCGCCAATAGGCTGTAACCATTCTGGGGGTACTCCATCTAAAGTAAAAAGTAAAAAGAAATGGAAATAAAGTGAGCCAATAAATAAATATATACCAACTTCCACTACAGTTGGAAGATTTGCATCTTGTGAGATGCAGTACCCCAACCGCGAGATTAGTGCATGCCAATGCAACTAGAAAACTGACCTTGTGCATTTATACATTGTGGCAAAGCCACAAGCAGCATTATGCTGCAAAGCGCTAAAGACATGCGCTTACTATTTATCCGCATGGCCAATCTGCAGCACAAAATTCGCTTGGAAATTAGCTCACGGTCGTATATTTGCAAAGTGCTACTAACCAAGTGTACTACCGGGCTCGGCTGGCTGTAATTCTCTGAAATATAGGCCGGCGGCACCTATAATTTAATGGAGACCTACCGTGTGCGGTTCGGTGACCTTTGGGGTTCTAGAGCGCGATTTAGCTGTGTAAAAGAGGCCAAGAGAGCTCTCTAGATAATAGACTACTGGGCAGTTGCAAGTGCCAGAGTATATTACCACGCAGTGCCGCTGCAGTCGAACTATCTCGCAAAATGGCAGATCTATAGTTGAGGTGTTGCGGTTGTCAAACGCCTGCTTTGTTCCTTGTGCCGGCTCCGATTATTTCCAAATATATCTCATACTAGAATCAATGAGAAGCTGGCGTTTTGTTCAGAAAATAGAGCATGCATAACACGTTGCTGCAAATTGGTTGCGCCCTTCCTTGGCGGAGCTTTAAGCTTCTCGGCGATTGACAAGCAGATTTCTTGTTCGGGAATTGGCATAGGAGACTTAAGTCCACACCACTATATTCGTAAGATACATGATCAGCGGCGAACGAGAGCTCGTAGGCATCAAGAAATAAATTTGAAAAGAAATAAACCTGAAATTCGATCCGACTCGAAATGTTGTTGTTGAGAGAAATAACTGGTGTGGCCCTAGGAGGCTGGTGAGTACCAATATTGAGCTCCAATATTATCATTAATATGCACGGTTGAACTCCAAATGCTTTAAAGTGTTGATCTTTGCTGCAGGTTGCTGTATGTTTTTTCCCTCAGGTGGCGGAGCCGTTGCTGCCGCCCCTCGTCTTTGTCAAGGTCTCCATCTTCTTCCCAGAATAATACTGATGGAAACAAAGTACATATTGTAGGAAGCTCTGTCAATTTACCCGACATGTCAGCAACGCTAAAAACTAAAATAGCAGTTAGCGAAGAGGCCCAACAAGATCCTCGATTACTCGCCATGGCGTACGACGCCATGGCCTCGAAGTTTTCGACCCAGGGGTTCAATATAGCAGCTATCAGCGCTATGCGTCAATATTTTAGCCACGTAACAGGTCCAGGAGAAGCCCATCCTTTAAATTACGCTGATTTTCCGAAGGCTCCTCTCCCTCCTGGTGCTGTTCGGTTGAGCCTCGTCTTTTTTCAACGAGCAAACCTGTCATTAGCAAATTTAGTCCACCGTGCTGCCTCTGAAGTGATATCTGCACTACCTAAAGGCACAAAAATACATTTAAACGACCCGGGTCATTATCATATAACTATCTACATGACGTCACAACCACATACGCTCCGCCCCTCACCATTGATCCATGGAAATGCCATTTCAGGAAATTTAACGCCAGAAGAGTTATACCAGCAAGCTCAGCCTACAAATTTTGAAGGAGAGCTTGCTGTGTTACGTAAAGAAACTTCCACAACTTCTCCCCCCACTTTTAAAGTCCATCGGTTACTAATGGCAGATTCTGGCACCCTTCTCTTGTGTAGTGTCGATATTAGTGGCACGATGGCGGGGCTACGGAGACGTTTGAAAAATGCCTTTCCAGGGGGTCCACCTCGTCAAAGCACCATTTTCCATGCAAGCGTCGCCAGGGTTTTAAGCCCTGAGCAGTTGGATAACGAGAGTATCAAGAAAGTTCAGAGACTGTGTGATAAATGGAGCGAACGATTACGAGGGATGGAATTTTCCGTGGATGCTTTGCATTATGTAATGGAAGAAAGATTTACCACTGTAGAAGGACCTACGTATGAATTACCGTTGAAAGGAAATACGTCTTTATAGAAGTAGTACTAGTAGGGAAGAAAGGTGAAGGGTAAGTTATTTGACGTGGAGCGGAACTCAAGTAAAGAGGATCGGTGGAGTGGGCCATCCTCCTCCCATGGGGAGACGTTGGACACCCCAAATGGGAGCTGTCGAATTTTCCTGAGATCCCTATGGGTATGCGTATGACACCTGATAATGGAAATGTGTTGATAAAAGTAAAAACCAGGTTTGGGGCGAGTAGTGAGAGAAAATTGTAATGGCTCTTTCAGGCTTGTGTTTCAGGGTTTACTATTTTAAATAGTATTCAAAGCCTTTGAGAGCAGGGGGCTCTGATGTGCAACCAACCGTCGCCTTCTGCTTCTAGGACTCTCTGTTATCTCTATAGGTTTTGATTGTTAAGGATATCTGATTTACTAGTTGTAAGCAGTGAACGTAAACTGGAAGCAACAGCTGACTCGCCCGAGAAATTTTAACTTTTGCCACGTAGGCCCCAAAAACTTTTCTCGGACTTCAATTCGATCATCAAAAATTAAAATTAAAAGGGCAATGCCCGACGGCTTACAGCATTATTCATTTCATATATTATTTTAATCTACTCCAATGGGTGCTCACGCTTTACATTGCGTAGCTTTAGTGCTAATAAGCACAGCATTTCTCTTTAAAACTCCCAGTGCTGCTCCCTTGTCTGATTGGGTTGAGGGTGAAGTTCTCAATTTTGGAGGTAAATTTTAGGATATGTATGCATTGTAGAGGCCTACTATAATCTAATAAAGGGTCTACGACAGAAAAATTCCATCTAGAAGCCGAAAATTGCCTGCATTGCCATTCTTCCAAGAGCGTCTGCGTGACGCACAGTGTGAGACACGCTGTTTTCCTAAAGATTTCACTAATTTTTTAACCTTACAGGCCCAGCAGATGGAGTAGATCCAGCTGAACCCAGTGGTGCTTTAGTAGAAGGAGCTTGTGGTGAGAAAAAAAAGTTAAAAAGCAAAAACAATCAACAGAAAACAACTCTTCCTCAATAGTGTGTTTTACCACAAGAATCTTTTTATTTCTACTCACCTCAACCATGCTCAATAATTTCTCTTTTAAATTTTCTACTACCTTATCCCCCCTCTGCAGGCTATGGTCCTTTTGATATTAATTCATACCCAAATTGGCGCGTTGCAGCCATCTCCCCTAACAACCCTCTGGCAGCCAGCACGACTCGACAACCAAAGATTGGCTGTGGTGCCTGCTTCGAGCTCCAATGCATTGGCTCTACCTGCCCTTCTGATGCCGAAGAAATTGACCCATTAGTCGTCATGGTAGCAGACTCGTGCCCTGGCTGTACACCAAACCAGCTCGTCATTCCCTACAGCATTTTTAGAGGTACCCTTGCAAATTCTCCGTCAGTCGGTACGGCCACAGTCCGCTACCGTCAAGTAGACTGCGCTCCACTTGGACCTATTGTCATCGATGTAGATACATATAGACCTACACAAGGTGGGTATTTGCGTCTTTCTCTTAAAAGTGTTGCTGGCTCTGGAGCGCTAGAGTCAGTCGAGCTCCGTGGCTCCGGTGACAGCGAAGCCGCTTGGTTACCTATGGAGAATACTTATGGAGCCAAATGGGAGATGTCTAATTTACCTGATGTTCCTATGGATATCCGTATTACGTCAGATGATGGAACTGTACTTTTACAAGAAGGGGCGATTGATGAAGTAAGGACAGGCGAATTTGCAACCTCTGTTCAGTTTACCACCACTGAAGAGACTGGTGAAGAGGTGCCGCTACCTTTAACTCCTCCTGATGTTACTTCTCCTCCCACACCTCCTTCTCCAATGCCGTCTCCCCCACCTCCCGTAGTACTTCCCCCGCCTCCGAGCCCTCCAGCCCCTCCAGTAGAGGACGTTGAGAATCCATTTTTGATTACACCTACCCCTCCACGCGCTCCAGCTATCACCACGACCGATGTGCCTCCTCCATCACCTACACCACCTCTTCCTTCTCCCCCCTCACCGACACCACCTGCGCCAGCACCAACTCTCGAAGCAAATGACACCACAACGAGTGCTCCTCAGCCACAAACAAATGGTGTCAGCGAGCTATGCATCGACACTGTAGTCAACACAGTTCTAAACATCCCTGAACTCTCCACAACCTCACAAAACATCGCTACAGCAGGGTTAACTTCCCTTTTGAACAATGCATCAAGTGTCGTAACATTTTTTGCTCCGGCCAATTCTGCATGGGAAGCGTTGCCTTCTTCAGTTAACCTTAATGATAGGGCAGTATTACAGGATATTATGCTGGGTTTAGTTGTTCAAGGGCCCGTATCCTTGCCCTCCGGTGCTACCGACCCCATTGCAACTGGGGAAGGTCAGCTCACTATTCCCGTGACGACTGTGACCGGTGCCCCACTCACTGCAGTCGCTTCAGCATCCGGAGTTACTCTTCAAGATGCAAATGAAGACTCACCTGATGCTCGTATTATGAGAGCTGTACGGGTGTGTAATTCTGTCGTCAGTATTGTGGACGCAGTACCATTGCCTTTCTAGAAATATGGAAAAAGGACGTTTCTCACTCGTTTTTTTCTTTGAGAGATTCTCAAGAGGATGCATCTTTTTGAATGTATTGTTTTGTGTATAACATGGTGTTAACGTACATAGTCGAGTAAATGGAATGTAAATACAAAGCATGTAGCTTTGAGAAAAAGTAAGAGACACTTGTTTTTAAGAAAGGAACGGACGCTTGTACATTTTCATTCCTGCTGCCACTGCTGCTGCTGCCACTAAAATAGAAGTATAGTAAAAGATATATGATAACGTATACACGTCGCTCACTATAGAAAACTAGCCCGAATTATTCACGGATAAGCGGTTGTGCTGCTGTAATTTTAGGTTGGAGTCATAGTGGAACAGGGGAGCAGAGGCTCCTCCTGTTCTTCTAAACTCCTTTTTGGAAAAGATCTGAAGCGATTGCGATACATTTGAACACAGTATCCATATATTTCTGTCCTACTCTTAAGAAATGTTCACTCATAAACCCAGTTTCTGTGCATTTGATTATATAGTCTTCACGGTGAGTTTCGAGATCTTGAACTACCACTGGCACGAGCGTTTTCAAGGTAGTTGCTGCAAGAAGAGCTTTGTTTGCCGCATCAAATTGGACAGAGAGAGCATCTTGCCAGTAGCCCAGAGCTTTGTTATTGATTGCCGCCTGGTGGCTGCTGTCTCGGGTAGAGCACCGAGGAAGAGAGCAAGGGCACAATAACGAAAAGGGGGGAGGAAGGAGAGGAGCTGCGAGAGGCGCAGCAGCCTGACTCAGAGTGTTGCTGTTGAGGTTTTGGTTTAGCGACACATTTTTGTCTGCTGGGGGTTGCTTGGTGATGACCTTATTAACTCCAGGAACCTTCTTCTGAGCGGCATAGTATTTGTCTCTCTGCAAGGGGAATAAATTTGAGGTTGGACTGATTGAAATTCTGCAATGGGCAAAGAAACTCAATTATTAAGCAAACGCACCTTGGGCTGCAATACCCTTCCCATCTTATTAGACACGTCTATTGGATATGATACTGGGGATGTATAACGAAGTTATTGCTGTATTAAAAGTCTTGCATGAATTTAATGTCAGGAACTCAAGATGTGATCTAGGACGTAATACAAGCTTTCACTGGCTTAAATTGCACGAAAATGAATAGATTTAGCTCGCACAATTTTCGTAAAAGCAGGGTTTTGTTTGAATTAACAGTCAAAATCTTCTTCTTCATCAGCTCTTATGATTTTGAAAGTCAACTGAGTGAGAAAATCTTCAAAGAAAATCTAAATTTATTCATGAAATTCAACCAGTGCAAATAAGTTAAATCATTCCGAAAAATATGAGTACCTGCTGGGCATCGCGCACCGCGGCGTGTCTGCGGGCACCAGCCTCTTTGCTTCCTCGATCATCAATTTCTCCAAAACCTTCGATCATCTTATCTCATGCCCACCTCGCAATTTCCCAGCCTGCACGCCGTACAGCCATTACCATAAATGCTACTACATCACCAACACCCTCTTCACACCTTTCCGAAACTCCCACAACCACCACATTGCAAACTTTCACCCGCCTTGCTCAAGCGGCAATTCGTCCCGCCATTATTTGCTGCCTTGCCGCTGCCGCCTTTGCCATCCTCTCCCCCTCTGCCCTTGCCGCTGCAAAATCGGCAAAGGCAGCAGCTGCTACAGAAGCCGCTTCTGGTGGATTAGCATCCCTGGCAAGATCTGCCTTGGACTTTATTTTACACCTTGATGTCCATCTTGGAGAAATTATCACTCGCTTTGGTGACACTACGTATGCTATCCTCTTCGCAATCGTGTTTGCTGAAACTGGCCTTGTGGTCACCCCTTTCTTACCTGGAGACTCTTTACTATTCGCTACTGGAGCACTTGCTGCTCTTGGTAAATTAAATATCATGGCGCTTATGGCGGTGTACATTACCGCTGCCACATTGGGTGATGCGGTGAATTACGCAATTGGAAACTATTTTGGAGCTCGTGCTGTGGGCTCAAAATTAATTAAAAAGGAGTATATTGCAAAAACAGAAAGGTTTTATACTGAATATGGAGGTAAAACGGTGGTTTTGGCGAGGTTTGTGCCAATTGTGAGGACTTTTGCTCCCTTTGTGGCAGGCGTCGGCAGCATGCCGTAAGTTTTTTTTAACTTTATTGCTGTTAATACCATTTATTTGGGGGTTCAGCAATAATTTTTAGACTTGTATTTACTAATAAATCAACACCTAACTAAAGTATAAGGCAAAAACTAATTACACATCCCCTCTTTTCTTTTATTCCCCACCGCAGCTACGGAAAATTTGGGCTTTATAATATTGTTGGCGCTATTCTGTGGACTGTATTGTGTACTGGCGCTGGGTACGTATTTGGAAATGTACCTGCTGTGCATGATAACTTCTCTTTAGTGGTGCTAGGCATTGTTGCTGTGTCCTTGTTGCCAGTTGTCTTTGAAGTTTGGGTTGCCCGGAACGAGAACAAATAAACTCCAAAAAAAGTATTGAATATTTGCCTTTCTATTTATCATTGCAGCTTTTTGATGTTATTCATGGTAGTAAAATAAAGGATAGTATAAGAATACCTCACTCACACGCTCCACTCATTGTTTACGAAAAAGAAATTCTCAAGGAAGAAAGAAAAAGCCAACAACATTTTTTTTTTTTTTTTTTTTCCCCTAGGCGTCCGCAGCAGGTGCCAATAGCTCCTTCTGTACAATATCGATAATCGCTTGCGCCGGGAGGAGCCCCTCAGTACGCAAAGCAGGCTTCTGAGGATCCATTCCAACGAAAATTAACGTAGGCAGCCCTTGAATTTGTAAAGCACTGCTGATTGCTTCATTTTCATCACAATCAATTTTGATGATTTTTATCTTGTCGCCTAGTTCCTCCGCCACTTGTTCGAGTTCTTTAGCTAAAAGGACGCAAGGACCGCACCATGTAGCGAAGAAATCGATGATCATAGGACAGTCGCGGTTGGCTACTTCAACTTCAAGCTCTTGTTCAGTTACGATCTTGATCTGTTGAAGAAAAAAGAGAATGAATTGAAAGCGGCGAGGGCGGTGAATTGATGGAAGTTGAACAGTGTTGGTGAAATTTGAAACATTTCGATGGCAGTTGGGATTGATCCAAGCCACGGTAGACCGTGTTGTATTGATCTAAAGCTAGGTCATCCAATATTTATGGAGTTTCAAGGGTGAGCTGCGATTATAATCTTACATTTCCAGCCCTAGCCACATGGGCAGTTCTCTTTTTGAACATGGATCCCAAATGCCTTCTTGTTTTCGGAATACATCTGGTTGAGTTTTGAAGACGAGCTGTGGGATTATATTGTGCCCTGACGACAAGATTTTGTGAAGATTGACAATGAACAACTCGAGAAACGGACATCATCGCGGCTTTTCTCGGTATTTACGTATTCAAATAAATGTGTAGGTCGAATATATGAAAGGGTTTAAATCCAGGAATGGGCGGAAATGGATAAAACACCCAAGCTTGTTGTTCTTGCTTTCTTGGCTATTGACGGCATTCTGCTACAGAATTCAACATAATTTCGTATTCAAGCAGATAATTTCTTATCTAGATACCTTAAACAATATATTGGGTTTTAGGAGATGCGGCGTCTGTAATGAATGCGGTATAATGTCGGACACAAATTCAGCCATCAAATCTTCCGCAGCTGTCTTTGGCGATGTCACCTCCCTCACATTGGCTACTCTCCCTCACACCGACGGCACAACCACCGAAATTCTACTAGGATCTACCGGTTCCCAGCTACATCTATTCCTTCTGCCAGACTGCCAGCATCTTTTTTCTCAGACGGTGCTTCCCAATGCTGCTCGCTGTCACGGCATTGCCACCTGCAGCCTTTCCTCCGCCTCTCAGACTGCATTTACAACACTAATAGCTGTCCATGGGGATAGGCATGTGAATGTATTCGCTTTAGATCCATCACGACTATCAGATCAACTAGAATTAGTTGTTTCTTTGCCCCGCCTGATCAGTTGGACGATGGCTGTCAGTATCTACCCTTGGAAAGAAAAGAATACCAGCAATATCGAATCTAATAGAAATGCTGTAGTTGCAGTTGGATTAAGTGATAATTCTGTCGAGTTGTATAACATTAATTGCAGCAGACTAAAGAAAGTGGCTGGCGGTGGTACGGGAGGAGGAGGTCGTGCCAATGGTGAAAGTGTCAAGCTCATAAAGAGGGTAGAGTGCACTGATCGGTGTCTGCTGTATTCAATGGACCTCTTTTTAAATGTGCATACTGGGGTGTGCTATGTAGCTGGAGGCACTATTTTTTTAGACGTGGTCATTTGGAAAGCTGACTTCAAAAACTTGGAAAAGAAAAATGGAATTGCTGCAGACAGCACCGTCAACAGCTTTTCTTCATCTTCTTCTTCTTCTTCTTTGAATTTTACTTCTAGTTTTTCTAATGTGCAGTATAGATTAAAAGGCCACGAAGGTTCAATACATACAGTACGATGGAGTCCATCTGGTAATACTCTAGCTTCTGGGAGTGATGATCGTACAGTACGAATTTGGGACATCCTAGAAAATGGTCGTAACAGCCACAAAATAATAAGAAGAGAGAATGGCAACAAAATGAATGGCGTTGATAAAGGTGCTAAAGGAGAAGAAAATGGGTGTAATGAGGTATATTTAAGTCCTCGCAAGGTGTTGTACGGCCATTTAGCTCGTCTTTGGGGATTTTATTTTACCCAGGATGAGTCTATTGTGATCAGCTGCTCAGAAGATCGAACCTGCAAATTTTGGAATATAGGTATAGAACCCACTTGTTCAGAGAAAGAAGAAGAAGAAGAAGAAAAAAAGTCTCCGAAGAAAGAAAATGTTAATTTTGCAACTTTAAAAGGGCATAGATTCCGTGGTGTATGGCACTGTTGTCTTTCTGGAAGCATACTGTACACTGGCGGAGCTGATGGAGCTATAAAAGCGTGGAATTTGTGGGATGTACTACAACCAGAGTACGTGGAAAGAATTTTAAATTCAAAATCATCATCCTCGGCAATTTCTCACTCTACGGAACTTGGGATAGGTCGTGGCCGTGCTTTCCTCCCTTCAACCTCTTTTTCTCCTCCTCTAAGCAGGACAGAGGATGTGTATACCTGTACATGGACGGCTACATCGTTACAATGCAATTTACCTGATCCTAAAAGCGCTATAGTAGGAACAATCACACTGGCATCCGCGGTAAAGAAAGCAGCAGCGGCGGCGGAGTCAACCATCGCCGAGCAAGATTTTAAAAATCTTCCTAAAGCTGCCTTTGACAGTTCCTCTGAGTGGGTCCGCTGTTTAGCTGTTACAAAAGACCATTCAACGGTATTCGTAGCTACAAATCGTGGCTTAGTGCATCAAGTGCAGCTGCCTGTCGTGCCATTAGTACTGGGATCAACAGCCGCGGCGGCAGGAACCGACCCCCAGGAAGAAAGTTGGCTTACGATCTATGCAAGCGTCAGAAAGCGACCAATAACCTCAATTAAACTTGTCGAAGAGGATTGTGAAGTTCAAAAAGTCGTTCATGTATCCCTTTGTGATATATCTGGCTATGCTACTGTCCTAACTCGTCAAAATATACCAGAAATTGAAGAGCAACAAGATGGCGGCAGTGCTGGTTGGTCCTTCCAAGAATGGCTTCCTTACAGTTCTGGGCCTGTTTCTGGTATCCATTTTCTTCGTACTGGGATATCGGATACTTTACTATTCACTACTGGCCCTCAAGGGAAGCTTACTTTGTGGCAATTGAGAGTTAAAAATGAAAAACAGGGTGGTGGTGACATCACGGGGTTGGTGACGTCACCAACAGCTAGAGAAGTACCACTGCGTCTCGCGGAATCTTGCTGCGAGTTGAAGAAATCTACCCAAATTGTAGAACTTGATATTCTACTTACTACCACTACATCCAGCAGCAGCAGTAGCAGCAGTATCGATAACACTGCTACGTGGTTGATAGCTGCTGGAACGTCTTGTGGTGCTGTGGTAAACTGGCGGCTGAAGGTAGAGACAGACGGACCTCAACCTCGATATGATTTGCAGCTGCTCTCTCGTCTAAAGGATGTCCACTTAGGCTCTCCTATCAGATCTATTTCTCTGCTTGAAAGCGGCGGTGTAGATAGTAATACGACTGTATTGGAAAGTTGTGGTAGCAATGGTGCAATAGTACGGTTTTCAGTTAATAGTATGAATGGTAAATTATCTATAATGGTGGAAGAACATTACGATGCATTGCTTATTGTAGCTGGAAAAGTAGTCAAACCCAACAACAACAACAACAAGGACAACAATAGCCCACGAAAACTGACATCCCCACCGAAATCATCAAAATCATCTCAGCTTGTGTATGGCTTTCAATCAACTAATTTCGTTGTTTGGGACGCCAAAGCTGAAGCAGAGGTTTTTTCTCAGTATTGTGGCAGTTGGAGAAGACCTTGGGCTGTACAGATTTCTGCAGCTGATACGATGACCTTTTGTTGTGATCGTGGTGTTGGCGGTACAAAAATAAATGTATACACCCGCAGACCACTTGTACTGCAGCAAGGGGATAAGAACAGCAACGATGATATTAATAGAATAGCGCCGTATCCACGTGCATTACTGCCTCCTGGGCATGGTAGAGAGATCAATGCAGTAGGGATTCGAGCCCTTGGTGGTATTTCTCACTTTGAATCAAAAAGTGCTGGCAAAAACAATAAACGCTTTGCATGTTTCACCGGCGGTGAGGATTCTTCCGTTCGTCAAACACTCATTGATTTCTCTAAGAATCCTAGTTTACGGGAGACTAATTTAATTAGTGATCATGTGGGTGGTACGACAGTCAAATCGTTGACCATGGTTGACTTTTTCAGCAGCGGTGGTGGTGTGCGTGGCAACGCCCGTGACGGGGACAGCCTTGAAGAAAATAGAAAGAAAACGTTGATGGTGACTGGTGGATCGAAGAAAGTACTCATGGCATGGATCCTTCAGCAAAATGATGGAAACCTGCAAAATAGTGCTGCTGCTGTTGCGAGTGAAGATGGTTTCCACTGCCAGTTTGTTTCATCGCATGCTATGCAAAACATCATTTCATGCAAAAATTTACCTAGCGTACGTTTTTATATATGATATTATTATTATTATTAGTATAGGACGTAAATATACTTTATAGGCCTTATCCTAATCTTCTTTTCCCCCCTTTTCTTATATTTGTATGCAGGGAAAGCCGATTTCAGCCATCGAAAATCGCTACCTAGCCATCTCTGCTATCGTCCCTACGAGCTCTCCTTCACCTACCCATGCTTTCATCCTCGCTGGATGTTCAAATGGTCCTATAGAACTACTCGCGATCCCATTAGACCCGGGCATATATCAAGAGGGGGGACCCACTTCTTTGGCTGGTACGTGGCACTTGGTTGCATTGTTGCAGTACCACACGTGCCCAGTCATCAGTACCCAGACCCTAAACCCTAAATTGTTTGGCGCTGGAGGTGATAATTATAACTCATGCTATGTCGCGTTTACAGCTGGTACCGATGGAGCATGTGCTGTATGGGACCTTTCTTCCTGCATCCAGGCCTACCTCGCTCAGCAGCGGCAGGCAGAATATGTTTTTAAACAAGGAGAGCAAGAGAAGGGTATTAATAATTGGAAAGCGCATAAATTACACCCTATTTCTGTTATTTCTGGTGTTCATCAATCTGGAATTAATGGAATGAGTGCTGCACAAATTAATAGCGATTACTCACTAACTACTTCTTCTTCTTCTTCATCATCTCGTGGTGCTCCCGCTGGCACTGCTGCTACGCATGCTGCGGTTATGCTAGTCACAGTGGGTGATGATCAAGGTCTTACAGCTTCTCTCATTACATTTACACTGCCTAACTCTGAAGAGTTGTTATCTGCTACTAATAATATGACATTATCATCACCGTCAGCGACGGCTGTGCCATCGCCATCGCCCTCGCCCTCACCACCGTCGACGGTGCTGGAATGCACGTTGAATGCACAGGTGAAAGAGCCAAACGCGCATTCTTCTGCAGCTCGAGATGTATGGACAGATGGGGAAACCGCGTTTTCTACTGGGCTAGATCAAAAAGTAAGAAAATGGGAAATAGAAAGATTTTCAATGAATAACAGCGCTGGCGTTCATCGGGGTGGTGGTGGTGGTGGTGGTGGTGTTCATAGTGTTTCTTTGAGGATTAAAGGGACTGGTTGTGTGGTGACTCAAGTGCTTGAACCATTGTCACTAGATGTCGCTGTTGTTTCTCCTAATAGTACTACTAAAAATAGTATTGGGGGTGGTGGTAGTAGTACAGCGGTTGTGATGAAGGTGGCAGTTGCTGGGAGAGGGTTGCAGGTGATTGAGTGGTAGAAAGAGATATTTTAAATTATTATTGTTATTTTATAATCAATATTGCTCTAAATATCAACATATATGCAGTTTAATATTCTAATTTTATATTTATAAAGACTATGTACTCTATGCAACGATGCGAAATCGGACTTCCCGAGAGAAAAAGCTTTCTAAAATTACCTTCCCACCCCCTAGTCTTCTATTTTCCATGGTCGACAGGCGCTTTTCAAGTCAAAAGGCAGCATCGTGTTTCTTTCTTCCAAAGGCAACAGGAAAGAAAGTGTACGCGATGCAGGATCGCAAATTTGCATTATTCCAGGGATCTTTTGTGCAGTTGCATAGCCAAAATCATCAATAACAATCCCATCACCCTCATCTTTATTTAAATTTGGAAAATTGGTCTTGCTGGGCCGAGCAGTAGCGGTCTTTGGAGAAGGGACGATAAATGCAGTATTCTGCCTACACCAGCTCCATAAAAGCAGTCTCCCCACAGCAATAGAGTGTGAGAGTCGTCCTTGGTGGGGGAAGAACGCAGCCAGGCACTCCCCTCGAGGCAAAAAATCAACTTTAACAGGCGATATGTGTCCTTGCCAGTCAGAAGAAAAGGTAAAGAGTGACCTCCAGGCAGCAGCAGTAGCTTCAGGATCTCGACAATTTTTAGCCACAATGTACCCTAAAGAAGATCTGCATGTCTCTCCAAAAGGTTTCGCAAATTGATCATCATAGCATAGGCGAAAAGAAGGGGCGAGGCTCCAAGCGATGTGTGGTGCTCTAGTGGTCAGTTGAGAGTGAAGGTCTCGCCAAGCATCTTCAATATCTTGATTTGGGTGGTACCCGCCGACGACGTTCTGATATAGTAAGACATAAGGCCCCATCACGCATCGCTGTACTTGAATTCTGCAAATTAACGCAGCCAAAGCCAGGCGAAGCTCTGAAAATTTCTGAGCGAGTAGCAGAAAGGGAGCCAAGGCACAAGCAACGAATGCCCCTAGTATCCTCACTGGTAGGCCCAAAACAACAGAAACAGCCATCATATATACATAAATATAATTGAAAATGAGTTCCGAAACCTAAACGAGACGAAAATTAAGATTTTCCGACCCCATTTTTTCGGCAGCTCCCACTTGCTCGGAAACTGCTCCCTACTGTTGCTGCTAATCTATTTCATAGGCTAGCTCATTGTTTGAGAGACTTCACAATACGATTCTTAGATATAGTATCAATACAAATATGATCACAGTTACATAAATACAAAAATCTGCATATTACTTCTAAGTAAGCAACTCCTCCTTTGCCACTACTACAGACACTGACATTGCGCTCTCTTCGTCTTCCTCCTTTTTATTTTCCTTCTTCTTCAGCTTCAAGTTTAACGCTTGCAACTCTGGAGGTATCTCTACACCCATTCTTGCACACCCTGCTTCTACTTTCTGCGCATTTATCGTGCTGATCCCTCTATTATGAGCCCCCCAATATCTACATCGCTTTCCTGGGAAAATTAACTTTTCACCCCAGCAGCACTCTCCATCCCAATAATAACATTTTTTCCTCTGCGCAGGGGGTGGTAACTTGAAAGAAGAATTTCCCAACGAATCGTCCCCACCACCTTTAAACTCTTTCCCGTGCCAATTTCCTTTATTTCTATGCTGCTGCCATTCTGGCGGTGCTCTTCTCAAAAGATGACTCACCCACTCCTTTGCTAAACCCCTCGTTCTCAAGACCATCACTGCTTTTAAAATCTGGACCTGTTCCGGTGTTAAATTCCCTTGTTTTCCTAACTTTTCTTGCCGAATGCGACGCGCTTCCCATAAAGTCAACGCAGCAGCGACTGAAATATTAAAACTCTCTACAAAACCAGACATAGGTATAGCCACACATGCGTCAGCTGCTTGCACAGCTTCCTCTGTAACACCCTGGAGTTCATTTCCAAAAATAATAGCAGTGGGTTTCGACCAATCTATTTCTGACGGCGCTACAGCGTCTGCTCGGAGGTGGGTGATGACCACTTGATACCCGAGCTGTTTGATTTGAGAGAGGCACTCGGCGGTAGATTGATGCACTTGAATGTCAAGCCATTTTTCAGCGCCGCCACTGGTCCGTGCGCTTTGTTTAAAACCGTTCATCGTGGGATTTACGAATGACGTGAACTGCGCCACACCCGAGAGCGTCGGCAGAACGGCAGACAGCTGCGAGGTTGCCTAGATCGTAGGGGTGTTCCACGATCGGTACTATATCAAAGGTTCTATTTGAGCAGACTTTTTCTATTCTTTCTAGTCGTTCTTTAGTCATCAATGGTCCTAGAGTGCTAATGACGGTCTGTGCATCTAGTATAATTTCACGGCTGAGTTCAAACTCGTCTCTCCAAGGGAAACGAGAGCCTTCGGCGATAGACTCTTCAAGCGGCTTTCGAGCGATTTTGTAGTCAGGGAGTGCTCTGGTGGCGATCATACTTGTAGAAAGCAGTTTATTCCGGTTTTGGAGAAGAACAGTATTACTACCAAACATGGGCAAATTACTGAGTAGGACAGAGCGTGGCTGGGGTGATGTCAAAGAGTGAAACGCGCCGAGAGGCACGGCCATGCAGCGGTGATGTAGATGATGAGGTAGAGTGCCAAGGGCTGTGATGCGTGGAGCCACTCTCGGCATGATCTTATTCCACATAAATAAGCGGTACAAAGCTCAGAAATAAGTTAGCTCTGGTAACTTGCGAGTTAATGAGTTCTGCGACATTCAATTGAGATTGTTTAATCTCTAAATACAGTTCACGGAATACTCGAAATAGACGCTAGATTAATGTTATATAATACTCTAAATACTTCAAAAATAAAGAAATGCGAAATGTGCTTTGAATTCTATATTTAATTTCCTCTTCTTTGCCACTGGAAGTTGCTCCGCTGTCGCCAACAAATTGTCTCTTCTTAAGGATCCCTACCGTTGTCTTACTATCTCAACATCAATACAGGCGTATTTTCTTTTATTTCCTTAGGTATCATTTAGGCATCAAATAAAACAGCCACCTTTTACATTAAAAAGCATTTTTGATCAAACGTTTAATTTATTTTGAACACCATGGCGCGACGAAAGATCCAGGGCACAGCCATCCCTGTTCTACAATCATTGTTCCGAACTTATGCGTCCCCAGCTGCAACAAGTCGTCCTCCAGTTTCTAAACTAGGTATCCCAAATGTGGATCACATCATCGCCGTCGCTTCCGGCAAAGGCGGTGTCGGCAAAAGCACAACTGCAGTGAATCTCGCAGTTGCTATGGCACAAAACCTCGGTCTACGTATTGGAGTACTCGATGCAGATATCTACGGCCCTTCTATCCCCCGTTTGTTGCATCTACACGGCAAACCGGACGTTGATAGCAATGATCTGATGTTGCCACTAAAAAATCATGGGGTCACTGCCATGTCCATGGGCTTTCTAATCGAAGAAGACTCAGCTGCTGTGTGGAGGGGACCTATGGTGATGTCAGCATTGGACACGTTCATTCGGAAAGTCAACTGGGGAAATTTAGATTGTCTTGTCATTGACATGCCACCAGGAACAGGAGACGCTCAAATTACAATTTCTCAAAGATTAGCTTTATCTGGCGCTGTCATTGTCAGCACTCCTCAAGATTTGGCATTATTAGATGCACGGCGGGGTGTCACTATGTTTAGGAAAGTAAGTGTTCCGATATTAGGGATAATAGAAAATATGTCGTGGTTTGTTTGTGGTAATTGTGGAACCGAGGCGCATGTGTTTGGCCATGGTGGTTGTACAAAGACAGCAAAGGATATGGATATGGAGGTTTTAGGGGAAATTCCGTTGCATATAGATATAAGAGAGACGTCAGATGCTGGGGTGCCGATTGTAGTGAGTAAGCCAGAGAGTGTTGCTGCAAAGGCGTATGTGAGTGTTGCTGAGCGAGTGTGGCAGCAATTGCAGGAGGGAAATTGTGGTGGTGGGCAAGCTGGGCCACCTAAAATAGAGATACGAAAGTAGGAACTCACGATGTAAGGATACGAGCTTATGCATTACATATAACAGGGAGAAGCAACGAATAAGAATAGGATGGAAATGGTCACAGAAAAAAGTCAACTCAAGTCAAAGAAAAAGTCAACGGGTTGGAGAGCCAAAGTGTGGTTTTTAAAGCGTTCAAATAGATTCTTGAAACAAATATAAATAGAATATAATGACTACAGACACGGTATCAGCTGTAGCTGCCTTGGCTGCGGCCAAAGACAGGGCTGCCTTGGAATCTGCCATCTCTGCTGCAGCATTCCTTGACGCAATTCCTGGAGATGACCGTCAAAAGCTCAGAGGTATGCAGGAATGGAAATAGTATTGGAAATAGTATTGGGTCCACGATCGCCAGTTGGTTGATCTATTTTTTATGCATAAACATAATTTCATTGACTCTATCATCTTCTCATTCACAAAATTGTTCTATTTGATTTCCCTCTCCATGCAGCTGCCCGCACCAGGCTCCGCAAAATGAAAGCTGATGAAGTCTCTAAGGAAGCTGCAGCAGCCTCAGATGCGAACAAACCCGTGGAGAAGTCTCCCCACGCCAAAGAGGTCAGTTTTTTACTCTTCTCCCGCCAACCCTATCACTTGCTTTTTTTTTCCAACGTTTTCCCTCAATATTTCCTACCTTTTCTAAATTATCTGCAGTCTTACGATGCTAAAGAGTTTGAGAAGCTCACAGAAAAGTATGAGAAACTCAATTGGCGTATCATTTCCAAGCCCGGTGGTGCTACCGTCAAGCCCGACGATTTTTACATGTTATACGGGTACCATATGCAAGCTACCCAGGGTGATAATACCAGTGAAAGACCTATGTGGGCTGAAAAAGGTGGCTTGGATTTCGAGGGACGTGCTCGTTGGGATGCTTGGACTAATGTTAAAGGAGTGGCCACAGAAAAGGCTAAAATGGAATTTGTGAAGACGTACTATGAGTTCCCTGTGAAAGCTCTCTACAGCGATTCTAGGCCTTAATTTGTTTGGTTTTTACTCTAAAAATAGTTGTTGTTGATAATTGGAAATTAAAGTCAGCGCTCCTTTCTAGAGCCTCCTTTATTTATGGAAGCAAAGCGTTGGTTGATTGAAAAAAGCTTGCGGGGAATGAAAAGAGCTATTCAGCTTTCCTCAAGTAGGAGTATAAATAAATTCACATATAATATGCAGGATTCTAGGTTTCTATGTAAATTAAAATGAATTTGATGCAATAAAGCAAGTGAACGTGGTTATAGTGTCCCTGGCAACGTCGCCTGTGCGGCAATGACTTTGAAGCCCAAGTTTGGGGACTCTCTCCTCTTTTGGCACCCTACTATATCAATTTTAGACGATTTACGTGGGGACTGAAACTCACGCAGCCAATAAATGGTTTAATGAAGGCCTCAAGGCTGTGTGCTGCGGCAGCCGTGCTCAGGCCTGAGGGCTATCGTTTTTTTTGACAGTTGGTCATCCAAAATTAAATGCCAGCAATAAAACTCGTCTGCAAAAATTAAAATAAATAATTTATTAAATGTATTGCATGGATAGTCTGATTTATTGAATAAAATCACGCCATGAGCAAGGAATTTATCATGCCATCCGGGGACCCGGAAGAGCTTTGGCTCGAGGACTCTGAGCTCCCTATGAAAGTAAACAATCTTCTTGATTTTAGTGGAGGTTGTACTGACGATATTGGAGAGATTGCAGAAGGTATGCCTTGCCGGTTCCCTCATTTCCATCTACCCAACCAACTTGCAAATGCAGCGATCTCACTCTCGTCCTTCATTAAACACAGGTGTCTCTTTCAAGCTTTGTGATGATAATCCTTTGTGCATTATTGATCAGCAGAATTTTGACCAGCTCTGCAGCGTTGTGCGCTGTTTCGATCTGCTGGAGGGTCCCAAGCGGCGTCAGTTGTTGGACGCTCTGTGCTCTAGCCTGACCTGCCTCAATGCTTGGATTGACCGTTTGATGGCCACTCCATCCGACTCTTCAGATCGAGATGCTATGATTGATTATCGCAGCGCATTTAAAGTATATCTCTTTTTCTTGCAATGGATTGCAAAACTTGCTGGCAGGGAAGCATTGGCTGCAGCTACCAATGCCAACGCTGCTGCAGCACCTACTAAAGCTCGTGGACGCAAGAAAGCCGTGGATGATGGCTCTTGGGACTGGCCTGTTCAGTTTACAAAGGTCATGAAGGCTGTCGGCAGGGCGCTCAACACAGACTTGTGGGCACTGTTCAGACCCAATCGCCCCGACCAAAACACCCTTGTCAAGCTCATTCAACTCGCTGGAGCAGCTTTAGAAAACCCTGCTGCTGCGAAAGATGAAGAATTGGCTGGTGGAGCTGCTCATGTATTGGCTGTCACGGCGATCAAGTATCAACAGTTGGACGCTGTCTCTGCTACCTTGGTTGATGCGCTCAACAGGTTTGAACATACCCCTCCGTTGGTGGCAGAGCTTCTCCGCTACTCTGTAGCTCAATGGGATGATGGAAGACTGGCTGCTGCTGTGATTGGAGATATTGCGGCTGTCGATCCTTCAGAATATGAACGTCAACAGAATGCTACAGGCGAAAAAGCTGGAGTACGCAGCGTTGCTGCCTTCGTTGAAGAAATGGCATCTCGCCTTCCTCGTTTAATGGCTACTCAAATCGCTTTATTACTGCCGCACTTGGGTGGTAAAGCTTGGACCTTGCGTTCTGGTATTGTTACTGCTATTGGCTACCTCCTCCACAAGGCGTTTGACTCCGCCAGCACTGCAGATGCAGCAGACGCGCAACGTGCAGCTCACCTTCGCTCTAAACAGCATTTATTGGATATTCTCTGCGAACGTGTTCGTGACCAATCTTCTTTTACCAGAAAAGCTGTTTTGCAAACTTGGGCCTACCTTGCCGAAAACCGCGCTGTGCCTTTAGGTCATTGGCAAGTTGTTACCTCTATCGCTGTTGGCCGTCTTGAAGATAAATCTTCTTTGGTGCGCAAAGAAGCTTTACGTCTTCTTGGCTGCTTGATGTTGCACAATCCGTTCGGTCCTGCTTTGCCTGTGGATCGATTTGACGCTTCTTTGGCTGTGCACAAGGCAATGCTGGATGCTGTGATGCCTCCTGATGATCCTGTCGATAGCATGACTGAAACTGTCAATGTGGAAAACGAAGAAAAAGAGGGAGAGGAAGAAGAAGCAATGGCAGTTGATGGCGAGGAGAAGGAAGCAGCTGAAAATGCTGCTAATGTTATTGTCAAAGAGGAACCCCAAGAAGATGGAGAAGAAGAGCTTTCTGATGAGCCTGCTGCCTTGGAAGCAGAAGCAGCTCAGCCATCTCGTTCTGTTGGCCGCTCTCCTGCCGAAGTTGGCTGGGATGGCACTGTTGAAGAATTGCAAGCTCTTGTTGCTTCTTTAGAGCTTGCTGTTGACTTTGCTCGTTCTTTATCTGGCTGCATGGCTACTTTAGTGCAGCTCTTGGCCTCTTCTTCCGTCTCTGACGTGCAAGAATCCATTGCTCTTTTGTTGACCTGCAAACAGTTTGAAATCGCTGGAGCTCCTGATGCTATTCGCAAAATGCTTCCTTTGGTCTTTGCTCGCGATCAAGCAGTGAAAGATCGCATTGTTGAAGCTTTGGACCAGCTTTATATTACTGGCTGGGCTGGCCACACCTTCACTTCTGCACAAGCAGCCCGCAATTTGGTCGATCTCGCTTCCGGAGCTACTTTAGGTGAGCTTGGTAGTATGGAAGAAGTCGTTAAAGAGCTCGTGGGTAAAAAATTCTCAACTCCAGTGACTTTACACGAGCTTTGGGAAATTGCCGGTCGCGCTGGAGCTGCAGTGAACGCTGGTGCTCAAGGCTCTGGAAGAGCTCGTAAAGATCTTCGTGCTGCTCTTTCTGTCCTTTCTATGGCTGCTGCATGCAAACCAGAAGCCTTTGCTGAGCAGCATGTGGCTGCGTTTTTGCGTCTTGGCTTTGCTTCTGGCAGAGCCGCTGATGCACTTACCTCTCGCCACGCCTGTGTTGCTCTCCAGCGCCTTGCCGAAAACTTGAATAACGGTTTCTATGAAGGAGTTCGCACTCAAATATATGCTGCTCTGACTCGTACAGTTGTGGCTTCTCCTTTCCATGAGAGTTCTTGGTACTCTGCTGCCGAGGCTGCCATCACAGCACTTTACAATCTACACCCTGCTCCTGAGCATATCTGCGCTGCTATTGTGCGTCACATTGCGTACACTGCATTTGAAACTAGTAGTAATAATAATAATTCATCTGGCGAGGAAGCTGGTAATGAAGAGCAAGCTGCCATCGAGGCTGCCACCACTGCGATCGCCTCTGACTCATCATCTGAGCTTTCCTCTACAGCATTATCCCGCTTTTTCTTCGTCCTTGGTCACGTGGCTTTAGAGCACTTGGTACTGATTGAGCGCACTGCCAAGGCTGTTCGCCGTGCCCGTATGGAGGCTGAGAAGCGTGCTGCTGAGAATAAGATTGAACGCCATAATGCCAAAAGTTCTGGCAAAGGCAATGCTAGTGATGAGGAGGAAGATGAAGATATCAATGCCGAGCTTGGGGTTGGCTCTGTTGCTGCTGATGCTGAGCTTGACGCCATGAAAGAGGCCTGCGAGACACAGATTCTTGCTGCACAAAACTTGCTTGGCCCGTACGCTGCCCTGGTTTCTGCTGTCTGCCGTCAGCGTTCTCTCCTTTCTGGAGATGCTACCTTGCGTGCCTCTGCTCTCCTGGCGCTCAGTAAACTCATGGTAGTAGATCCTCGTATGTGTGAAGAGAATCTTCAGCTAATGTTTACTCTCCTGGCTGCTCGCTCTGTGGAGCCTGCCCTTCGTTCCAATCTGACCATCGCGTTGGGTGACCTCGCCCTTCGTTTCCCCAATCTTTTGGAGCCTTGGACCGAGCATATGTACCGCCCACTGGGAGATACTGATATCTCTGTTCGTAAAAACGCTCTTATGGTGCTCAGTCATCTAATTTTGAATGATATGATGAAGGTTAAGGGCCATATTGCCAAAATGGCAGTGTGCCTCGAAGACGACGATGAGCGAATTTCCGCTTTGGCAGAGCTGTTCTTCCACGAATTGGCTAAAAAAGAATACAAGGGAACCTCCCCCATTTATAACTTGTTACCTGATATTCTTTCTAGTTTGAGTAAGGAAACAGGTCTTACCAGAGCTGGTTTCCAGTCTGTGATGCAGCGGTTACTTGGCTACATTAAAAAGGATAAGCAGGGAGATGCTTTGGTGGAGAAACTTTGCCAGAGATTTGCATCTTCTGAAGATCCTACACAATGGAGAAACGTCGCCTTCTGTTTGGCTCAGCTGCCTATTAGTGAAAAAGGTGTTCGTAAATTTGCCGAAAGCTTTAAACTTTATAAAAATGCACTTGGTGATGCTGAGACTGCTGAAACTATTGGTGGAATTCTTGTCAAGGCTAAGAAGTCTGCAGCGAAACCTGAACTCAAGGCCCTGGTTGAAGAGCTTGAAGTTAAGATTGAAGCAACTGCTGCTGAGAGGGCCGAGGAAGAGGCTGCCGCAGCTGCAGCTGCTGACCGTGCTGCCAAGGACCGTGCTGGCACAGCTGCTGAAGAAGAAGATGCAGAGCAAGAGGAAGCTGAAAATATGGAAATGGTAGATGCTGATGCTTCTACTGCTGAAGTTTCTGGCATGTTCGAGGAAGAGCAAGAAACTGAAATTGATGAAGATGAGAAGGTAGCAGCACCTGCCGGCCTAATCAAGCTGGAAGTGGAAAATGAGGAAGCTTTAGGCGCCGAAGAGGCTCCTGAAGAAGAAGAAGAAAACGAGGAACCTGCAGTTGAAGTCAATGCTGAGTCTGGTGTAGCACCTTTGAGACGTCCCAGGTCAAGGCAAGTATCCAATGCTGCTGCTGCTGCTGTAGAGGAAACTGCTATTTCTAAGCGCTCTGTACGTGGCAAAGCATCATCATCTGTAGTTAATACTGAAGAAGAAGCTCCTGCACGCAGGGGAAGAGCGACTCGTGGTGCCAAAGCTTCGAATATTACTGTGGCTGCTGCTGTTGAAGAGTCTGAAGAGCCGCCTGTTGCCAACAAGGGTCGTGGTGGTCGCCGTGCTCGTGCAGCTATTGTAGATTCTGAAGATGACAATGAATCTGCAGAAATACTTATTGCTGCCGTGCAAGCTGGTATGGCCGCAATCAAGGTTGAAGACGAGTAAGAGACTGTTTTCTGTGGACCCACCTCGCCCCGTCTTTTCCGTCTGTAATAAATCCTATTTTTCCTCGTGATTGAAATTAAAAGTTGTTACTATTTTCATTGCTGTAACTTGACTATGACCAACCGTATGCATATTCTAGCAGAAAAGAGACTCATTTTAACATAATAATTGAGTAGAGCAGCTAGGCAAAAATTAAAAAACAGTCGAAAGAAATGGCGGCATGAGTGTCGAAGTTTTGAAAATTCTGGCCACAGGGCATCTAAACCCTGGCCCATTTGTTTCGAAAAGCTTTACAAATAATTCAGAGGAAGTTTTAAGATATAGAATAGGTCGCTGAACGCGCTAATGCACCCATCTTATCTGAAATCTTGCCATCATCAAGAAAACTGACCCAACATATACTACACCGTTGATTCTGCCCCAAGACATAACTTTTGTGTCGATATAAAGTTATAAAAACATCTCTCTGCTCTGCATGAGCAACATATAGCCAAGGGTTCAAGTGCACGGGTTGATGATGGATGAACAGAGCAAAATCAATCTTGCGGAATTGCCTCACACCCAAACCCATTCTCCCAACCATCCCCCACAATCTACTGGTATACATGTTCTGGCATTAGAACGCCAGCTGCAACGCCCGCATATAAACCCAGAACAAGGAAATTTTGATTCTCCTCAACAAGCACAACCGGCCGTTGCGACCATTTTCAAGCCCACCTCTCATCCTCTTCCTCAAGTGGTCTTAATTGAAGAAGACAATGTATCTCCACGCTATTATGATACTAGTGCTATAGATAAACCAGTCATATCTTTACCAAGTCAACCAAGAAGCATACTAGATGGAGGAACTAAAAACGACAGTGAGGATTGCCACAACAATGCACAACAGCAACAACAACAACACCAGCAACATGCATCGGTGTCACAAGAGGTTCAAAAGCAGAACGTGCCAAGTCCTACGACTACCATGAACACTGCTGCTCATAACAATCATAATCCGACTGCTCTGTCTACGGCTGCTGCGGACCCAGCGCCACCAACTTCACAAGAAGGAGGAGTTGAAGGTGACCATCAACACGAAAAGGAACAAGGAGAAGAGCATCACCCCAAATTGCATCATCTCACTCGACACTGGCTTGCCCCAGAAGACCGTGGCAACTCCGCCATCGAACACATGGGCGCTGCCTCTGTAAAAGAAGCTGAACAAAAGATCCGGGGAATGAGCCAGAAAGAGCTGCGAGCCTCTTTCAGAAAAGTTTACGGCACCCCCACAAGTAGTTTTAATAATAACTGGCTTAGAAGAAAACTGTACGAAGCTGTCGGTGCTTCTGGTACCGCGTCCACTAAAAGATACCGCCGTGTAGGACGTAACGATGCGGCAGCGAGGAAGCGAGAGCTGCAAAGAGTCGCTGCAGCTGAAGCAGAGGCAGAAGCTGTGGAGGCGCTGGCTGAGATTGCTGCTGGACCGAGTATGGCGGGGAGTCAAGCACCAGCAGAATCTTCTTCTACATGAAGACATGTAGAATAAAAAATGCTATGATAGAATTTTTGATACCATATATTGCATATATGTTTATACAAGCACTAACGAATGAAGCCATGGACTGCATTTTGCGAAATGAAGCAAGCAGATTTTTCTTTATTTCTTTCTTCGCAGTTTTCTTTTGGCACTTTTTGTGCGGGCTCTTAAATGATGTACTTTGATACTGTGAGATAGAGAACTTGATTTTTTTTCCATGTTGGCAAGCTCTCTATTTATACATACCCCTCCTTCTCTCCCTCCTCGTATCCACCACATGATTTTTTTTTTTTTTCCCGCTGCTCAAAAGCAACGTTTCTTTCCTCCTTTTCGCCGCATTTTCCCATTTTCTTTGCTCTTGAATAACAGATACTAATAATTTATACTACTATGAATTCTACTGTATACAACACACACTAATATTGAGATGATGTATACATATATCCCAGAGAAATACATGGAAGAGAAGTCTATGCCAAATGCCTTTTTACACGGGAGCATCATTTACTGAAGGACATATACATAAAATCTAAGGTAAGAAGGCGGAGAATATTCTCTTAACTATGTCTGCCGCAATGTATCAAACTACCAGCTCCCAGGAACAAGCCAAAGACCTGAAAAAACGGAATAGCGAAAGGAGAGCAATTTGCTTTAGTGTCGGGGTGCGGAAAAGATGGAAGATCAAACTTCAAAGCATAGAATTCACACTGATACTTACCGCTGCGCTGCTCAGTGTTGTTTGTCCAATGTATCTAACTTTATAAAACCCTGGCACTTTGTAACGGAATGCTTCGTACGTGCCATAAAGGGCACCTGTAATATAGGAAACACGAGCGGGGCGGGGAATATATTTTGAATTGGGGAAGGAATAACTGCAAGGTACAGCCTGCAGTCGCAAAGAACTACTGATCATGTCAAAGCGTACCTATTGATGCTCCAAGAGCTCCACCAACTGCGGCTCCTGTTGCTACTCGGTTGGCACATTGTTGATCAAGTAGAGCCATCCTGCAAAGTAAACCCACGATATTAATTGGTGTGTATGCTCTGGACACTGTATAAAATTGAGGAAATTTAAATCGATACTAGAACGCTCACTTTTTGATTCTAGATTTGTGCTACAACCAAAACAGCTATTGAATGGGAGATGCAACTACGAAGGGTCTTGTTTCGCCCGTGAGACTCTGTCCTATGATCGCAATTATGTATGATGGTAAGAATTAATGGACAAGGACGATCCCATGACTCGCTGTAAGGTTAAATTTTCAGTTTGCATTCTATTGGCCAAGATCACTTGTTTGTAGCTAAATCACACCCGACCCGCCATCATCATTCCCAATTTTATTGTTTTGATAATCACAGTTGCATATTTTATCGATTTTGGGTCAGGCGCCTTGCAGCCCCTTAGCATTCCCAGTTCAATTTCAAATAGAATTGTTGTTTAGCAAGCCTCGTCCACTTTCGCCCACAGACCGAGTATTCCTGTGCTCTATTGCAAATATGAACGCTTCACCCTGCCAGCCAAGTGCACAGCTGCTCTTTAGAAGCAGAACCTTGCCTTCCAAAATGACTTCCTCGTGCCGTAGTATTCCTGCCTCAACTACTCCCGCTGCTGCTCGTGCACCTCGCCCAATTCTCGGCAACACAAGTCCATGCCGTCCCTTCCTCCCATCCTATTTCCCCAGTTACAAGAACGCACCCATCCACCAAAAGAACCAGCGACAGCAAAGAGACACCAGTGCACATGCCGCAGCTGCCGCCTCTACTGCCGCCGCCGCAGGCCAAACCATGATGTTTGGCAGAGCCTATACCGGCATTCCTATGATGGAACTTTTTGAAACCATGACTTTAGCAGAAGCTGCTTTAGAGAGTACCATCCAAATCAGTTTTATCATTATTGCAGTACTTTTTGGCGACAGGATTATTCCATTCATAGGAAGCAAGATGAACAAGGCTTTGAATAAACTTGGGAAAACACATAGAAGAGAAAGACAGGGTCTTTTCGCTCAATTTTTGGGTTCTCTCGTCGCTGCAGCTGAAGCCCCTTGCCGAGCGCTACTTCCCTGGTTTGGCTTTGCTTACATAAGTACAGTTCTTTCTTGCTTTGGCGAGGTGGCAGTAACTCGACTTGGCGGTACTGTTGGCAGTACTGTCGCTGGTGCCTTTAGCACTATGTCGAAAGGCAATGCCAAACAATGGATGAATGTTGCTGGTGTAAAACTGGTTCAAATCTTCACTGAAATTGCTCAATTAATGCAAGATGCCTATGAGGTTGTCGCTATTATTTTTCTGGCTTGGTTTTTTATAAATTTAAAAAATCAATTGGTGAAGAACATTATGGCCAACGCTGCTGCCTCCTCCACTGATTATACCACTGAAAATGACGGTCTTGCCCGTATTGTCGTTCCCATCTCAAGTCTCATCAGTTGGGGTGTCGTGGTCGCGACTTTCTTAATCTCGTTGACCGCCGTTGGAATTGATGTCAAACCACTTCTTGCTCTCGGTTCTGTCTCTGGTCTCGCCATTGGTTTCGCAGCTCAAAGCACCGTTGCAAACGTCGTTTCTGCATTTTCCCTTTACACTTCCCGCCCTTTTATCGCTGGAGATAGGGTCCAATTTAAAACAATGAGCGGTGCCAATGTCATCTCCGGCACAATCCAAAAAATCTTACCACTTCATACGATCATTAAATCCGACAACGGGACCCCCATTTTCATCCATAATAAAGATGTAGCTGGTACATTAATCATTATTAATGAATCGAGGCAATTACGCACTCCTACGAACCCACCATTACCTAACCTGGATCAAACAATCACCGTTAGATATCAAGATGTGGATAAGGTTGGTGCAATCCAAGCTACGATATCTGAATGGATGAAAGAGCACCCAGATATGTTGGTTTGTAAATGCTCTTTAGACGGGTTTAGTAATCTCGGTGCGGAACTGGCCATTAAAGCAACGTTGAAGAAGGATGCTGCGTCTCGGAAGAGCCAAGTGTTTACTGATATTTTATTGTTTGCTGAGAATACTGTGAGGAGGAATGGAGCGTACTTGGCGATGGATGCTGACGTACAGATGCCTCCACCGCTGACGAGGTAGAAAGCGGATATTCGTTCTATACAACTGAGAGAAATCTAGAGACCCTTTTGTCCTTTTGTTTCTAAAAAATATTATAAATTTATTGGGCGTGCCACGGTGTTCACACCGAGGTGGTTCCAAAAAAATTCCAACTGTCAGCGCGGGGTTCCAGCGGGGTCCCAGCAAAGCTTTTTTTTTGCAACTCTCCTATTTATTACCCACGATCCCTTAAGTCACCCTGTTGGGGTTAATTTATTTTGTTTTGTTTTAGTTTATCTTCTTTTGACATTTTTTATTCTACTTTTGGCTTGACGTCTGTTACTTCTTTGATGATTCTCTACTTTATATATGCATGAATGTTCTCTGCTTAATTATTAACAATATATTTTCAATGAAAATAATCGAATCCAACCAACACGAGTCGAGCACCCTGCCAACTAAATGTGTAATCTCCTCATTTTCTTATTTGTGCCTTATCTTTACTTGCAAATTAGTTAACAATCTTTTATCTCACACATATAAAGTCAATTAAATAATGAATTCATAAAACCTTCTTAACTCAACTCGGCGATGATTTGTTCAGCAACCACCCGGCCCGACCTCAAGGCACCATCCAAGGTAGCACTCGTTCTATGATCTCCAGCCACCCACAACCCATTCCCAAGTGATTCTTTCCTAAAGGAATCTGTCGGGGGAGCTTGATTCGGCTGGGCGTAAGGAATACGGTACGTTTTTAAATGGCGCCAACTAGACACTTTGGCTGTACTGCCTTCTTTTGCTGGTACATTTTTAAACCATTCAGAAAGCTCATTTAAGACTGTTTTCTGCAATTCTTCGTCAGACATGTTTGGAAGCGTCCCTAGGGTAGAAACAGAAACTAAGGTTTGACCTGCAGGTGCATAGGTTGGGGAAACTTCCGAGGGAAAGCAACAATTATTTACAATCCCTTGACCCCCATCTCCATCAAGATAGAGGATATTTCCCGGTAACGGGGGTTTAGGTGCAGCGAAATAAAGGCAACACGTGCCTACGGGAGCAGCGTCTTTACTGGGAGCGCTAGCTAAAAAAGACCCGAGGAGCTGTTTGGAGACGGGGCCCTCTGTGGCAACTACGATGGCCTTGGCATTGAGGACGCTCCCATCAGCCATAGTGACACTTGGAAGCAATGCAGTATTTTCGTTGGCATTTGTACCCGGAGAGACGCTGGATACGGTACAGTTAAGGCGCAAAGAGTCAGCAGGGATCTGCGACACCAATTGATCTGCCACAGCGCCAATCCCTGCTGCAGGAAGACAGTTTTGACCAGTTGCAAGCATTCTCATAACAAAAGAAAACATCCTCGACGACGTTCCAAGTTCTCTATCAAAGAAAATGCCGCCTAAAAATGGTCTAAAGAACCGATCAATCATAGCATCGCTGAATCCCTCCGTTTGTAATCTTTTCAAAATCGTAGTCTCCGGCGCCTTGAAAATATCATCGACGCTACCAAGAAGACTTTTTAATCTGAATAAACCGACGTTGATTTTATCTACAGGGCTGCCAATAGGGTTGGGAATACTAGCTAAACCATCAACCAAGTGTCGCAGAGGGTCTGCTACTCGATGAAAACCGCCCGCCCAATGGACCAGGGCTCCAGCGTAAAAAGGGCGGAGATCTAGTTTTTCGTAATCAAGAGCTTCCTGCGCTTCAGGATAGCTTGTTAAGAAGATTTGAAAGCCACGGTCAAGGAGGAAACCTTCATGTTTATCAGTGCGCACTCTGCCTCCAGGGCCGTCAGATGCCTCGAGGACGAGAACAGGGATTCCCTTTTTATGCAGTTTAGCAGCACAATTTAAACCAGCAACGCCTGCTCCTACGACAATTACATCGGCGGTAGGGGATGTGGCTTGAGCGAAGGTGCTTATCGCTCGTCTTTGAGGACGATCCGTGGTGAATTTGTGTTTTGATCGATGAGATAGTTGAAGAGCTGGACGAGGAATCTGCATCCTGCATCCAGTCATTTTCATCTGCGCCATACGGACGACTTCAGAAAAATATGATCGATAGTCAATATGCGTTATTCCTCTGGCACATCCACTTCTGAGAGAGACATGAGCTTTTGTGTGGCAGCGATAAGGCGCCACTGAAGTTAAGCTTGCTTGATTCCTTTACAACATGTCTTACTCAAGTGACATAGCTTCTTTTTCTAAAATTGTCAATAGCATACCTCAACATCGCCCCCAACACTGCTTTTTGGCTACTAAACCTCCGATCGTGCTCGACAATTTCCAACTGGCTGTGCAGTACATAGGCGCCCCATTTTTTCATCTGCCCAGGCCCTTCTCCACTAGTATTGCTCTTTTCTTTATCTTCCTTTACTAGCTTATCGTCTCCTTGCTGTTTCGCCTCTAAATTCGTGCTATTGCTGTACACCTCATTTGCATACGTGGCAAACACAGAGCTCCATAAATCACTTTGTCGAGCATAATCTTTCTCTGTTAATAAAATGCATGCATGGCTATATTTCTCATCTGCAGCCAGTTCTCTCACTCTACTGACCGCTTCTTCGACCTCTTCAATCGAAAACATGTGGTGATCTTCATGAACGCCACATCCTTCCACGTGTAAAGCTCCTAGCCGGCGTAAGTGTTCCTCTACTATAGCGGGACTCCCGACCCCAGTTAAGCACACAACTGCCGCCCCAGAAAGACGACTCAATCCCAAGTCTTCACCTAGACCCTGGAATTCAGACATATCTAGACTTCTTTGAGTAGAAACTAAAGATTTAAGGGATACAGGGACCATTTGGGTTAGAGTTTGAAGAGCATGCCTGGGAAGTAATGGGCCTAATTTCCCGAGAGTTCTAGTTACCCCTTCTTGGCCTGCTATATCCACGTGGTGGACAATAACCGAGTCTGTACGTTTCAATGCCAGTCTATAGGGTTCCCGCAAGGTGCCCCGTGGTATCAAATGGCCATTTCCAAATGGGGCTATGCTATTGATTGTTAAGATGTCAAAGTCACGTTGAAGGGGTAAGTGTTGAAGCCCATTATCTAATAAAACGAGCTTTACAGCTGGATTTTCTTGTAGAATCTCACGTGCTTCGTTTGCACTGTCTGTGTCTATTACTTTGACGGGTGTGTCTGTAAAGCTTTCTCGTAGCATGTGGGTCTCGTCGACGGTACCGCTGCCAAGTTGGATGATTAATGAAGCAACGCCGTGATGGTCCCAATAATGGCGGGCAAGGTATTCCACATATGGGGTCTTTCCACTCGCACTGGTTAAGTTTCCTATTGAAATAACTGGGGCTGGCAATGTAAAAGTGCTAAATATGCCAGAGCGGTAGAGAAACTGCAGCGTTGGCTCTCTTGCTGAGGAGAGGGCAGCCAAGGAAGATAGAATAGGGGCTAATATCAGCCTACTTGACGCTGGTAATGAACTGTAATATCATGGTCGAGGAATGGGGATTGTGAGAGGGGCGAATGGAACTAACAATCAAGCTAAACTATTTTAAATAACAAGATGAAGTCACTAAAAATTGAACTTACGTTAGCTGTTTGTCGCTTACAGTCTGTATCTGTTTCACTCGAAGTGCTATTGCTTCCCTGAGCCTAGCCCAGCTCATTTTTCACCTTGATTTAATAATTTAACTTTTGAAATTTGATCCAAGATTGTTGTAATGAAAGTTAAGGCTTTTATTCTTATGAAGGGACCTCAATCAACAAATTCAATCAAAGACTTGCATTAAACAAGAAAAGTTGGTTTATCGATAGCTTTGACGTTGTCTTTTGAGCCCTCTCACTGCTTTCAGTTGCTCTCTGCCGACAAAGAAAAATCATTGATCTGATTTTGGATTTGGTTACATATACTTTATAGTCTCCTACAGTAGCTCACTCACTCGGAACCGCAAGGCGACTAGGTTAAACACCCTCATACGAGAAATTTGAATAAGTGAAGGACAGCAGCCGTCTTTGTATTGTAGGACAGTCTTTGATGGATATTATTTTATTTTCAGCGTTCAGAACAGTTTTTTTTTTTTTGGAATGCAAGCCGGGAAAGCGTACAGCGGACAGCGACAGAGAAAGCAAATAGGTAAAGTCAACCGGCATCTAAACAGCGGACAGCATACAGCGGACAGCGAAAGACAGGGTGGATAGCCTCTAGGATACAGCGGACAGAGGACAGCGGAAAAGCAAGATACAGCGGACAGCACCACTGGGGGAGTTATCCACCTCAGCAGTCGTTAGAGGAGTCAAAATGACAAAGCTCTAGAAGGTATAATATATGCAGCACTGGAGGAGCTCTCCGTCGCAGTGGGATTAAGGTTGGTAGTCGCCGTTTGGGAGGTATCCGTCTCGGCAATATTGGTCTGTTGAAGCAGTGTGTGGCAGAAGCAAGGGATATGAAGGGGAATTGGGATTCTGCATTGCAAGAAGTTGTGGCAGGCCCTCTTGAGGCAGTTATACGAGGTTTCGAACCAGAAGTGTACATTAAGAAAGGCAGCGAGGACCCTCTCTGGACTGATGCTCAATGGAGGATGGTGCTTGAGCGCATTACCACAGCGCCGCATCATGCTGTGCTGGCGAGTGAGCTAAAGGAAGAGTTGGGAAAGGGAAGTGATAGAAATGGCTCTGAAATTCTCTTCTCCATGGTAAAGTACAATTTGCAGGCATTGCGCCCTCCATCTACCCTTGCACGTGATCTGCCCCAAGAGGTGTATGACAATGACGGGGTAAGTGAAACGGTGGTGACCTTGCCATTGCCAGCTCACGTTTGGGCTGCAAAATCCGTGCTCAGAAGAATGAAGGCTAAAGAGGCTAAACGTTCAGACCCTCAGACTTAGATCAATGTTTGCTTAAAAATTGTATTTGGCAATTTATGTTGAAAAATGTAGTAAAATATATGATTTTGTAGATTTTCTTTTTTGTGTTTAGGGCGGGGCGGCAAAAGCGGGGATGGTTTTTTTAATACGCTGTCAACTCTGGTTGGTTGCTCCCTTTCTCCCTGCTTTCCTGATGTTTTTAATACAGTTAACAATGAATAAATAATGAGCATTACGTAAATAGTTCATGTAAATAAAAAATATGAATTGCTTTGATCCTGGGGTCGGTGAGGCTCAGCCTCAGAGGCTGTGGTCGCCATCGTACCCTGCCAACGTGAGGTAGCACGAGAGAGGAGCTAATGCTTTTCTTGCCAGATAATGGCTCTCCAATGGTCCTGGCCTCTTCCACCCTTGATGGTGGCAAATTTGCTCAAATGGAACGCCCCACATAGCCGAGTTTTGAGCCGCGGTAGCTCTGCCGCACTTGGTGACAAAGTCTTTTTTGCAGGTGCCCGACTCATTTGTGCATTTTTTATGGCATGAAACATGGCTTCACCGTCATCATCAGGTACATCAGGCATACTCGCATCGTGATACATCGTTCCTATATATTTGAAGATGTCTGGCCGTGCCAGCGCCAAGTTGGCAAAGTCAAGCTTGTTTCATTCGCCAGTTAAATTCGATCTCTCAAGTTACCCTGTTGGGGTTCTTTTATTATATTATATTTTATTTTTCAGTCAATTGACAAAATAAAAAATCACTTTACGCATTTTGGGCTTCAATATTAATACAGCTGACCATTCTCCCCATTACATGCGCTACCGCTGCGATTTCATTCTTCTGCTCCGTCGCCTCGATAGCACTCATCATTTTATTTATCGTCAGTGCAATTACGGCGGCATCTGGTAACACAGAATTAGACCCAGCAGTATGTCCATTGTACTGAGTGTGACCGACTTCACGTGGGCGTTTTCTATACGGTCCTCTACTACCCTTTCCACCACCGCAACCGGCACTGACATTATTATTACCATTGTTGATGTAAGGACGTGGAGGCCAGAACTTTCTATTCCAAAAAAATGCAGTGTCTCCTGTTTCAGATGGTGATGCAGATAAGATTTCAAAGCAACTCACCATGCTATCAACCACTCCGAATACAGATTTATCGTCATTTTCAACTAAATTCAAGCCACTTTTTTCTGCCACTTCAACCCGTCGCACCATCCTGGTCACGACACTTGCTACAGTAGCTTCACGGGTGCCTTCCTTCCAATCAGTGTATTCCACTGAACGGACCATATATTCCACTATATTCGCGATTTGGCGCATGGTTTTGGAGCCGGGAAGGCCTCTTGCCCCTGACCCAGTCAGACGATGATGGTAGTGGCTATTATTGTTTCTGTGCCCAAAAGCAAGCTCAGCAAGTCCCTGGCCGAGTAAAGATTCTGCTCTTAAGGATGCATTCAGAGATAAACCTCGCATCCAGTCAATACTTTCTTCCATAAAATGTTCACGTGCGTCAGCGAGTGCAGTTGGATTCATTCTTCGTAAAATCATGCCTGCGCTTTTACCTGCCATATCAACTGGTCTGACACAATGTTTAACCCCATTTGCTGCATAACTCCCGGCTTCCATGACTGCAACACACCCTCTTGGCATCGGAATGAAAAATGATCCGTTAGTATACCCATACAGCTGTGTCCCAAAGCTTAGGCGCGAATCTGAAAATAACCGCAAAGAAAAAATCGGTTGCTGAAAACGAGCCGAATCGTCATAGTGGACTTGGATTCCCTCTGACCCATCATGATACATATTTAAAGCAACAGAATTAATATGCCCTTCTGGAAGGACAGTTGCAGCGACAAGGGGGGATTCTACAACAGCGTGTACCCATTTTGGTGCTGGTGGAACATCGACTCGAACCCCTTTTGCAACGTGCGCGTCTGGAGCTGCAAGCTGTTCTCTGGTCCATAAATACCTAGCTCCAAAGAAAAACTTAGTTCTTTTAAGACCGCCTCCTTTGTTGAGGGTGGAGTGGGAGCAGGTGGCAGGGAGACGGCCCTCTCGAGCTGCGCTATCGATCAAATCACAGCGGAGCTCGATATCGGAGAGCTGAGTTGGGGAAAAGGCTTCGTTGTAGGTAGTGACTCCTACTGGAAATAATACACCGGAAGCAGTATTCCTACCAGATGCAATAGTTGAGATGTCAGTTAAAGGAATAGTAGGTGAAAGAGTCGCAGCCGTGCTGTTAGGTTTTTGTAAGTGAGGATCCAAGTTGTTCTCAACTTTTTCAATAGTATCCACCATGTTGGCCAAAACCCCCGCAATTTCAGTGCTATTTTCACCAAATTGAGCAGCTGCAAAATCGCATTTTCGAGCATTTCCAGTAGATTCTCCGGTTTTCGTCAAGTTGCAGCGTTGTATCACGGCTTGGTAGTCTGCTGGAAGTTGGCCTGCTCTGAAGAACCATTCAGTTCTGGTGAAGGTTCTGCCTTCAGGAGCGTGCATGATAGTTTCAATAGGGACTAAATGGTGAGTAAAACAATCACGGGTGTTGATACAATATAATGGCCAAGGCATCTGCATCAGAGGGGAAGAAGGAAAAAATCAGTCAACATCAAAAAGCATTTCCCGAGGCCCGCAGCAAGGGGGGATCGCTAATAACAATATTCAAGAAAAGAACTTACGTGATGTAAAGCATGGCTTTCTGTAGATAAACAAGACGCAGCTAAAACAAGGGCCAGTGAAAAATCCATCATAAGGGTATCTTTCCCCAAGAAAGGCGAAGAAGAAGAAGAAGAAGGAGTAGGAGGAGGCACCACCTTGTTGGTTGCAATTTCAGGCAGCGAAAATAAAGGCAGCAACTTCACAGCCAAAGCAGAATCCAGCACATCTTTACTTTTTACATTCTCAATAGTATCAGGGCTGCTCTCTTTATCTTTTTCATTTGACCCAGTTCCAGTTGTTGCCACCAGTGTTTCAAGTTTTTCGCGCACAGTACTTTTCAGCATTTCCCAGTTTCTCGTGTCAAAATGCGCGCGCAACAGGTGTTCTAGATGGTATATAGTGCTTTGAAGTACAAGACGACTATGTAAATCAAGGGTTTCCCAAGTCTCTTCATCGATATACAGCTCAAGACGGCAACTAAGAGTGTATAAACTCAGCCGCTGGTGAGCTGGTGCTGGCCCCTCACTTGGTCCTTCAGTCGCAGGGCTGTTCGCAGGCGGCTCAGAAAACTGAGTTCCATTTGCAATACCTTCTTGCCCATTTTCAGTCTCCTCATTGTCTACAGATGTAGCGGTGGTCGAAGTTGGGAGGTTCTTGTCCATAAGGGCCCCTAAAAGGCCTCGGGCATGCAACTTTCTTGCAGCAGAACGAAGAGGATAGGTACCCCCTACGCCTTTTCGTATCATAATACCCAATTGTACGTTTGATGAAGCAAGAGCTAGTGCTGCAGTGCTGCTAGAAACGCTTGTTTTTATGCTATTGCCCTCAGTGGCAGTGCTGGTGGTGGTGTCTGTCAACATCGCCTCAGAAGAAGTAGAAGAAGGTAAGCAAGGAACCAGCTTCATACCATGCCTTAATTTTTTAATAAAAGAATCACCATTATATCTTCCACTCTCATTTCCCTCATTTTGCACCAGTTTATAGTGCAAACAAACAAAGCTTTTATCCACACACAAAGGCGCCACATTACTCGCTCCTTCCAGTTTCATAATCGTTCCTTCTGCTGCATCAAGAAGCGCAGCACGCTCAGCGTGTTCCAATAAATACGTCTTCATTGCGTTCTCGTCCTTTAGGGGCATAGAAACTGCTAAAGTTGTTTGATTTAGAAGTATTTCAAGTGCCGCAGCCACCTCGGGTGATGCTTGAGAAAGCTCTGCACCTGGTGGCGGACCTGGTGGCCTGTATACCATATGAGGCAATATATCTTGATCAGATACTTCAATTTGTTTACTTTCACTGCGTACTACATAGCTAACCCCAGCAGTGACCTTGGCGGCAGGTGCAGGCGGCAGAGGCGACGAGGAAGAAGAAGGGAAGTCTGGTATTGGTGCTGCTAAAGCTTTCAGCAGTTGCTTTGCAGTGTACTGTACAGCTATTTGGCGAGCAAAAGTCCAAACTATTCCTGGATCTAGTCCTGTAGCGTTGGCGTGGTCTATAACAGCCTGTTGTACTGGGCTTAACTCTGCAATCATGGGTGATGCCGAGGTTGATAGAGGCGATGGCACTCCTCCTCCTACTACAGGAGCAGGTAGAGAGCTCGCTTGCTGCTGCTGCTGTTGCTGATGTGGTAATTGTAAAGTTCGCTGTTGCTGTAGAGCGGAGAATGGAAATGCTGCCGGTAAAAGATTGTTAGGAGCAAGACCCGTAAAACAAGGGAAAGGTAGTCGATAAGGGGGCAAAGCTGCTTTTGTAGGGGGCGGCACAGCAGCAAGGGGAACAACTTCAGGATTCTCTGTAGTTCTAATGTTATCAGCAGTGGTATTAGCATATATGGGGAGATTCTTGACTGGTGGGTTTGCTAATATAATAGCAGCTGCAGCTGTAGAGACAGAAGTTGGGATCATACCACCAGCAGTAACAGGAGCAATAGGAGCACCACCACTGCCACTGCTAGGGGATCCAGAAGAGTCCAAAGCCCCAACTGCATTGTTCAAATCATCATTCAGCTCTGGGGTTTTTTCTTTGTTCTTTGTTCTTCTCTTCATGGCATGGGATGTCGCCCGCTTGGCAGATGCCTCTTCCTCAGCTTTGGCAGGAGTAAGGGAAGTAAACTTTTCTGCTGCTTCATCTGGTGCATCGGCATCCGTTGCTTTTCGTTTTTTCGATGGAGAAGCGAAAGGCTTGCCCTTTGAAAGTCGCCTGCAAATGTATAGTGAATCTAGGTTGGCGAAGATGTGATCGAATAGGGACAAAATCAGACAAATTCGCTCACTTGAAGCCCATTACTATCCTCTTAATAGTTTTGTATTTGATATGACGGCAGCAATGATGACTGCGTCAAGTAACTGTTTTGGGTTGGGCTCAAATGTTTGTTTCGGAGATTTGTAAAATGTTGGTGTCAATCTCAAGTTAAAGGCAGAAATATCAGTCAAATGGACTATATAAATTATTTTAATAGTTTTCAATAACTCTGATTGCCAATTGGGTTCAACTAAGATGCGTTTCTGTTCAATATCTTGCTAATCTTAAATTCACTGTGCGGACGTTGCTCAGACCCAGGGAACAGCTTTGTTATTTCAGCACGCTCTCTCTAAACAAACCAACTTCTGATCGCAGAATTACATTCACAAGGCCATTATACCAAAAAGATATATAATAACCCGAAAAATAAAGGAACAAATGGAACCTGTTGGAAACCTCACGTCTGGCGTCCCGCTGGGCCATCTGTTCTCACCGTCTCCTTAGAACCCACAAACAAATTTCTCCTTCATGAACTCCGCCATTTTCGCATTAAATATTTCAGGTTTCTCATCATGGGGACAATGCCCTGCATCTAACAACACCACTTCTCCATTAATACACAACCGTTCAATCTCTTTTGCTCTACCGACAGCATCATTCAACGGGTCTTTCGCGCCTTGAAGCACCAAAACAGGACCTTGGAACGCTTCAGAAATCAAATAGTTCAGTGCACGCGGTTTCGGCAGGTAAAAAACGCTTCGAAAGACTCCTAGGGCTCCGGGATCGGCAGAGGCTCTTCCAATTTCTTGGCCCAGCCAAGAGTCTGCTCTAGAGGGCACTACAGGATACACCCTACGTAACTGGTTGGTCACATCACCTTGTAAGAAAGCAAACAAGGCTCTGCTCACTCCTTCAACAATAAACAGTGGAGGAGAAGGAGCAGCAGGAGGCGTCGCCGGAGGTTGGTAGCCTTCTTTTAAGAGCCCAGCAGAATTTACTAACACAACCCCAACAACTGCTTTTGGATAATCTGCCGCGACAGATGCAGCTATAAACCCTCCAATCGAGTTTCCCGCTATAACGACAGGCTGTCGTACTACTTGTACTACAAAATCAGCTACACAGTCCCTCCAAACATCTTGCCCATATGGTATTGCTGGCTTTTCAGACCTCCCGTACCCTACAAGCGTGGGGGCATATACAGTAAACCCTTGGGAAGCTAAGGAAGCGACGTTGTCACGCCAATGTTCACTAAATGCACCAAAACCGTGAACTAACACAACTGCAGGTGCTCCGGGCAGAGGGTTTTCCGGATGAGCAACCAAGTAGTCTGTTAGAATACCTCTCCACCTCCAATGCCGAAGCTTAGCTCCATGTACCTCTTCTTTTCGACTGCGAGCTAATCCCGCATGAAAATCTCCAGCTTCCGCAGCAGCTGCAGCAGCTGTCGCTTTCCTCTGCCTCTTTTGTAGTACAAGAGCGCCGCCGCTTGACGTCAACAACCATCCAAGTTTTGCAAAGATACCTGCTGGAACTGGCATATAACTCTTTTTTTTCTCTTTTTCCAGCAATTGCATTGCTTCAGAGTAGATTCGACGTCGAGAAACCACTCCAAAAGACATAGCCCGGTTAAATAACGCTGGAAAACAGCCATCTGGAGCAGCAGGAACATCAAATTTTCCAATTTCAGAACCTAATTTCCATTGCCACGTGCTGCCACCACCATCTGCTGTCGTTTCTACATGCCTGAGATACGCATTAAGCGCTTCCATAACGGGTCCTTCCCCTGCAGCAAGCTCTGCTGCTAATTCTGCACCCCAATCATTTGCAGCACCACCACCACCACTACCAAGATTAAACGCTGTGCCGTTGCCATTAGCAGACGCAGAGGCGAGTTCGTTTTCTACTTCAGCGATGGTTTCTGATGTGCTGGCTTCACCAGGAAGCTTTTCTATGACCTTATCTGCAACTTTGACACCACCACTTTCAGTACTACTACTACTTGTACTACGAGCACTAGTACTAAGCTCGTTATTGCTTTCTTGTTCAAGATCAATGGATGAAGATGAAGACATAGCCCACGCTGGCAGGCGTTCTCCTCCCGATGCAGCTGCTGCTGCGGTGCTACGTTCTCCTATCAAATCAGCGAATGCAGCATCTGTAGTAGCGATTGTGGAGTCTCGTACTTGTCGTAGTATCTCTGATGGTGACGGTAACCCACTGTTGATAGCAGTATTGCTAGAACTGCTGGTAGAAGAGGAAGAAAGTGGGTCGAGTAGATGAGACGGTACCGCCGGGAGAGACGTTGGTGGGTCTAGAGGAGCAATAGCTGCAGCTGGAGTACGTTGTTTCTTCCATTCTGTAAACTTCTCAGGAATGTATGTATCGAATAAAGGGGCAGTCCACGTCTTAAAAGCCACCTTTGCAGTATTTATATTGTCGTTCTTATTACTATTAAAAGAAGAGGCGGCAGCAGCAGCATCAAAACCGTCCTTCCAGTCCTTTTCTATCTCTTCCTCTGTAATAACTGCCGTAGCTCCAACAGCACACACTAGATTAGGAAGCTGTTCTTCCCAAGGGCCACAAGAGATGATTAGGTCTGACCCTAGAGAGCGAAGAGAAGAACGGAGAGAGGTCACTGCTTGACTTAACGCTGCCGCAGAGGAAGGGGAATGCACGACCTGTTCGTAGCGTCTCGGGTCAAAACAGAAAAACGGGATGATTGTGTTACTTGTGGAGAGAGCTTGGTGTAAGCCTGGGTGGTCGTCGATGCGTAGGTCGTGTTTAAACCATAGGATCACTGGCGTATCATCGGCGGTAGCAGGATTTGATTGAGATGTGGGAGAAGTAGCTGAAGTCTTTGAGATTTTACCCCGTAAGCTGGTGATCAGCGCATATTTATGAAGAGCATGCTGGTGTTTCCAAGGGGATTCGTTCAAAGAAAATTGGTTTTGCTGTGATCGAGTTAAATTGATATTTCGACTTAATTCGCGCGAAAAATGGGCTTTGGGACCTTGAAGGCGCCCAGCATTGATGACCGAGATCATGATGAAAATTGAAAGCTAAGTTTCTGGAAAGAAGATTGGTGGGTTTAAGCAAATTTTGACTGGACGAGGCCAGAAGAAAAGCTTGAACAAAATCTTGCAGAAACGAGCATCTGTTGTTCGGATGGAAATTATTCACAAGAAGAGGCTTGGAATTATTTGAATAGTCTAAAACCACAATTAAGAGTCATATCATCTAAAAATGAGCTCATATTTTTTTAAACGTCGAAAGCGTCTTGAAACTTTCAAATGGGTCTTGCTGCCGGCGGACGAAAAAAACGGAGCCGCCGTGGAAGGCGACCAGGCTCTTTTGTGTCCAGAGCAGGAAGATCAGAAGATGAAGGTGTGGATTCAGTTCACTCTGATGGATCTACTCTGTTCTTGAGCTGGCGGCGATATCGTCAGGTTTTGAGACTTCTCCTTGTTAGTTTTCCAACACTCTTTCTGAGTTATCGATTCTCTGTTTATTTTTCTTAAATAATTGTCTTTATTAGATGTCTAATATTATTGGCATTACATGCACCGCGTTGGCAACGCACCTGGCTTCCGGAGCCCAGCCATGCCATCGCAGTCCATGAGAAGATGCGCGGCAGTGGATATGCGTCCACCCTTGTCGCAAAGAGTGCACTTGGGAGGCGGTTTGATTCCAGCACTGCCTGGCCACGTTAATAAAATTCGAGTAGGTCCTCTTCGAGTTAGTGCTCCCGCAGATATGATTCTCTCCGAGTACAAAGAGCCCGCCAAGGGCCGCCCTTAGAGCGAAGATGGGACCTCTTGGCTACTTAATGCGTGGAAAGTTTTAGACTTCTTTTCCACGGGCGTCGTCATAATGGTCGGTTTTGCATTCCTTGTATACATCAGCCACCTCGGGATTACCCACTCTGATAGTGTAAGCTATGTTAACGCATAATAAAACAGTTAATCAATTATTACAGTGCTGCTTACGCTATCAGAGTGGGTAATCCCGAGGTGGCTGATGTATACAAGGAATGCAAAACCGACCATTATGACGACGCCCGTGGAAAAGAAGTCTAAAACTTTCCACGCATTAAGTAGCCAAGAGGTCCCATCTTCGCTCTAAGGGCGGCCCTTGGCGGGCTCTTTGTACTCGGAGAGAATCATATCTGCGGGAGCACTAACTCGAAGAGGACCTACTCGAATTTTATTAACGTGGCCAGGCAGTGCTGGAATCAAACCGCCTCCCAAGTGCACTCTTTGCGACAAGGGTGGACGCATATCCACTGCCGCGCATCTTCTCATGGACTGCGATGGCATGGCTGGGCTCCGGAAGCCAGGTGCGTTGCCAACGCGGTGCATGTTGTAGATTCTAAATGCTGACCTGTAGAAGTAGACTACAGCGATGATAAGCAATAGGTGCCCTCAAGATAAAGCTATTTAATTCAAAGGGCTTTATTCTTTGAGAATGATAGGATAAAAAACAAGCAACTTGCAAGAGAAGACACCTTTTTTACCTTTGCTTCAAGTTGGAAAAAGAAAAAGATCTTCTTAAGGATCACGGAAATGGCATTTAAACGCCTTTTTGTTCCTGCAAAATACAGATGAGGACCAAATGTCTCCGAGTGGCCAAGCCTGCCTGCTCGCCACCAGTGCTACGACGATCATAATGTTGATGATTGTCTGAGCGATTCCTGATCGCCTGCTGCGCCTGCACCCCTGGTTGGCAGCACCCACGACATCAAATCATTGCAATCAGCTGGTTGAATACCCAGGTGTGCTCCTTTTCATTTGGGCTGAGTTGCTGCTGCTTTGAGGAAAACCTCGCCTGATCTTGCCGCCGCCCTCCAGCCACCAGTGGCTGCCAAGCCGTCTCATAGCTCCAGTTTGCTGGAGAACGCTCTGGCAATCAGCACCAAGCTTTCATCTACTGCTGCACCGCCCGTATGCAGCGAGTTGCCTTGCTGAGACGCAGCTACACTGGCTTTCTATCCTCGTTTTTTTAAAGGGCACTTTTAACTCCGCCCTCCACCGCTAGCCACCGCAGAGCTTTTAAATTCCAACAATCAGTGCATCTACCCTGCATCTATCAGCACTTCCTCCTCAGATGTTATTGAATTCGTCTTATGTAACAAAAGAACATACTAATGTTAGCTAGGTTGTCTTTGTATCAACGTTTATGCAAGACATTCTTTATCTTGCCCCTTGCTGCGCCGGTACTCCACGAGCTTCTGAGCTCTGCAGCTGTAGTTGATGCAGGGCGTGCCCTCTTATGTTTACGATACTTGACAGGCTTAATAACGGTGTATTCGGCGAAGGAAGCAGGGGTTTTATCACCCCGGCATCCCCTCCAGATGAAATCCCTGCCCATCATATCTGTGCCAGTTTCTGTGGCTAAGGAAGAAAGCAGTGGTAGCTGGACATTCCCAGAAGTGGTGGAGCCGCCCGGGCGGTTGTGCATCGCAAACAGTGCATGGTTTTCCATTTGGCATTCTTTAAGCTACAACAAGGCCATTATAGACCAATCTCCAATACGGTTTTCTTTGAATTTGTTATTCCACTTAATGCAGCTTAGTCTCCAAAAACATTTCTTCATTTTCCCGGCTGCTGCATCGGCCGCAGCAGCGGTGCTCTTGCATGAGTTTGATTCCATTGCTAGCTCCACAAAGTCCAATGCTTGCAACGTTTCGTTGCTATGAGGGTGGTTATTTGCTGCAATGTCTGTCCAGGCTGTGTTTGTTGTAGCTCCTGCTGTCGGCGCTGTTCGCCAAGAATAGCCCTTCGATGCTCCTCTGCCAGCGAAAAAATCAGCAGCATTAGAATCGAAACATACTTACTGTTGGTTACATGAGCATAGCATCGGAACATAAGGATTTTAATTGAGAAAAGATTTCTAATAAAGTATGTAGGTGAATAGTCACAAAATACTAACCAGTAATGGATAGCCCCGCATCGGAAGATCGAACCCCAGAGGGCCCTGCACCAGCCCTGCCACCGCCGGGGATATTACCAACGCCGCCAATGACCGCAGAAAGCTGCGCTTGACGTGGCCGCTGTTCATTGCGACCTTCCTGGGGCAACAGTTTCCTGCTCCTCGCGAACTTCTTCCTCAAGCGGCACTTGCACATCATCGCCAACCTGCAATGCAACGCCTGTATTGCCACGCTGCCGCAAAACTTGAGTAGGACTGCCGGAATTGTCGACGTCGCTGCTGCGTCCGCCATGATTCTGCATCATTAAACTACTCACAATTCCGTCTTCCACGCCGCGTTTCCTTCCAGAGAATTTTTCAATCATTCAATCAAGGCCCACCGGCGGGCTGGCAACTTCTAGGTCAAACATAAACCAAAGAAACCGTCAGCTTTTACAGTAAAGCTTGCGACGAAGGAATGCTGGTTTACAAAAAGAATCTAGGAAATCCAAAAACGACGAATCCGGGGAATTCACCCCCCACAAAGAACCAGGAAGAAAAATCGGAAATCAGCTCAGAATTTGTCCAAGTCAGCAGCGCTTTGGACTTTTCATTTCCGTTAGTTTAAACTTTCTCAAACTCAGCTTTCACGCTTTAAGCTTTTATATGCGTATTAAACCAATAAATATTATACATGTACAATGCTCCAGCGAGGGTGTCGTAGCGGTCGTCGATTGTTAGGCATCTTGCGTGCCAGGTACCCATTGGTCGCTCAATCTACCTTGACCGCAGATCCAGCCATCTATGGGCAGCCCTATCAAAACATAGCAGTTTTTAGTAGGTCCTGGGAGGGTCCAAATCCTCTCACAGGCTTCTCTTTTTCAAATCCGCCATCTTTCTCCTCCGCTGCTGCATCTTCCGCTGGCTTGACAAACCTGAAAGAGTTTCGGTATGTCTCTATAGGACCCCTTCACTTCTTCAAAATGTTCAATAAGTTTTTAGAATTTCCTAGTTATCAACAAAAGCCATTTTTGAAAAAATTATCTTCACAGATTAGCTCAGACGGGTGAAGGCATTCAAGAATGCGAGCTGGTTCGTTGGTACGTCCAAGAAGGCGATGAAATAGAAGAATTTGGTAGAGTCTGTGAAGTTCAATCTGATAAAGCAACTATTGAAATCACTAGCCCCTTTTCTGGTGTTATTAAAACTTTAAAACATGCTGAAGGTGACACAGTGCCTGTGGGAGGCGTTCTAGCTGAAATTGCGGTAGAAAGATCTATCTCAAACCCCGTAGAGGAATCATGTGGTACTATTGATCTTATATCAACTTCCTCAGAATCAGATTCTTCGAATGACTCTATTAAGAGGACCTGTTCAACAACTTTAGAAAACGGCAACCCTACCAGCCAAGAAAAAGGCAAAGTAGTAACCTCCCCTGCTGTCAGAAGACTCGCCCAAGAACTTAACGTCGATATTCTCAAAGTATTTGCCACTGGACCAGGTGGCAGAGTCACAAAAGGAGATGTTATGGCTTACCACGAAGCGGGCCTTGAAGAAATTCCCGGAGCTGCTGATGCTACGGGAGAAGCTGCTGACGCGGCTGCTGAAGGAATAGAGCACCAAATAGACCAACAAAAGCAAAAACACCACAAGAAAGAAGAACAGATCTCAGAAAAGCCACTGCATGTGATTCCATTAAGAGGGTATCGTCGAGCCATGTTCAAAACCATGACTACAGCAGCCTCTATTCCCCATTTTCACTTCTGTGATGAAGTCAACACCAACGTCATAATTGATATACGCTCTCGTTTACAAGGGTCACCTGCCTTGAAAGGGGTTAAACTCACGTATTTGCCATTCTTTATCAAAGCAGCAGCACTGGCGCTGGCCGAGAACCCCTCGATCAATGCAAGTATCGCATCTACTGGGGACGCTATAATTCAACACGCCCATATCAACATTGGTGTCGCTGTGGCAACCCCATTCGGGCTCGCTGTACCCAATATTAAGCACGTAGAACAGCTCAGTATTGCAGAAATAGCAAGGGAAATTTCCCGTCTTCAAACCGCAGCCATGAACAATCAATTAAAACCAGAAGAAGTTTCAGGTGCTACCTTCACTCTGAGCAATATTGGAGCTGTGGGGGGGACCTATGCTACACCCTTGATAAACTCCCCTGAAGTAGCGATCATGGCGCTAGGGAAGATTCAAAAAGTGCCTCGATTCACCACTACTGGGAATGGTGTGACGGTAGAGGCGGCAAATATAATGAATGTGAGCTTCGGAGCTGATCATCGAGTCGTGGATGGAGCGACGTTGGCTGGATTTGGAGTGGCGTGGAAGACGTTAATTGAAGATCCTGGTAGGTTGATATTAGAGCTGAGATAGAAAAGGGATAGAGATAGAATTCATTGTGATAAAAGTAAAGAAGTTCTGCATTCCTTTGTAAAAACTACTTCAAAATTGTCGGTGTTATTCTAATTTGTAAACTTATGTTTTAATCATCTCCATTTGTGGCATCTATTAATGCTTCTACCAACTGCTTTTCCCTTCCTTGCCACTCCCAAACTAACTCCCTCCGTACAAACAATGCGTCTGCACCCGCTTCACGCGCAGCACGGGCTTCTTCTAGAGACTTCACACCCACCAACGATACAGCCATAAACGGCAATTCGCCCAGCAAGCCTGCTGCAACGTCACTCCCGAAGCCTGCTATCCGTACACTTAACCCTACACTAATATTTAACGCAAAAAATGGGACACCAAACGTCTCCATTGCTTTTAATTCTGCTAGATTAACAATCTCTACTGGGGCATCGAGCCCTAACGCAGAAGAAAATGAGCTCATAACAGGGGTGCCTCTAGCCCCAGTGACAGACGCGATAATGCCTACTACACCAGCACAGCCAGCTTCTTTCGCATCGACAATTTGCAACGGGTGTAGAAACCAGTCTCGGCAGAGAACGGGTGGGGGAATAGGGCGGATTTCTGCTGCTGCTCTGGAGACATTAAAGAGATCTGAAAGGCCCTCTGGTGTATCCTCACTATCCGTTGGGACGATGAGGGCATCTGCACCGCCTTTAGAAAGGCGTGTTGCTACCTCTGCAAGCTCTTTAGATGAAGAAATAGTAGTAGTGGTATCTGTTTGTTGTCCAACAGAAGTGGAGGTACGAGCGATTTCAAATACAAGGACGGGTCGACCTGTGGGTGTTGTATCAGCTATAAGGCGGGCTAATCGATATGGATAAGCAGATGGGTTTGATGCTGCTGATTGGAGACGTTCTTCTAAGCCTTCTTCGCCAAGTTCTTCTAATCGCTGGGCTAGTTGCTGTTGTTTGCGTCTGAAAAGGAAATGAGAGGGATAGTAGGGGGCCGAGGATGTCGGTGAATTTACTCTCAGAGCAACAGGATAGCATAGAGTGCGATAAAAGACCGAGAATGGATACGAATGATTTCAGCTATCCCGCTTACTTGATGATGGCACCTAGCCGTGTGCCTCCAGAGCTCGGTGGTGGTGATTCCGGTTGTTGAGATGCATGACATTTGAAATTAAAAGTTCGACGGCCTGCAAAGGCGCTTGACACCAGCGCAGGCCTTGATATCGAATTATTAGCCTTCATGGAATTGTACTGAAATAATTTGTAATGAAATTGGGTGCAATTGAACCCTCAAAGAACTGTTTTCTATTAATTCTAGCAGGTTGTCTTCTTTTTGGTGAAAAGTTGGCACCCATTTGCTGATGAAGCATAAAATTAAATTTTTGCAAACTAACAAGATAAATGATAACAATTTAATATTAGTACGGAAGCAGCGAGATGGTATATTGCCTATTTTAAAAACTCTCATTGATCTTGCATTTTTCTGATCATGACGTCCAGGAGGCTTGGAGACCTCAAATTCAAGGTATGTCGCTATGGTTATATCACAATTAAATTTATAGATTTTTTCAAAGCATGTATCAAGTCCCCTTCATAACCTTTCTCTGCAATTCTTATCATTGCAGCACATTGAAGCGGCGCTTGATGTCGAGGAGGCTTCTCTCTCCCAAATTCATCGCACAGTAGGTAAACAGATATCTAGACTACAATTAGAAGAACGTATGCTTAAACTGCTACACGAGCGGCTATTAGAGGAAGCTGGGCAGGCAGGAGCGGCAGCGGTGGAGCCGATGCAGCCCTCATTTGGAGGAGAAGAAGAAGAAGATAGCAAAGATGCCGAAGATGATGCTAGATCTACTGAGAAATCGAACAAAGGCGCTTCCGGACGAGGACGGGGTGCAGTTAAAGCTGTACATGCAGCAGGTCGTAGTATCGCAAGAGGCAAAGCACGGTCACCAAGCCCTAAAAAGCGGCAGAAATGATCAAATTCAGGTATGTCTCATACCGTTCCTTCTTTCTCTCTTTTGTTTCTTTAATATGATTGGGCTATGATGTCTTACAACTATACACACACTTGGATCTTATCTTAAATGGTGATGCACTTTGCATTGCCTCGAGAGTTGTGCCGCTTCAGTGAAGAGAGGAAGAAAGAGAGAATAATTTTCTTCCTTTCCTTTTCTCTTCTTTGAGGCTAGGCCGCAGCGATCTGTAGATGAACTAATAAAACTGAGCTCAACTTGATGATATAATGAATAAGACGCTGAAAATGCCTTATTCCTTGCTCACTTTGTCGCTTCTACCTTTTTCTTGCAGGTAGAACCACACGACAGGCTGCAGAACTTATCCCTCGGTGTCCATTTTTTTTTTAATTTGCTTTGTATTGGCAGTACCCTCTTTGAACTTTTTTACACGTGTCAAAGAAATATGTATTCATCTATCGAGCCCACTGTTGAACCACTCACTACTCAATGTAAACCACCTATATCTAAGTTGTAAAAAATAAATGTGCCAATCCTTTCAAGTACATTGCAATCTCCGCTCCGCCAAGCTTACTCGTACCATAGACTCGATCCACAAAAACAATAGGCACTTCAGCAATAGTCATACCCATTCTCTTTGCCCGTACTACAATCTCCATTTGAAAAGCGTAGCCTTTCGATTTACACTGTTTCAATAGTGTCTCCAAAACTGGCCTCCTAAAAAGACGGAAACTCCCAGTTAAATCCGAAACACCGCCAGGGTTAAGTAGAGCTTGTGCTAAGGTGTTTGCTCCCTTTGATGTTAATTTCCGTTTAAATGTCCACCCAAAGACACCGCCATTCTCTGCATAGCGAGTGCCTGTGACTATATCGGCACCCGTTCGTGCTTGCATGTCAATCATAGCGGGGATGTATTTCGGGTGATGAGAGAGATCTGCGTCCATAATGATTACGTAATCGCCGCTGGTGTATTTGAGACCGTGGACATAGGCAGTACCGAGACCTAATTTACCTGCTCTAGGCTTCAGAAGAATCCTAAAAATTAAGAAATTACTTGTTAATTAGAAAATTTGATTTTGGCGGTGGCAGTGGGTCTGTTGTGAAAAATAAATAAACAAATAAAAGAAGATGAGGAGGATGTTCGTAGTGGATGTTTTCCAGTTTCCTACCTATCTTCTCCAAAGGCGTTTTGTAGCTGGCGCACGACATCTTGTGTTCCATCAGGGCTATTATCATCGATCACTATGATCTCATAGTCGATCAGACTGCACGAGCGGTGAAAAATGTATTTCGTTAAATTAGTCGATGGACATTCATCTTATGATCATCCACTCGATAGATGAATATACTCTTACTTGGCTTCAAAGATTTCTACAAGGAGCCACACGATAAGAGCGATGTTTTCACGCTCATTGTAAGTTGGGAGTAAAATGGTATATTTATAGTCCTCCTTCATGATGGCGATCTGCAGCTCCAGGAACAGCAGCAGAGGTGTTTATTTTACTTGCTTAGATAATTAAAATGTTTCAATTAAGAGACAGCATGGCAATTGAGTTGATCTTGGACACCCAAAATTTTGCTTGGGGGAGGAGCATGAGGTTGCCGTCACGGTGTTCAATACAATCAAAGCTTTTCAAGGCGTTTTGATCATTTGGATTTATACATACTGGTTTCATTGTATCACCCGGAGAGCCAGGCCGGGTCCAGGTGACCACGATGACGTCGTTTAAATATGCTGACCGCTCAGCAATGTTCAGCTTCTGTCAGAATGCTCCATTCTTGGCAGCGGGTAGCGTTGCTGGAGCGATTGATCTTAGCTTCAGTACATCGTCCCAACTAGAGGTGCGATAGGAATGGTTTTGATTTAAATTTGATTGTTGTTGCCACTGTTGTTGCACAGCCGTTGAATAAAGAAAATGGCTGATACACCCTTCAATCAATATCTAGAAGTTATTTGTGCCTGATCACACATTTTCCTCACCTTGCGCTGCTCCTTTCACGTCTTCATTCTTCTTCAGATCTTTTCACTTGACTTTGGCAGCTCAGAACACGAGTTAAAACTCGCAGGGGGCGCTGTCCAAGCACCAGAGCGTTTCGCAAGACTTGCATGGGGCGCTCCAGGCGCTGATCATGCTGCATATCCGGTAAGAACAACTTGTAGTTAGATCATCTATTTTCCTCGCCGACCCGATAATGAATATGTCTTCTTGTCTGCTTTTCTATCTCTTTCTGACCTTATTCTCACCCCTTTTCTCCCTTCCTTCTCATTATATCCAACAGTACGGACTTCTTGCTGGTGGTTTAGCTGATGGATCAGTCTGCATTTGGAACCCAGCTCGAATTATAGGTCAACCAGGTGGCGCTGATACTCGTGGCCAGCTTTTATGCCGTCTTCAAAAGCACCAAGGCCCCGTTCGTGGCCTGGAATTCAACCCATTTAGTCCCAATTTACTAGCATCAGGTGCCGCAGATGGAGAGCTGTGTATTTGGGATGTAGCCAACCCTGCACAGCCTTCTTTGTACCCTGCCATGAAGGGCGCCGCCGCTGCCGCCGCACCTGGCTCTGATATCACCTGTTTATCCTGGAATCGTAAAGTCCAGCATATTCTCGGTACCACGACTGCAGGAGGGACTGTTTGGGATTTAAAGAAACAAAGGCCAGTGATCAGTTTTAAGGACCCTAATGGTCGAAGACGATGCTCTGCGGTGGCCTGGAACCCTGAGGTAGCTACACAGCTTGTTGTCGCTTCTGATGATGATATGTCCCCTGCACTGCAACTCTGGGACTTGCGTAACTCTGTGTCTCCTCTTATGGAGCTCCACGGCCATTCCAAAGGGGTGTTGGCAGTGTCATGGTGTCCTCAAGATGCCTCCCTTTTACTTTCTTCCGGGAAAGATAATAGAGTTATTGTATGGGATGTACCTACTGGACAATCACACTCTGAAATGCCACCGGCTGTGAATTGGAAATTTGATGTGCAGTGGGCTCCTGGAAAAGCAGCTGGCGTCTTTGGCGGGGCAACCTTTGAAGGAAAAGTTACTCTGGATAAATTAGCCACCTGCCAAGCCCCTGCAGCTGACCCTATGACTGGATATCAAGCCCCACGTAGTATGAAAGCGCCTGCATGGATGAAACGTCCCGCAGGCGCGACATTTGGTTTTGGAGGAAAACTCGTTAAATTTCAAAATTCAAAACGACAGCTCCCAACTGGTGAAATTGGCGAAACTGCCACGATTGAAGTACAACAAGTGTCTGTAGATACCTCTTCGCCAGACATTTCCCCAGAATTTGAGCAGGTGATTCGATCTGCTGATAGAGACCTGCTGCGCACGCTTTGCGAAAACCGTGCTGCTCAGTCAACTGACCCTAAAGATGCAGAAACCTGGGGTTTCTTACAAACACACTTTGAAGCAGATGGGAGACATCATCTTCTTGCTAAACTAGGATTCGCTGATGCTTTACCCAAGCCGCAAGCTGCTGCAGCTGCTACAGAAGAAGAACAACCGCTAGACCAGAGCGAAGTTGCTGGTGCTAGTGGGGTAGCTGATGGCCTTGCTGCATTGTCTCTTGAACAGCAAGCCCACGCTGCTGCTTCTCAAGCGGCAGCTTCACATGTATTAGGTGGTGAAGCTGCATCTGGACAGCTTGATGATGGCTCAGGCTTCTTTGCTCAATCTCCAGTTGATGCAAGCGGTACCTTTTTTGATAATTTAAACACTCCCAGAGATAGCCTTGGCGCCATGTCTCCAATTACAAATACCGCTGGCGGTGCTCCTAATGCTGCTGTGCAGTCTCCGAAAGCTGCTGAAAAAGCTGAAAGGCCAATCGTAGACGGCCCACCTGGGGAAGGCGAACAAGAAATTCACACAGCTTTGCTGGTTGGTAATTACCAAGGTGCAGTCGATGCATGCGTCCGTCTAGGTAGATACGCGGATGCACTTGTCGCTGCGTCTCTTGTGGGTGGAGATACCTGGGATCAAGCTAGAAAAGAATTTATGCATGCACATCCTCGGCCTTACATGCGTGTGGTGCATGCTGTGCTCAGCGGGGACTGGGAAAGCTTTGTCAATGCCCGTCCAGCGAATGCATGGCGTGAAACACTTGCTGCACTACTTACTTCTGCCCCCTATGACCAATTTGAAGCCTTGGTTGCTGTGTTGGCTAGTAAATTGGCAGCAACTGGTGTGGTTCATGCCGCCACGCTATGCTATGTCTGTTCAGGAGATGTTGAAGCTGCAGTGAGGATGTGGAGTCGTGTTGCTGGTGGTTCTGAGTCTTCCCCTGCTGCAAGAGAAGCTGTTATGGAAAAAGCTGTGGTGCTGGGACTGGGTGTCGATAAAGCCGGAGCAAGTTCCGCTCTCGGCGACTTACTCGCTCGACAGGCAGAGGCTTTAGCTGCGAATGGACGTCTCTCTGCAGCGTATGATTTACTTACATTAGTTCCAGGGGATGCATCTACTGGAGCTGCTGTTTTGAGGGATAGATTGTTCAGGAGTGGAGCGGTGCCTCAAGCGGCTGTGGTGCCACCGCCCTTCCCCTTTGGCCAAGAAGCTGCTCCTGTTGCCACGAGCACGAGTACCAGTGGATATGGCGATGCAAAGCATGTGGCGACGACGTATGGAGCAGCACCACAGCAGCAAAATATATATCAGAACGGCAGTACCAGCGGTGCTGGTGCCGGGTATGGGATGCATTCTGCTCCACCAGTAGCAGCGTATCAACCACCTACAGCTGCAGCTGCCCCACCTCACCAACACCACCAACAACCTGCTGTATTCCAACCATCCCAACCTGCTTCTGGTGGCTACGGAGCACCCCCTCCTACAAGTTTGGCTGCCCCTCCACCACCACCTCAACAAGCGTTCATACCGTCAGCAGCACCACCTGCGCCAAAGGTTACTGCCGCACCTCCTGCAGTATATCAACACACGCAGCAGCACAATGCACCGAGTGCACCTGGAATGCATCATCATATGCCTCCTTCAGGGCCTTCTCCAAGGGCGCAATCTGCAGGACCACCGCCAACTGTCTTCCAACCGTCATCAGCACCACCTACAGCAGCTCCTCCTTCTCATCCTCCTGCTGGTGTCCCTCCTCCTGCGACCTCGCCATTCCATCCCTCAGCACCGCCTCCTTTGGCTAGGCCCAGCCCTCATCCGACATATAGCCACCAACAACAGCAGTTGCCATCCCCAAGTGGGTCACTCGCACCAACACCACAAGCACCAACACCCACAGTTTACCAACCATCACAACATCAGCAACCTAATGCGCAGATGTATGGAGGTGGCACAGTTGGTATGGGCATGATGGCTGCACCAACACCTATGGCAGCAGCACCACCACCCGCAGCGCCTCCGGCGCCACGGGGCCCTCCTGCCAACATCAACATCACCACTGTAGACACCTCTTCTGTCCCCGCTGAGCTCCGTCCTGTCGCCACATCTCTTGTCAATTTATATCAAGCGTGTGAATCCTTCGCTGGAGCGCATCCTGCGAAAAGACGAGAACTTGACGATGCTTCTAAAAAGATCGGCGCTTTATTATGGAAGTTGAACCAAGGTGAAATCTCACCAAGTGTCGCCGGTAAACTTCAACAGATGTGTGCTGCGTTGGATATGGGTGATTTTGCTACTGTAGGGCATGTACAAGTGCAAATGACGACCTCAGATTGGGACGAGTGTGCTGCTTGGTTGACTGCCTTGAAGCGTTTGGTGAAATTACGACAAACTGGTTGAGAGAAAGAAAACTCCCCATCTGAATAATAACGTTTGATCGTTGTTATTACAATGTTTGTGGTAGTATAGTAATTGTTGTTTTGATTTTTATTTAGACTGCCGCGTTAGTAAATTTGGGGGTTTAATGTAACGTTGAGATAAGAATTTTTTTTTTTTTTTTTTTGGGGGGGGGGGGGGTGGGGGGGGGGGGGCAACAAGGTAAAATAGGGAGGATAAAGTACAAACGGCGTGGTTTTCTTAATTCGGCTTCATAAGTTTGTGGAAGCATAGACACAGCCATAGACGTTATTTAATTTGGTGGAGCTCTTTTAAACACGTTGGCTTTTGTAGATTAGGGTACCGAATCCATCTTTAAATACAAATAATTAACAAATCAAGTGGTTACGAAAGTAAGAAAATTATTTAAAATTTTTAAGCACTCCATTGAGGCGCCGACGGAGGGGGTGGTCCGCTGCTCCTCCTTCTAGTCTCGTGAATACTCGCAGCAGATGTCTGTTGAGTTGCTACTGCAGTTGCATCTGCAATAATAGATATACTTCCGCTTGGACGGGTTGCTACTCCACCAGTGCTGCTGCTACGAGACCCTCTGAAGAATCTAAAAACTCTCGACTGCTTCGGTGGCGGGGGTGCCGCCTTGGTCATTACCACCGGCACTGGAGCTGCAACAGTATTCGTAGCTCTCCCTGCTTCCAATTCACCCGAATTGATAGTTTCACCTCCACCTCCGTTGAATTTAAGCAAAGCTGCTTCGCCTGCTTTGCCTGAATACCACATGCAACACCGAGGCAATTGTAATTTATCAAAAAGGCCAATAAGAATCATGGCGACAATGCATTGAGTGAAATTGAAGCTACCAGAGATAATGAGTGCAGTCCAAATACCTCCAATAAAATCTAAACCTGTGCAGCAAGGATACTGCTTTATGCCCACATACACTGCAAATTATCAAGAAAAAAATGTAGCTGAGAATACGCGGGGAGGGGCGGCACCTTTTTAGAGCCTGGAATTTTTTCAACATCTAAATATATAGATACTATCTGGTTCCTAAAATTGTTCTCTACTCACCATCATTTATGTTTTCGTAGCTTAATTTAGCCAATGTTGTCGAGATTGCATCCACTACCTCATAGCTACTGTCCATTGCAGTAGTCACTGCCGAACTCAATGCGCCTTGAAGACTGTAGGTAGAGAGGCTGCTTTGCAAATCTTCACGCGCAGCAACAACCTGTTGCACAGCCGCGTCAACATCTAGCCCAAATACATCTAATAAAATAGATTTCGGATCAGTAGAACCTTCATTATAGAAATAATAACGAGCTATAATAAACGCTTGAGGGTCTTCGAGGCGCTGTAAAACTTGCGCCTCAAGGTTTGCACAGCCATCTGTACCGACTTTGAGACCTGCTGTGGCCACAACAACGAGTGAAAATCCAACAGTGAATAAAACGAGCGATAAAAGGACCGCAAGCTTGAGCGCAGCAGGCCACAGCATGATTGCGCCAACAACTAAAATCAAGTTGAGAAGAATCGCGACTGCAAAGAAAGAATACAACGCTGCTTGACGAATACTATCGTAATAACGTGCATCTGGTTCATATTGAGCTACATACTGATCAATGTCGTCAACGGCAACTCCACTGAGTGTCTCAGAAGTGCTTTCTGCCTCGGCAATAGCATCTCCGAGAACGCTGCGAGCATCTACTATGGCAGCAGAAATATCTCCCACAATAGCAGACGCTTGAGAAGTGGCCTCGTCGATAAGAGACGTTGCAGGTTGAGGTAAAGAAGCAAACTGTGCTGCATATTCGTTGATAGGAACCAGCAACTCTTGCCCTGTAGGGAGCATTTCCAACTCCGTGCTCAGCTCGGCAATAGTAGCAGTAAAATCATTTGTTTGCAGCTGTGTAAGCATTGTTTGAGCTTGTAAAAACACAGGTTCAGCTGAAGCAAGCCACTGTTGTAAAGTTGTTGCCGTTGTTCCGGCTGCGGTACCAGAAGTGATAACCTGGCCTGCTAAAAAGCTATAAGGAGCAGGGCTGCCAGCAAGATACGCAGTCATAGCATTTAACAAATCGTTTAAAGGAGTTTCTGAAGCAGCCATTGTGGTACCTAACGCTTCCAAACTGCTCACCAACACCGCAAAATCTCCATTTCCAGTAATTTGTTGCCTAGCATCACTCAGTTGAGTCGCTACATCTTGCGCTGTAGCCACTTGCTGCTCAGCTTCAGTCAGCGCTTGATCTAAACGCTGCGCCGTGGTCAATCCTGACCCATCTTGGTCAACGCTTTCCACCTGCAATATCCCATCCAACCTTGTCTGTGTATCTTGTAACATTGCCACATTATCTTCAAGCCATTCAGGAAGCAGCATCACAGTTTGATTGATCTCCTGGGTCCTCGCTTGCAATGCCAGCATGCAGGGGCGAGCTTGACTATACGTTTCTGTCAAGGCATCCAAGGTGATATATAAACTCGCCGCAGGGCCGTCTAAAACATCTTGTACAAGCGTCAAAGCATCTGACATAGCTTCGTCTGCGTTGATGACAGCTTCTTGGGTAGCTTCCAGCGCTGTCACTGTGGAACTCATCGTCCCCATTTTGGAGCCAAATGATGGGGAATTGAGCAACGCATCTAAAGCATCTCGAGCAGCGAGCATGGTGCCAGGAATCTCGGTAGAAGGATCTAGGGAATTTGCAGCGGCGGAAAAGTTGTTTATTTGAGTTAAAAGGTCTTCTAATAATAGTTGAGACTCCAGTAAAGTAGGCAAGGTGCCAACCCACTCGCCAGAAGGAGCTGAAGGATTTTGACTGGCCAAGGTAGAGAGGCTTTGGGAGACAGTTTCAAGTAGTGGAGCGAGCGTATCCAGCATAGACAGTGCAGACTCTACAGCTGATTGGATAGGGATAGGGTCTGGGAGGAATTGTAACCAAGGACGTAAGCATTCAAGCTGCGTTGTCACATCTGCACAGAAAAAAAAGAAAAAAACATTGTTGAGAAAAAAATCAAAGTTTCCAATAGGCCAAAGGTAGACTACTCAAATAAACTTAGCCCCTGGGCAAAGATAAAACGAGTAAATAACTATACAAGCAATAGAACAAAAGAAAGAATATCAATTTACCAGTCACGTTTATATTCACGTCCACTATATTTTGAGTAGAAAACAAAGCCGTGTCGATCGCATTCCCTGCAGAGATGATATCACTTAATGAGTCCAGTACACCTTGTGCATACCCCTGTACCTCGCCCACAGTATCTAACCCATCATCTACCAACTCAGTGTTGATTTTCACCATACCATAGATGCAACCAGCGACCACACCGAGGAAAAACAAGGAAAGGATCCATCGGAGGGCGGAGGTGGTTTTGCCTTTGACCGATTGAGCTTTCTGTTTACGAGTTTTAAGTGAGGTGGTGGATGGGATGGCAATGGGTGGGAAAAATTGTTTGAGTTTACGGCGGTGTGAACAGCGAGCGCAGGCGGAGATTAGGCGCCAAAGAGTGAAGGCAAGGAGTAAAAGGACAAAGGCGCCAAGGCCGACAAAAGCTGGCCAAGTGGCGTGTAAGACTGCGTTGGCATAGTATGTAAAGGTAACTGGTTGGAATAGATCGTTTGGGGTCGGATTATTTGCAAGAGGAGTGGCCTGAAGATTTTTTCGGGGGAAATTGAAAGTGGTGTTTGAGAGGAAGCAGAGAAAGGAAGAGGAGCGGGAGAAGAGAAGGAATTTTGTAACTTACCCTCCAATTACTGGCAGAGCACTGGGCATCAACTTGGCTCATATTCGTATATATCCAAGGATTGTCAGTTAAGTGTCCAGAAGTTTTGGAAACGCTCTGTTGTGTAGCAACACGGTTTGAATCAGGCAAAGAATTAAGATGAATTCGACATGGGAGCTCCGAACAAGTTTGCTAGAATTTGGCAAAATGTCAGAGGGAATCTCTTTGTTAAGATCAATACTTGTCTCCAACACGTCTATTTGCATTTGATTATAACGTGCGTGCCTCGAAAGTATTGAAACTGACTCAGCCGAGGCAGTCAAAGTTGTCGACTCGAACGAAAGGAAAGAAGTGTGAGATGGAGCCCTCGCCTTTTCACCCACCTCCCAGGTTCACGTTTGTCAGCATAATTTCTTCTCATTAAACGTATCTTATCCCAAATACCAACCAATTCTTGCTAAATTTCATTCTCCCTACTTGCGATCGATCACGTTAAAGTCATGATCAAGTTATTTTCTGTGAAGGTAGGGCAACCTCGCTCGCAGTAGCGATTTGGAATCTTTTTAAAACTAGCTACGAGATTCTAAAATAGCTGACGCGATATCTATTAATCTTCATTTTGCACAGGAAAAGCAAAAGAAGGATGCTGAAGCCGCAGCAAGTGGCAAAGCTATTAAACAAACAGCAGGAGAGCTTCGGCTGCAGAAAGGTAATCTTAGAGCCATAGATATGGTCAGGCTTGGAGTCTGGCTACGTTTCTTTGTTATTTCTCATGAAATGCAGCCTTTCAATACTTGACTGATTCCCCGCCATTTCAAAACACTGAAAACAATTCTTCCTCTTTCTTAATAGACATGTCTGAGATAGACCTTCCCAAGGGCGTCTCCATTAGGTTCCCCGACGGAAATGACAAGATCATGAACTTTGAAATCGTTCTTAAGCCTGATGAAGGCCTTTACAAGTAAGCAGCACTCTCAGGAAAATTTCCCGTCTTCCGGCGGGTAATGTCAAAACTAACCAGCTCTGCACTAAAAACTAACTACAAACTTATTTTTTTATATTTACTATCAACCACCTCATTATCATCTCTAACGTCCCTACCGCAGGAATGGTTCTTTCCTCTTTAGTTTTGCTGTCCCCAATGCCTACCCACACGAACCCCCAAAAGTGAAATGCCTCACCAAGGTCTATCACCCTAATATTGACCTTGAAGGCAATGTGTGCTTAAATATCCTTCGTGAAGATTGGAAACCTGTGCTAACGATCACGTCTATCGTCTATGGCCTTAATTTTCTCTTCTTGGTAAGATTTATACGATTTATACGATTATTTTTTTTCTTGGGCGGCAATGGAGGAAAAGCTTTCACCCTTCTCTATGCAATTCTAATAGTATATTATTCTGATTCAACTAATATTCAACTGTCCTTTTTCTTCAGGCTCCTAATCCTGATGATCCTCTCAATAAAGAAGCAGCTCAGGCTATGCAGAGTAACCCATCTCAATTTGAACGCAACGTTGCTGCATCAATTAGTCGTGGCTGTACTGTGGGGAGTGAATATTTCCCAGCAGCTCGTGGAGATAGGACTGTTTAATAAGTTAATGATCAGCAATTAGCGTAGAAAGAATAGATAAATAGGTAGATGTGGTTGTAATGTAGGTAATTTTCATGAGATTACCCGGGGAGGAGCGGTAAAGCGAGATCAAGGAACATATCTTTTTATTTCATTTTTTTGCTTTGATTGTCCGCAATGCTAATACCCCAGTGTAACATATAAGCTGTATAAAGTGCGACAGAAAGATCCTAGCGTCTTTCCTAGCATTCGTAACATACCCACTTGCTGTCTCGTTTTCAGCTGAGAAAGCCATTAGAGCTCCGGGGTCAACAGAGTGTGCTTGAACAAAGCCTCCTGAGGACTTAAACTCTGTTCTTCGACGTTGCTCTTCCTCTTTCGAAGTAGCAACTCGTTGCACCTTTAACTTTTAGGTGAGCGGCAGGGGAGAATATAAGGGACTGGAAGTGTTCAGCATCGAGCGGCGCAATCAGAATTCATCGAACCCATCGTGTCAAGTTGGGTCCATGGAGACTTTTATGCTTGCCCTTATAAATCAGGTTTTAATTTTGAGCGATTTGGGACAGCAGATTGTACAAGCAGCCACCGTTTGCAGCAGAAGGAGCATCTCCATTAGAGTTCAATTCAGCTGTTCCTAAACTTTAGCAGCCGGAACGTTATTTTATATAACCTCTATTACTTACTCGTTATTTAATTTGCTTCTGTGCAGTTTTCCGGTGCATAAAGTTGCAAACATGGCGGACGAGGCTCCCAGAAAAAGGTCGTTCAGGAAATATTCCTACCGCGGTGTGGATCTCGAGCAGCTGTTGGATATGAGCACTGATGAGCTCGTTGAGCTTTTCGCCGCCCGTCAGCGCCGCAGGTATGTCTAGCAGCTACTTTTAAATTTCATAATTGCATCGTGGCTGCTTGAGTTGAATTAGTCTTTTAGGCCTATTTTATTCCAGCAAAGGTTCTGATAGTGTGATCAAATATTCTCATTGTCCTCTCCATCCATTGATATATTGCAGATTCCAGCGTGGACTTAACCGCAAGTGCCTCGGCCTCGTCAAGAAGCTCCGTAAGGCCAAGAAGGCCGCTGAGGGAACTGGTGAGAAGCCTGAGCCCGTGCGCACCCATCTCCGTAACATGGTCATCATTCCCGAGATGATTGGATCCGTCCTCGGTGTCTATAATGGCAAGACCTTCAACCAGGTTGAAATTAAGCCTGACATGATCGGTCACTACCTTGCTGAGTTCTCCATCTCATACAAGCCCGTCAGTCACGGAAAGGCCGGTATTGGTTCTACCAACTCTTCTCGCTTCATTCCTCTCAAATAAACAAAGAATAATAGTGATTGGCAAAAAGCATAGACATGGTGGCATGGCCCTCTCGGCAGCATTTTCAATTTTAATAATTAATTGTATAATAACAGGAAATTGTCTGTTGATGGGCCTGTTACTGTAACGCAAAATCTAGCAAAAAAGTAAAAATATGATATTTACAACAAAAGGAAACAACTTGTCGGACCAAACACTAATATTATTCTAAAAATGCAACCCGCCGCCAGTGCCACCGCCAATTAATCTTTTCAAAACTACTTAACTGTCTAAAATGAACTCAATACTTAGTTATAGAACTACGCAAGCTCTATTATTCTGTTACTTTACTTAGCCTTGTTATCTTCTTCCCTCTTATTCCACACGTCTTGTCCTAACCTCCACAAAACCGAAAACAACAATCCTTGCAGGCCGTTTGCCAAAATTTTCGTTTTCAAGCCACGACCCATCAATCCCAACACACCATCCGCTTCAATTACACTTTTCAGCACCTGTGGGTAGGTCATAGGTACAGTCGCGGTCTGTTTAGTAGTCTTAACTACACGAATGCTATTGGACACGGTATCTGAGACAGCAGAAGCACAGAAAACCGATGAAAGCGCTTCTTAAAAGCCTCTTATGCAGCTCATCATACTGTGGCAATGCAGCGTTAAGGGAGTTGAAGACATAGAACCAAGGATAATGTCCAGCAAAGGTAGCAGCAGACGCAGCAAGCGCGCCGTGATAGAGCACTGTGGGTCCGCCGACCTTGACTTTTGCACCCAGTGCAGCAAGGCCTCCTTTACCCTCTACTTGCATGATTGTCTTCATAGCATCTACAGGCATGAGGAAAATACGGAATGCGCCAGCTGCGGCGGATGCGGCCAGTGTTTTCACCCCAATAGGCAAATTAACAGTGCTGTCATGACTATCGAGCAAAGCCAAAATACCAGCGTTAGCTGCAGTGTCACCAAAACGACTCATCGGGCCCTGAACAAGCGCAGGAGCGAGTCCACGGTAAAATCTGACAACCCCCCCTTCTGCATAGAGTTTTTTCAAGGCTTGGGAAGTGGTTAAACCATATCTGTATTGATAATTGATAGTTGTACGCAGCCACATGAGAGATAAAACATTGAGACCCATTGCAACAGCTCCAGGGATACCACCGCCGAGAGCTTTACGTCCAGCGTTACGGAGGACTTCACTTAATGGTTGCGATTCCTTGGCTTGGTAGGCGACTGCAGGGATGAGGCTGTTAAAACGATTTTGTTGCCTCTGATCTTGTTCTTGCGGTGATGGAGACCAAGAGGTGCACCCATCCACCACAGTGTGAGGGTGAGCGCGGGTGATCCTGGAACGGATGGAAGAAAAAGGAGTTGGAGTCTCCATAGGAAGGGCGCTAGCAGCCATTAAAGCAGCAGCAGAGGTGGCACCGTCGCCTCCTTGCAAGCTCATAATTGAAGATGGGGCAGCTGTAGGAAAGCCTTCCCTTTTGGGCCCATACAGGGTCCTTTGAACTGATTCTGGGAGTATATTTTGAAATCCAGACATGGTGCAGTAGATGTGCCTATCCCTGAAAATAACCAACGGCTGTAATTTGCAAAGTTCGTTTAAAATTACAAAGATGAGGTTGTTTTATCTCACAGAGAGTACCCTATGGGCCCTGGATCTGCAACAATAGGTTGTTTAGAAGCTACGTTTATATAGTTCTGGCTGATCAACTGTTAGAAACATTGACATAGTCAATTTTTGGTTGGGCTGATTTCTTTGACCTGCGCATGGCTCGGTTCCGAAGAAGTTCTCAGGATTGTAAAAATCTGATCTGAGTTCCGCTTGTTATAGAAATGATCTCGAGTTACCTTGTTGGCTTTCTTTCATATTATTTGATAAACTCAAGATTACAGTGTGGTGGTATACAAGTAAAGTAACAAACGACCAGTTCAGGGTAAAAAGGGTGCACCCCTTTCCAAAAAAAAAGAAGGAAGCTCTCAGGAGGTCACCCCCTGCTCCTTTGCAAATTGCTCTTGGAAAAAGCAGCACACAATACACCTATTGAATTAAAAGAAAACAGAAAAACACGGATCTTCCTTCAGAAATTTTCTATTCTACAGTGGTGCCAAGTGGGAAAGAAACACAATATAAGGGAAAATACGAAGAGACGATTTTGATAAAAAGAAAAGAAACCACGACGGTGTTAAATGAAGGAGTGGCAAGCTCCATAAGAGGTTTGATTTTTATTATACTGGTACGGAAGAACACAAAGAGACACAGACAAAGTACGTGTTCCCAATTTTATGATATACAATCTACAAAGGTGCGTGGCGACTTATACGAAATTTCCATTTTCCGAAAAGAAATTCGACAAACAAACAAACAAAAACACTAACGACAAAACAAAAGGAAAGAACCAGAAAGCGGAAAGAACTTAACGAAGAAGAAAAGCAACGCAAAGCGTTCAGGAAACAACACTAAATGCTAATTCGTTTACGATGCACAAGGGTATGAACGCCACATTTAAGATAATATGCTTTTGTAGAATTAAAAGAACAGTGAGCGAACGAGAGGGAGTAGATGATAAGGCAAGATGGGGAGGAAAAGTAGATACGTACGTGGAGTAAAGTTCAGTCGACGTGTATATATAATACATAATTTTAATGGATATATTCATTTAGAAACGGAAAAACATCTTCAAATTTTTGGGTCGGTCGGTAAGGTGAGTGGTTGGTTGGGTTACTTCTAAAATATACCTTGAAGAGTTAATTGGCTCGGTTGAGGTCGGCATTTTTCAATTTTTTCGAGAGACTGCCAACAGCCATGACATTGCCACTCGCAGGGGCTGGAGTGGTAGAGGTATCTGCATAGAGCTCTACGACGTCCCCAGCTTGTAAAACCGTAGAATACTCCGTTTCTACATGCCTGTTGACAACTACATGGAGAGACGATCTTGACAAAGGGGCACCAGCACCGCCTTCAGCTCCACAATACTTCAAAAGTTGTCCGACAGTAGTCCCTGCGGGAAGCTCCGCCACGGAAAATGCACTTCCAGCGACCACTGCAACGAGAGAACGCTGTTCCTCCGGAGGGGTGGGGCGTTGGCCACTTGCAGCAATGTATTCTTGGAAAGTACGACCTTTACTAGAACCAGGAGAGGTCCCAGGAGCAGCATTCGCGTTACCGCTGGCAGGGGCACCGACTGTTGGATTTTCCACTTCAGGAGAAGAACCCCCAACTGCGCCATCCATAGAAGCCAAGATGGATGCCAAAGATTGATCTCCATCAGGTGATCCAGAAGGACGGCATTTTTTATCAAGAAGAACATGTTGAGAAGTCATAAACTTGGCCCAGTTAGCTTCCCTAGCTGCACCAATACCAACGCCACCGTCTTTGGCGGAACCGGCAATTGCAGCAATAGAAGGCGCAGCAGCAGAGGAAGCTACAGCACGTTCTTTATACTTCCAGTGTGCCGCTTCAGCACCGTATTCTGCCAAGTAATGCATTTTATCTGTACGAATTTGAATTTCTACTAAATGACCATCGCCCGGGTCAGCAACAGCATGCAAACTCTGATATCCATTAGCTTTAGGAGCTTTAATATAGTTTTTAGATTCTCCCACCATTCCCCATGCCTTTTCTACTGCACGGAGGGCAAGATAGCAATCTTCACGAGTCTTCACGATCACTCGGAGACCTCTTACATCCCGGACATGATCAGCAGAGTAGCCTTTTGTCTCCATTTTCTTAAAGACACCCCAGAGATGCTTTGGGCGGCCAGAAAGGTCAAGATACTCAACGCCCACCTCCTGGAGCTGTGCACGGAGAGCATCGACGAGAGCTACAAGTTTTGTAGGTTCTTGTACTGCTTCCAACCGATCACGGAGCTCAGCGTACTCAGCAGGGCGCAAAGTACGGAATGCGCGATCTTCGAGCTCAGCTTTAAGAGACCACACACCAAGACGGTTGGCCAAGGGGGCCCAAACTTCTAATCCTTCAGCAGCAATGCGGTGACGGCGGGCAGCACGGTCACTGGCGACAGCATGAGAACCCCAACTAGGGCGGGGAATGCCAGCACTGGCAGTACCTACTACTCTTGCTTCTTGCAAAGCGACTGCAAGACGAACAAGCAGCGCACGAGGAGGCCCGTGAGCTACAAGCATACCTACCAAATGAGAAGCCACTCCAAACTCTCCAGCAGCCGCAGAAGGATCCTTTGCTGTGTTTTTGAGCGCAGTCGAGTTACTGGCGCTTCTATATTTTTGGCAAATGTATCCCATATGAGAGACACGTTGGACAAGTTCAAAGGCTTCGTCGTTACGAAGCATGTCACGAAGCTGAGGTTCAGAAAACATGGTGCGATCCAAAGCGTCATGCAATAATGCACCAGCAACAGCTACTTCATCAGCTCCAAGCTCTGCGAGAATAACAGCAGCACCAGCACAGCGTGCAAATGCAGCTTCTCCACGAGGGTTATCAGCGTGAAGCTGGTGTGCAGCACGGGCAATGCTAAAGGCCTGGATGACAAGTGGTTCGCTGAAAACTGCAAACTGGCCTTGAAGCTGTTTAAGCAAGGTGTTATCAGGTTTCTTTGTTACCTCGGCAGTCCGGGACTGGACAGAAGCAGGTTTTACTGCAGATTCAGCTTGCACCTGGGCTTCCAGACGCTCTGCAAGGGATGCAAGAGCAGGGGAAGCAGGGATGGGTCGAGCGAGGGTGCTCAAATTATCGACAGAAAGCTGGCGAGAAAGGAGACTAGGAGCACGATTGGTATCTTTTCCAGGTGACAGAGGAGGACTGGTGCCAGTAGTAGCAGTCTCACCGCCAGGAGCTTCAAAACCTTCTACTTTTACATAAGACGCAGATTTTGGGAGGCTGCGGGTTGGGGCTATTGTTTGACCAGAAGCAGCGACAGAGGCTGAGTTTCTACTAAGGCCTGATCTCCAACTTTCACTTTCAATTACACTAGAGCTTCCATGGGGATAGGAGCCCACCTCGTTATTGTCTGTTGAGCGGAATGCTACAACTCCATTTCCAGAGGGCTTCCTTGGGCGGGAAGGTGTATGCTGGGGCGGCGTGGACGCCAAAGGCGCCGAAACAAGCGCCGTTTGCATCCTTTACGTCGCCCTAAAAAGTCTAAACAACTGCAAATAATAAGGTTGGACAAAAAGCAAAGTTAGGTCAAAGGAGTGAATCAACAATGAACGCGCCCTTGGGAAAACGATGAGATCTCTGGCGTAGACCCTCGCCAATGATTAGAGAGAAAGATATAGTGCAATATCAGAGGCCTGGGGTACGTCGGGAGGGCTTTGACTTCCTAGGTGCAGTAACCCCTCTGGGATCCAAAGGTCGACGACTCTACAACCTCCAACCCTGCTGCTCCGGCTGTTTTGCACTCTGAATATTGATACCGATATTACTTACGTTGGTTGGGCTCGCTTTGGAGCTACAAAGAACAACTTCTCGGGAACTAGTTTAAATTCTGGCAAATTCCTAGTCTTCGGTTGGTCACGTTGAAGGCTCAATGGCCTTCAGGTATATTTCTTTAGTTTAGAAATGATTTATATAGGCGGGTACTACGTTTCGGAGAGCTTATATCGCGGAAGCAAAACTCCTACTGAGTTGGCTGGAAGCTGGCCGACTCAATCGAGTGACTCAGCGACTGTTGCGATTCTCTGCTCGATTGTGCTGGCGAGAGGGGACCTCTTCTACCCTATTATCTCTTCATTATGAATTCAAGACTATATATCTCAGTGTCTTACATGCTAATTCAATGCTAAGATAATCTAAATTGAGGAACAAATGACATTATATCTTCTCAGGGTTTGTTTTCCAGCCACGCCGTCGCTCGCTACTCTCCAAAATTGTACTAATAAAACTGTACCAAAATGGTACCAACAAAACTGTGATTATACCAGCTGTACTACTATAATGCACAACTATGAAACTCCTTTCCTAAACCTTAAATAAATTAGACCACGCCTGTACCATAACATATAGCAGCGTGATTGCCCCAATGAAGAATACTGCATCGTCCTTGAAAGAATCCTGCTGCTGGAAGAATTTCATAGGATCATTCGCTGAAGGCTCTATAGACCCACCACCATCATCATCTACGCTGGTTAAGCTATCCAAAATACTATTAGTTGTTTGGGCCGCATCGGCACTACCGGTTTTCAGAGCAAAGGCAATTTTTGCCAAATTAAAGGCAGCTGCTGCGGGAAGAGAGCAGCGATATAAATCCCACTTATCAATATGCGTTTCTACCTGCCCAGTAAGGAGATTCATAGTAATGATAGTGGTCATATCAATGTCTACTGAGAGAGATTTAATATTTCCTTGTAGACGCCAATCAAGTTGAGCTGTTGCCCCATCGAGCATTTTCAATTTTTTAACGGTCACAACCGGAGATTCTACATATTTAGATACGAAATTTAAGCTTTTGTACCCGTCTCTGCCTTTAAAGCTGCGGAAACCCTTGTATTCTAAAACTGTGCTGGAAAAAAGAGAGCGGGTCCAAACGCCATTGGCTCTTATGAGATCGTTAGCGAGACTTCTGACAGTCATTTCTACAGCAGGACTGCTGGTGCATATGAAATTGTCGCAGTAATTACGGTCAAGGTTTTCAATTTCTTGTTGGTCGGATTGGGAGGCAGCGAGGCGAGCAGGGAAGATCTGGTGTTGTCGGCAATGGGGAATAGCAGAGGTAAAAGGACGCTGAGAAGCAGCAGAAAAGGGGCTGGGATTGCGGGATCGGGATGCACTAGGTACTACGACCTGCAGAATGGAGCAGGCTGCTATAGCGCTACTCATTTTCTACTAATTGGGGATCAGTTTAATTTAAGTTACTTTTGTCCTTTATTAGACAGAGAAGGCGAGGAAGACACCGTGAGGTAATTGATCAAGACAACTTTCGTTAAAAACTTTATAACTATGTGACGAAACCAGCTTTGAAGCGGTCTAAAGCTTGTGGCAGAGCAGGTTTTGAAATCTATTTTTCAAGATATCAAGTTGAAGAAAGCAGCCCTTTGAGAGCCGCTTAGAACCTTTCTCATAGTTCCGTCCATTTTACTAAAATTTTGGGACTGTTGACTACATTTAAAGGGGCCAAAAGCATGCGCAACAATCCTCGTGGAGCATATTTCTGAGAAATGGGTGACATTTTTGATTCTGCTCTTGGCCTTGAAGAGACCCACTACCAAGAGGGATTTGATGAAGGAAACAAGTGAGTATCTTTGATGTGGATATACTGACCGATACAGTGTGGCAACTCAATCAGTAATAAGGATCTGAGCATAAATTTCAAAAATTCAAAAATATTCAGGGCGGGGCAGCTGGTCGGGCGGCAAGATGGCAAAGCTCTAGGCATTCAGAAAGGCTTTGAAGTTGGCCATGAAATAGGTTATTATACTGGATGTGTCCAGATTTGGCGTCAGCTGGGCGATAGAAATAAAAGTTTCATTAGCGCGAGAGCAGAGAAAGCTATCAACGCCTTGGAGGACCTTGTCCGCTCCTTCCCTCTCGGCTCTCCTAGGGTAAGTTTTATATATTATATTTACAAACTTTTTTTTAATACTTTTATATAAAAATAATTAAGAAACATGATCTCCGTCTGTTCTTTGGGGCAATTCTTCATTTATGTCCTTACAAAAACAACAAAAATGGAAAGCAAAACATAAACTTTTAAGAACGGCGGAACATAGTTTCATTTTCTTTTTCTTCCTCAACATACTATACAGGATGAAGGTCTACAAGAAAAGATGGATGCAATCCGTGGTAGATATAAAACAGCATTAGCGTTGCTAGGTCTCTCTGATGGTTTATCTCTAGAGCCTCAACATCTGCAACGGCAACGACCTAGCAGAGACTCCTCCCGCCTACAGCAAGGCTTGGAATTTTGAAAACAGTTTGTAAAAGGCGAATTAAAAATACGTTACAAACCCACGCAGCTTGCGGCGTCAATCTTCAGTAAGTTGCTTCTCTCCTGGAGGAGCTCATTCTGTGAGATAAACGAAAAAGCGAATAAAACGAGGTATATATATATTATATAGATAGCGTTTATTATTTGTTGGAAGAGGGGGAAAGGGGTTCATATTTGGATGCCAAGACAATAGCCCTCAAAATATCTGTAGGTGTCACAACCCCTACAGCATGCCCGCTCTCTTCACAACAATACAGCCTGTGTTTACCCTGTTGCACCAACAGCTCGATTGCTTCTCTTAATGTTGTCGCAGGCGTACAACATAACAACGGCAAGCCTGCTAAAGCTTCATCCCATCGACCTTCCTTGACTGACGCTGGTAATTGGTCTAATAGCGCATCTTCATATGTCACATTCACACGTGTTTCTCCTTTCTTTTCAATATGATGATGCATCCCACCAGCGTTGCTGGGATGCATCATCAGGAGAAACGCACCAACCGGCAACGCTAATGCCCCGAATTTTTCTGGAATGAGACCCCGCAGATCTGATGCACTCAAATTTCCCAATAATTTTCCACCTGGATGACCAATAATACCAATCCCAGATAATTTTTCCTTGTGCATCCTTGCAAGGATTAAGATCACCGGGGTGTCGGCAGTGGCTGTCGCAACGGCATCGATACCCTGAATCATGCCCAATTCAGCTATACTCGCGCCCATTCCTTGATCCTTTGCTGCTAAAACATCCATTTTAGAAGCTAATAAACGCAGAATATCTGTTTGAGAGACAACATCAGTGATCTGCCATTCAGGAATAGGGCCATCTGGTGTCTCTTCCCCCGGCAAAATATCGAAGACAGCAATTCTGTGATGGACACGGAGATGATGGTGGGGAGAATGAACCTTTGGCGGTAATCCAACCCTAAACCCAGATTGAACCACTTCATAGAGAGTAGATTCTCTATCACCTCGATACCAAAGATCCCCTCCATGGACTAACGTTGCGATAGTTTGTGAACTGAAATCTAAGCCAATGGTTTCTAGTTCCGTCATTGAGAGGCGTTTATGGGTTTGAACATAGCCTTCGCGGAGAAGTTCAGGGTAGACCGAGAGTAACAGACCATTGAGTGTGTCCATCACGTCAATGATACCGATGTATTCATTGGTAGAAGCGTCGACAGCTGGAGCACTGAGAATGTTATATGCAGCGAGTACCTGAAGTAGGATAGATACTTATGGTAGTTTACGACGTAGGAAATGAAAGCAAAAATAAATAAACTGATAAAGTAAAAGTCAATAGGGACGGAACACACAAGACATATATTTTTTTTGTAAACATATTTTTTTGAGACTTGCTGGAAGAAGCTTACCTTCAAGGCTTCGGCAACGGTTGTGTTGCTTTTAAGCTTAATAGTTTCATGTAACTTGGGGAGAGCGTCTGATCTTACTTGGAGACTTGGCAACGTTACCAATGCAGTTCTTAATTTCGTTTCTTCCAACAGCTTTTTTGTCGCTGCCAGGCATTTCTTAGGGTCTTCCATTGGTGAGTGTGTAGTGTTAGATTTGCGGAATTAACAACAATGAGTGGATGGAAATGGAATCCTACGGTATTAGAAAGTTGGGCAGAATCCGCCAGTGGCATTGGCTGAGCTGGCAGCCATCGATGATCGGCAGCCCTGGCGCGCCCTACAGAAAACCGTCGATTGCAGTCATTAGCGAACGATCTATATGCACGTTTGCATAATTCTGGTGTTGGTTTTTGTCTTTGTTTTGAACGAGCGACGCTGTGTGGGTTTCCCCCGGCATTCTGCGTCTATTGCAAGCTGTACCATCCTTTTCAAAGCGAGAATAGCCTTCAATCGAGGCATAAACTACTATTACTGTGCAAGATGAAGTTCACTGCATTGATTGCTCTCCTTCTTGATGAGTCTTTTCACTTAGATTTTGCCCTCTCGATGAGATCATGTCACTGCTGTCAACGTTGCCTTGAGACCACTCCTTTCGGGCGCAACTAGGGAATCTGAGGACAGATGGGGACGTACAATGTCTTTATTGCTACAATGAAACTAACAATAAGGCCCTGATTTTCCCAACTGCTCTGCAGTCGGCTTCCCCACTGCCCAGACCACCGTTGTCGCCTTGAAACCTGCCCCTGCTGGTACCCGGGGTGCTTTCATGAGGGCCAACTGCACCGATATACAGGATGTACTCACCATCTAAAGTTTATCCATCCTATCTGCCCTTGTTTCCGACCCTGAAATTACCCTCAAAAAGCTCCCCGCTCTCAATGGCACTAGTACCGACGGTACTGTCGTCCTGGCTGCCCCCACCTGCTGTGCCTCCTTCTGCTGTGCCTCCTTCTGATGTGCCCCTTTCTGCTGTGCCTCCTTCGGTGCCCCTGAGGACACCCGACGGATCGATTTTTCCCTGTCTAATCAATGAAACAAAGTAATAGCTACACGAAGAAAAACCCGCTCAGCATTGGCGTCCTCAAGGAGGATAACCTTGGCCGCAAAAATAAGTGTAGCATCTAAAGAGCATTTTTAAACTTTACACTCTCTCCAATTAAGGCTCTAAAGCTTATCTGGAATCTGGCGTAAACACCGTGTGGTGGCACCCCTGGTGCCCTGGTACGGGCCCTCGCGAACCGAGGCCAAATAGATTAACATTAATTTATCATGTTGTCGTTGTCAAATACTAAAACTGCCTTAAGACAAATTTGTAGTGATCTCCCCTGCTGATCCCCCGCCGATTGTTTGGCCAAATATTACCATGCAAACATCTCTGGAGATGCTGGCAGGAAAAGGATTTATTCATGCATAGGGCTGTTCTAACCCGAACCTCGCCTCCTCAGCTTGGACAGAAGGTCCGCTTAGCTGGTGGTCTGCGATCTCATCTTCTTGTCAAGGCCTCGGCTGCAGGATCATCATCGGAAAAACAGCCGAGAAGAGACCTCCTATGACAAACTGCAAGATGCGCTGGGCGAAGAAGCGGTGAGGTCGATGGTGGAATGGAACCTCGTGACGGTGCGAAGAAGATCTAGCTGGGCTAGGGATTTGCCTAAGACGCTCTTTACTGACCTAAATGATACGAAACTGGTGACGGTGCCTTCCCCTGTAGAATTGTTTTTCGTATTGAAAATGTATGAAGATGGAAAGCTCTATGATCGAAGAGAAACCCCCACAGGGTAGGTTGATTCATGTGTCGGTGTTGTCACATCTTGATCTGCCACTTCAGTCTCTTTGTATACTTAACATCATATCAACTTGTCAATTCTCTATTAATGAATGCAGAAACCCTAGAAAATGAAGATAATGATCCAGATTTAATGGAATTAGAGCAGACATCTGCTTTTTGAGCTGATCCGTCTCTACCCCGACTGCTGTCGACATCGCTGACAGACCCAGAAGGAAATTGAGGCAATTTACCTCCAGAAGCACGCCAAGCGTTCAGCTAAAGTCGCAAATCCATTGAAGCACAAGGCTTTGAGGGACTTGGGAAATTATAAAAGACGCTAAAATCTGTGTTGGAAGGTCTTTGACTGTACCCAAATATTTTTTGAAACGAGCTGAACGGTACAATGGTTTTTTTTGCATATCTAGATGTATATATCGTCTATTACAATGTTTTGACATCGCCTAGTATCGCTGCTTTCACTTCAATGTCCGCTGTTGGTGATGACTTCTTGATTACTGACCTAGGTCTAGATGAACTCGCCAAGGTTGCTCTCGGCGTGGTCTGAGCTCAGGAAAACCATTATGCATTTGCTATAAACAGCGTCTTGGTGCCCAAACAATACGAAACTGCACTGCGCCTGGATCCACTCCCAATCCCGAACTCATCCTTGCGTATATTCCTGCGACCACTCCTGAGACCATCAGCTCTGGCGCTGGCATTTTCACTATTGGTATTGCTGCCGTCGCTGCGGTGTTGGCCACCGTCCTGGCCTGAGTTAATCGAATATAATTATGATTTCCTTCCCAGCTATCTATTTCCGACAGACTCAAACGACCACACCCTGACGATAATATCAGTTAGCGTGTTATTAATGCCTCCTGTTGTGTAAATCTTATTCTTTTTCTGTCATGACGACTTCAAATTAATTAATTAATGTTACCGCCTTGGGTGTCAATTAACTTCAACTACTTTTTAGTTTCTGTCTCTTTGAAATGCAACATGCGAGGTATCTATTGGCTTTATGTAAAAGTAGCAATGCAGTGCGTAGATCATCTATACTGGCGTTTTGAAGAACATATGCAAGCAAAGGGCGGCCGCCGGGCACTGCCGACAGGGGAGGAAATGGAGAAAAGCTGCTTAGCTAGATCTTTATTCAATTTGAAGCACCCATCTGGCCATACAGGTTAGTTCAGCGTATTTGGAACCCAACTTTATATTGCTTTGGAAGCTGACGGTCTGTTCAAGCTCGGTTTCAATACTAATTTTATTACTGTGCTGAGATAATTAAATTTGTTTCCTATCATCTGATCAAAAAAATGGCAAGCGCCATCACAAAATACTTCAGCCAAGCTCTTGGGAAACAGACCGTTCAAGAGGCTCTTAAAGCAGGAGGATGGAAGATAGTCCTCGATGGCAATTTAGCGTAAGTTTAACAACAGCTTTATATATACACCATGCCTCTTATTGATGTTCGATCGCGTCTATAATACACTCAATCGACTTATTTCAAATCCGATCTAAACGATTTCTGCAGTGAGACCCTCATTGAGCATGGCCCTGGAGGTCAATTGATCGGCGTTGACAGCAACGGCAATAAATATTATGAAAAGAAGGATGCACAAGTAGGACGCAATCGCTGGGTTGTATATGCAGGTGGTCAAGATTGGATTAACCAAAATTCATCCACAGTGCCACCAGAATGGCATGGATGGCTTCATTTTATCTCAGATGAAAACCCCGCCAACGTAGGAACCAGATTTTTGATTAAATATTAAGACACACTTGATTTTTCTGAACCTTTTTATTCTCAAAATACCTCTATTACATTAGCATTCATTTTATCATCATTATACTGTTTTCCCCTATTTATCTTGCTATGCAGGCCGATATTCCCAAGCCTATGTATGCACTTGCGGCTGAAGCGCACCCAACAATGACCCCCGGTCGATATATGCCTAAAGGATCGTGGGAAAACCCTCATCGCCGCAGCTGGAAGAAAGTAGAAGCATGGACGCCACCGCCAGCTAAAGGCACTCATTAGAGTTCCCTGTTTTCCTTGTCGCTTAGTAGATACGTTTTCCTTCTATCGGGATATATCTAGTTAAAATTAAGATATGCGGCTTTCTTCTTTACTTGTCATTTTTTGCTTTTATGCTTTCTTACTGTACATGTATGTAATTTATAGTTCTTTACACTAATTAGACACTGTACACAGATTAATTGAGCCTGTGTAGCTCATAGCTACTCCTTTATATCGCTTGTATAAGCTAAATATTCCCAAAAAGAAGGAGTGACCCGTCTGGTTGGGCAAATGTCTAACTTTACTCGCTGACTTTGACGCCCTTCCAAAATGCTACGTATCCCTCGATATTCTTCGCCTTCTCTTTGCAATCGGGGTAGTACCAGGCAGCATCCTTGTTCTCCTTTCCATTTACCACCACGGAGTAGTAGCTAGCTACTCCTTTCCAACCACAGGTGGTGTGCGTTGAACTTTCTGTAAAATATTCCTTCTTGATCGCTGACGGAGGGAAGTAGATGTTACCCTCGACACTTTCCACAGCAGTTTTATCAGCTTCTGCAAGTGTAGCGCCTTCCCACGTTGCTTTATATGTTGCCATGGTGCGAATCTGATTGATCTGTCGAGATGTTGCTCTGAGAGGGGAAACGCGCGCTTTGGAGAAGTGGGTCAGACAAAGACGCTGCATTTTAATTCAATAATTCTGTCCTTGAGTAGAGGGTGTCTTCATAGAACATCATTTGTGGCTGATATTTTCAGCTAGAAAAGTTCCAAACAAATTTCGGCTGCACCCAAATTTCTCTAACAGCCCTCAGGGCCACCTATTTTCTGAATCATTGCAATACTCACCATATCTGCGATTAGAGTTTCAAAGATCGTACATATTTCTATTAGAAATTTGATTATTTGCACGATTACTATGCACATCGGCACTCAACCACAACTGATCACTCCCCCTACCCACTTGCCGCTAATCGGACCTGCCAGCCTTTCAAAAGTAGCCAGCGAAATGCCATACATCTTCAGATCAATGCACATGCAAAGCGCTCCTTCTGTGGCAAGCTTACCTCGCCAACCAACAAGTGGTATCAAGGCCACCACTCACTTAGTGAGTCACTACCGCCGCCCCATCTTCCTACTTGCTGCTACCTCTCCTGCCGCTTCCGGACCCCCTGGTGCTTCTACAAACATTACTCCACAGCAAAAACAAGCAGCTCAAAATCTTCTACATCTTGTTCAAAGCAAAGATTCCGCCCCTGCAGAGACTCAACTACAAGCTGCAGTCGACAATCTTCTCGCCACCGGTACCGCGGTTTGCAACCCAGGCACGGCAACAATGACCTCTGGTAGCGGCCACTGGAATGTGATCCACGCCCCTCACATCAACCGCATGTCTAGTATACTGGGCACAAAATTCGATATCAGCTATACGATGGCTACGCCCGGCGATAATGCGGAAAGGTATAGCACGGCTACTCCATCACCACCTCAATTTTACAGCAATGTACGATATGAAAGCCCCCTCTTCGGTTCTGGATGGCTCAGTGCAAGCGGTCGGTTGTTTTCCACAGAAAACGACTCTGTCGAGCTTCATTTTGATACCTTTTGGGTCGATATTGGGGGTGAAAAAAGCGATTTAAGGCCGTTTATAACTAAAGAGACGACGAATACGGGCGATGAAATAGTTACGGCTCTTGGTCGTATAACTTTCTTTGAAGGCCTGGCGAAATTCCCTGTGCTGTATCTAGATACTGATGCAGGAGTGTCTGTCTTCCGGTTCCCACCGTTGAGAAGCAATATCGCAGTTGTAAGGCAATAAGAGATAAAGTGCAAAAGAAGAGGACCAAAATGAATTTTAAATAGTGACTATCTGCAACTGTTAAAACTGGGTTGTGGGTTTTGGTCGCAGATTCAGCGTGGCTTCCTTGGAGTAGATTTGCTGATAAGGAGGACTTTCTGTTGGCAAAGCTGTATTTTGATAGCAAGAATTACACAAAATGTTGGCACCGAGAGTTTCAAAATTGCGTGGGCTGCTGCCTCTTTGTGCGAATGCCTCCATTGGTTGCCTGTCACCGGTTGCTACCCAACCTATCTGGGGACACGCATATCTCAACTCCAAGGCCGACAATCAGGTAGAGTGTGATATTAAATAAAAAGTTGGACTCATATATTTAGGGTTCTCTTTTTAAATCCAAAAAAATCGCTGAAGATGATGTTATGATCGCATTTCTCTAGCCTCTCGATCTCTCACTAAACCTGCTTCAGGGCGTAGACTATGTACCTCACAATGCATTTATCTAACCTCTTGATCTCTCGCTAAATCTGCTTCAGGACGTAGACTATGTACCTCCAAATGCAGTCCCTAAAGAACCTGAGAAGCAAAGTGGGACGTATGATGAAATCAAAGAAGCAGCAAGGCGCTCCGGTGGGGATCCTGTCAAAGAATGGATGAGCGGGCCTTCAACAACAGGTTCCACCGTCTATAAAGCTGCAAAATCGGATGGCAATCAGCTGTATAATGCAACGAAGCGTAGTGTAGAAGATATCTCGAAACGCTATGAAGAAAGCGCTGGAAAATCGGGAGTAACAGCAAAAATAAAAGAGCAAATGCACGAAGCTGCCGACATGCTCGAAAATAAAATGGACAACATGAAGGAAAAATTCGGCAATGCTGTTTCGAGTCTTGCTGGGGACAACGGTAATGGAGGACACCAAGCCGTCAATGCACGTGCTATGTGGGAAGCATCACGTTCCGAAAAGGGAGAAAAAAACGAAAAGAAGAGTCGAAAGTCTGAATTGACTGACGAAGTGTCTGGTGATAATCCAAAAGAAAAGACGCCTCGATTTGACAAACAAACACTCCCAGATCCTTTAGATACTCCTCATTAGATGGAGGTTTGCGTTAGCTTTGATGGTTAATACAGATACGCCTGAATCGGATTTTTTTTACCACCGAGGTTTTTCCGGCTTAGCCGCTGGCATCTGCTGCAGTTTGTAAAATTATCACCGTCCGCAATTATCACCGCCCACAGAACAAGGTTTTTTGAATTTTGTAGCAGAACGTCTTCCCCTATTATAGTTTGTTTTTTCATTGCTATAGCAGCATATTATAGCTGCTTTAAATATTGTATTCCACACCATGTATACTACTTACTAATGCTAGCGTCGTTTGTTTTATATGTTACTCTAATAAACAGGATCCAAAGTAAGAGAATATAGAGAAATACCGTCGATCAATGACTAAAACATAATGCAGTGATCTTGTTCCTTTTTATATTTAATTTAGATGCCCTCTTCTTCTACTTTCACTCTTTCAACTCCATCCCCTTCGGCATACGCTTCCAACGTCGCAGGTACTCCAGCATCATATAAATCGTTAATATCTGTCCCCGACAACGCCGCTCTCGTCTGCATGTCAATCTTCGCTCTGGTAGGCTCATCCTCTTTCAACGCTTCCAACGTCTTATCCCTGCCCTGTGCAAGACGGTTCTCGCCGTGATAATACCAAGAACCACGACGTTGAACTGTACCTACAGCTTCTGCTGCGTCCAAAAGACAGCCTATCGCGGAGATTCCAGAGCCAAACAAAATATCAAATTCTGCCAGTTTGTACGGAGGAGCCACTTTATTTTTTGTGCATTTGGCTTTTACTCTGATGCCAATTTGACCATCGCCACCGCTGATTCGTTCTTTAATTCGTACCTCCAGTCTACAGGAAGCGTAATACTTTAAAGCTTGGCCGCCAGAGGTCACTTCTGGTGAGCCATAAATGACTCCGACCTTTTGGCGGAGCTGATTTAAAAAGATTATAGTACAATCATGACGAGAGGCGTTCCCCGCAATCTTACGTAATGCTGCACTCATTAACCTGGCTTGAGCTCCCACAGTAACTTGTCCAATTTCACCTTCAATTTCAGCTCTAGGTACCAAAGCAGCCACAGAGTCAACTGCGATCAAGTCCATTGCAGAACTGCGAATTAATTGATCCGCAACTTCCAAAGCCATTTCACCGCTATCTGGTTGGCACAAATATAAAGCATCGATATCTACCCCTAAATGCTTCGCGAAAACGGGATCAAACGCGTGTTCTGCGTCAATGAGTGCGACATTGCCACCGGCTTTCTGAACCTCGGCCATGGCGTGCAGTGCCAAAGTTGTTTTGCCGGAAGACTCAGGGCCGTAGATTTCTACCACACGGCCAGTAGGGTAGCCACCACCAAGGGCCAAATCAAGGGTTAAAGCACCACTAGGGGTGGTTTTTACTTCACCAAATGTGTTGGTGCCCAATTTCATAATTGAGTTTTTACCAAAGCGGGAATTGATTTCCTTAAGAGCTTGGTCCAGAGCACGCGCTTTCGCATCAACTGAAGGGTCTCCTGCGCCGTTTAACGATTCGGGGTCTGCTTTGGCGACACGTGCCATAGCAGCAACAGTGCCCCGGCTGAAGTGGCGGCCTTCTCCAGCGGTGGAAATGAGGCCAGATGCAGCCCGACGCAATAATCCACTAGATTGTTTCAACATGTTGGTCTTAGAAACAGCTCTGCGGTTAAAGTAAATTTTCTGGGTTTTATATAATGATTTAAATTGGGTCACACCTCCAATACTGCTCACGTTGCTTGCAGACATGGGATTATTTTGAAAACAAGATCGCAGGGGAAATAGCGTGCTAGATCCCAAAGCGCAGTTTAGCTAAGTTCTTTAATTCTAAAATCAAGGATTTAATTGTATTTAAGGTGCAAACATTGAATGCTGACCTCTTAAAAGTATTTTTGAACAGGGGTTGGTATTAACGAGCAAAATTTGGTTCAGTATTTCATTCGCTAAATCGAGTTTTCGACCAATTGAAGACATGGGTTGTTGCCGATGGACTCTATATCTATCATAAAGAGGCCCGTAGATGTTTAATTTAACCAAACGTCTTGCGGATTACTTTTTTGAACTACACATTCGAATCTTCCCGCCGTCAACTCCAATTTTTTGATCCTTTTCCGGGCCATTTCTAGGCAGCTTTTCTGACAAGGTATTCAAGCAGCGTACATAATGACATATAGGGTTTACATATGTGAGTAAATTTGTAGAAAGTAGGTGTTATCGAACCATAGTTTCAGCTGCAGAGGGCACCGCTGCAGCCGCCAACTCTATTTGTTGCTGCTGCTCTTGTAGTTGCTGTCGGGAGGAGCCCTTGCTTCGTATGAGATTTGAAGGGTCACTCAATACATACTTGGGTAGTTCGTACTTACTTCCTCTTTCATCGTAGCATATTGTCATGTCCTGGTATAAGAAGAACAAGAAGAAATGTTTTAATGAGTTATCAAGAGCGAAATAACAACTTTGTTTTTATTTATTACTCACCTCTGATGCTACTATGACGCCAGCACTCTCTAAAATGACCTTTGCAGTTCCTAAATCCGCCTCACTTGCTGCCCTAAGAGCATCCCAGATAACTACATAAAGAAAGAAAGATATAAGTCGGCGAGCAGGGATTAATTAATGTTATCAAGTCGAGAAATCTAACCAAATCGAGCCTTAAATATCTTAATCCTAGGACACCATCGTATAAACACCTCTATACATACCTCTATCACCTCCATAATGTGGCTCAGTATCCCAGAACTCGTCTCTCATTCGCGTTAGCTCTTCCTCTGCAATCGGGTCGTCGGACCTCCAGCGGGGAAATTTAAAGTTGCGAGGTCTCACACTACAATCATCTTCCTCCTGTTCTGGCCTACAGCATTGATTTCCCATTGATGTATGCAAAGCCTATGTTGCTGAATTGAGGTTAGTTCTAAGGGATTTAGAAAATTTTCATCTTGGATGAAAATATGGCAATAAACAAGGTGAGCAAGGTTATTTATTGGTGTGTATAGTCACAAATGATCCAATCTTTTGAAATATGCCAATTGTCTCCAAATTCAAAGTTTTAGAAGGCTTTCTTGTGGCTTTTAAAAATATCAGGACAGCAGTGCTGGGCGGGTTCCAAAGGATTTACTTGTTCAGAGATCGCTGCTACATTTTGTCTATATTAGTTCAATGCTGTGCCTCGACTCCCTGTTTCAGAAGTAACGGCCGTACTGAGCTATCAGTGGATTCCAAGTCACCACATCCTGCATCTTGCTTTTGTGATCTCAAGAAGCATATTTGAAATTTAATTGCAAATATGTCAATGGCACATGCCTCTAGATAATTCTGATAGTACCATACTATGCATTAAAAGAGACGCACACCGCAATAATGTCCGTTATGGACTGTTTACTGAGCCTGAACATCCCCCGCCCCGAAGCCGGCCTCGTCTCTCAGCTTACTCAAACCCAGTTGAAGCTCTGCAATACCTAGGCCGCAATTCAAACGGCAAAGACTTTTTATCTAGAAACGAGTGTGATGGAATGGTACTCTGAAAGGCAACATACATAGTTCTCTGCTATCGGCAATAGAATATCGGCTTCTCTGCAGCTTCTTCTTCTTCTTCTTCTGTCCCAACTACCACAACTGCCACTACCAGTTAAACTCCTGCAGCCTTTTATGCATAATTCTGAATGGAATTTAGACTCTAAACATGCATCAAGTCCTTCTCTTTTCTGCGCGCGAGAAGTATACCTAGGCATCAATGCGTTGCCACCACAGCACCCGCCCAATGTATGTTGGCCACCTATCAATTTTGTTTCTAAAATCCTCGGCAATCCTTGGTGTCTCCGGCGCTTTAAATGTGCGACTCCTTGCTGGATTTAAGCTCATAGGAGAGAGATTCAATAATTCTCTGGAATAGATAATCCGGTGAGCATTTCAAAAGCCGCTGCTGCTCGTGCTAAGGAGCTGATCAATCAATCAATTACTGATAAAGAAAGTAGGTCAGTTAGGAGAAGTCAAATTAAGTTCTAGGTCTGTCTCTCTAGTAAGAAAAAGAAATGACAAGGATCCGCACCACAGCAGCCTTAGCAACAGCAGCGGCCACCGTCTCCCTTTTCACTGTATCTCAGGTTTTCTTTATCAATAAATACAAAATAGAGGAGTGTATCCTAAAAGGGGGGTTGATAAGCTACATAGGAGGTTTTTTCGCTAGAGAATAAGGTAGGCAAGCAAAAATGTCAAGAGAGGAGGAGGGTAGGGTGATTGATTGATTGATTGAATATCTGAGATGAGGCTCCAACTTGCGCTCTGTTTCTCGAGGGGAGAGACTGATGCTCAAGCTAGCTTCCATCCGATTGCTTATATCTTGGCCAAATGCACCATAGGGGTACCTTTATTTTATCTTCTCCATTTAATATACTCACAATCTAGCAAGATGATGGCCAGCACTGTTTCCAGCAAGGTTTGCATCAGGTCACCTGTGGCATTCTCTGCCCGCCGCGCAGGAGCCATGACCGCTCGCCGCACTCTTGTCATCAGCGCCGATGGTCGCCAGGGTAAAGGTGGTGAAGAAGGTGGTGCCGTCTTTGATAAGTAAGTCGCTTTTGTTTTCAATTGCTCGCAGGATAAGATCTACTACTTACACCCACACCCTTATCTCCCACAATAGCCAGCAATTTACCCGCATTCTTGCCTTGATTATCTTCTTATAGGTCCGTCTACGGCACTATCGCCAAGAACGCCAACTACATGATCCTTGGCTCTCTTATCAGCAAGGCTGGCCTCGACAAGACCCTCATGGACCCCAATGCCAAGTTCACTATCTTCGCTCCTGATGATGATGCATTCAGTGCTGCCGCCAAGAAGCTCGGAGTCACCAAGCTTGAGCTCCAGAACATCCCCAACCTTGCTGAGATCCTCACTGGCCACGTCGTTTCCGGCGAGGTTACCACCTCTACCTTCGGTGGTGATGTCACCACTGTTGGAGGACAGACCCTCAAGGTCGACGCTGCTGGCCCCTCCGTGAACGGAATCAAGCTCAAGAAGAAGGACATCAAGGTCTCCAACGGTATTATCCATGCCATCGGCGAGGTCCTCCTCTAAGCAGTTGTCTCTCTCTCTTCCCGAGGCCACCGCTCTCCCCTTTGCACTTTTATATTGAAATGAGGTGGGTAAAGCCACTTCGTGCACACGTACTTTAATTTTTTTTTGCGGCAATGTTTGTGTTTGTGTGTTTGTTTTTGTGTTTTCAATAAATGACGTCTGATTATTGATTGATTCCAAGACAGCATCGTTTGCATCGATCAATTTTTATATCACGCCCTTCTCTGAAATTGCTTTATTTTTATCTGTTTGATTCACATTGACTCACTTTTAAAAACAAAGGAATGAACCAAGACAACATGAACAGCAACTTGAGAAGATCGATGGATAGATAGAATCTCGTTTAATTAAGATAGTATGCTATACAAGGAGAACAGACATCCTCTCTTTGGATTTTTTTAAGCACCGACGGCGGTTTCCTTGGTGGCAGCCTTAGAGACCATCTCAGTCCACCTTTCCTTTTCATACTCTTCGGGAGTCTTGAAATCAGGGTCGCAGTAAGATCTCTTGGAGAATTGATGGCAATCTAAGCAGAGGCTCTCAGATTCCCACTTTTTTTTCCCGCGGCACCATGTTTGAGTGAAGGCGTGCTCCTTGGTGTTGGTGCTACCGCAGTTGAGGCATTCAGGGAAAGCTTCATTCTTCTTCCAACGTGCTGCCCACTCTTCAACAGTCATGATTTTGAAGCCATGGCCAACTGAGGGGTTTATTTCAACAGGATCACCTCGCATGATCTTAGCCCATTCACGAGAATGGACCTTTACCATGGGCTTATCATCCGTTGCGCTTTGGATTTCAGCCCTTAAATTGTACATAATATCTACAAGACTCATTGTAATAGAGTATTACTGCAAGCAATGGGAAAGAAGGTGCAATAGTCAAAGATGAAGCATGTTGTCAAGGACCTGTTGAAATCATAAAGAGGTATATTTTCTGGCCTTTGTCCTCACCTTTTTCTATTTATAATTGCTAATTATCTACTAGTCAGTACAGGCGTTTAAGCGCAGTGAATATACAAATAACTCGAGGAATCAAAAGGTTCAATGGGTGGCTTTAGTGCGACTTGAGAGATAATATTACCAACAGGCGCAACTTATGTATATCTAATGCACGGGTTGATAATGGTTTTTACTGAAAAGAAGCGCTGCTAGCAGAGAAATAAGGTGCTTTGACCAGGTCAGCCTCGTCGAGGAAAGGACGAATTCGCCCTATCAAAGCTTTATAGTTGTTGCTTCTCCGGTGTGCATCAGCAGACCGAATTCGGGCTCTCTTCCCCTTCATTTTCTGCTTTGGGGTAAAAGATCGCTCCGTGAGAGCGCCTAGCTGTATTATTTTACTCGAGAAGTTAAGGCTGTTGTTAAATTTACCTCAAATTCTTCTTGCGAATTTTAGAACGTGGCAAGCATTCCAAGGCTCATAAACCCAGGATACCTTGAAAGAGTTATTATTTACTTTTATACTGGCTGTTGAGTGACGGGAGATAGCTCCTGCGGAAGCTACTGTAGTTTAATTGTTGGGAATTAGCCTTGAAGCTGCTTAACGCGGCACTCCCTTTGCAAATATACCTTTCAGCCCATACATTGAGCACTATGGACGCTCTTTTGGACCAGTTCGACGACCTTGAGCTCCAAGAGGTAAGGAAAACGCCCGTGTTACCCAAGTTCAGTTTAAAATTATCTCGCCTCTGTTTTATTTTTTATTCACCAATTAATTACCCTGCTCGTCGCATTTTAAACTAGAAAATATACGATGCCTACTAAATACCTACCAATTTCTCCCCTCATTTACAGCAATATGAACAAAATAATAGAGACAGAGATGCCGTCGATGGGTCCGACTCTGAAAATGAAGAAGACGCCAAGGCCACCTCTGCCCCTTGTTCCCCATCCAAAGTCTCTGAAGCAGGAGAACTGACATGTGCAATTTGCCTCGGCGATATCCAGCTCGAAAACATGGCAATGGTAAAGGGCTGTGATCACATTTACTGCGGTCATTGCATTCTGCACTGGGCGCTTCATAAAGAACACCCTTGGTGTCCTCAATGCAAACAACCCTTCTCCTATCTTTTTACATACCGTACTCTTGATGGCGAACTCTCAGATTTTCCTGTAGAAGAGAGTGTTGTTTTGTTAAAGCGTGCCCAGTGGTTTACAGAGACCCTCCGCCCCTGCGCCCGCTCAAGCTCTTTACTTGAAGATTCTATATTACAAGATGAATACGCCTGGCATGATTACGCTGACGAGTACGATCTCGCAGAAGATGAAGAACTTGAGGCGTTTTACTTCTCCTCAGCTGCAGGTCGGGCACGCATCTTACTCGGCAATAGAAGATTCGGGGAAGGAGGTTTCATGAGTAGTGGTCGACGGCAAGCTCGCCCGGTCCCTTCTGCTTCGTCGTCGTCGTCTACTAATCGAAAAGTAAAAGGAAAGGGGACTGGGAAACATGTGCGAGCTGCAGATGTGTGGCCTGTGTGTAATGAGGCAGGTTCTTCATCATCCTCTGCTGCGGCTGCTGGAGCGCGCGGTGTTCCTACTGGTAGTAAAAATGCTAGCAGTAGTGCTGTTGTAAGGACGCCAAATGCCAATGGTGGTAGGTCACGCCAACAAAATCAGCAGAACTTTTCTCCTGGGGTAATGGGCACCAGCCCCCACCTTTCTGCGGAGCTTTTTATGGGAAGCAGTCCTTCAGCATCGGGTGGTTCAGGATCCTATGTATACGGATCCAGTCCGTCTGGTAGTGGAAGGAGAGCAAAGAGGAACGCCAGAAGAGCGGCAGAGGTGGCAGCCTCCTCCACATCGCCTTCTCCCAGTGCTAATGAAGAAGGCAGTGGCAGTACTACCATTACTGCTGCTGCCAAGGTAGAACACGCTGTTGTTGCCGCGAGCTTGCAATAACTGTTTCTTGAAAGTAAATTTCTGAGGAGCATCTTGTTTATTTTTTTTTGGATTTAATTCAGTTTCTTTTGTTTTGTTTTTACACCTGTGTTTGAAGAAAGAAGGGATTACGTTTTTGTTTTTGATTGTTCTACTGCCTGTTGTATCTTACCCTCTTCTTCTTTTCAATTTTCCCACTTTTTTCTACTTTCTACCTGCTTAAAGAAAGGAGAGAATAGGCGGCCGCCCCGTTGTCTTTATTCCTTGAGCTGTACCACCACCAATGAATATTCGTATATACGCATCGAAATCATTGTATTTTGTACTCATGAATGATTCTGTGCCTCGTTTGGCAAATGCATGTAATGTTCAGTTGCCAGAAATAGGAAAGTAGAGAATACTGAGTTTGTAGAGCAAGCGAGGCGAGAGCTCAAATTCAACTTGAAGAGTGACTGAGAGGACCAACTGCAGCACTCTTTTATGTAATCAAATTGCGTGCTATGTCGATATGGATACATTATCTGAATATTTTACGACTAATAACTGGCCTTGACTCGCCTCAATTATTCTTATCCGAGGGTATTGATCACCAAAAATAGTGAATTAATTCGCTTCGGACTTGAAATTGACGACATTACAATGGATCTTCCGACGAACAATACGAATAAATATACCAATACAGTATTAATGACGCGGCTCTGACATTTGCTCAAAATAATTGACGCACTGCTTCATTGCAAGCATTGTAACATCCCAAAGTTGAAATCACCACGTTAGTCAGCCAATAGCATCCCTTAGCCATGCCTAGGTGCCGAGGGAGTGCAGACCAAGGTTTCCGTGGTGTAGACAGAGGCCTTGAATACCGCTTCTTTGGCGGCAAGATTATAGTTGGTAAGCAACATTCAGTCGTCGGAAGAAAAAAAAAAGCAGCCGTCATGGCCCAGTGTTTTCTAAGACACAATGATATACCAGAGTAACGCAGTGCTGACGTGGATAACATTTTGTTCTTACAGGTCCTGATTATAAATCTCTAGCGATGTCGACGCTACTAATTCTAGTGCCCTCAGGTAAAGTT